>CM060629.1:13263249-13863249 GCA_030578275.1 Meda fulgida
AATGCGTTACTTTTAAATTTACAACAAAATATCTGAGTTACTTTTTCAAATAAGTATTAAAAAGTATAACATAATGCTGATTGTAGTTCTAGACTAAAATTGAGCATACATTAACTCATCTCAGTCTTGCACAAAAACAGATTCAGTATTCATTAAAATTAGTAATAACTATGAAATGCAAACTCGGAATATTACCCAAATCGGCAATAATTAAATAATTAAATCTCACTTTATTAACCAACGTCTTTGCTGTTGACCTGTGATTATCCAATTCAACCATACTAATAATCAAAAATGGCTTTAGATAAACATGCCATTTGTGTTTCATTTTTTGTTTTGTTTTTATTGCTGAAGTTAGAGTTTTGAACTTTCTTCTCTTGTGTCCTATTCTTCTGCAATACAGAACGGCAGCACATCTGAAAGGTTTGTTTGAGCTGCGCCCTCTACTGTACAGGTGTAGATTTGCATTTCCTTCAGCCTGTGGCTAATTCATTTCACTTTTGGTGTGACAGGGCCTTTACATTTGCCAAAAATACAAGTTAACCCCCCAAAAAACAAGCTAGCCCATCCCAAGTGATAAAAAAGTAACGCAACATTACTTTCCATAAAAAGTAATTCAATTAGTTACTTTTTTAGGGAGAAACGCAATATTGTAATGCATTACTTTCCCCAATACTACCCAGCTTGAGGTCATTTTGCTTTTATTGTAACATACTAATGGCAGATCTTGTGATTTATACAGTATTTGCCTAGTTGACGTGAAATTTGCCGTGTTCAGTGGTGTGATTTCGGTTTAAAACAAATTATTATATATTCGTCTTCATGTCCTTATGTTAATTGAGAAATGTCGACAAACCTTTTATTTAGATTTGATTACATGATGTACAGTATGCTTGTAAACAATAGCAAGCATTATATGTTGGGTCAGTGGCTGTAATGGATCAGTATACTGGAGTATACTAGGTTTACTAGGAGTACTTTTGCTATACTGAATTATACTTTGCTATACTATTTTGATTTTAGGTTTAAGCAAGTGCTCTGATTAAAGCTGTGTAAAGATGTTAAAGCTGGGAACGTCACATGTCCCTGCCAGGTCATTCTCTCACTGGCTCTGCAGAGCTGCTCGCTGCCGCACTGATGCCCATCCTGCATATTTAACAGGAATGAAGAAACAGGTGTCTTAATCCTGCTGCATTTGATTATCCAATAGGATAATGTGAATTGATATATTATAAAACCAAATGTTTTAATGGTAAATATTATTAAATACAAAATAATCAGATTTTCATGCATCAATCCCTAAATAAGGGGTCAAAGTGAGGACAAGCATTGATAACGTCCCACTTTCCATTCTCACAATTTACAGTATGTTACCACATAAAGAGAATTAGGTGAAATGTTTATTCTGAGAAAGGGCTGCAGGGCAGGCTGGTGATGTACTTTGCTGTGACTGCATGTTGAGAGACGCATCGTTCCTGCATAATTCAGCAGCTTTTCGTGGAATAATGTGTAATAAACTCCCTCTCTTGATAATTTCCTGTGAAATGCACAGGCACAAGCAATGCATTTACCATTTTATTTTTACCGTACACATATATTATGTTATATTTGATTTAAAAAGATCATTCATTTTCTATTTACCATTTTAAAGAATCCATTTTTTTAGATGCTACTTTAATGTATTTAAGAAATAGTGCAATGCACTAAACACAAACGACTTGTTTAGGAGCCTGTTTGATGTGAGCTGCTCTGACATTTGCTATGCCATCCAATCCTCTATTTGAGAGGCCAGTGTAGTGTATAGAGTTACAGTCCATCAATGGTACCCAAAGTGTTGGGAAATGGTCCCCATTGTGAGCATGTAACTGATAACTGTCTATCTCATTAGACTCCGGTAATGTGTCACTGATAATAAAACCACATCTAAATGAAAACATACTTATACAACCTTATACAGTTGCTATTTCTGTAGCTGTTTCCTCATTTAAAATACGTTATATAATAAAAAGTATCATTTGTGGATCATTTCTGTGCATCCGGATTTGTGTAGAAGATAGTGTGATGTTGACCTCAAGAAATACTGTAAAGAATATGGATGAAAACATGACTATACTCCCACTTTTATTGCCATGAGAACAGGCTTATATAGGTTCCTAGCTGATGCTTATTTAAAATGTGCATCTGTCATACAGGACTGTATTTCTATAGAGTTACTTCTATAGAGCACAGTTCCTGCATGATGGATTGGACTGTAAAAATGACCTGCTGTGCTTTCATTTACTCATAAATGCATTTCCTTTCTTTGCACAGTTTCCCAAATGGTGATCGAGGAGGTGAACGTACTACAGACCCAGCTTGAGATTGAGAAATCTTGCCGGGAAAATGCAGAGGCTCTGGCTACCAAGGTGTTTATCCAACAATACTATTCTTCTGTTTCGTCAGAAAACCTTAAAAGCTCTGAGGTACTCACAGCGAAGTTCTTTTTCGCTCTTCCCTTAGGGGTAAAAAGAAGAACGAATTTTGAAATACCCTTTCAGCGATAAACTGTTACAATTACAACTGCTTGCCACCCAAGCTGCTGAGAGCTACTTTTATATGAATATGTAAACATGTGCCGCATGCTTTCCACTCAATAACAAAATTCACACACAACAAAAAATGACAGTGGTTAGAAAACAGTAGTTAAGAAAGCATCTGATCATAGCGATGTGGATATGTTTGCACAAGCTTTTCAATTTGGCACTTCATTCAAGTCACGTCACATTTATTTATAGCCGTTTATATAATAGACTGCTTTAAAGCAATCAGCTTTATGTTATTGAACATAAAAAGTTTCTCTTTCAGTTAAAACTACAACTTCAGTTCAATAAAAAGCTGCTCTCCAGTGTGTTCATGTATTTACTCACGTCTGACTCTGATGGACGGAATAGAGTAATTGACTGGGAGAAGATTTACTCGAGAAGGCGGAGCCTTACAGAGCACATTTATCTATCGTCACGGACCAATGGAAGTTGAACTTCTCACCTTCATGTATCATCAAGGACCAATGGGAGTCCAGCCAGGCGAACTTTTCCGGAAAGTTAGATTTTGCAAGCTGTTTCTAACTCCGTAAACAAACTCCAAACAAACTTTATTTTGGCCTAATTTTGTTCAAAATGAATTGTCCGTTCGTCAATTTTGCTTGAAGTATCTCAAGGCTGTAATGATTTTATTTAGGTATTTTGGTTTGTTTACATCTTCAGGCTCTACTAGAAAGCAAAAGCATGAAAACAAATTCTGGAGTCAACATGATTATAATTGTTGAACACAAAAGGATACATTTTAAAGAATGAGAATTGAGAATCGGATCAGTCTGATTCACTAATGAATGATTTAAACTATTGTCGAATGTGCCGATGAGAGCTATGGCAAAAGTCAAAACTTTTCTAATAATTGATGGTCTTAAATCATTTTCTTTGATCACTTTTAGTTGAACTGTGAGAACAAGAAGCTGAAGTATTTGAGCCTGTCGTCACGGCCGTGTCTGGATGAGCTGCTGCCCAGTATTTCTGATTGCATTTCCCTAGAAGAGGAGACTGAACAACAAGATCCCAACTCTGACCCCTTTTCTCAGTATAAGCTGCAGGTCAAAGGTAAATACCATAATACCAGTGTATTAAAATGGGGTGCAGTTTATAAATAAGCCCGTGTACGATTTCCTTCACAAAGGAATCTGTCATCATAAACATCAATGGTACGTCCATTCCAAATTCTCATTTTTCCACAGATCTCCAAGAAACCGTGAGTTCTATGCTGGAGGAGAAGAAGCAGTTGGCATGTCAGCTTCAAGAGCAGCAAAGGAAGATAGAGGAGTTGACAGCACTTGTGAGTAGCAAAGCAACTCTTTTACTTTTTATTCCGAATGAAAGGCCGAGCTCAGTTAGGCTTGACGGCAGTGGATGGGGGCCTGGTCTACAAAGTGTCTTCCAGTATTTTAACCTGTTCATAAATAATAAATTATCTTGAAATGAAGCCTGCGTTATTGATGATCCTTAAAGGATATCAGAGTAAAAATGTCTAATTGAGTTTCTTTGCTGATAGTTTCTCAAATATGCGCCTTATGCTGATTTACAGACTGAAAAGGAGCAGGCTGAGATGAAGGAGCTTTATAAAACCATTGAGCAGCAAAGCAAGACCATTAAGAGGTTCAACAGGGGTGAGTAATGGACGTTGTGAATACAGAGCTTCTTCATTTCCTCACTTGTATTCAAATTCATGAGCATGATATCATCTCAAATGGCCTGCAGTGCATCTGTGCATGTGCCTTCCAAGAAGATTAATGTTCCCCACCAGCCCACTCACTACCGGCCGCACGTCAAAGTCCTTGATCAAATTATCTGTAAAAGATTCACCACAGGAAGTCCCTCTGTTCCAGCTGGGGGTGATGCACTTTGTTTTGACATCCTCCCAGCTCCCTCTTTGCTCATTTGTGTTAATACTCTGACTGGAATATTGGAAACAGCAGTGCTCAGGTCATATGCTGTACTGACTTACTTGACTGACTTAGTGGGTTTAAAATGTTTCTTTTTTAACAGTTTTGCCTATGAAATCTGATTGAAGGAGCCACATTGTAAAATTGCTGATATAAGTGCACATGTGATTGAATATCGGTTGAATAAAACATGAATGTGTCACTGTTCATTAGGGCTGGAAACCGAGAACCGGTTCTTATTTTGAATCAGTTCCATTTGCAAAGAATACCATGAAAGGAAAGAGACAATACAACCAAAATATGTTTTTATTATAAGTAAGTTACTATTATGAGCTGGTACTTTTTAATGAAAATGCCAAGATGAAGTCTTTAATGCTCACCAAATGTGCTGCTTAATATTTTGATGGATACTGGGATCATTTTTTTTTCAGGATTGAATAGAAAGTTCAAAAGAAGATATCTTAAAGCCGATAAGTAATGGATTATATCCTTCAGATGAGACACTTCAGATGCGCATTGTTCGCCATTATTGTTTTGAATTGCTCGAAATATGATTCGATTTTTTTTTGGTAAGGAAAGGTGGCCATAGAAGTGTACAAAAATATGTTTTTTAAACTTACACTGGTTCAAACAAGGCTACTGTACTTTTTTGGTTTGATTTATGTTGAAGTGCTTGAAGCATGTCTTTTAATGGTGAGATTTTTGTTTTTATAATCAGGCTCTCAAAAATTATTTATAAATTTAGATTTATCGGCCAATAGCTTGGTCATCTGCTTTCAAATGTAAAGAATTATTGGTTATCGATATCGGTCAAAATGTTCATATCGGTGCATCCCTATGCCTTACCGGTCTATTGCTTTATTAGAATAAATAAAGTATCATTAGAAATAAATATCTTTAAACATTATAAATGTCTTCACTGACACTTTTGATAATTTTGATCAATCTGACTGACCCAGTAACAGTAGTGTATGGTACCTTAAAGCAGTATTTTTTACTACTAT
Organism: Meda fulgida; assembly: GCA_030578275.1. Taxonomy (NCBI): domain Eukaryota; kingdom Metazoa; phylum Chordata; class Actinopteri; order Cypriniformes; family Leuciscidae; genus Meda; species Meda fulgida. The sequence continues at coordinate 13,268,725 of CM060629.1, forward strand.
ATTTATAGTTAGAACCAATTATTTTTCATTTACTGAAAGAATCATTAATGTAAAAGTGGATCCAGTAAAAACAATTTTATTCCCATCCATACTGTCCTTTCAATAATCTGTACCTGTCATAATGTGTCTTTTATTATATTTATTCGCGTTATACCTGAAAAATCCTTACAGGGATTTATTATCTATTTTATAGATAATATTGCTTTATTATCATTGTTTATCTCTTTAGTGTCTATGATGGCCACTCATGAGTATGAAAACATGAAGGAGCATCTGAATTTGGAGCAGAGCCTCAGGCAGAAAGCAGAGACCTATGCACATGAGGTATGGGACAAAACACATCTCAATTCACTTCCTCAGTACACGGGTGACAGGACAACTTCAGTCCCTGCCCTGGTGACCTCAAAATCCTATCAAAAGACAAGATAGTTGTATATATTGACTGTAGTGTTTGAACTGTGTATGGCTGCCTGCATCACAGTAGAATGTTTCTTTTCCTTTAGTTGTTTGAGAAAACCATCTGAAATAGTTGTTTCCTCATGTTTATTCTCTTCTGTAGATGGTGGTGAAGCAAAAAGAAGCAAACAGACAGAGCATGATTCTGCTGCAACAGGTAGATCCCAGCGTTCAACTGCTCAAAGCTTTGGAAGATTTGGCCAATGTGACCAAAACATTAGAAGAAGAGAGAATTCAGCACCAAGACAAGGTAGGATACCTCAGAGTCTTTTAAACACATTTGAATTAGATTTTTAGATGTACATAACTGGAGTATATGTTTTCAGTTTTGTTAGCTCATTTGTTTGGGGGGGGGGGGGGGGGGGGTATTTTATGAACACAATAAGCCTGATAAGTAATCATGAATTGCATGATAGGATTAGACAATGGAATTAAATCTAAAACCCCCTTTCAGTTATTTAAACCAGTCAGCTAGGGCTTTTTATAGACATAAATCCTTTCATAACTATTAATCCTCTAAAGTTCGTTTTTTAGAACTTTTTAAACGGTTTTGTCTGTGGTCTTATTCACTAGCCACACACAATCCAGTTTAAGTAGGCACTAAATGGGATGAAAAAGTGCTGTGCATTCATCTAACTTAAAGTTTTCATTAAAAAGTGTAAAAAGAAAATGCAATCTTATATCTTTAGAAAATCTCAAAATTGATTTTTTTTTTCATTTTAATATTATAATGTTGCCTTAATTCACTTGTATAATTTAAATGATTGATTCTTGTTATTAGTGTTTTATTTTTCATTCATTTAGACAAAATAGTATTGACTATATCAATAGTATTTTAACATTTGCAGCACATGTCCATGTATGCGGTGAAGTTGGCATTTCAAACAGCTGATTCAGGTGTCTGGTGTCTGGTTGAGTGATGCTGTACACCCAGTAGACTAGAATATGCCAGACCATAGAATGCATTCATTGGTTTTTTTTTCATTTGGGTCTCCTGTGGCTCTTCTCTTCTACATTTGCATCCTTCCTCAGCAGTTACATGTAATAGTTTTCAAACCACATTAAATGACAAACGTATGTGATTGGTAGGCTGTCAACACAACCACAACTATATTAAACCAACATAAATCTCAAAGCACCAGAGGAGACATCCGGAGGCTTGACAGATTCATTCAACAGCTTTCTGTGACCACCAATAAAGAATTGCCAGATCATCAGATACTTTTTACACATGATAGTTACTGATTGGATGAGCTAGGAATCAGATCTAGACAATATTCTGTTCATGCAGGCAGTGACAAAAGGGCAATTGCAGCATCACTAATACTAACATATGGGTTTTAGAGTTTGTGAGTCAGTAGCACTGTTGTGTCATCAGTCAATATACAGTCTGACCCACAATTCAAATCCAAAGAGCATGGATCCTTACTTCAGACGTCACATAATCAATAGGCTATGTTAGCAAAACCTTGTTTACAAGTCAGCCTTTAAATATGAACTAATTCTGTACCAGAGTCAAGGACATTTGAAATTTTGCACCGGTTTGGGTTCCATTTGAGTTTATTGTCCCAATTCAATCTAAAAGAATAAAAAAAATTCTATATGAACAAATCATTTCAATAAAACTGTTTATGGGCATTTAACTCAATATTGGAGCATTGAAGTCCTCCTGGGAATTTCATTTTTACGAGTTGGGAAGACTGCATTAAAATAGCTTGAGTTGGAGCAACCCAATTTACAAAAGTATGTGGTAAAAATGTTTTGCTAAGTTATGAAAACATTATTTCTGAATGTTCTCTGAACGTTCAAAATGTCCAGTTGTTTAAAAAGTTTTTCTTCATTATAGGGAACATTTAATTTGATCATTATGCAAACATTATGGGAATGCTACTTTATAATGTTCTCTAAACATTCTGAAAAAAATAGTAACATTTAAAAAATGTTAGACGAACATCCAACTCAAACGTTTGAGAAAAAGACATTCCATGAACCATGTATTGACATTGTTTTTGTGCTATTATTCTGAGAACATTATTAAAGACCCGATAACTTTGAACAAACATTATATTATTGCTGGAAAAATGTTTGTTCATAATCTTGCCAGAACTTTTGCCAAAGTTCTCAGAATGTTCCTTATTAGCTGGGAAGATGGTGATATGCTTTTTCTACATAAAATCCAACCAAAGTTTCTACAAGAATGTGCAAAATTATGAATTTTTTTGTTTATTTTAATAAATGTATCATTAATACAGGCCCGACATGTTTTCTCACTGGTGCTGCCTCAACTCGGAGACTTCCGTGCATTCAAATACAATCTTTTCAACATGACTTGAATGCATCATATGTCCCATTTGTTTGCAGGTAAAGGCTCTAGAGGCTGAACTGGAAGAATGTGCTTTGCGTAAGCAGCTAGTTCAACTGCAAAGGCAACTCGAGATATTAGATGAAGAAAAGAAAGAGACGGAGGGACGACTGCAGGAGGAAGAGAAGAAAAACAGTGTTTTGGAAATGAAAGGTAAAATTAAGGATGATTTTAAATTTGAAGGCCAGATACTACAACAGCATAACACTCAGGAACATAACATCCCAGCATCCTTTTGTCGTTTGTCACAGTGAAAGATCTGCAGGAGGAGAGGAGGAGCTGTGATTCAGCATTAGTCCCCTCCCCTGGGACCGCTCCTCCCCCGGCCCCTCTTCCTCAACCACCTCCACCTCCCCCACCCCCTCCTCCTCCACCTCCCCCACCTCCTCCGTCCCGCTGCAACCCCCTCAGGTAACGCCCCACTTTACTGCACTGAAGCCAGACTGTCATATACCATCATTAAAACAGTGCTGCTCTTTATCCCTGCTGTGAACGTCTAATTATATCTCTTTGTTTTACGGCAGCTCTCTCATTGCTATTATGAGGAAATCTTCCAAGGGAGGTAAAGGAAGCCCAAAACAAGAGCAGGCCCCAGGTGATTGTCCCCTTTTCCCTGTAGTCAGAATGGTGTATTTTTATTCTGTTGTCCTTTTATTGGTGCCCTGACAAACACTATCTCTCATGATGCAGCAACTGAAGCTGTGGATGATGTTAAAGTGAAAGCCGTCAATGAGATGATGGAGAGAATTAAACACGGAGTGGTTCTCAGGCCTGTGAAGAGCCAGGACACTAAGGTTGGGCAAATGAGTTGTAATTTAAATCGAATTGGCCACACCCCAAATGATTTTGAATTACAGGAAGAGGTATATATTGTATTGCATTTGCAATTTAAAGAAATTTAACAGTCACACAAAGGGACAATTATAGACCAAATATTTTGAAGACGTTCGAGTAAATCTAAGCATTCTGTGAAATTGAATGTACTTCCATCATGGTCTATAAAATATAGTCTATATACAAAAATATATAAATGACATTTCAAATGTTTACACTGCTGTTTAAAGGTTAGTTTTTTTTTTACATTTTTGTTTGTTTTATATTGTAATGGTCACACTTTAGTTTAGTGTCCAATTCTCCCTATTAACTAACTATTAACTATGAGTTTGCCTCAATAAGCTCCTAATTATTGCTTATTAATAGTCAGTTAGGTTGTTAAGTTTAGGTATTGGATAGGATTAAGGGATGTAGATGTATATGGTCATGCAGAATAAGGCATTAATATGTGCTTTTATAAGTACTAATAAACAGCCAATGTCCTAGTAATATGCATGCTAATAAACCACTATATAGTTGTGAGAATTTTACCCTAAACTAAAGTGTTACCATTTTAATATATTATAAGCTGAATTTTCATCATCATTACTGCAGCCTTCAGTGTCTTATGATCCTTCAGGAATCATTCTAATATGATGATTTGCTGCTCAAGAAACATTTCTTATTATTATTATCAATGTTGAAAACCGTTTTTTGGAAACCATTTTTCAGGATTCTTTGATCAATTTGGAAAACTTTGGACAGCATTTATGCTGAAAAAAAGGCAAAAAATTTGAATGGATTATTCAAAAGTACTATCTAAATTCAGAAATTAAACTCAGTTGTAAATGGTACATTGGTTATGAATATATTGTGTGTATTGTGTACTGACTGATGGTCTGTTTTGTTTCTCTCCTCTGTACCATCATCTGCTGACCTCATCGTTGCAGAGATTTGGCACGAAGGTATGTTCAACTCACACATATTGTTTACAGTGTTTAACAGCAGTCATCACACCAGATCATTGTTCCACGTGCAGCAGTGTTAACAGTTCAGACGGCTCTATTACTATCAAAGGAAATCTTGTGTTTTACAACTCAGCACCATTTTGTAAATACAAAGATCCTGTAGAAATGGTTCATAGCATTTTATCGTCCTCCCGGAGGAAGAGTCGGGTCCTTAAGGCATATAGACAGTTCATAGCCTGAGAGGGGACCCATCTTGTTTAAGTTATTGATGGGCAAAGCCAGAGCTGGCTCAGAGGAGCTGTATAACTTCAGATCAATGGCTATAGTCCTGACTTTAGAGATTGACTGCATTCTCATTATTCTGCACTGGCAGATTGTCTTTTGTTTTTGAGTTTCGGACGTTACTCATCCAAAATGTATGAATAAACTTAAAAACAACACATTCCAAATCACCAGTGTTATTTATATACTTTTTATAGTATTTAATACAAATTTGAATTGAGTTATTATTTTTACATTTTCATTTTTAAATTAAAATTGAATACGTTTTAAGAATTTTGTTATGGTTTTCTGTCATTTTTATTAGTTTCTTTTAATATTTCTATTGAGCTTTAGTTTTAGTCATTTTACTTCAACGTAAACATATTTTTTTTCAGTTAGCTGATAAGGCAACATTTCATTTTCATTTTTCATCTAATATTTACTTTTTATTTTATCACAGGTATATTATTAATTACCGAAAATGATTTTTTAAATAGTTTTAGGTAAAAATAACAACAGTGATATTATATCATATAATGTTTTGTTTTTTTGTGAAATATTTTGTAATTTGATCATATAATGTAACTTTTCTTTGTTCCTGCTCCTCAGCAGCCGATCCCAGCAGCAGTTGCAGCAGCACCAGCAGCAGCAGTGGAGGAAAAGCACCAAGAAAGTGCAATGGAAGAGCTGAAAGGCATTCTGGTAGGCTTTCTGATTAACTGATTTTAATACCCCCTTGTTACAGTCATCTACTGATCCACAGATTAAAGAAATCCATCCCATTATATGTTTGTTTACAACAAATAGTTATATGATGATGATCATGGTGTTCAGTAATGGTTGTACAAATAAATGCATAATATACTAAAGTATTCTTTGCTTAGAAATGCAAAGATGCCAAACTCGGCAATGCATAATTTATCAAATTCTGTTCTCTCTCTGAAACTATAGGAGACGGTGAAGAAGAGTCCCAGTCGTGGGTTTCAGGAAGTGGTTCATACTAAAAAGGACAGTGAACTGGAAGTAATTCTGAGGAGGAGACGCAAACAGGCCTGTGATCCTGACACAGAAGGCAAGAGGATAAACACTATACCCTTCAAGAACCATCAAATAGTTGAACGTATGCATTTACTATGTGCTGTTGAAACAGGAAGTATTACATACTTTATCAAAGGGCTTTTAAAATAGCCTGTAAGTTCTGCACAGCTAACAAAAATTTGTTCTAAGAATGTTTGCTAACGTTCCCATTAAGTTTCTTGGTAATGCAAACACTAAGAAAACATACTATTTTATCTTTTTGCAAACATTATGGGAACGTTACTTTCAAAGTTCTCTAAACATTCCCAAAGAAGTTGTAACGTTTAAAAAATGTTAGACAAACGTCCAGTTAAAACATTCCAGAAAAAAACATTCAATGTTTCTGTGCCAACATTTGGAGAACATTATTAAAGACTTGGTCATTTTTAATGAACATTCTATTAATGATACAAATAACTTTTTTTTTCATAACTTTGTAAAGTTCTGGGAATGTTCCCTGTCAACTGGGTAGTTGACAACCATCAACCATGAACCATTTGCTACTTTTTTTGATTGGACAAAATGTGTGTAATGCAGTGTGTAATTATTATTTTTTTATCTTATATTTCCAGGAAGAGAAAACCTGTATATTTTAAATGTATATACTGTATCTCAGTTAATGTCAGCGTATAGTAGTAAGCTAGCATGTAGAAAAAAGCTAATAGGCATTGACTAAAAGCTACAAAAGAAATATTTGATGTCTTTAAGTTGTGGTGATGATGATAAGGACGTTAATGAAAAATATACTTCAAGTAAAAGTGCAATCTGTCCCTCTGTTGGCACTGTAAACTTTTTATGTTTATGACCTAAAATAAATGTTCGGATTTAGGATTGAAAATACCCAGAGTATTCTGCATAACCGGAGCGAATAATGACACTCCTTCATCTGTTGCTCTGTAGATGACGGGCAGCTGAGTAAAGTCTCGTCATCAAACAGCCTGAACGGGCGACACAGTTCTGACTCAGGCAAAGACACAGAAGGGCCAGGCAGCAGCTCTCTGTCAGGCAGTGAGCGCGGGTCAAGAACCAGCTCAGACTCGGGCCGAGAGCCAGCCATGGCTCCGCAGAGCTCAGATTCTGGCATGGAGTTCAAAGGAGTTGCTCAGACAGACAGTGTCTGCAGATCTCTCTCTGAGAAAGAGCCCACTGAGCCGGTCACCAACGGCTGCTGTTCAGGGTAAGGTTACGCTCACACAACTCGTTTGTTCAGCAGTCAAACACAATAAATTAATTAAGACTGTTTTTTTTAACCTATTTTGCTAAATGTCAAAGTGCCCCTATTATGCCATTTTAAAGATTCCTAATTTAGTTTCGGAGGTCTTCTACAATACATGCACCAAAAAACTTTAATTTTCTCACAATATATATTGCAGCATCACCTCTTTTCTCACATGGTTTGAAACGGTTTGATTTTGGATCCAGTCTCTCTAAACCCTTCCTTTCTGAGAGCGTACTCTGCTCTGATTGGTCAAATGGCCCAGTCTGTTGTGATTGGTCTACCAATTACATTGCGTGTCAGAAACAAAACACCCATTACCATACGAATAACATGAATTTCAGCTCTGGAGGCTTTCTCAGCGCTTAATACGCATTGATACGAACAGTAACGATGATGTTGGTTTTACTGTATCAATTGGAGCCTGAGTCCTCATCCATGCAAAGTGGATTTGCTTTCCCAGCACAGTGAACAGCGTCTTCTCGACATGTCAACAACATGAACCAAACTCTTCCAGGCCTCAGCTACAGCTACAGTGTTTGAGGGTCAAAGTAGATGTTGTTTGCGGACAGCCAATGTAGACCATAGGCTGGCATTATGCAAATTTGTTACAAACCTACGTAGGTTTGTGCAGGAAATAAGAGTGGAATTTCTGACTACTCGTTTCAGGCAGTTCAGAATCAGTTCTTTCTTTTGGGAGACAATAACTCCATTTATCTGCATTTTGATCTTTGAAACTTTGTAGACCTTTTACATTCACAGCTATATTACACACTACATGAAAGGTAATATCTTAAAAAAGCTTAATAGGGGCACTTTAATATTGCATCTGTATATAAATATTATAGTCTGTTCACTTTTGTTATAATTTTTGCATATACTTTTATGACCAGTGGAGTGAAGGATGGAGATCCAGAGAAGTGGACGGGGCCCAACGGGATTGGCCATACGGATGCAAGTGAAGACCTGCAAACCACCAGCTCCTCTGCACAAAGCCCCAATGCAGCAAACAGTAGCACAGATGCCGAATGTTAACGGCAAGTGGCGCTGCAAGGACAGCTGCATTATTTGCACAAAACCATGCTTTCTAAATTAGGTTGTTCCAAATTTAAAATCAGCTGTTCATATATCAAATTATAATAGAAAGATCATTTCATCATTTGCAGCTTGATTACAATTACACTTTGAAAAAAAAAAACATCTCACCAGACACTTTTTTTTTGTTCCTTTCATTGACAATGTACTGTACCTGCCTTTACCAATAATAAACACATGGTGTTTAGATATTAGGGACATCTGTCATACACTTCAGATTGATTCTGTAGTTGCTATTAGATTCATCTTAGATTCATGGATTCAACATCTGAGTCGCATTTCCATAAAAATGCAAGCAAGGAGACTTTAACGATGAAGTGTGTAATTTCTGTGCCACTAGCAGCAGAATTTGTTTGAGCGATCTGAATAAGGAAGTCTGTGATACCTGAAGGATCCTTTAGCATTCCCATTCATCTCAATTCTTCGGAGACGATGTTGTTCTGGACCCTATTGACTTTCATTGTATGGACTATAGCAGTTGAAACATTCTTCGTTTTTGTTTCACAGACCTATACCTTTAAGAAAGATGCATTTTGCTTGCTAACCAGTCAAACCTTGATGCCTCAGGCCCAATTGACAATTCTCAATCAATGTTTGAGTTTGAGGCGGGATTACCTGTTTGAACAGTGGCGGATGCTGCAAGTAGCACAGAATTTACTTCATATTCAATGCAAAGCAGCAGAACAATCCTGACAGAATCACTGCACTGCACATCATGGCACCTTTGTTGTTCTAAAAAGGTCCTAAGTGTGAACTAGACTATCCAAACATTAATCAAGAGATGCAATTATGAGCCATGTAATCGATTTTACCTTAAAGAGGAACTGTGGTGGTCGGTTCTGTCTACCTCTTAAGACACACCTCTTGGGGATTTGAGATCATGCATCCTAGATATTAGAAAAATGAATACCATCAAGTCATGGAGGGCTACACACGCATGTCTTCCACCGTGGCATTTCCAAAACTTTGCACTGCATGAATGCACTGTACAACAGTTTGGCTTTGATTGACAGTTGCGTCTTGATTAGATCTGCTCTCTAACTCTGAGCGGTTCCAATGCAATATCATCTGCAAATTGTAATATTGTGCAGGATCAGGCTGCATCTAATAACTGCGAATATTTGCCTTGTGACTCCTCTTGACTCTAAGTGGATCATCTTAATGGTACGGCGTGAGTAATATTAATGAGACAGTAGAGTTCTGGCCGTCTCATTTGTCCTGTTCTTATTGCCCAGCTAACAGAGAACGTTCCCAGATCTTTGGCTAATGTTCTGTTATGAATTAATGTTCTTCCTGTAACGTTTGTTCAAAAGTTATCTGGGGTTACATAACATTCTCAAAATGTTATTTATACATTGTTCATGGAACTTTTTTTCTGAAATGTTTTAGTTTTTCAAACGTTTTTTAAACGTTACTCCTTACTGCTCCTTCAGAAAATAGACAACTCAAAAGTAACATTCTCATAATGTTTGCAAAATGATAAAATGCAACGTTCCCTTAATGTTTTCTGTAATATTTACATTTAAAAATTGGACGTCTTGAACAATAAACAGAACATTCAGAAAATAGCGTTCTCTTAACTTAATGGGAACGTTATAAAAACGTTCTTTGGGCTCTTTCACACAGAATGTCCTTTGAAAAATGAAAGAGATTCATCTTAGGGCAGTTGAATGGTTAAAAAAGCGCACGTTTAAAAAAAAAAAAAGATTTAAATTTGAGTGCCACGTTTTAAGAACGGCGTGTCATTCGCGAGAAGCTGCAAAAGACTTGAGCGCAACGGTAAAACACGTCCGTCTACCGTGCGAATACTTAGAAAAACAATGGAAAAGTAGCGCATTGGAATGGAAAACGTGTTCTGTGCGAACGGCCCCTTAGAATATATTTTTGTTAGCTGTGTGGTCTGAAGTCTTGATATTAGGCTATCATCTGACAGCTGCAATAATATATGGCCAATAATTGCAAATACTGAATTACTTGTGGTTGCAATTATGTATCACTTGTCAGAAATCTGAATTGTTTTATTATATATTCTTGTTTTCACACTGTCATCATAGAGTTTTTAATAACCCACATTGACGTGACTTATTTACACTCTTTTTTTATTGTAGGAGACTTGTTGAAATTGCTCCTTAATTTCTCACCACCTCTGGAATGTTTTTTGGCCTTAATGTTTGCACCACTTCTTCCTTTTCAGCCTTATTGGAGTGTAGGCTTTTGTATAAGAACTCTGAGAGGTGATTGATCTGAATTGTGATCTTGAAATGAGTGTGTTTTGAAGCTTAACATGAGTGTACCTGTTTTTATTGGAACTGATCTAAACCTTCCTCTTCAACATACCTTTTAAACTCAACTGAATAAACTTATGAAGAAACACAAATTGCTCTTTATACCTTTTTTTTCTATTTTTCAAACAAATGCATGTCAGCATCACATCTTATCATTAAACTTGTAATTTAGCACAGTAGGCCTATACATTAAGTTAAAATTAGCTCATTTTAATAAGAACTTGTGTATTCAATGACACAGTTGTAATTAAGGATTAAATAACGTTCGTAAATCTTTCTTTAAAGTGTTTTTTAAGTAGTGTGTTTCTCTAAGTAGTTGGTCTCTATAGATTTCTATAAGTGGTTTGTATACTAAAAGGGAGTTTTGCGTTCATTGTAACAAAAGAAAGTGCAAAACATTACTAAGAGTGCAATGAAATATACATGAAGGCATTAGCAGGTAATGCAACTGGATCTGCCAGTAAGAAACAGAACCTGGACAAATAGTGTGAAGGGGACTGGCAGGAGTTGACAAGAGAAGAAAAGGAGACAACACATTATGAACTTTTCCGGGTTTGAAAAAAATTGCATAAGTGATCATTTAGTGATTATTGAACATGACTGAATTCAAGGTGAACATTTTCATTACGTAAAACCCCTAAAACAGTGTTAACTCAAATGCCACTCAAACCAGCAACTGTAAGGAGCAAACAATCATCTAGGGACCGTTTACACAAAAATAGAAAACTTGTAATGCGTTTTAGACGTTCATTTACACAACAACTGCGTTTTTGGGCCTAAAAACACAAACCTTTGAAAATGGGATTCAAGCTGCAAGTTTTTGAGAGCGCATGCGTATTGCGTGTTCAGTCTATAGGCACATAGTGTTTCTTTACAAAGTGACATCGCCTAATACTGGCCTGGCATGAATAATACAGCGTTATTAGTCTTTTCGCGGATCCGTGTGAACAGGGATCACTTTGACAATGTTGTCGTCTGTACGTGAAAAAACGCAAAGGATAATATATAAACGCATATTATACATAATATGATATTTGTGGGTCAGACTGATCCAGTGCTCGAATTGAGGGGGGCTGGGGGGATCCGGGACCCCCATAAGGTAGGACCCCCCATAAGAAATAAAAAATAGAATAAGGGGGGTCGCTCAGATATTTTTATTTTAGTAAAAAATAACAAATCTTATTAAATGCATGCAATGGATACGGTAAATTTCGTGAATTGATTATTTACAATTTTTTTTAAAAGTTGGCTAGTTGCCATGTCTCTTTAAAATGTAAACGTCCCGCCCCAAATCTAAAGAGTGCTGTGCGCATGACATCGTTGACTGACAGGACTGTTTGATTGGCGCCGCTCCGTTTAAGCTAATTTTAACTTTTAAAAAATGGAGAAAAATAAACCTCCACTCGAGGTCGGGAAGAGAAAGCTTCCTACCGACTTTTTTGAGGGGTAATTGTCTCTCTCTCTATATATCTTTCTACTTTATATCTACCCACACTATATCGGGGCTTTTGTTTTCCTTGCGTAAATTGGAAACATTTAGGCTTAAGTTACTATTTTTTTTTCATTATTAATAATCCTGGTTCTACGGGAGTGCTAGAGATCTCGACGGAGATGGATAACAGCTTTTTAGTAAAGGGAGCGATCGCTGTGTGCTTGTTATGCTTTCTAATTTCCATTTAGAATGTGTATAAATCTTGTTTTTCATGCTGCCAGCCAGGACCAATGGCCACGTAAACACAAAGTTTCGGGAATTACATTCGCATTTAGACGGGATTAACTCTTGAAATAGCAATTTGACATGGGCATTGTTTGTTTCTGAATAAAGCAGCCTTTTTCACTGAAATGGTCGTTGAATAGTTGCTGACTTACTCACTCATAACAGTGCTTTTCCGCCACCTACTGGACGGAACTATGTAAAAATGTGCATGTGCTGAAATAGTTGAAAAATTCCCACCAACACACAGACTGACTGCCTGTTTTGTCACAATCTATGTTTAATATCTAATAAACAAGTTTTATCGTTATATATATATATATATATATATATATATATATATATATATATATATATATATATATATATATAATTATTCTTTTAAATAAAAACTGGCTTTGACCTTGTATAAAACCCAGAGACAAAATCTTTTCTGAGTAGTAATAGTTTACATGCAAGAAGAGCAGATCTGCTTGTCTCTTCTGAAAGACACGTCAAAATAAAATAAAACTTGACTCAATTCGAGCACTGGACTGATCCTAGCTGGTTTTAATACATTTGACCAAAAATCACACAGTGGAAAAAATAGCAAACAGATCAAAACAGTATTGTATTGTAACAATATTATTACTTATGTTGGTCAGGCTTTTTTAATTACATAATTCATTATTACAATTTTTATTTCATAATTATTAATTTTATGTCATCATTTTGAGTTTTTGCCATATTTGTTATGTATCTCATAATTTCCAATTTTAGGTTCAATTCACATTTCTATTAACATTTATTTGTATAACTCTTTTCACAATACATACCAAGCAGCTTTACAGAAAATGAATGTGTCTATATTACAATTTAAGAGTGATCTGTTATCAGAGCTGACTGTCAAAATAATGTCCACATGTCAGAAATGTAGAGTTCTAAGATGATACAAATCATGCAGTTCTATAGCTATTCATTTTAGGCAGAAACAACTTATTACAGCAATCATTACAAGTTGTGATCATAATGATCAGGCATAACATATAGAACATTTGGCAGGTGTGTATGTTGATTCAGAATCGGCATCATCTGACGTTTTATCATAATTATGATTTATCAAAGCATGTTTTATTTTTTCTTATGTGGAGGATTTTGGCAATATTCAATATGTAATGGCACTCCCGTACACTAGGTGGCAGTAAGTAACTAAAGATTAAGCTTAAATACACGGCGAATGAAAAGCTAGCATGGCGTCCTCATACTATCAGGAGATGCAGGAGGTTTTCAGGAATAACAATAAAAGCAGAGAGTTCCCGGCTCACAGTGCTAAAGTGCATTCGGTTGCCTGGAGCTGTGATGGGAAACGTCTGGCGTCCGGATCATTTGACAAAACCGCCAGCGTGTTTGTCCTGGAAAAAGACCGACTGGTGAGGTTTATCATCTCCATCATCTGCAATGGACCCTGAATTAAACAAGTGACTCATACATCTTTATTATTGGTATTTAAACAACGTTTCAGCAGTTCTTGAACAGTGCTCAAATCCGTCATCGATCTCCATCATTTCTGTTATTTTGATTAGCCTTTTTTAAAGGGATAGTTTACCCAAAAATGAAAATTCTGTCATCACTATTTACTCACCCTCGGCCTCACCTCGATCTAAACAGTAAGACTTTTGATCATCTTCAGAACACAAATGAAGTTCTTTTTGATGAAATCAGAGAGATTTCTGCCCCTCCATTGACAGCAACGCAACTACCACTTTGACGCTTCAAAAAGTTCATAAAGAGATCGTAAAACTAATCCATGTGAATTGTGCGCTTTTGTCCAAATTTTCTAGAGACTCGATCGCTTTATATGATGAACATATTAAATTAAGGCTTTTATTCACATTGATCAGCGAACATAAGCTCAGCCGAGCCCGCTTGACGCTCGAGATCAAACCTCAGAAAGCTCTCAGATTTCATTAAAAAAAAAAATCTTTCTTTGTGTCCTGAAGATGAACGAAAGTCTTACTGATTTGGAATGGCATGAGGTTGAGTAAGAGATGACAGAATTTTCATTTTCGGTAATAAAAAAAATGTAAAAAAATAAGCCTTTAAGTAATACCACGTGACAACTACTTTCATTTTAGGTAGCATTTAAGGTAGCTGTGTTTACATTGACAATTTATTTGATTAAACATGAACTTGCTCACCCATGAACCTATATTGTATCAGGTGAAGGAAAACAATTACAGAGGACATGGAGACAGTGTGGATCAGCTGTGCTGGCATCCCACAAACCCTGATCTGTTCGTCACTGCATCCGGAGACAAGACCATCCGCATCTGGGACGTACGGACCACCAAATGCATGGCCACAGTCAGCACTAAAGGTGAACATCTTAACCTTATCTCGGTCACATCTTTTGTTCTCATGACATTTATTCATCTGTGAGATATTGTCTGACAACTTTCAGGGGAGAATATCAACATATGTTGGAGTCCTGATGGTCAGACAATTGCTGTTGGCAACAAGGATGATGTTGTAACTTTCATTGATGCCAAGACACACCGTCCTCGTGGTGAGGAACAGTTCAAGTTTGAGGTCAATGAGATCTCCTGGAATAATGACAACGACATGTTCTTCCTGACCAACGGCAATGGCTGTATCAATATATTAAGGTATGTTTATCTGTAGTTTTACTAATAGGCTGTATTGTACTAATGACGATTTTAGTGAATGGGAAATCAAATGTCATGTTTCTCTGTTTTTTTCAGTTACCCTGAACTGAAGCTCATTCAGTCAATTAATGCCCATCCGTCCAACTGCATCTGCATTAAATTTGATCCCACTGGCAAGTATTTTGCCACCGGAAGTGCAGATGCCCTGGTCAGCCTGTGGGATGTGGAGGAGCTGGTGTGTGTTCGCTGCTTCTCCAGGTCAGCTGATCAGAATTTAGATTTTTTTTTTCCTCAAATATTTGACTGTTTATCATAATTTTGACTTTCATAATTGTGACTTTTATCTCATTTTTTTTTCCCCCTCATAATTTTGACTTATCTCATCATTTTCTTCCTCCAGGTCAGTTGATGCAGTCAACTGTTAACTAAAACTATTAAAATCAGTTGTTAATTGAAATAAATCTGAAATAGAATATACATTTTAGTTAAAAAATGAATAAATAAGTTGAAGTGCTAAAATTCATAAACCTGAAAAAATACATGAAATCTAAATAGAAATGTAATGCAAAACTAACAAAATTGCCTATAACAAAATAAATTATTAAAATGGAAATGAAAACAGAAAATATTTAATTAAAAGCTATTAAATACTGTATATAAATAATATACAGATTATTATATAAATAATTCTAAAATAACACTGAGATTGTTATGGTGTTTACTTTATTATGGTTACCTATGAACAATAAGAAGCTGAAACATATAAAATATTTAATGCAATTAATCTTGCAATAAAATATATTGTAATTTATTTCCTTTTTTCCAAATACAAATGTCCCCAAAATAATACTTTACATATATTTGATCTAATAAGATAAAGTTCTGAATCTATTCATCTTCATATCCATGTCCATATTCAATTGTCCCTCCTTGTATTTTAGACATTTTTAATAGAAATTAGTCAAATAATAATGTTTGCACACTCAATTCAGTATATTTGTTTTTACAATGCATATTGTTATAGGCAGTTTTATAAGGAACAATTATTAAACTATTATTATTATTTCCTGCATTATAAGCAGGCTTACAGTAAAATTATGTATTGTTTCGCTACAATATCCCCATGAAAAATATCACGATACCAAGCTGTATTGATTGTTATTTGTCAGCAGGCAAGCACATTGTAATTTGTTTTCTTATATTATATAAAGTCATATTTTCCTTCTGAATCTCTTAGACTAGACTGGCCTGTGCGGACTCTTAGTTTCAGTCATGATGGTAAAATGCTGGCGTCAGCCTCTGAGGACCATTTCATTGACATCGCTGAAGTAGAGACAGGTGAGCAGATTTGAAATGATCGTGAAAGCTTGAATTGTGTTTTACCAACTTATTGATGTTTGTTGTTGTTGTGTGTTATTGCTGTAGGTGAGAAACTCTGGGAGATTCAGTGCGAGTCTCCAACCTTCACCGTAGCTTGGCATCCAAAGAGACCCCTGCTGGCGTACGCCTGCGACGATAAAGAGGGCAAATACGACAGCAACCGAGAGGCAGGGACCGTCAAGCTCTTTGGACTTCCCAATGACTCTTAAGAACCAGTGTTTTTAGCTTTTTTTTTCTTTTTTTTTTTCTTCAGGCCTCATTTGAGGTTTAATGAATTGTTTGTTTGTTTGACTTACTTTGTATTAGATTCCAACTTATTTTGAAGCAAAAGCTGTAAATAGATCAAATATATTGTGATGTTCTGCTCTCATATTACTTGACGAGTTCCTGAATGATCAAACTCTAAATTACAAGTATAAATAACTACTGCCTGCAGCCTCATCTTCAGAACAGAGGAGTGTTCTACTTTTTCCAAAATATTGCACTGTGCATGGCGACATGTTATCTTGTCTGTGTAGAGGACTTGAAAATAATTTGACTTGAAGCCCATATTGTTGTTTCCATGATTGAATATGATTTTTTTCCTTTAGGAATCTTGACATTCTTTTGTTCAAATGAACATCTCATACCTCCAGTTTTAGAAATGACCAGCAGAGGGCATCATAAGCTCAAAGAGGCAAGGCAGGCAATACTGTCTAATACAGGCTTTTTTTCTTTTTTTTTACAGAAATAAACGTATTTTTTAATGAAAGTTGTTTCATAAAGTATGATTGACTTAAAAGCCATATGATGTTTTATGTGTTTATGATTGGTGAACAATAGCCTTAGCCAGAAAAAACTGAAATGGAAAAGTGATTTTTTTTTCTGGACCTTTGCTTGTCAATTCAATTATGAATTACGCACAAGCTATATTTATTAATTATGTGAAGAAACCGTATTTTTAGATTATAGGGAATTATTAGAGGGGCATCCTGAGTTTAGCAGAATCTTTTAAAGTTCTAGCCTAATAGGCTATGTCATATCATAATGGCAAGTTAAATATTAAGCCTGTCTCTGATATCACTGCATACTAGACAAGTTGTTAGTTAATTGCTGTGATGAGGGGGGCGTGGTTTCGCGGAGTTTGCAGTGGGGGAGCGAGGGAGGAGCCAAGCGGTAAGTAAGTAGGTCAAGTGCAAAATGACGAACACCTGTGTTTGATTGCAGTAATTGGCGTGGGGAGACCGCATATAAACCGCCTGGTGCAAGAGAGGAACAGAAAGAGAAGGACTGGGGCTCTTGAGATCGGATGCAGAATCTCCTACCTGTCACAAGGACTGACTTATACTGTTTGAGAACACATCGTTTTGCTGCCGTAGTTTCATGCTGAACGCGCACGTGGCGCACCTTTTCTTTGTTTTGATTTAATAAATTGTTCGAGCCCCTTTACGCCGACCCTTGCCTTCTTTCATCCCTCACAAAGAACTATCGTTACACTGGTGCCGAAACCCGGGATGGAAGAAGAAGCCGCCGCCAGCAGACAGCCTCCGCCCCCGTTTGCGGATGTCATCCACGCGCTCGCGGGTCTACACCAAGAACGACATCGTGCCCTGCTGGCCGTGAAAGAAGAACAGGAGCGTCGGTTCGAGGCGCTCCTCCGAGCCCAGCAGGAGGACCGCGAGCTGTTCCGGAGCTGGATGGACCGGGAGGGACGGGCCAGACCATCAACGCCAGCTTCAGCCTCGGCCCAGACCATTCCACTTCATAAAATGGGCCCGCAGGACGACCCGGAAGCCTTCCTCGACCTCTTCGAGAGAACGGCCGAGGCCTGGAGCTGGCCGCCCGGGGACTGGCCAGTGCGGTTGATCCCGCTGTTGTCCGGAGAGGCACAGATCGCCGCACAGCAGTTGCCAGTCCCGAACCTCCAGTGGGTCGGCCCGACCCCTGAGCAAAGCAGACAGCGATTCCGGACCCTGGAGCTAGGGGAGTCTGGTCGGCCCTTCGTCTTGGCGCAACAGCTCCGGGACGCGTGCCGCAAATGGTTGATGGCCGAGGAACGTGACGTCGAGGCAATCATCGACCAGGTGGTACTGGAGCAGTTTGTGGCGCGGTTACCCCGGAGGACCGCGGAGTGGGTCCAGTGCCACCGCCCGACGTCGCTGATCCAGGCCATCCAGTTGGCGATACCCGGAAGCAGTGCCGCTTCGCAACATTTCAGCAAAGAGTGTAGCGAGCGCACTGTTTCAGTTAATCTCCCGGGTGGGAATCCCAAAGGAGATTCTCACCGACCAAGGCACGGCGTTTGTCACGTACTATTCGCGAGCTTTACGAATTATTGGGCATTAAATCGGTCCGCACCAGCGTCTATCACCCACAAACAGACGGGCTGGTCGAACGCTTTAATCGCACGTTGAAGTCAATGATTCGAAAGTTCGTACAGGAAGACGCCAAAAATTGGGATAAGTGGCTAGAACCCCTCTTGTTCGCTGTACGCGAGGTCCCCCAAGCCTCCACAGGGTTTTCCCCCTTCAAGCTTCTTTATGGACGTCAGCCCCGCGGGGTGCTGGACGTGCTTAGGGAAACTTGGGAGGACGGACCTTCGAATAGCAAAAATGAAATTCAATATGTCATGGACCTGAGAACAAAACTCCACATTTTGGGGCGGCTGTCTATGGAAAATTTGTTACAGGCTCAGGACAAAGTAAGTCGGCTGTACAACAGGGGGGCTATACTACGAAAATTTGCACCTGGAGATAAAGTACTTGTATTACTCCCCACGTCCAGTTCGAAATTACTCGCAAAGTGGCAAGGACCCTTTGAGGTCACACGGCGAATTGGGGATCTCAATTATGAAGTCGTTCGTACGGATAGGGGTGGGGCGCATCAGGTTTACCACCTCAATCTCCTTAAAAAATGGAATGAGACGGAGTCAGTGTTGTTGGCAACGGTAGTGAGTGGGGAGGAGGATCTTGGTCCAGAGGTGAATTCAAAGTCTCAATCACTCGCTCTGGCCGCTGGTGGAGACCACCTCTCGCCGTTCCAAATCACTGATGTACGCAATTTACAAACGGAGTTTGCTGATGTGTTCTCGCCCCTGCCCGGCCGAACCGACCTTATTCAGCACCACGTTGAGACCGAGCCGGGTGTAATAGTGCGCAGCCGGCCTTATAGCTTACCTGAACATAAAAAGAAAGTAGTTCAGGAAGAATTGAAGGCTATGCTAGACATGGGGGTAATAGAAGAATCCAACAGTGACTGGGCAAGCCCGATAGTTTTGGTACCAAAACCTGACGGCTCCGTCCGGTTCTGTGTGGATTATCGCAAGGTGAATGCTGTGTCGAAGTTCGACGCGTATCCAATGCCTCGGGTTGACGGGTTGCTTGATCGGCTCGGCACCGCTCGATTTTATTCGACACTGGATTTAACGAAGGGATACTGGCAGATCCCCTTATCTCCAATGTCTAAAGAAAAAACTGCCTTCACAACGCCGTTTGGATTACACCAATTTGTCACTCTTCCTTTCGGCTTGTTCGGGGCTCCGGCAACCTTTCAGCGCCTGATGGACAGAATTCTCCGGCCGCATGCTGCATATGCCGCTGCTTACTTGGATGATATTATCATTTATAGTAATGATTGGCAGCGTCATATGCAGCATTTGCGGGCTGTCCTCAGGGCGCTGCGAGCGGCCGGGCTCACGGCCAACCCGAAGAAATGTGCGATTGGGAGTGTGGAGGTTAGGTATCTGGGCTTCCACTTGGGTCATGGACAGGTGCGTCCCCAAATTGATAAGACTGCAGCAATTGCTACCTGTCCGAGACCTAAGACCAAAAAGGAGGTTTGACAGTTCCTGGGGCTAGCGGGATATTCCACAAGGTTTGTGCCTAATTATTCGGACCTCGCTAGTCCGCTGACTGATCTAACTAGAAAGGATGCACCAGATACCGTCCAGTGGACGGAGCGGTGTCAGCAGGCCTTTACCCAGATTAAGGCTGCTCTGTGTGGCGGGCCGCTCTTACAGGCTCCTAACTTTTCTCTCCCTTTTATTCTGCAGACAGATGCCTCGGACAGAGGGATGGGTGCTGTCCTGTCCCAGGAGATAGAGGGTGAAGAGCAGCCGGTGCTGTACATTAGCCGCAAGCTCTCTAAGAGAGAGACTAAGTACAGCACCGTTGAGAAAGAATGTCTTGCCATCAGATGGGCCGTTCTCACCCTCCGCTATTATCTCTTGGGACGGGAATACACCCTCTGTTCGGGCCACGCTCCCCTGCAGTGGCTCCACCGCATGAAAGATACCAACGCGCGGATCACCCGTTGGTATCTGGCGTTACAACCCTTTAAATTTCAGGTGGTCCACAGGCCGGGGGCGCAGATGGCTGTGGCTGACTTCCTCTCCAGGAGGAGGGGGGGGGGGGGCTGCAGGCCGGATGCATCCCCGGCCTGAGTCGGGCGGTGGGGGTATGTGATGAGGGGGGCGTGGTTTCGCGGAGTTTGCAGTGGGGGAGCGAGGGAGGAGCCGCGCGGTAAGTAGGTCAAGTGCAAAATGACGAACACCTGTGTTTGATTGCAGTAATTGGCGTGGGGAGACCGCATATAAACCGCCTGGTGCAAGAGAGGAACAGAGAGAGAAGGACTGGGGCTCTTGAGATCGCATGCAGAATCACCTACCTGTCACAAGGACTGACTTATACTGTTTGAGAACACATCGTTTTGCTGCCGTAGTTTCATGCTGAACGCGCACGTGGCGCACCTTTTCTTTGTTTTGTTTTGATTTAATAAATTGTTCGAGCCCCTTTACGCCGACCCTTGCCTTCTTTCATCCCTCACAAAGAACCATCGTTACAATTGCATTTCCAGGTAAAAAGTGTCTACAGATCAGTGTGGATAGATTTGTCTCCGGAGGCCGTGATTTTACCAAGCAAGATGTGGGCTGTGTCCAAAATTGCATTGAGAAGCTTCGTGAGTACTAAAAGGTTATATGTTGTGTGAATGTATGCATGGCTGTAATTTGGATTTGCTTACATTCGCCATGTCAGTAACATGTGACCTACAGCGTCAGTTGCTTTTTACAGTCTATGGTTGCGTCGTGTCACTGTCATTCATATATCTGTTGGTTTTTTTTTTATTTGCCTTATATCCCCTGCCCTCATGGGATAGTAGCCTAAGGTTTCCATCGTATGCACACTTCAGAATCTCGCCAGAAGTAGGTCATCCCGGTAATTTTTGCCTATACTCTCTCTTAATTCGGACATAGGGCCTATTATATATCTACTACTGTTAAAAAGAAAATAGAAAAAAAAAGCTGGCCTAAATTAAGTATTCTCCTAACCATATAGCCTACCCATGCCCCTAAACCTAACTACTTATAATGTTTCTCCAAAATCAGAGAGAAATGATATGCGTATAAGATGACGTAGAAGCATTTAACCCTGATTGTAAGCCTAAACTTGACATTGTGAACCTATCCCTCAAATCTGATTAGTTGATTGAAATGTTGTTTCAGGATCAACAAGGATGGTGATCCAAGAACATGCTTGGTGAAATCCCATTCTACACAGTTTGGTGGAGGGCCACTGTGGAGCAAAACAGCAGTAGTCTGTAGACTTGGAGCAGTGTCCAGTCAGCAGGGAATCATTTGCCAGTGAGATTAGGTAGGCTACAACCCCATCATTAATCTGTGTCCGTTGTGACAGACCTACACAGCACGCTCGTCCTCCCTGCCCACTTGAGGAGCCTCTAGTCTGGCTGGTGGCAGCTGTCCTCACCCTTCTCTGGTGACTCACCTCAGCAGGCTCCAGGGTGGCTCACTTTCTACAGGCGTCATTCGATTGATGCTTAATTATATTTCATTTATCAGAGGTCATTTCCCTTGTGATGTCCAGTTTCCAGGCTTTGGCCCGTCACCATTATTTTCATCCTCTTGTTTATGGTTGAGGATTTAAATCTTTATATTCGAGTTGTTCATTATTTCGGTAACACTTTAGATTAGGGAACACATTCATTTTTTACTATTGGTGTTTTCCCTCAAAGTCCTAATTATTATTGATAGTAAGTACGGTAGTTTTTAAGTTTAGGAATGGTGTAGGTTTAGGGAAATGGTCATGCAGATTAAGGCATTCATGTGCTTTGTAAGTACAAACGTACAGCCAATAATAGTATGTGCATGTTAATAAGAAACGTGTTAATAATAGTAAATATTGCATTTATTTGCTCAAATAATCTCTAGGAGGATATCTTATTGGTTGGAAACAAAGGGTCCAATCACTGCTTACATTTGATAGAAAACATGTTGTAGCCTATATTGAAAGTTGTTGGATGACATTAATGTAATGTTGTTGTTTTTTTTTTTTTTTAATGGGAAAAATCTTAATCCATAAATGTAAGAGTATGAAGACAAAACATTATTTCTCAGTAATTAAAAAATATTTTGTTTGTAATTATTTCTCATTTCGTTCTTAGAGTAAACAGGCCTGAACATTTGCTGGAATTATAAGATACTTTAATTTTCTGGAAGATGAATGACAACCCCTCTTTTTCATTTGTTTACTTTTTTTTTTCTCCCCAATTTTATTGGTGTGCCTTGCTTTATTAATTTATGTAGACTTATGAATACCATTATTAATATGTTTATCATGTTCAATTAAAACACAAAAAAACAACAACAACACAAAGTGCTGTTAAAGATAGCAGCTCCCTACTGCATGTAAGCACTGTCCAAGCATATCATTTTAGCAGTTTGTAATGAGTTCAGTTTACAGAAGTTAAATAATAATAAACATTGATTGAACAGTTAACTTATGGGGTTCTAAACTGGAGAAACCTTCTTGGACATACATTTATTTAACAGTTATTTAGATGAGCTTCTCTGATCCATTCTATACTAGGCCTACACAACCTCTTTAATATGATGTTTGGTTCATGTTTTCCTCAAATAAGGACGATGTTGCAGAACATCTAGTAATCTGCTTAATTTTGTTAGAACATTTAATTTTTTTGATGTTGGTACTAGTTCTAAAATTGTTTAACATTTGCATATTGTATAAGAGTCATAATTTAAATATGGTTATAAAATCAGATGATAAAAGTGTTTGCATTTGAATGACCTCAGATTTATTAAGAATGGAAGAATGATCTTGTTAAATGAACAGATACCGGTGATAAAATAAATGAAATCTCTGACTGAGGGAGAATGAATCTGTCTTAACTTAAATTTAATGCATTTTATCAGGACTGCTGACATGAGGATGATTAATGTGTGTTTATCGATATTGTTCAGATAGTTTTGTTCTGTTTATGATCTATAGTAAGTTTACATTTATTGGCCAAGATGCAGAAAGCCAAATGTTTCTTTTAACTATTTTAGTGGAACTGTGTTCACGTTGTCATGTGCCATAAAACACCATCGGTTATGCAGAACACATACAAACACACAAATGAAGAGGCAGAAGGGAAAGCTTTCTGCTTTTCTCTGCTAAAATGACACGCCACATTTTCGTATCTCCCCTAATTTTCATTTCAATAGATAGAGCTTCCAGGTCCCTTATGAGACTCTATCGGTCCCTCAGGTGTTAATGGATTAGTTTCTCCACCAGCCATATTATTGGCTTTCGTTACTCTTCCAATTTGTCTTTCAGTCTCTTCTCCAGTAATTTATGGGGCTTGATGTGAAACAAAACATTTTTGAGATGCAATTTATTAGCACTCCACAATAACCTTTGCTGTTCAACAATTCAGGCTCTCTGAACATTGTTTTTTTAACAGCTTTTGAATTAATAAAATTTGCAATTTACATGCACGTGCAATGTTTTATGCTTAGACACGTTCCTGCACTATTTGTGTTCAAATATTCAGATTGAACTACATTTCTTAACATCAGGATGTTTCTTGTTTCTTTTAAATAAGTGCAAACTAGTTAGCAAGCCTAACCAGTGTTGGGTAAGTTATTCCCCCCAAAAATCCAATTCAACAATGTAATTAGATTACTGTACTAATTACTGTCACAACATTTCTTGCATTACTAATAATTTATTTTTAAAACCAATAGTGGGACAAGCATATGAAGTAAAAAAAACAAAAAACATAAAGCCTGGCATCAGATTCTTAGTCTCATAGGAGCATGATATATATATATATATATATATATATATATATATATATATATATATATATATATATATATAAACGTGAGTGGGTTTCAGTGAGCAAGTCCCACGACAGCATTTGCTCAAGAAATTCAGTCATAACCTTGCCTAATACATTTCAGGAAATTAGTGGGAGTTTTAAGGCAAAGTTATGAGACGTACATCCACTGAAACTCCCTTATTTTAGTGCTAGACAGACTAGTCTTGTTAGCTCTTTGTTTAAATTCACAAAAACATTAAAACATTTTTAAAAAGAATTTTTATTTGCCATTTCCAAAAATTCATTTAGGTTTATTAATGTAACAGATTTACAGTCATGTGTTTTGACATATGATTATTACAATAAGAAACTCATTCTATATATTCTCCACACTCTGTGGATCAAAACCGCAGAGGATTGAATGCTTCTCAGCAAACTTTTCTTTCATCAGCCTTTCATCATTCACATATCACAGTCATGTATGTGATGACAGGTGGTCGAAACAAGATTTAAGTCTGTTACACAGTAACACAAACTTACTATGCATGAAAATAATGCAAATAAATGGTATTGCTTGATGCTGACAGCTTACACGACTATATGAGTTTGAAACATGAAAGCCTGTTCAGATTGAAAGTATTATTTTATTAGCTATAAATATCCAGTATTGTGCCTCAGGATGAACAGAAACATCATGCTTTTTTATGCCTGTGGCACACTTTTGTTTTTCTCCATTGCGGTTTTAAGAAATGTATCATAATTAAACATTTTTTTTACCAGATTAAGCTGAAATGTTGCAGTGTGATTTAATCTGAGTTTAATTTTGATAGAATAGTTGTTTATTCTGATGCAGTAAACAGTTGACTAAACTAAAGTTGCATTTCCATATGGTTTGCAAGTGCTTTTAAAGAAATAACATTCTAAAGTTGTTTTAGAAATCAAAGCCTCAAACACACAGCAAGAGGATAGAAATCTGTTTTACTACATCATATATGCCAGGAATTTACAAATGTTTAAAACTGAAATTAACTGTTATAAATTAAAGTCGCTGACAACAGAAACTAGCTCAGTTGAATAGTGCTTTCATTATTTCACCCCAAACAGCCACAAAATTATGGCACAATGTGAAAACATGCATGTCAAAATCTATATAAATGGTATAAGTCATGTTTATGTACTGATTAATTGTTTCTAAAATCCAGTACCTAATATGTACAAAATGATTAATGTTTTGTTAAGACCATGGCCTGCAGATTGACAGTTCTCCAGCTGACAGTGTTGAAGATTTTGCAGTATGTCAAGGTCACAGTAAATCAATGTATTTAATTGAATATTTGCATTGATCAGTCCAAATTATTTTCTTATTTATGCACATACATGGAATGGACAGCGCTGAAGTAAAAAGTGAAAATGTAAAAGAGTATCATGCATTTGCAGGCAAAGAATGAAAACATATCTCGTATCACTCCATTTATAAGGTAAATTAAAGCATGCAAATGTTTAGTCCAACCCAAATGAAAGGTATGGGGTGGAAATGAGGCAAGTTGGCAGTTATTAAGCCTCTCATTAAGAAACCACAAATAGATCATTATAGATCATAACATGCTTTTAGATCACCTACAAAATTATACTCAGGGACAGACATTAAGGTAGTTTAGATGTACCTATCAGACAGTTAACATTTTGTCTATTTAAACGTGGAAAAATCTAAGATAACGTCAGTAAATTATGGAGTGCCGCAAGGATCTGTGTTAGGCCCTCTGCTATTTTCAATATATGCTACCACTTGGTAGTTTTAAAAAGAAAACATTAATTTAGTTTCCACTGTTATGCCGATGATACTCTAATTATTAAAGTCTCAAGAGTGTGTTAAAGATATAAACAATTGGACGACCAGTCATTTTCTTCTATTAAATTCGGATAAGACTGAGGTATTACTTATTGGACCAAAAACTTGTACACAGAATCTCTCAGATGTTAGTATTTAGAAGGCTGTACTGTTACTTCATTCACTACAGTTAAAAGACTTGGGTGTTGTATATGACAGCAACTTGTTTTTCAAAAAATCATACTTCATATGTTACAAAAACAGCCGCCTTCCACCTCAGAAACATCACTAAGCTACGGAACATGCTATCTGTTTCTGATGCAGTTCACTGAAATCTCAATGATAGATTTCTGGATTTAACAGTTTTGCATTTATCAATCATCAGCGCAATTTATATAGCCTATTATATATTCATTAACAATGTTTCTGAGCATCCCAGGAATAAATTATTAAAAAAATTAATATATTTAAAAAAAAAACAGCCTATATAACACTTTCTTTATGGAACAACAATAGGAGCACTGACATTATCTAAGCAATATTTAAGAGAATGAAAAGAGATTAGGTATAATATAATGTGCTTCAGATCTAATCATTAAAATCATTTCAAATCTATATTATTATTATTTTTCTACAGCTGGACATCTACAGTCCGATAGCATCTTAAAGATTACAGAATCACCAACACAGTCAGCCCTTTTGCCCAGTTTATTATGTAATGTTCATGTAATAAAAATTACATAAATAAAAATTCCAAATATGACTGTGATACATACGGAAAGATGGAAGTATTAATAAAGTGGGAATTGACACCTAAAGTGTTTTGATTCAGTGGGGAATCAACCAACTATACCGTGACCTCCAAACGTATTTGAACACGTTAGCCGCAATCAATGTACAAATTTCTTTGCGTTGGATAACAAAATGGCTAAACTTTATTTCAGTCTACCGAGTAATATTAAGTAACTGCATGTACTCACTATAGGGTTAGGGTTTGCACTTTATTTTACAGTATGTGCACTTATGTGTACTTACCTAAGAAAGTAGTGGGCAATACAAGGTAACTACATGGGTTAGGTTTAGGGGTAAAGGCAGTGTTAGTACCTAGTTATTACAATTACTATAATAAGTACATACTGTAGCATGTCCATGCAGAACACGACTGTAAAATAAAGTGCTACCAGGTTTGGTTTAGGGTTACTTGCATGTAATTATGCATCATTTATAGTTATTACTGGTAACAAACTACATGTAACGTGTAACAAGGGCAGTGTCAAATAAAGTGTTACCCAAAATATCAAAAGTCCATCGAACTATATAAGTGGAACAAGTTCTTAGATGATGAACTGAAGTTAGTTCTGAGAACAGTCAAGGAATCAGTTGTTTGCAGATGCCACTTGGTATTTTGTATCCAATGACAGTCATACATGTTTAAGTACAACCCAACGTGTCCAAATACGTTTTGGGGTGAACCACTGCATTGTGGCTCAGGACACACTGCATGAATGTTTATGCCAAGAGGTATATTGGAAGTACAACTACAATATTACATCTTTAGTCAAATGATAAATGACTAGAAATGACCCTAGCTTAGCAGTAGCAAGGGTTTTGAAGTGATCTCTCAGTTTACCAAACAACCTGAATGATAGGCCTGATGATAATTCAGCATATCCCATCAGACAGATGGGAACTAATCCCAGGATAAAGGGTGCAGCTTCTGTTGCAGGGACAGAGATACATTAACAGGTACAACCTGACGTTCTGATTTGGTATTTAATGCAAAGTTTATCTGCATGCATACAGGAACATTAGGACTCCCATAACCCCATTCCACCAACTTCATGACAGTGAACACAGCCAGCTTTAGACTGCACATACTGTAAGAGACATCAACAGGTATAACATGAAGTAACATTTTACAGCACAAACAGGTATAGACACACATAAATACACGCTTACATTGAGAACATAGAAACAGGGAAATGTCATATACCTTAGTACTATGTACTATGAAGAGTTAAATAGATCAACATATTTTTTTACAGGTAATAGATGCATGACTACAAGATGATCATTTTTTCATTCATTATTGCAGTCTAACAATATGGCTTTGACTAGTGAAAAACCTTTCAGCACTAAAAAAATAAAATAAAAAAGTCAGTCTCATTCTTTCCTTATAATTTAAACAACAAAAAAAGTACCTCTGTACTGCTCAAATTCAAGTCTCCTTGAGAGTAGCATGTGTTATTCTAAATATGTCATTCTGTTCTTACTAAGATTTTATTTTTGACAAACTTTACAATGTTAAAAGCATTTTGAGCACAGAACAACCAAGCCTGATTGGTACGGATACATTCCTGTTATATCATTTGCTAACAGAGTTTAAAAAGGGACACATTTTCAATCTGACTGATTGGAAAACAAGTACTAACTTTGTGTAATCTACAAAATGAAAACTATAGGTTTATTCTTTCCCATCATGCAATAGAAAAGCCATATGAGCGTTACTTTACAAAATGAGTTTGCCTCTATAACCCAGTTTTCATTAACAGTAATGTAAACATTTACCCCCACCCCCTCCACCCCACCCCCAAAAAAGTGTCCAACATGTTTATCAAATGGCAGTGTTTACTCAAAGCTTGAAAACATGAAGACATTGATAATTGAAATAAAAAAAGGCTTAGTTCGTCATATTTGCAACCCCACGTCCGATTTTGCCAGCAGTAAGATTTTGGGCAGAATATGAGCTAGCATTTTTATAAATCATGATTTTATAAATCATGTTGATATAGTTTCACAGCAGGATCAGAATATAACGGTTTCTCAAAATGACCACGTCATATATCGTTGTAATAGATCATTTAACTGTTTCTTGTACTGTGCCATTCACATCTTTACTAAGGTGTATAACTCTCTCTTTGGTATTTTTTTTTTACTGTTGTGATTGAAGCTCATGTATCCTCAGTATTAATTTAGTATATTTTAATCAATAAATTATTATTTTCAATAATGCTATGCTTCCATGTTCTGCAACAATACTACATTTATTATCCTACATGTAGGCTTGGTTTTTAACGTTAACAATTACCTACTTTTTTACTGAAAGCACATTAAAAGTCTTGTCAGACCTTTACTTAACTTTCAGCTAAGGAAGGTATTTTCCTATTGCAGGACATCCCACTTTTTTTTTTTTATATATATATAAAATGTTAATGCCAATTGGTTATTTTTGAATTGTTTGTATGAGACCATTTAATTTCTGATTGTCCTATGTAATTTGGCAGTGATGAATGTGCTGTAAAACAGTGACTGACCTCTGAATCCAGACTGAAACATTTGTAGAATCTTGTATTTCATGCTCTATTTTCAGAACTTGAATCATCCTCGATAACTCTCCATTGTAAAGATTTGGTCCAGTTTGTAAAAAAAGATAAACTGTGGCTTTGTCACAGTTCTAGTAAATACTGAGCTTTTCCTGATCTTTTGCTGGCAAGGCTAATGTGAATATCAGTTGTGGTCAAATCAAGTTTTTATTTTACACCACACTAATAAAAATAAAGGTTTTTCTTAGTGTGAAGAACATTTTATAATCTAAAGAACCTTTTTCCAGTATAAAGAACCTTTTGTGGATTGAAAAGGTTCCATGGATGTTAAAGGGTCTTCACGTTACCATCGATGCCTTTAAGAGTGTACAACAAAAATAAAATTAATATCAATACATCACAGACAAACGAGAACTGCCAGGCTGCATTCAGGTGGTCTAACATGGCACAACTAAGACAGTTTATCAGCGTCTCCCATTTTCACAAATACGTATCGATGGCAAATGCAATTCATCTTATAGTAAGATTTTGACCTCATGCACACTACTAAAAGCATCAAAACTTCACTGACGTTTTTTTTTGTATGAAAGAAGGACCCCACTGTGTTTGAAATAGATAGATACATTTCCAAATAACCATCATATTCCCAGTGCCCGAGCTCAGTACCAAGATCCTGGAATGTGCCGTTACTGTGGGCCTGATCGTTGAGTACCTAAGGCAGATAACTTTCTAAGTATCAGAAACCCTGGTGATCAGTAAACAAATAGATATATTTCTATAGAAAGTGTAAACAGTTTGAACCTGAATGGCAGTGAAAAGACCAAACGTTGTTGGGTTATGATTTGTGTTTCTATCCGTAGAAAGGAACAAATAAAATTCCATCAAGGCAGTGAAAAGCCTTTCACCTGCTTGGCAAAAATCCCCCCTCACCCATTTTCTTCCAGAAACAGCTTTGTGTCTGTTACTTTTTAAACATGTCCTGCAGAGGTCCCGGCAGGAATTTGAGAACGGTGTCTAGAATGCTCTCCTCATCCTCATCATCATCTGCCCCGCAGCCGGCTGGGATGGCCTTTTTTGGGCGAGTCAAGGAGCCCTCGCACGCTTGTTCCATAGCCGCTTTCTCCTCTGCTTCCTTCTCTTCTTTCTTCTTTAGTCCATACTATATAAACACATATCAAATATAATCAAGATAATTAGACAATAGGAAAAGATGGCTTGTTAGCCATCTTTAAAAGGTGCAATTTCTCATTGTACTGTAGGTCTACTGTATAGCCTATATCTCATTTATGGGAAATTAAGTAAAATACCATGAACTGCAGAGATGCATCTATATGCAAAATTATTAACATGACTAGGAAAATAGATTTATGTGTGTGACTTTTGATCAATTTAAATGCATCATTGCTGAATAAAAGTATTCATTTCTTTGTAAAAAACCTTACTGACCCAAAGATTGTATACTACAGTATACTACACTATACTATTAAGAATAGAATAAAGTATAGTATAAAAGCAAAAAGAAAATCGACTTTTTTTACGACATCATCTTAATTGCCATATTTTGGATTCATTTTTTAGGCCAATTAGACATTGCTGTGTTTCAAGATCAAAACTTCATACACTAATGTTATTTTGTGTTTTAAATTCATGATATATTTTTATACATAATGTTCAATAGTGTATTCTAAAAGTCAAACATCAAAACATTTATCTTGCAGGATTTAATTGCCGTATTTATATGCATGAAAGAGGATCAGGCAATTCGTCAAAGAGCCAACAATATTTATTATATTGGCCTTAAAATCACCTAGTTCTGATACATTTCTAAAGGCTCTTAGGCTTGAATTGGATCAGGCCATGCCAGATGTTCTCATGCTGCTTCTTATGGCTAAATGGCTAAATTCATGATCCTGTAATGACCTCTCGGCTCTATGTTCTTTCCTTAAGAAGGAGCTGTTAAATTAGCTGTAATTAGCTGACATTAAGACCTCCTGCAAATGTGACATTTCATTAAAGGGTAATAGAGATTCTAATTTGATGCATTATCCCCACCCACAGATTAATCATGAAGTCCCGTCATCATGGTATAACGGCTTCATCTTGCTTTAGTTTGAAATTGATTAGCAATTAGCAAATGATCCCATGCTTACCAATTCTTCTAATTTTCCCGGTCTCAGTCTAAACAGTTGTCAAGAGAAGCTAAAGAAGTGGATGGGAAATGTGTAAAACGAGTACCTTATCTCGAATGGTCTGTCTGACTTTTTCTCTCTCTGCCTCCATACGAGCATGTTTGGCTTTTCGTTCATCCTCTTGTTGTCTCAGCGCCTCCTGCCTTTCTTCCTCTTTCTTCTGGGCATCAGGGTCCTTCTCCTCCTCTCCACCTAACATCTTCCCCATGTCTTTGGTGGCCCCTGTGCCAAAAAAAAGAAAACAGCAAAGAAATATTATTACTATTATAGAAGTCACCTATAAGTTGTTTTCAATGGCTGAAACTGATATATAGAGTCTTCCCAGAAGAGAGTAAGCTGTTATTTATTTACACTATTATTCAAAAGTTTGGTGTCAGAAAAATATTTAAAAAGATTAATGCTTTTATACAGCAATGATGCATTAAATATATACAAAATTACACTAAGGATATTTACAATGTTACAAATGATTTCTATTTCAAATAAATTGTTCTTTTGAACTTTCTATTCTTTAGAGAATCCTGAAAAACATGTATCATGGTTTGCACAAACATATTAGTCAGCACAACTGTTTTTAACATTGATAATAATAAGAAATGTTTATTGAGCAAATCAGCATATTAGAAGGATTTCTGAAGGATCATATGACACTGAAAAGTGGAGTAATGATTCTAATAACTCATCTTTGCCATCACAGGAATAAATAACATATCAAATTCACCAAATACAAAACAGTTTTAAAAATATTTCACAATATTAGTTTTTACTGCATTTTGATCAGTTAAATGCAGCCTTGGAGAGCATAAGAGACTTCAAATTCCACTGCAAAATCTCCTAATATGATGATATACTGCAGCCAAAATGATGAAAGCAAACAGAGACACCAGAATGAAGCATGTGCCACTCCTCTCGCTGTTTAAATGGTGCGACTCTACCTATCACGCTGTGTATTTGACATCATGTTTTGGTTTCAGCAAACAACAGCCACAGGTTATTGTGGGTAATGCAGCAAAAAATACTTTTAAGCAATGGCCATGTTTGCATTTAACTAGATGTCCACTTCTTCAACTATGCAGTATGTTTTAAAATGCAAAGTACAGCTGTGTTTGAAAAATGTGCTCAGATGGACTCAGAAACATGCTGAAAGATTTGGTTGCAAATGCAGTACTATTGCTTTAAGTCATTAATCATTTGCATAATGGCTTTGCGTAATGTGTCTCTACAAGCAACTGTACACTCATTTATTATTAAAGGGAGTCATTTATTATGCATGAGTGCATTTGAAATCCAGCGTCAAGGTCTACGCATTACCTTCACATGTGTTTAATTGCTTCCGTATGACACTCAGGACACTGAAAGGGATGGGAGTGAGAGTGTACTCTTTAAGTGGCCTTTAACGGTCTGCGTGTGTATGTCTAGGACACCTTGAGCTTATATAACAGTCCTCGAATTGTATCATGCTGCAGATTGCCCATGGTCCACAATGACCGCATGAATTCACTCACTTTCTGTGCCCAACCCTAACCCACCACCAACCCCAAACTTCCTGTCTGCTAAACCTTCCTGACCAATGATGTTCATTCTCGTGTTACGCAGCACGTTTGAGGTTCCACAAGAAACAGTGATGTTCATTCTTGTGTTACGCAGCACGTTTGAGCTTCAGCAAGAACCAATGTTGTTCATTCTCGTGTTATGCAGCATGTTTGAGCTTCAGCAAGAACCAATGAGCTTCATTCTCATGTTACGCAGCATGTTTGAGCTTCAGCTAGAACCAATGAGGTTCATTCTCGTGTTACACAGCACGTTTGAGCTTCAGCAAGAACCAGTGGGGTTCATTCTCGTGTTATGCAGCATGTTTGAGCTTCAGCAAGAACCAATGAGGTTCATTCTCATGTTACGCTGCACGTTTGAGCTTCAGCAAGAACCAGTGGGGTTCATTCTCGTGTTATGCAGCACGTTTGAGCTTCAGCAAGAACCAGTGAGGTTCATTCTCGTGTTACGCAGCATGTTTGAGCTTCAGCAAGAACCAGTGAGGTTCATTCTTGTGTTACGCAGCAAGTTTGAGCTTCCAAAAGAACCAGTGAGGTTCATTCTTGTGTTACGCAGCACGTTTGAGTTTCAGCGAGAACCAGTGAGGTTCATTCTTGTGTTACGCAGCGTGTTTGAGCTTCAGCGAGAACCAGTGAGGTTTATTCTTGTGTTACGCAGCAAGTTTGAGTTTCCACGAGAACCAATGATGTTCATTCTCATGTTACGCAGCATGTTTGAGCTTCAGCAAGAACCAGTGAGGTTCATTCTTGTGTTACGCAGCACGTTTGAGCTTCAGCAAGAACCAATGATGTTCATTCTTGTTTTACGCAGCACGTTTGAGCTTCAGCGAGAACCAATGATGTTCATTCTCGTGTTACGCAGCACGTTTGAGCTTCCAAAAGAACCAATGAGGTTAATTCTTGTGTTACGCAGCACGTTTGAGTTTCAGCAAGAACCAGTGAGGTTCATTCTTGTGTTACGCAGCACGTTTGAGCTTCTGCAAGAACCAATGAGGTTAATTTTTGTGTTACGCAGCACGTTTGAGTTTCAGCAAGAACCAGTGAGGTTCATTCTTGTGTTACGTAGCACGTTTGAGTTTCAGCAAGAACCAATGATGTTCATTCTTGTGTTACGCAGCGTGTTTGAGCTTCAGCGAGAACCAGTGAGGTTTATTCTTGTGTTACGCAGCAAGTTTGAGCTTCCACGAGAACCAATGATGTTCATTCTCATGTTACGCAGCATGTTTGAGCTTCAGCAAGAACCAGTGAGGTTCATTCTTGTGTTACGCAGCACGTTTGAGTTTCAGCAAGAACCAGTGAGGTTCATTCTTGTGTTACGCAGCACGTTTGAGCTTCTGCAAGAACCAATGAGGTTAATTTTTGTGTTACGCAGCACGTTTGAGTTTCAGCAAGAACCAGTGAGGTTCATTCTTGTGTTACGCAGCACGTTTGAGTTTCAGCAAGAACCAATGATGTTCATTCTTGTGTTACGCAGCGTGTTTGAGCTTCAGCGAGAACCAGTGAGGTTTATTCTTGTGTTGCGCAGCAAGTTTGAGCTTCCATGAGAACCAATGATGTTCATCCTCATGTTACGCAGCATGTTTGAGCTTCAGTAAGAACCAGTGAGGTTCCTTCTTGTGTTACGCAGCACGTTTGAGTTTCAGCAAGAACCAGTGAGGTTCATTCTTGTGTTACGCAGCACGTTTGAGCTTCAGCAAGAACCAATGATGTTCATTCTTGTTTTACGCAGCACGTTTGAGCTTCAGCGAGAACCAATGATGTTCATTCTCGTGTTACGCAGCACGTTTGAGCTTCCAAAAGAACCAATGAGGTTAATTCTTGTGTTACGCAGCACGTTTGAGCTTCAGCAAGAACCAGTGAGGTTCATTCTTATGTTGCGCAGCACGTTTGAGTTTCAGCAAGAACCAGTGAGGTTCATTCTTGTGTTACCCAGCACGTTTGAGCTTCTGCAAGAACCAATGTGGTTAATTTTTGTGTTACGCAGCACGTTTGAGTTTCAGCAAGAACCAGTGAGGTTCATTCTTGTGTTACGCAGCACGTTTGAGTTTCAGCAAGAACCAATGATGTTCATTCTTGTGTTACGCAGCACGTTTGAGCTTCTGCAAGAACCAATGAGGTTCATTCTTGTGTTACGCAGCAGTTTGAGTTTCAGCAAGAACGAATGAGGTTCATTCTTGTGTTACGCAGCACGTTTGAGCTTCAGCGAGAACCAATGATGTTCATTCTTGTGTTACGCAGCACGTTTGAGCTTCCGAAAGAACCAATGATGTTCATTCTTGTGTTACGCAGCGCGTTTGAGTTTCAGCAAGAACCAATGTTCATTCTTGTGATGATGTTTTATAAACAAGGTTCGGGAGGAGCACGTTCAAATAAATCATTCCAATCAACTCGTCACCAAACTATTACATGTCTACCCTATCAGCACGAGAGGAAGCATATATAAATATCCACTGTCAACTCACCTAACATTCCTTGACAGTTTCAGCATCCCTCCACCACCCAGACTCCTCACTCCTGGCTCATTCTTCCAAAGTCAGGAACGGGGGGAGCACTATGGGTTCGGGCCGCATACCGAGCCCGGAGCCCTCTCCTTGGACAGCACGCCAAATATGCATTTATTCTATCTGACCTATTTGTAAGTGTGAACTCGTGAATTACGCAGCACGTTTGAGCTTCTGCAAGAACCAATGATGTTCATTCTTGTGTTACGCAGCATGTTTGAGCTTCAGTGAGAACCAATGATGTTCATTCTTGTGTTACGTAGCACGTTTGAGTTTCTGCAAGAACCAATGATGGTCATTCTTGTGTTACGCAGCATGTTTGAGCTTCAGCGAGAACCAATGATGTTCATTCTTGTGTTATGCAGCACGTTTGAGTTTCTGCAAGAACCAATGATGTTCATTCTTGTGTTACGCAGCATGTTTGAGCTTCAGCGAGAACCAATGATGTTCATTCTTGTGTTATGCAGCACGTTTGAGCTTCCGCAAGAACCAATGATACTCATTCTTGTGTTTGTTGGCTTTCATGGCGGCTATACGCTGTGTTTACCGCCAAATGGCAACCCAGCGTTTTTTAAATACTATATAGATTACATACAGCACCTTTAACTTTGCGCCACATTTTTACTGTGTGAATGGCCTCTTAGGGTGTAATTTCTGTGCTAACAAACAAAATGTTAAAATTATGATTTTTTTTAAACAAGGTTAATGACCACTCTGCCATTGGTCGATCAAATCGATAGCCCTTAAACTCACACAATTGGTTGAGCTAATGTTGCTGTTGTCGGGCAAGTCAAGATACTCAAACAAACAAAGTAATGTTTTGATAATGATAAACAGCCACAGTGCTACGCTTTATGGGGAAATAAATCCACAGATGTCTTAATTATAATTGTCTCTGCATATTAAACTGGGATATGACAAAGTATTTAAAAAATGACATGCTACACAGCATTAAGATTCTTCAGATTTTCATGTCACATCAATTGTTACAAACACAAAGCAATTGGCGCTCCTGAGAGCTTAAAGCAAGATGTAGGCCACTGAATGTAGTTCTGTTGTCAAGTTTAAAGCCACACAGAGGGCGGTTAACATAACAAAAGAACTGCATCTCTCTATCAGATTCTTCCTGGCTTTACATCAAAGCGCTTGGCATGAACAGCAGTGATGGTTATGGATGGAAGAGCAAATCTGGGCTCTGGATAACAATGGCGCAGCGGGCGGAACTGTATTCCAGTATCTCTGGAAAAAGGCTAATTTTTAATGATATGTGAATTAATAGAGCTTAGGAAATTAGCATATTAATTACGTTCTTTTATAACGGTAAAATAGTAGTAGTAAAATAGGTCACTTGAGCTTCAGCGAGAACCAGTGATGTTCGTTCTTGTGTTACGCAGCACGTTTGAGCTTCCGCAAGAACCAATGATGTTCATTCTTGTGTTACGCAGCACGTTTGAGTTTCAGCAAGAACCAGTGAGGTTCATTCTTGTGTTACGCAGCACGTTTGAGTTTCAGCAAGAACCAATGATGTTCATTCTTGTTTTACGCCGCACGTTTGAGCTTCAGCGAGAACCAATGATGTTCATTCTTGTGTTATGCAGCACGTTTGAGCTTCCAAAAGAACCAATGATGTTCAATCTTGTGTTACGCAGCACGTTTGAGCTTCAGCAAGAACCAATGAGGTTAATTCTTGTGTTATGCAACACGTTTGAGCTTCAGCAAGAACCAGTGAGGTTCATTCTTGTGTTAAGCAGCACGTTTGAGTTTCAGCAAGAACCAGTGAGGTTAATTCTCGTGTTACGCAGCACGTTTGAGCTTCAGCAAGAACCAATGATGTTCATTCTTGTGTTACGCAGCACGTTTGAGTTTCAGCAAGAACCAGTGAGGTATATTCTTGTGTTACGCAGCACGTTTGAGCTTCAGCGAGAACCAATGATGTTCATTCTCGTGTTACGCAGCACGTTTGAGCTTCCAAAAGAACCAATGAGGTTAATTCTTGTGTTACGCAGCACGTTTGAGCTTCAGCAAGAACCAATGAGGTTAATTTTTGTGTTACGCAGCACGTTTGAGTTTCAGCAAGAACCAGTGAGATTCATTTTTGTGTTACGCAGCATGTTTGAGTTTCAGCAAGAACCAATGAGGTTCATTCTTGTGTTACGCAGCACGTTTGAGCTTCTGCAAGAACCAATGAGGTTCATTCTTGTGTTACGCAGCACGTTTTGAGTTTCAGCAAGAACCAATGAGGTTCATTCTTGTGTTACGCAGCACGTTTGAGCTTCTGCAAGAACCAATGAGGTTCATTCTTGTGTTACGCAGCACGTTTTGAGTTTCAGCAAGAACCAATGATGTTCATTCTCGTGTTGCGCAGCACGTTTGAGCTTCCGCAAGAACCAATGAGGTTCATTCTTGTGTTATGCAGCACGTTTGAGTTTCAGCAAGAACCAATGATGTTCATTCTTGTGTTACGCAGCATGTTTGAGCTTCAGTGAGAACCAATGATGTTCATTCTTGTGTTACGTAGCACGTTTGAGTTTCTGCAAGAACCAATGATGGTCATTCTTGTGTTACGCAGCATGTTTGAGCTTCAGCGAGAACCAATGATGTTCATTCTTGTGTTATGCAGCACGTTTGAGTTTCTGCAAGAACCAATGATGTTCATTCTTGTGTTACGCAGCATGTTTGAGCTTCAGCGAGAACCAATGATGTTCATTCTTGTGTTATGCAGCACGTTTGAGCTTCCGCAAGAACCAATGATACTCATTCTTGTGTTTGTTGGCTTTCATGGCGGCTATACGCTGTGTTTACCGCCAAATGGCAACCCAGCGTTTTTTAAATACTATATAGATTACATACAGCACCTTTAACTTTGCGCCACATTTTTACTGTGTGAATGGCCTCTTAGGGTGTAATTTCTGTGCTAACAAACAAAATGTTAAAATTATGATTTTTTTTAAACAAGGTTAATGACCACTCTGCCATTGGTCGATCAAATCGATAGCCCTTAAACTCACACAATTGGTTGAGCTAATGTTGCTGTTGTCGGGCAAGTCAAGATACTCAAACAAACAAAGTAATGTTTTGATAATGATAAACGGCCACAGTGCTACGCTTTATGGGGAAATAAATCCACAGATGTCTTAATTATAATTGTCTCTGCATATTAAACTGGGATATGACAAAGTATTTAAAAAATGACATGCTACACAGCATTAAGATTCTTCAGATTTTCATGTCACATCAATTGTTACAAACACAAAGCAATTGGCGCTCCTGAGAGCTTAAAGCAAGATGTAGGCCACTGAATGTAGTTCTGTTGTCAAGTTTAAAGCCACACAGAGGGCGGTTAACATAACAAAAGAACTGCATCTCTCTATCAGATTCTTCCTGGCTTTACATCAAAGCGCTTGGCATGAACAGCAGTGATGGTTATGGATGGAAGAGCAAATCTGGGCTCTGGATAACAATGGCGCAGCGGGCGGAACTGTATTCCAGTATCTCTGGAAAAAGGCTAATTTTTAATGATATGTGAATTAATAGAGCTTAGGAAATTAGCATATTAATTACGTTCTTTTATAACGGTAAAATAGTAGTAGTAAAATAGGTCACTTGAGCTTCAGCGAGAACCAGTGATGTTCGTTCTTGTGTTACGCAGCACGTTTGAGCTTCCGCAAGAACCAATGATGTTCATTCTTGTGTTACGCAGCACGTTTGAGTTTCAGCAAGAACCAGTGAGGTTCATTCTTGTGTTACGCAGCACGTTTGAAAAACCAATGATGTTCATTCTTGTTTTACGCCGCACGTTTGAGCTTCAGCGAGAACCAATGATGTTCATTCTTGTGTTATGCAGCACGTTTGAGCTTCCAAAAGAACCAATGATGTTCAATCTTGTGTTACGCAGCACGTTTGAGCTTCAGCAAGAACCAATGAGGTTAATTCTTGTGTTATGCAACACGTTTGAGCTTCAGCAAGAACCAGTGAGGTTCATTCTTGTGTTAAGCAGCACGTTTGAGTTTCAGCAAGAACCAGTGAGGTTAATTCTCGTGTTACGCAGCACGTTTGAGCTTCAGCAAGAACCAATGATGTTCATTCTTGTGTTACGCAGCACGTTTGAGTTTCAGCAAGAACCAGTGAGGTATATTCTTGTGTTACGCAGCACGTTTGAGCTTCAGCGAGAACCAATGATGTTCATTCTCGTGTTACGCAGCACGTTTGAGCTTCCAAAAGAACCAATGAGGTTAATTCTTGTGTTACGCAGCACGTTTGAGCTTCAGCAAGAACCAATGAGGTTAATTTTTGTGTTACGCAGCACGTTTGAGTTTCAGCAAGAACCAGTGAGATTCATTTTTGTGTTACGCAGCATGTTTGAGTTTCAGCAAGAACCAATGAGGTTCATTCTTGTGTTACGCAGCACGTTTGAGCTTCTGCAAGAACCAATGAGGTTCATTCTTGTGTTACGCAGCACGTTTTGAGTTTCAGCAAGAACCAATGATGTTCATTCTCGTGTTGCGCAGCACGTTTGAGCTTCCGCAAGAACCAATGAGGTTCATTCTTGTGTTATGCAGCACGTTTGAGTTTCAGCAAGAACCAATGATGTTCATTCTTGTGTTACGCAGAACGTTTGAGCTTCTGCAAGAACCAA
This sequence comes from Meda fulgida, assembly GCA_030578275.1. Lineage (NCBI taxonomy): Eukaryota > Metazoa > Chordata > Actinopteri > Cypriniformes > Leuciscidae > Meda > Meda fulgida. The sequence continues at coordinate 13,309,121 of CM060629.1, forward strand.
TGATGTTCATTCTTGTGTTACGCAGCACGTTTGAGTTTCAGCAAGAACCAATGAGGTTCATTCTTGTGTTACGCAGCACGTTTGAGCTTCCACAAGAACCAATGAGGTTCATTCTTGTGTTACGCAGCATGTTTGAGCTTCTGCAAGAACAAATTACTTTTTTCTCGAGCGTCAAGCAGGTTCAGTTGAGCTTCTGTTTATGTTTGCAGATTAATGTTCATATGTGAATAAAAGCCTAAATTAAATCTGTTTATCATATAAAGCGATCAAGTTTCTTCAGAAAATTTGTACTAAACCTCTCAATTTATATGGATTTGTTTTACGATTTCTTTATTAACTTTTTGAAGCGGCCAAGTGCTAGTTGCGTTGCTTTTTATTCGAGTATAATCTGCGATCTCTGAGTTTGTTTGTTGGCTTTCATGGCGGCTATACACTGTGTTTACCGCCAAATGGCAACCCAGCGTTTTTGAAATACTATATAGATTACATACAGCACCTTTAACTTTGCGCCACATTTTTACTGTGTGAATGGCCTCTTAGGGTGTAATTTCTGTGCTACCAAACAAAATGTTAAAATTATGATTTTTTTTAAACAAGGTTAATGACCACTCCTCCTTTCTGCCATTGGTCGATCAAATCGATAGCCCTTAAACTCACACAATTGGTTGAGCCAATGTTGCTGTTGTCGGGCAAGTCAAGATACTCAAACAAACAGAGTAATGTTTTGATAATGATAAACAGCCACAGTGCTACTCTTTATGGGGAAATAAATCCACAGATGTCTTAATTATAATTGTCTCTGCATATTAAACTGGGATATGACAAAGTATTTAAAAAATGGCATGCTACACAGCATTAAGATTCTTCAGATTTTCATGTCACATGAATTGTTACAAACACAAAGCAATTGCCGCTCCTGAGAGCTTAAAGCAAGATGTAGGCCACTGAATGTAGTTCTGTTGTCAAGTTTAAAGCCACACAGAGGGCGGTTAACATAACAAAAGAACTGCTTCTCTCTATCAGATTCTTCATGGCTTTACATCAAAGCGCTTGGCAGGAACAGCAGTGATGGTTATGGATGGAAGAGCAAATCTGGGCTCTGGTTAACAATGGCGCAGCGGCCGGAACTGTATTCCAGTATCTCTGGAAAAAGGCTAATTTTTAATGATATGTGAATTAATAGAGCTTAGGAAATTAGCATATTAACTACGTTCTTTTATAACGGTAAAGTAGTAGTAGTAAAATAGGTCACTTGTATTTTAGAAGCACTGCTAGCCTTTAATAAAGCCTCAAAAACAAATATCTTGCATAAAATATTAGGAGAAGAGATTCTGAGAATGATTAATAAGAGGTTGGTTAGTCTATCTGGAGATATTTTGTGTGATTATGCCCTCTTATAATATCACATGAACGCTACAGCCCTATCCATTAATAAGCATAGCTGTCCTGAAGCACATTTTTATTACATTTTATGCCTTTTTCTGTTTTCCATCTTTCCAGACTGTTTTTTACAGTCTGCTGAACGCGGAGGGCAGCGTGGGGTGACTTTTCTGTGGGATCTTGAAGAAATTCTATATGCTTCTGAATAATTTGCAAGGGTTGAGAAAAACTAGCTAGGGAAAGTGTTTAATAATGGATGATTTTCATGAGTAAATCATGCTTCATTACCTCAGAGCTATGGAGCAGAATTTAAACTATGTCGTTTTATAAGGTCTATGCCGCTATCACAGTAAAAATCACTACATTTTGGTAAAGATTTTAGACTTCAGGATCAAATTCAGGGCACATTTACATATCAAAGCTTTCTTGATATATTAAAAGTGCTACAGGAAACATTTCTTTCATATTTCATTTTACATTTCACAATTCATAGTCACAATCTGACGTCTTGGCCTCATCCATGCGGAACACAAAAGGAACTGTGTTAGATATGACGTGGAGTGAAAAGACAATCTGTGTTTCTTAAAGACACCTCAAGCAGAAGGTCATTGTGTGGTCACACAATCTGCTACATCTGGCCCACTCAAGGGAATTGAAAGGGGAGAAATACATTTTGTTTTATTGCCCATAGTCACTCAGCTGATAAAAACAAAATCATGAAATTGATTTAAGGTCTCTTTGACCTTTAGACAAAGTTATGTTCATGGTATGGTGCAAATCTATAACCTATACACACAACAGATAAATGTCAAATAAAATAAAATATAACCAGATCAATAAACAGTTAGACTTATTTTCTTGCATCCAATTACTAGCAACCACGTTTAATTTTTTGTTAACTTCTAAATGAATCTATTATTTTAATACTAAATAATCTAATCTAATACTTATCAAAAAATATTGTTGGTTTTTATGGAATAAATCATTTTAATACATTTTACAGTGAATACAAATTTATCTCTTAAAAACCATCATCAGTTCCTGGTTACATGCTAATATGCATGTACAATTTTAAATATATTAATATTTCATAAAAATAATTATATATTTATATAAAATATAAATATAAAAACTGATCATAGTTATCAGAACCAAACATTGTCCTAAATATTTTGTATAATAACAGGCATATCCTGTGCTTACAGCAGGCGATTTGAAATGCAACAAGTATGAAATGTATTTTTATGTAGCAAATTAACTGGTATTATTAATAAAAAACTTTTTAGTATTATTAATAAAAACTTGAAAAAATAATTTTAATGTTTCAATTATTTAATTATCAATAAATGTTGTTGTTGTTTATTTAATTGATTATTTTAATTTTACGGTGAAGTGTCTAATGATAAAATGTCTAATCGTCATCAATTTCTGCCATGCGTCAAATGAAAGTTAAATAATGAACCAAATAAATGCAACATATAGAAAAAATACAATCTTATTCTTATTCTTACCGCCCAATGCTTGCTTCATCACAAAATCCATGATGCACTCAGATATCTGGTCCTCTTACAGCTAAAGAAAATGTTGCATTTAGTCTTGCTGTGATCCTGATTCTGTCGCTCCACCACAGTGTGTCAGTCTTCTGTGTACTGATGAATCCTTCACACCTATTGGGGAAAAAAATGGGAAGAAAACCTGATCAGCATTAAAACATCTACCAGAAACACTCAGAGTACAGTATAATAGTGATCACTATATTGTCAATACAACCTCATCCATCACATCTGTTAGTATTTGAGCTGAAATTTTTACAAAGCTACCATAAAAAGACGTAATATCTGCAAATAAATGCACATTTATGTTACTCTGAGCTTCTAGACTATTCCCACACAGCAGGTGCTCAAAATAAATTCACAGTCAGTTATGAAAACTCACGGAAGTCAAAGTAATTATTGCTTAAAGGAACACACTGAACATTTCCAGCTACACCGTGACAGGCTATCAGAGTTATTGCAGATTTCATCTCAAGGAGTTGTCTGAAACTTTATAAAAGGTTGTTTTTCTTCAGCAGACAAGAGATGGTTTGTTATTTGAGACATGGTTTGCCACATTTGAGACATTGACACCAGACCATAACATATGCAAAAAAATCTTTCAGCTTTTCAAAGCAAAAATCAGCTGCACAAAGCCTTTGAATACTAAAAAACATCCAAAAATGTTTTCAGCACAGGAGCAACGAAAACAAACCAGAACCCTATGATGGTAGACAAACCACTCTAAAGAGACAAGACACAATACTAAAGAACAGCAGTTATATATATACATATATACATAAAACATTAAACTAGCACTATGTGTTTAAACTGTTTGTAACTAGGTATGTATTTGCTTAAATAAAACTTACCAGTTTACTGACTTTTGCTATTTGTTCTTCTTGAAGTATTCCTAACTGAACGATGAATAAAAAAAACGACTGGGTCCTGATAAACCGCCTCTCTCTCTCTCTCTCTCTCTCTCTCTCTCTCTCTCTCTCTCTCTCTCTCTCTCTCTCTATCTGTCGCTCCAATAGCCTCATTCATACTCCCCCACACTCCGCCTCCTCATCTTTCCATCTCCCTTCAGTAAAAGGAAGTTCATTTTGTTCATTTTAAAGGACGGATTACCCCAATTACTGCATGTGTCTGTTTGCTTCATTTTTTTTAAAAACAATTCTTTACTTGTATAACATGTTTTTCCTGTAATATCCCAGTAGAAATATATATATTTTTTATATTTCTACACTTGTTTAAACAAGAACAAAATTAATTAAAAGCAGTAGTTTTCATCTCGAGAATCTGGGTCTCAAAGTCAATTGGGCGTAAAGTTTCCTGTCTCCCAGTCAGAGAATATCTTTTCTGGGCACAGAGCTGGACTCGCTCTCTATGACAGCGCGACTGTTGCCAGAGCGCAGACTGAACATTCAGCGCATCAAAAAATCCTTCCGCTGCGGCACTATAGTCCCGCTCAAAAGGTTTCAGAAAATGCTGGGTCACATGGCCTCAGCATCATCAGTACTCCAGTTGGGTCTACTTCGCATGCGCCCGCTGCAGTTATGGCTAAAAGGGCGAGTACCATCTCGGGCATGGGCCTCCGGTCTGTTTCGACTCAAGGTCGATCAGAAATGCATCTCAGCTTTGAAACCTTGGAGAACAATCGACTGGTATCAGTCAGGTGTAAACCTGGGGACTTCCTCGAGTGTGAAGGTGGTGTCCACGGACGCCTCCACCTCGGGATGGGGAGCGCTGCTCGAGGGCAGACCGTTGTTTGGCCAGTGGTCAGAACGGGAGAGGCTTCTACACAGAAACTGTCTGGAAGTGATGGCAGTCGACAACGCGCTGAGGCGTTTCTGTCCCCAGATAAAAAGTCACCACTTCTTGGTCCGCTCGGACAACATGTCAGTAGTGGCCTATATAAATCGCCAGGGTGGTGTCAGGTCCCGAAACCTCTACAGGCTGATGGAACGCCTCCTGGTCTGGGCTCAGCACAATCTGCGCTCATTGAGAGCAGCATATGTGCCTGGTCACCTGAATTTGGGACCAGACAGACTGTCCAGAAACAATGTTCCAGCAGGAGAATGGTCTCTGCACCCACAGACGGTCCAACTGCTGTGGGAGACATTCGGCAGAGCACAGGTAGACCTGTTTGCGGCCCAAGAAAACGCTCACTGTCCGAAGTTTTTCTCCAAGAGCAGGGATGCGCTGGCCCACGTCTGGCCCTGCTGCCCACTCTATTCTTTTCCCCCCGTCTCGCTCCTGCCTCAGGTATTGGAACGAATCAGGGAAAATGGATGCTCAGTGCTACTTGTGGCTCCGCTCTGGAAAAACCAGGCTTGGTTCCCAGTCCTGATGCGGCTGACCAGCACTGCCCCATGGACAATTACGATGAGGAAAGACCTCCTCTCTCAGGCCAAGGGCTCGATTTGGCATCCTCGACAGGAGCTGTGGTCCCTTCATGCATGGGCCATCAACGGGTACCCGCTAACCTCCAGGAGGGAGTGTTAAACACGATCATGCAGGCTATAGCCCCATCTACTAGACGACTCTATTCCTCAAAATGGTCTGTGTTTTCTGGCTGGTGCAAAGCGCGAGGCTTTTCACCCTTAGACTGTGGGGTTATGGAAGTTCTCTCCTTCCTTCAAGAGCTACTGGATAAGGGCAGAACCCCATCCACGCTCAAGGTTTATGTGGCGGCCATAGCAGCGTTTACTAAACCAGCAACTGGTCAGTCACTGGGGAACAGCGATCTGGTCAACCGCTTACTTAAGGGAGCTAAGAGGCTGAATCCTCCCAGACCCCCTTCAGTCCCCATGTGGGACCTTTCTACGGTTTTGGAAGCCATGAAAGGTGCCTCGTTTGAGCCAATCCATTTATCAGACAAGAAACATTTGTCTTTCAAGACAGTGTTTCTTATGGCTCTTGCTTCAGTGAAGCGGATTTACAAGCGCATCGAAACAGAGCCTATCCAGGTAGATAGTTGATGCCATAGCGCTGGCCTACACTTCTAAAGGCTTGCAGTGTCCTAAGAGTGTCAGAGCGCACTCCACAAGAGGCATGGCCTCGTCGTGGGCTTGGTCTACCGGGATTGCCTTGCAGGATATCTGTAAGGCAGCAGGCTGGGCCTCCCCGTCTACATTTATAAGGTTTTATAACCTAGAGGTTCCCGCCTTACAGGCTAAATTATTTTCGGTCTAAAAATCAGTACTGTCTGCCCCGTTGCTTTGGCTCAGAAATACTGAAACTGCTTGAGCACTGCTCGCTGATCGATAAAATAACTCCATGGGCAATGAGTTAGACCCATACTGTTACCCAGCTCAGGCCGAACAATTTCACCCTGACTGTGTGGAACACTGTTGATGTGATTAGCTCCCTTAGGAAGCTATTTATTGGGGAATGACGCTTATAGCCTCTCTTCTCAGACTCTCTTTGAGTCCCTGGTGATTATGCACTATATGAGCCCCGGGCACCTACCCTTGGGATTTTGGTGTTGGATCCCAGCACGCACGGCGTTTTACACTGTGTTCCCCTAGCTCGCTTACTAACGTAACCTCGGTTCTCACTAGAAGAGGGAACGAGTACTGCGTATCTTTGCCGTGCCTGCAACACGCTCTGGTTCACTTCGGCGATGAAAAACCAGATTATATCAGCCCATCGAACTGTATTTATAGGCCCAGGCCATGCCCGTTTCAGCGGGACGTGACGTAGTGGGCGCGAAGTGCCTCTCTCGCTAGGCTGCTGCAGTTGCCACAGGACAGCCAATAGGCACGCGAGCCGTCTTGCCTATGTCTGCATGCTGTCGCAACGCATTTTACATTCATTCAAAATTAAGGAGAATTTTTGGCTTCAATATCTCGTGGAAAATAAGTTTTCCTCCTAGCATAAGATATGACACAGTACTCGTTCCCTCTTCTAGAGAGAACCGAAGTTACGTTAGTAACCGAGTATGTCACATGCATAAATAATATAAATATAAAAAGGGGATGAATGTAGAGAACAAAACAGCATGACATGCTAAAATTCTCTGAGACGTTCTCTAAATTCATCCCATCTAAAACATCCCCATGCAAAATATTTATTGTTATTGCTTTTTACGAAGGTAAATCCTTAAGATTAAAATCACTTTTTTTGTTTTAGAAGACAAAAAAAAGTACATTTATAGAAAAATGACTGTCTACTGTAGACTAAGTACAAATAGCCCACCTTTTTGGCAGAGGCTATTTACACCAACCCCGGCCACAAATTTCTGGTTGGACCAAACACAATTACAAAGGAAATCTGTCTAATAACAGGAGCAGTGGTGTGGAGAGTAAAGCGGGTTGCGGTAACTTTTGAAGCAATTTTGACCAAAGTTTTCTCAACTCATTCTTCTCCACTCTGATCAGATCAGAAAGGCGATAATTTAAATGAAAATGAAGGAAATATTTGAAAAGTGGAAATAAAGTGGTATTTAATAGTAGGAAAAAAGTGTTTATCAGGTAGAGGGGTAGGTAGGGAAGGTTTTATTGTCCCAATATGATGGCATCCATTTAATGAATTTAGCAATTTACACTCAATATGTTGTTATTATTCCATACTGTTTTATACTACAATACATTGAGGTGCAAATAGTATTTCTCACTATTTGCACAAAATTTAAATAGCATTTACCCTCTATTTACTTTTAGTACAAATAGCATATATCTACTAAATTTTACACTTAGTGCAAAGAAAACTGCTAATTTTAATTAGTGTAAATAGCCTCTGCCCAAAAATAATATTAAAGCTAGAAAAAGATTACACAAATTAGTAACCCTGACCCATCCTTACATGCAATGGCTGATCTTCTATTCCAGAGTCAAAATGGGGCTGTGACAACACCTACCATGTCTGATTAGCATAACATATAGTGTCCTTGTGTGACCTTGAGCTCGGGTTTGCATGCTGTTTACCACTTCATTTCATCCTGACTCCACTGAAACCACTTTTACCACATCAACACAGTATTAATGTAGCAAACTAAGTCTTGGCAGTGTTGTGTACATACATGCATCAATTGAACTGTCTTTAGAGTGTTTTCATATGTGTAATGAATTGAGAGACTGAGAAAAAATCTGGTGCAATAACCATTTGCATTGAATGATTTGCATTATCATATTTTTTGCAACATAATTTATTTTTCTGTCAACCCTATAAAACCATATTCCATATTCTAAGTCCTGGTGAATGCAAATTATCGTGACATCCTAATGTGAAGATTTGTAAGACAGCAAAAGTATATGCTGTATGTCATCTGAAATCTCACAATGCACTAATGGTGGGACGATGTCAAGGAGAAACAACATTCTGATTGATTCATCTCATCCATCTTTGAGCTTCTAAAATGATAAAATGGGATTAGATCAAAAGCCTCAAGGTTACAGTTTGCTAACTGAAAGCATAAACTGAGTGTTTTTTATTATGAAACTCCTTTAGATCTTCTTAAAGCACACATGATTGCACAGGATAGCTGTATAGTTTAATACTAAAAATAAAAAAACAGAAGAGATCATATACTTTCTGAAGCTATTAGTAGATCCTTATGTAAGCTCTACTTCTGTGGCAAACTACGAGATCACCGCAGGGCGTTTGATTTCCTAAACAGAGACTCATTGATGTACGGCACAAAATAACATTGCGATAATATGACAGTTAATTTGAGACGCTTATTGCACTAAATGCTGAGGTGGATTGTTTAAATCAAAGGTCTCAGGAAAACAACATAGCTGCTTAAAGCATGGATGGAGCTGGCTAAGACTTTGCCCAATCAGGCATGAAATTATTACTCGTCCTATTTAAGACTTTACACAATTATGCAACACAATAATGCATGAATAGAAACATGGTCTCTGCACATGTACAGGAAACCTCACTGAGGAAATCATGGCTTCAGCTTTGGTAAGAATAATGCTTTTTATGCTTTTTATGGGTTTTGGGGCAATTACATTTCTTTGCCACAAAAACCAGTAATAATATGCCTATTAAAAAAGCAATTTTAAGAGACACTCACATGCCTGGTTGAGAAAACACTTCAGCCAGATCACAGCAGACCTGTAAGAGAGAGATTTTTCCCCATATTTTTTGTCTGAACACACATTCACAAATCAATTGATTTGCTTAGGCAAATTAACAACTTGTTAAATAAAGCAAATAACTGCATGTATCTGGTATGATACATTGTACATTGTAACTGGTAGATTTCCCACAAGTCACTTTCTCTGTGGCAGTGGAATAATGACTTCAGTAAAGAATAGTTCTCCATGATTCTATCCGCATCCTCTCTTATTTTCTTACAGATCCTTTCAAGGACAGGCATTTAGGAGTGATACACATGGTCCCTGATTGCATCCATTAAGCCTATTGGAAGCTACCTTCAGCCACAGCTTAATGACTCAGGTAAAAGACGCCTGGGGGCAGTTCAAATCAATAGATATGGACAAGGAAAGATTCCTGACTTTGCCGACAACCCTAGAGCTTTCAGCTTGAAGGGAGGATTGAGTGCAGATACACAACTTTAAAACACATTAAAACTCTAAAACCTTTCTGACAGACAGTTTATTATCCACAAAGATGCCTTGAAAGCCAAAGGGAGAGACAATAGCATCAAAACCTTGAGGAAATATCAGCATGCTCATCATATTTTCTTGTTTCTTGATGAACTCTGCCATAGGAATACACCACACAGATTTGTATCACTCTGCTTTTTTGTTTGTTCATTCCAGACAGACTGTCAGTCTGTGCATTAAAGTACCTATGAAATGGAAGTTGCGATAGTCTTTTCTTCCATATGACGTATAACTGAGTGAAACGCTTCTTAAACAATAAAAAAAAAATGTAGGGCAAGACTTGATTTTGTCAATCAGGAATTGATCGGATGGTTGTGGTTCTCTATTGCTGTGATCTCATGTGATTGACAGCTTGTCCCGTCCTGACGTTTGTAAAGACATCATCAGAGAAGAGATGTCCCTGCAAGAGGGAGGGGAATTTATTTTGAATAAAGATTGTGAGGGCACGTTATTTAAAAAATAACATTATTATGTGCAGGGATAAATCATAGTCTGCATAATTTTCTCATCTCTGCTGATGTCTTGTGCACAGTCCGTGAAACACGGATTTGAACACGGACAACATAAAAGAAAGGTCTGCTTCTATAGTGCACACTTTAGAGCTCACAGTCTTTGAAACGCGTGTAAACTCAACTATGCGTGACACAGAGCAGAATACTGGAAAATGAAGTAATCAACTGGCGGTAAAAGCAGACTTTAACAATGAGACACTAAAGTCTCTTTATTTGACCGGGGTGAATTATTATAGCTCCCTAGAACTTCCAAATATGGAGAGAAGGAACCTGGAGAAAGGCCATCCTCCGATGTCTGCAGTGTTTCTACCTTCAGCTGATGCCAGCGTTAATGGCACTCGCCCACCACAGGAGAGGAGCCCAAGCCCACCACAGAGCTGGAGGCCATGCTGATGCCCGCCACGAACCCTGAGCCAATGTCAATGCCCACAATAGAGCCAGAGCGTGAGGCCACGTCTGTCTCAGAGCCGAAAGTAGCCGCCCAGTTTGACCAGGTGTGTGTGTCGAAATCTACCTACGAGCCAGTGGGAAATAGAGAAGACCTTGAAGAGGATGACAGCATCCCTCCCCTGATTCTACCCAGTCCTAAGCATACATCGCTGCTGGCCTTGCCCAGTTTAAAGACTGCTATGCCATTGATAATTCACCCACCCTGCCCTCCTCTCCTTCCCTCCTCTCCCGCCTCCTCTGCCCAGGCTAGTCGTTCCCTCAGCCCCGTTATTGCTGGCGCCCTTCAGTCCTTCGGTTCCTCTGTTGGCTCTAACCTGCTCGGATCTGCCGGGGACTTCTAGTTTGCCAGCTCTAGGCAAGATGTGTCGACTACTGTATTCCACCTCAGACCTCCAGGCCTGTAGCTCCAACTCGGCCCATCGAGCAGTTGATTCTGACTTGGCTCCACCCTCCCTCGGCTTCACCAGGGACCGTTGTCTCCTTGGCTCCACCATGCTTCCTCGTCCCACCGGCTCCACATTGGTCAGATATCGCCGTGCCTGCACCACAGATTTTGGAGCTTACGAGAACCTCCGACGTTCATGTTCCACTTTGGCAGCTCGTCACTGCGATTCCGCACTGCCCTCCAGAACCTCCATTGTCAGTCCCTTCAGTATCAGCTCCACTAGGGTCTCCAAACCTCTCGGTTACACCACTGGTCGTTGGACCACTAACTCTGCCTTAGCTTCTCCCACCATCAATTCCACCATGGGCGTTCGTACCACCTGTGCTCTGGGCGTATCCTTCCACTGTCAGATACTCCATTGCTGCCCTAGGGGTACTTCCCACATCTGCTCCTGCCTGGTTCTTCTTGCCTAGTTCTGGTTCTTCGCCAGGCCCTCGTCAGCCTCCAGCCTCCATGGAACTATAACATACAACTACATTTAACAACGAATATATATATACAGAATAACGAAAGTAAAGAAAGGAAGAGAGCAGATCACAGAAGTAGCAAATGTCACAAACAGTTAACCTTTTGAGAGCCAGCAAAGAATCAAATCACCTTAAAGCAGGGGTAAAAACTCTTAAACGTATTTAAATCTCGATGGAAATAACACTTGCATTTCTTTGTGTTGCTGAGCAATAATGCGTGTGTGTGAGTGTCGGTCCTCGGTGTGTCCGTGAGGTTGAAGCATTCTTTCGTTTCTTCCGGAGCGCGTGTCGTTCGTGGAAGTTCAAAAGGTTTACTTGAAAGTAAGTTGCCGAAAAATAAGGAAGAGTCCGTTTCACCCAGAGGATAGGACTTATACGAAACAAGAAAAAGCAAGCGAGCTTAGAACAAAAAGAAAAGACTAAGATAAAGCTTTGCAAAAGCAAAAAGCAACGGCAAGAGACAAAAAGCAAAAGACAAAAAGCACCGATGATCCATCGTCATCGTCCTTTAAGGAAGACCGGGTCCACACCTATTTCGAGTGAACTGATCAATAACATTCAGCTTTTTTATGAGGGTGTCAGCATTGGTCATTTCTACTCCAAAAGATGGTAAGCAAAGTATAACACATTTTACCGTAACCTACTATGTATATCTAGCTAAGGCAAACTGAGAGGTTTAATTCGGTACCAAGAAAGATATGTTTGGCAAATACAAAAGTAGATATATATTCTTAGACTCGGATATAAGCACTTAGAGTTCAATTAACACAACTAAAATCCATAACTAGGCTAATACAAGGGGGTAAACATACAGGCATAAGGGAATAAATACATATACATTTCAGAATTACTCATATTCTGGGTTAGATGCAAAGAATGTTTGTGTTGTGTGTATTGGGGCGTCTCGGAGAGGGCTTCTGCGGCCACCTGGACTCCTTGCTTCATTCATATCTTTTAGAGGCTCACAAATTTGAGCTGGGAGTGTGGGGGTGTTTCTACACCCTCACATGCCCCTAAAGGTGTCAATGGAGTAATTTGATGCAGACTTTTTGGCGTTGGACCGGTGATTTACAAGAAACAAGTCAATGGGTTAAAAGCTTTTCAAATTTTAGAATGAGTAAATCATCGTGACTTTGTCCATACGCTACACCTGTTTGTAATTTGAGTTTGTCACCTAGTGTATTTTAGCTCATCTGTTTCTCGTGGTCATTAAGTTAACGTGACACTGATATGGTTGGAAATGTAATTTAATTGAATATAGAGGATTTTAACTGTGAAAAGATGACTGACAAGGGAGTTTTAACTGTGACATGATGCACATAACAAAATGGCAAAACAGTCCCGGCGGGTTGGGGTATCCCTCGGATGAAATCTAGAATCGTCATCCCCCTTCGCCCCGCTACCAACAACCCTGTACCCAAGTTCCCGAGTTGGGCATGCCATAAACTTAAAGCTGCCGTCGACAACATTTTTTTGATCATATTCTGTGAAATCGACACTATAATCCGACAGAACAACATAAATAAAGTGGTTTTAGAAAAAAAACTGAGCTTCTAACTCCACCTGGAGCGTGTTATTTGTTTTGCAAAAATCCACCGCTCCCAGTTCATTGTGTCCAATCAGAGCAGGGGGGTGTAAGATCTGACTGTCAATCACAGGTCATGCACACGCCACCCCTCACGCATGTTACAATCACATGCACACGCCTGAAGTTAAATGATGGTGGAAAAGATTCCAATTTCTTCTCGACAGGTAATTGTGGTTTATCAACCAGTTACTTTATTTCTTAGTGTTATGTTAGTAATCTAAGTATGTTTGCCCAAATGTGTTGGTATGGATAGCTAACGTTAGCACTTTTTGGGCAAGTTCGTGGTGCACACGCACCGAGCACGGTGGGAGGGTATTCGTTGATAGTGTGGGAGGGGCACGAGAGTTGTAAACATTCAAAATTTTGCCTAAGTCCACTCAATCTGCCAGACTTGCCGACTGCAGCTTTAAAACATGGAGGAGGGAATAACATCTGCTGCTGTGACTTGTATTCTTTATAATTTTTTTTCCACAACATCTACGTGCCTTGTCTTGTCGTTAAAGTAGTGCATATTTACATACATGTAAGCTGACTATTGTTTATATGGTTGTCAGTAAATGGGACACTAAATATAATTTTGGCTTTAATATGATTTTCCCAATATATATGCAAGAATGAACCTGGTGTCCTTCATGATTCAATACAGAACACTGTAGGATCAACTTTTCCCAGTTGTTTAGGAGAGAAGTTCTACTTGCTTGCATTGCGGAGAAAATAATGGGTGAGTAGATCTGTACCATTTATTTTGTGTCCTCTAAAATGAGGATGCTTTCCTGGTTTAATAAAAACCCAAAGCTGCAAGAACGCCATGTTCCTGAGGGTAATAAACATACCTGACATTTACAAAGAAATGTTTTGAGCTTTACACCATTACAAATGACCAATAATTACCATTTCAAACTATAAAACAAATTTCATGATGAAAACAAAAATGTTTATCTTGAGTAAAGCAATAAAATGCAATTGATAAAGAAAATATATTAATTATTTGTTTAATTCTCAACCTGAAATTAAGTTATTAACATAATAGTTCCTGACATTTGCAGCCAGAGACAAGCCTGAAATGAACAATATTTTTCGGTTGAGTTGTATGTCCATGATGCTTATGGCGAGTCGTTCACTTAGACCAGTTACATTTATTCTGTGACATTTCTGCTGAGTTTGCCAATCCCACTTTGTCCTTCAATTATTACTTAATTAAAAAAAGCAGAAATGCCAAATTTTCATGTAGAAGTATGAAATCATGCACACAAACTGGAGCCTGGAAGTCTGCCAGCGCAAAATCTTTAAACCATATGCCATAATTATGTTTAATTGTCATAACATAAAAAATAAAAGCACTGATTGCACAACTGTAACAGCAAATCACATGGTTTCAACCTGCTAGTCTGTAAATAAGGATACACTGATACACTTTTCACAAAAGGGGAGATGTTGGAGGGATACAGGAAGGCAGGGCATGAAGGGTAATTAGGTTAAACTCTGAGCAGCTCTGCCTGGTTTACAAAGCGATTCCGACAGAAAAGCACCATTAACAATTAGATTAAATATAGGGCATGGGGCCTGGCTACAATACTATACATATCCATCCGAACACACAAAAGCAGGAAAGCAATCTGTTCATTCTCAGCATGTATATTAATACATCGTGCCTGGAATCATTTTGCAGGGAATCTGCATTTTTATTAGCACAACAAAGCACAGACGTAGTGCAGAGCGTGTGGACCATGTGTCCTGTTCTGCAGGTCCAGAGCTATATCACGAAAACACAGCAGAATAAATGAAATGCCACAGAGTCGGATGAAAAGCCATCCTCAGAGGTCTATCATGATCTATCAGGGTAGCAGCAGTACATTTTTCAATGTCTCAGAAAACCACATAGGGTCTGTATAGCTAGACATTAATGTCTTTGCTGAAAAAAAGTACAATATTGCCTAAACATAAAAAAAACAATGTTTTGTTTTGACTGTAATGAAAAATAATATATATGATTATAATTCTAAATCATTTGACATACATGTGACATTGAATTCCCTATAAAATTGTTTACTTTTTATATTTATTTGACAATGTCATAGTTGGTCATTTTACTTAAAGTCACTATGGGATCATAATTATATCTAAATATTATTTCTAAAGAATTTCACTCTTTATCTACAGACTTTGCAACCATGTCACCAAAAGAGAAAACACATCTGTCTGTGTCTTTAAGTATAATTTACACACTTTTCCACTGTAAAATGTTGTCATTGAGTGTTTCTTTAACTTTGAGCATGATTATAATGTTCCATTTGAGTTGCCATATTCAAACATATAACTATTTTGCCCCTAATAAAAGCTTTTCTAAATTTAGTCTACTTGTTTACTAAAAAGACCTTTTAGCGACAAGCATGCTTGAGATAAAAATGAAAGATATGACGTGCTAAGAAACAAACATTAAGGTAAATATCACTTGTGTACATGGCACACAATGAAAATATTATGCTCACAAGTGATAATACCTTAATGTACTAATTCTGTCTAATTAATCAGGAAAAAGTAAGATAATATTATTTGTGTTTATTATATTTTGGATACATATAATGTTACTGTAGCAATACAATTTGCTTTAAAAGAAAAGTCTATTTTGTAAAAATACTATACTGTAAAAACAGAAATTACAACTTTCTATATACAGTAAGTTGTCGTTTCTGTTTTATAGGTTTAACAATGCAAATAAAATCTGATATTTTACGAGTCAACATTGACCCACTTAAGCCAGCATTTTATTATTCCACCCCCTGCTGTGTGAGAGCAGTTGAGGACACTTGATTTCAGGAAGGGGGTCTGCCGCTACTCCAACTGAGCTCCTACTATGTAAGTGTCAAAGCCTATCATTGCGTGCTGGGTTGGGCTCACACAAGAGGTCATGGGAACCCCCCTCTCCAAAGGGGTCCAATTAGCTCTTGTCACATTAAAGTTAGCATGTCATATAGACATTACTTTATTGCTGTTGACTGCACTGCTTAACACCTGGTTCACACTTTGCATTTAGCTGTATTCAAAACCAGGTCTGTGCATTGCAAACAGATTGGCCTGACTGTAAAAAAATAAACAGTTTATGTGCGATCTTGTGAAAATGCCAGAATACATTTGTATACTTCATACTGTGAAACACTGGACCACCTGTGCAAAGAGATTAGAATTTATGCATTATGAAATAAGCCTGGTTTTGCTTTACATGTCAGACAGATGGGTTTTCCGGATGTTCTTGGGCAGAATAATCTTCATTGGGGCCAAGAAATGTTTTTTTTTTTGTTCTTTTTAAAGTTTATAAAAGTCTTTCATTATTTAATTATTATATTATTCTATATTCATAATACCTCAGTTTTAATTTGATGATGATGACGACCATATTAGGTCCCAACTTTCAAAAACCTAATAAACGAAAAACAGAGAAATCTTTGCTTTGTTTAGCAAACAGCTCAGGGAAAGGGGGTTTCATAGATCTGTGGTCCAGTGCAGGGTTATTTTCCCACACATTAATTCTGACCAATCGAAGTGCAGTTATGGAAATACGTTCAAGACACATCTGGCCAACGAGTGATGTGGATGTTGTCACGTGACTGCATTTTGGTTCGTTTCATCAACACATCAACTGATTCGGACCAGAGCAATCAGAGTGGTGTGAAAACAAACTAAAATGTAACCCAAAGTAACCAAAGAAACACAATTATTTACTTTTTCAGTGAGTAGGCCTAACACAATATTGTAATCCATTACTTTTAAAAGTATCATAGGCCTAGCTGTTGACCCAAAGGTTGTCCATTTCACCTAAATCACGCCTTTTCCTTGAGTATGTGTATGCCAAGTGGCTAACCATGCAGAGGGAGTTTAGAAATCTGGGGAAGAGAGATAAGCTTTCAGTTGAAAACTTGCTGCAAGCATTTCACCCAAAGAGCATTATCTTCAGACCATTTAGCCAGATTAAAGGTCTTTTCAATTATAATCAACCTCTCCCACATCTTTCCACAGCTTGACACGGTAACACACACACCCAAACAAAATCGCCCAATCAGACCAGGTGCAGACCACGCTTTATTCTTTAAGGAAGCATTAGATTTCCGTCAGTGTTGTGTTTATCGCATGCAAAAACTAGTCGTGCTAATTAAGGGATTATCTGAAGGAAAAATTATCTTTCAAATTTCCAGTTTATCAACAATCACAAAAGAGACAAAAGCTTCTGGCAAACTGTCACACCACACCTATTGGGCGTTGGGTTTTGTTTAGCAGCTGTTTTATCACAACTCTGAGAAATATAGGGCATTTCAATGGTGACAGCAGAACCATAGCCTGCAAGAAGGAATATGATCATAAAGCCTCACAATGCAATTTGATGGAGCCTGGTTGGACACAGCTATAAATAATTCAGCACTTGATTTCTCCCCTGCAGCTAGACCTCTCCTGACGACTCTCAGTACCAAACACACAGTGGAGGTTTCAAAACCGCCACTCCACACCTGCTACAAACACCTCACCTTACACTTGTGCTGGTGGACAGATGTGTCCATGTGACTGACTTAAAAAGTCATGAATCAACTTTATGCCTGTCTGAATTTCTCCTTTATTAAAATACTTTCAAAACTGGCTACAACAGGCAGACCAATTCTCTAACTCTATTCAGTGACGCTAATGGCACAAAAATGAAACAAATTAGCTTATAATAAAAGTTTCAATTCTTGTTCACATTTTAAAAACCTGTTGCTTTTTACATTTCTTAATTCAGTAGGCTATAGCCAAATCTAAAACAAACTCTTTAGCATACAAATCAGTTAAATAGGCTATTATCCAGAAATATCACATGAATGTGCACTAGACACAAACATTAAAAACAATCAAGTAAAATGGTGCATACTCCACTATTTTGCTTTTTGCAAAGTTGCATGGCAGTGTGAATGCTATAACGTGCAGTTAACATCAAGAAGCATAGCCAATCTAAATTGCAGCATAGCTAATCCAATTTTCAACACGTTTTTCTGAAGCAGAAATAACGTGATCTTATCTGTTCCTCTACTATACATCCATTTCATGCATCCTTTCTCTCTTTCTCTCCTTTTATCTCTTCTTTTCACTCTAATGGTCAAGGGTTAGGCCTAATTCCCATTCTTGCCTGGAGCCAAAAGTAAGAAATAGTAATGTGCATTTGCTATGTCCAATCAGGGCGAATTCTTTTGAAAGCTAGAGTTATGCATATAAAAACAGTCGTGCTGCATGCAAAAGCCATTTGAATAGCTCATAACATAATCACTGTAACACTGAAGTATCAGGTTTTCAGTATTTTATCTCATGAGAACTGATTATAAACTAAATTTCATCTTGATGACATGCTTAAAAAAATATTGCAATACTTATGTTTGGGTTCTCAGCAACTCGATATTAACATTAAATAAATTAATTCATGTGCACATGATAAGCCTAAATTCCTGCCAATTTGAATCCGATTTTTATTGTACAAATTAACCCCACAAAAACA
Organism: Meda fulgida; assembly: GCA_030578275.1. Lineage (NCBI taxonomy): Eukaryota > Metazoa > Chordata > Actinopteri > Cypriniformes > Leuciscidae > Meda > Meda fulgida. Next base: position 13,327,591 of record CM060629.1, read on the forward strand.
CTACTATATTGGTTATGGTTCAAATTAATAAAAAAGTGCACACCCAATTTAAGTTAATATCTGTCTCATGGGTCAAAGAAGCATATTAAAGAATTTGAAGCTGAAATTAAGACGTCAATCTCACAATTTCTACAATACACTAGGGGTTTCACATACTGTAAAAACAATGTCAGTCACTAAATACACAGCCTGTTACTATAGCTCTGAAAAACGCATGGTATAATCAAATTATAAACTCTTTCCTACATTTTCATTTAAGGACAGTTAGATGCTTTAAGTGTTCATGTTTGAAGAATTACATAATGAATCAATGCAATGGACAGTAAAAGTATATATAGGAAAGGAACTGTCCTACTGTATACCAGCTATACTGTACTGGAGCTCAAGGCAATTGTAGCCACTGATACTGGTTTCTCATACACCCACTGTACAACAGAGAAGCTCAATTTCACTGAACTAGAAAAGATCAACAGTAGAATCATGTAGGCCTATCTTATTCAGTTGTTTTCGGCCTTGCCCTCCACCAGTATACAATGCAATCATGCAGTCCATCAGATGGCAGATTCATCAGTTGCTGCACCTGCGCATATTGTATTGTCGTCTCTCTCTCTCTCTCTCTCTCTCTCTCTCTCTCTCTCTCTCTCTCTCTCTCTCTCTCTCTCTCTCTCTCATCATGCACGCCGCTTCTGTCTCTACAGCTTACCTGAAAACATCTCCCAAAGCACCTGACCACTCACATTTCACTTGCCCTTTTCTTACAAACATGGAGCTGAAACTGGCAGATCACGCCTTACCCTGCGTGCCCAACCCTCTCCATCGCCGAGTGCGTTCAGCACCAGGAGCATGCAGAATTCAATGGCAACATCGCGCCGAGTCTGATCAAAAGGATGGAGAAAAGAGAGCATGCGAGGAGCGAACATTTACAAACCTCCGCGATGAGAGAGAGAGAGAGCGAGGTGGTCCTGACTGCTTTGAATTCTGCGTCTGGTGTGATGTGTGTGTGCTGCTCCGTATCGTAGCTCTCTCCCTCTCTCTCTCTCTCTCTCTCTCTCTCTCTCTCTCTCTCTCTCTCTCTCTCCTCTCTCCACCCTCTGCCATCAACAAATGATCCTACATTACGAGGAGGTTTAAACAACCCCAGAGTACAAATAAAAGGTGCGGGGTACATATATATTTGAAAAACAATTTTACATACGTTTCACCCGGGGTTTCAAACCTTACAATAAACACCAAGGTTAGATTTGGAAGTTACGAGGTAGTCATAGCAACAGTACGCCGCTTCAGCACTTGCGGTCGACAAAACACAGCTACGGCCATTATCTTCTAATTATAGATGATGTAGCCTATATAAAAATCAAACTTTAGTGTTTTGTTTAAAATGTGCTAATTATCATTTAGACCACCGCGAGACACGTGTCAAGATTAAATAGTGATTCCATGGGATTTCCTATTAAAAAAAAAACATTATTAAAAGTTAAATTGCAGCATTTTAAAAATCTGAATGTAAATGCAAATTCCATTACTTTGGTGGTTGGGAAATTGCATGCTGAATAATGACTTAAATCTTTGAACTGCTGAATTTTTTTTTTAACGTTGCTCACTACAGGCCGACTGATTTGGGCCGCTGCCCTGTTTTTTTTTTTATTTTTTTTTTATTTATTTTTTTTTATTATGATTGTGGCTATTTTACCAAAGTGTTTAATTTCCGAATAAATATCGATGTAGTGGCAACTATTCGGCTCCACGCCTCCACCAATCGAAACGTTTTCAAAAACAATGCGAGTGAGTGGAAGATGGAGAAAGTTGTGAGATGGAGAAGAAAGGGAATGTCTTCAAGAAAGAGCAGCAAAATATAACAAAATTACTGTGCAGTTCGAACTGATCAGGGCTTCAAGTGCAGGTCAGTTTCATTTGTAAATAGCGAAGTATTAAACTTAGCGAAGTATTAAACAAACTGCTAGCATGTTAGCAGCAACTTCTATCCATTAGGCTACGCAAAAGGACATCATTATTATCTCTGTTGTAAAGTTACATTAGAAATTTAGCAGACAGACATTCACATCGATTTACAGGGAGGGAGCTATAGCTAGGGCAGACAATACAACAAGTTATCATAATACATGTTCAGTATTAGGATTTTTCTAAAAAGATAGGCTTCTGTCATGATGTAGGGCTACTTACCTACTTATTTTGACTCTTCGGTAATTTGGGAAATTAGCTTGACTGTATGAAATAAAGTTTTGTTAAAGTCATTCCAAGATGTAAAACAAAATCCATCAACACATAGACCTACTTTGATGAATTTAGATTCGGTGCAAAGGTTTTTTTGTTTCTGCAACAAGATTGAGACAGTTCTGTTTATCAGTAGGCCTGCTGAACTGGTGAAGAAGTGACAGGTAGGCTACAAGAAACAAACAAAAAAAGCACACACACAGGGGAGAAACAGAGAGATGTAAGGTAAAATGAAGAGAAGGAAAACTGCAGTGAAGGTACCTTTAATCCCAGCTTGGTTTTAGACCATTATAGCCATACAAAAAATAGTGTTGTTGTGGGTGTATGGGATGGCCTGGATGAGTGTGAACTTGTGTCCCAGTTCAGCCCTGCTCACATAGCTATCATTTGGAAGTCTTGAAATATGGCAATATATACCTTATATATATAGCCAAGGGGCAGTGTAACTTTTCGGTATCAAATTAGATCAATCTGCATTTTTATGTAACTGACTAAAAGTCTTTAAGACAAACATTTGATGAGTAACAAACATATTAGACTAGTTTTTTTAAAGGTGCAAACAAAGGTGCTGAAACAGTGCTGGATATAAACAATAAAATAATAAACAATAATGTTCAGTGACACTATCTGTCAGCAGTGTGGTATTATGTGCATTCATCTATTTTAGACTTAGTGTTTTTCCTTTCTGAAGGTCAGCAGGATCTGCTTGTGAAAGTGCTGTGTACAGTTGATTACTGATCCCTCATTACCTCCTGTACATAGACCTGAACAAATATTACTGACAGGTGCTCGGGCTACTTTGAGTAACACAATCAGTTCAAACAAAGCAGAACATGTACAGCCAAATGGGGTCTGATTTCAGAGATCTGCTCTGTTTAAAACTGGCTTTATGACATCATGTCTGGAACAAGAGAACAATGAAGTTTAGGTAGCTGTAATGGGAGCCACAATGAAATCATAATCCTAATATGTCACTCTATGAGCCATGAGGGACCCTTTAAAGATAAAATCCATACTGAAGGTTTTGGACAGATTAATGTCTGGTGTGCATTTGGCCGCCAACAACACCATGTCACATTGTGAGTCTTTTTCATTCTATGTTAGAAACTTATTAGCATACTTTCAATACTTTGATGTGTTTTGAACAGTACAACATGATGATAATAATTCCCGTAATAGATACACTTTAATTGTTTGGCATAGCTGGGTGGTTGTTGGGGTGTTTCAATAATAATAATAATAATAATAATAATAATAATTATTATTATTATTATTAGTAGTAGTAGTAGCAAGAGCACCTGGGAACCTGTAAAAAAAATGCAATGTATTGCTTTACTTTGTGTGCTCAGCTCACTATATATAAATCATAGAAAATAATATTTTTATTAGATAATGGTCTGGTATCTCAAGCACACACGCCATCTCTTTGTACAAACACCTGGAAAAAGAACAGGCATTATGCAGCTGATTGTGATGAGCAGGTCATCCATCATCATTAGGCTGTTTCACGCTGTCCGGAATTCAGTGACATGTGAAGTTGTCAATATTCATGCACGCAAATAAGTTAATAAGATGAACAACAAAAATAGATAAAATCTCTGCTGCATATGGAGCCCCCACATCTGAGTCATCATTTAATCCGAAGATATGAATATTTCAAAAAGAGGGTTGCTGTCTGTCTAGAGTTTTTAATTGCAGGTGCTATATCATTATTCCATGTTTTTTTTTTTAATTCTCAGAATAGTAACATTTAAATATTACTTTTGGTACATTAAACTTTACTTTTCTTTTTTAGTGTGTACACAGCTGAAGCCAAAAAAATTGCGTTAGATGTACATGGATGGATTTAAAATGAGACATAATATACAAACAGAATGCCATTTGTGGTTTATTAATGCAGTCTATAGCATATGATTTCTGAAGCATGACTAAAATGATTTTTGGCAGCATCTATATGGCTTAATCGACTTGGACTTATGGTGTTCTGCTTATGGCTTCTAGGGAAAAGCAGCATCAGTTTTCAGTGGTGGTGAGTTTGGCAGAGGCCATTCAGCTGCAGTGAGGTTGACAGTGACACAATGCTGGCTGGTGCTTTAAACGCTGCCTGTGTCCTAAGCTGTTTTCACTTAAACCTCATCTATCACTCCACTGTTCTGTACATAAAAGGAGGCTGCTATTACTGCATTTACGAGAAATCTGGGACTTTGCTCAGAAGGTTGGGTTGCAGCATGTTTTAATAGGAAATCATTTTGTTTCTGAATAAGGTTTGTAATTATTCAGACATACTGATGACCACTCATCAATGCTTATTAGAAAAGGTTGCTCTGGCAGGTTTGTTTTAGATACAGTGACACCATCTGGTGGAAACATTTTTTCTTTACATTTCCATGCAACTGCTGACTTTTCTGACATAATGAAACAGCGCCACCTAGAGAATCAGAAATAACACAAATCTTTCACGAATGATTCAAAGGACACTTTATATATTTTATATTTATATTACTTTTACATCTCTTTTCTTGACATTATATTCCTCTTTACATAATAATTAGATGAAAACAGGATAGTGTAGGTTGTGTAAAAAAGGATATGAAGCATTAAAAGTATTTTCAAGGACATGAACATTCATGACAATGTTTTCAAATGAGCATTTTCCGACATAACACAGCTGAGAGCAAACTTATTCCAAAAAAATAAAAATGTCTATTTACATCAAGTAAAATAAATTTGAAAGTGATTTATACAAACAAGCATGCAAACACGTTATATTACAGGTTCACTATAGTTCACCAATTTGTTCACCATTTGCATCTTATTAAATTAGCAGATAAACCTAAAGGGACACCAAACTGAAAGTCCACTGAACTTATCTAAAAAGATAATCATATATTAAAACATCTCAGCAAACCAAGTTCAAAATACATTCATATTTGTTTTACTATTTTCTTAATATAAGAAACAGCTTCCCTGATACTCTTCATTGTATAAACAATGAACTCACATAAATGCCACATGTAAGTCTACATGCCATTAAAATCATGAATACTTTAAAATAATTTATGAGAGCATATATTGTGCGTTAGCTTGTTTCAGCTTGTTAGAAACTGCGGAAAAACTGGAGGGAAAGCTCATAACCAAGAAACATGGTTGCACACATTGGAAATCCTCTGATAGCATTCACGGTCGCACCACGAAAGAAAACCTGCATTGGACATTGACAATAAAATGAAAAAAAAAAAAAAAAAAAGCATTAGTATTATATTTCATATAATTCATTAAACTCTGAATCAGCATGTTTAAACATAAACAGCAATTAACTTAATTTTTGCCCGTGATCTATTTTATCTGGTCTGACCTTTAAATTACTTCAGTTAGTGTAATATATTGTATTTAGATTACTGGTGTAATATAGTGCATATTTGAATGACTCCCTCATTTTAAAGTGCCCCTATTTTGCTATTTTCAAAGGTTCCTAATTTTATTTTGGAGGTCTCCTACAATAGGTTTATAAGCACCCAAAGTAAAATTTCATAATAATTTTTCATTATATATACATTGCACATCACCTCATTTCTCAAAAAGTCTGAAAACATGAATTTAGACTCTCTAAATCCCTCCTTTCTTACTGTGTCTAAACCGGACGAGTGTGGCGCGCTGCCTGTGTCCTCAGCTGTTTTCACTTAAACCTCATCTATCACTCCACTGTTCTGTACATAAAAGGAGGCTGCTATTACTGCATTTACGAGAAATCTGGGACTTTGCTCAGAAGGTTGGGTTGCAGCATGTTTTAATAGGAAATCATTTTGTTTCTGAATAAGGTTTGTAATTATTCAGACATACTGATGTACATAAAAGGGATAGTGGCGCGATGTGACGCAACAAAAGACAATAGTACCATTATAATCAGTGATGTTGTCAACACTGGCTGTGGCGCGACACAACAAATCCCTGACACTTGCAATACTTCACATAGGAAGGACTAATGGATTTGCAATGGTCGCTTTGTCATGTCCAGTGTTTACAGCTTCTAGCTGTCGCGGAGTGGCGTGATGCGACACATCAGCGGTTGCGTCCGTTGTAGACACGGGCTGAATCCGAAATCGCCCCCTATACCCTCAAATAGGGCATTATTTATCCGAATTCGCTCACTCGTGAACAGTATTAGTGGACTAACATAGGGAATAGGAAAATGAGGGTTTAGGGGGCGTTTAGGGTTCAGATGGCCCAGTCTGTTGTGATTGGTCTACTCTGCTCTCATTGGTCAGATGGCCCAGTCTGTTGTGATTGATCTACTCTGCTCTGATTGGTCAGATGGCCCAGTCTGTTGTGATTGGTCTACTCTGCTCTGATTGGTCACATGGCCCAGTCTGTTGTGGTTGGTTGCCCTAGGGGCCGCTAAAGATTTACTAGGGGTCGCCAAGCTCATCGTTAAGGATTTTGAATGTTAAAATAGGGTTCTCCTGGAAAAAAAGTTTGGGAACCACTGGTCTAACACTTACAGTGCATGTCGTAAATGAATGAAATGTCTGAATTTCAGCTCCAGAGGCTCAAATTCCGAAAAAAATGTTTGAGGGTCAAAGTAGATGCCTTTCGCAATCAGCGAATGAAGACAGTAGGCTGGCATTGTGCACATTGTTATGTAGGTATGTTGTGAGACTGGAATTGCTGACGACTCGTTTCTGTTTCAATTCAGAATCGGTTCTTTCTTTTATGAGACAATAACTCCATTTATCGTACACTTTGATCTTTGCAGGCCTTTTACATTCAGCTATATTACACACTACATGGAAGATAATATTAAAAAAAAGCATAATAGGGGCACTTTAAAGATTACTGACTTAAATAAAACTTATTTGGATGTAACCACACAAAGCACATTTTTCTTAGGCTGACCAAACGTGTTTGACAGTGTACTTTTTTACTTTTACTTTTGTAACTTGTTTAGCAGCTATTGTAACTAGTCATGCAGTTGCTGCATTAAAACTTTGTTTTCAACCTTACTTAAACAAATTTTGTATAACATCCATCACAAACTTACATGTAGTCCCTCTGTCTTATAACTTTGCATGATGCAATCCATAATGCCCTTGTATTTCCTCTGCTGCATGGCATCCGCCTGCAACCTGCTTTTCACCACGTCCGTAGGTGTGGCGGTGACCCATGAGATGGATCCTGTGAAACAACAGCATAAAGACAAGTGAAATCTCATGTAGAGATGACTCGCACTAGAATCAGATTTAGGTTAAACCAGGCTCTTCCCCCCATTTACCGATAGGAGGGACATTTTAAATGGGAAGTACAGTGAGAAATCTCAAAACAATCCACCGTCTGACTCACCTTAGCCAACAGCACACTTGCTAATCTGTGCATGACTGCTGAGAAGTAGTTTGGTGTCATGCAGAGGTTCTGACACAGCTTTTTAACTCAGTTGAACTTGAGAAAACAATTTGGAACACACTTAAAAACACTACATCTGGTGTTTCTTTACACTCTTGGAAATAAAGGTTCTAAACGTTTTTTTCCTCACACCTATGCCATTGAAAAACATTTGGGGTTCCCAAAAGAAACTTTCAGTGACCAGTTATTAAAATAAACTTTTTTTTCTTGGTGTCATGAAAATTGTATCATGAAAAATAACTTTTTTTTTTCCAATGGAAAGGTACCATGGATTTGAAAGGATCTTCATGAAACCATTAATGACAATAAAGAATCACATTCAGGCAAGAAAAGAATAGCTCTCTTAAACCTAGTGAACTAACTCTGTCGAGAGCATTTTAAAGTTTTACGATAATGCTTTCTGACGATTCAGAAGACCATTGATCATGTCAATCACAGTGCTGATTGCATACACAGAGCTACAGCAATTTAAACCCTAACCCTACCCTACACCCTGGCATTCACCAGTGAAATTGGCTGGAGAGTGGGATTTGCTCTGAACTGGTTTGGCAGCATTACATGTATCTTTTGCAAAAAAAATCCAAACAAGAAAATGATTATAGATATAATTAATTATATAATTCAAAAGTGCAATATATTTCAAGTGGACTATTGCTGGACTCATGTTGTAAGCCTAGCAACATGTTAACATAAAATTCTCTTGAAATCTACTGCGAGCTTATGCATTTGAGAGGGTTTCAAATCAGTCACTGTGATGGCACTTTTCCATTACCAGTACCAGCTCGACTCGACTCGTCTCAGCTCGGCTCACTTTTCGCTCCGTTTTCCAGTGCAGATAGTACCTCCACAATAGTACCTGGTCGTCATAGCGACGCCGCAGGAAACTGCCGTGACGTAATCTTCTACGCGACACACACCCGCTAACAAAGGAAAGTCCGCACCTCCTCGTTTGACCACGGCGTATTCTTCCGAGTTGCCATAATATTAGTAATGGGTGTATCACGCAATCTCTGGCCAAACTATTTAAAAATGGTGGGGTTATTCAGGATACTCCATCTGGCGCGTGCAATGATGACGCAGTGAATAGTGACGATTCTCTCTGACCAATTAGCAGTCTGCCATGTTTTCACTTCACATTTTAGTATCGCCTCAGCTCGCTCAGAACCTCGCCGGAGGTGATACGAAAAAAAGTATCTGGAAAAAGGTACAGGTACAACTTTTACACAGTGGAAAACCAAACAAAGGCGAGTCAAGACGAGGCGAGCTGATACTGTCTAGTGGAAAAGCGCATTAGGTTCCACTTTAGTTAGAAGCCAGGTGCCTGTGTAGGCAGTAGATAGCAGCTACTAGGTTTTGGAACAGCTCTTATGTCTCATTTACCTGCTAAACCTCCTGCTAGCCATATGCTGCAGGGATGAGGGGTGCCATTGCCATCAGGCTTCAGCCAATTACAGAATAATGTGTACGGTATGAAGTACAGGGTGTAACCAGGTATATCCCGCAATATCATGGCACCCGCTCCTCGGTAGAGCCCTTGAATGCCCTCGTTCTGCAGGACAGTACTAATGCACTGCAGCGGCCCTCTGTACATAGTCTGGGACTGAATTCCCATTGACCGAAGAGGGACACTCCCATTCCCAGCAATGTTAAAGTTCTCTGAAAACACACAAATCAGTACATGAGCAAAACCGTGTCTTTTCATAGACATGTTTTTTCCACAATTGTTTGTTTCCTTGGAAATTATTAGCTTTCAGTAATCATTACATAGGATTGTTTCCTTTAACCCTTTCATGCATAGAGGTCACTACAGTGGGCATATAATTAAAAAGCCATTTACTTATGTATGCCTGGGTTTTGATGGCATAGTTGCACATCAACCACTATAGTTCCACCAAGTGGCAAGCCTTTATATGTGGAATTTTTGTTTTCTCCAAACATAGATTGCCAACGGCCAGTCAGAAATGCAAAGTAGCACTGGAATATCCATCTATTCCTTCTATCCAAGAAGACTCTGGCAGGGGGGTAAAAATTAACATCTAAGGACTCTTATCAATTTTCCAAGTATTGATTTTAGATTGCGAGGAAATTCTGATTAGTCATGTCCACTAAATAGGACATCATCATGCATCCCTAGATATATCTCAGCTACAATTAATTTCTGTCAGGACCACTATCGTCAAATACGATTAGCATACAGTTTGGATTGGCAATATAGTTCCATTCTGGGCGAGAACTCCCTGCGCATCCATGCAGCCTAGCATGGATAAGAGCAGGGAGAGCAGCAATAACCCCCCCTTAGTGTAAACAGAACGGAACCAACATGAATGTATGCAGATATCATTAATTCAAGATTTTAAAGTACAACATAATTTGAGAATTTATTCTGATTCAAGGGGAATTAGAATACCAAATCCTAACTGGGCGAGAGGAGCTGGTGAGGGAGGGGGGTGATTAGCTCCTGAGAAACGCGATAGTTGCTGATAATACTGAAGGAGCATATATGTATACAGTGATAGGCGTCATATTCCTATAGGTAAACGTGGATCAGCTGAGAGTCAGCTAATGCGAGCTTGACTAACGTGGCCTGCCAGAACTGATGATATGCTGGATACTATTACTGTGACTGTTGTCTTCATCTGCAGTAAAATTTTTGGCTGTAGATATTTGTGTTATTAGATAGTAGTTTGCAGTTACATCAAAAAAGTATTCTGATTGCGTAATGCACGTGACTTTTAATGCGTTACTTTACTCGTTACATCAAAAAGTAATATGATTATGTAATGCACTTTACTTGTAACGCGTTACTCCCAACACTGCTCATTTCAGATGAGATTTGAAAACACCTGATTGCTAGTTTTTCCACTGTCTTAACACATCAATAGATCAATGTAGGTTTTTTCAGAGAGGAATTTGTCCATTTTGAACATAATCAGAATTATCAACTAATAAGAGTAAATCTATGTATGTGTAAAAAAAAGTTAAAAACTTGTTTTTCATGCACTAAGAGCAATACAATCACATATCCTGACTGTGGTTATCATAATTCATGCATGAAAGGGTTAACATGAATATGTCCAGTTCTACTTCATCATAGCTCCAGGGTGCTAAAATGTCAAGACTTAAGCTTACCTGCAAGAACAGGTTGGGCTTGCATCTGCAGTCTAATTTTGACAAGGTCAACAGGGGCGCCCACCCCCACCGAAACCAGACCGGTTAACATGCTTGCTACAGTCAAGTCAAGCATGCTGCAAGGGTGTCTACTGTCACCATAACGATATCTGCTAATGAGGCGTTGTGTGTTGCTGAAAACGCCAAACACCACAGAGTTATAGAGGGTGATGCTAGCCAGTGGAAAGGCCAGGCCTTTGAAAAACCCTGTAACCTGGGACGACACAAAAGAGAGATGTCTTTGTCATGAGTTGTCTACTTTTGCTTCTAAGTAAAGGAAAAGTCTGTTCATACCATAAATGGGGTCATTTTTTTATATGCAGTCCATCCCGGGGACAACTGGGAACATAGACCCAGGCCCTGTGATTGGGAGTATAGCCTACTCATTGGGCTTGAGGGGTGAGGGGGCCCACTTACACAAATTTTGTCCTATGCTCTGTGATTTTCATTGGTGACTTCAATCCTAAGCATCTTAGTATATTATACAGAATTATACAGAATATTATAAAAATAGGGTGTTTTTTTTAATCATTTTACTACTTCTGTTTGAGATGTTGCTATTTATATCCCAAGATGCTGCAACATTTCACATGAACAACTGGCAATTTATTAGGAAATATTTCAGATATTTGAACCAATATGTTCAAAATTCATGTATAACTTTGATGAAAGGTTTTGATCCACTTTAAATATTGACTACTGTAGTATGATATTAACAACATTTGAGAACAGGATGAAACAACTATAAACGACTAATATAAATTATCTTAAGTAAATGAAATTCTTAATTAAATAATTCTAAATTACTGTAACTCCAAGTTAACTCATATAGGCTAAGTGTCAATCTCTGAACTATGGCAACTTTGAATCTTTGTTTTCATCTGGACCCATGCTGTAATAGCCATCTTTTCATTCTGTAAATATGTTTTTTATATATGTTATAAAGTTTAAGAGCCTGAGGTTATAGCTGTCACAGTGTCCGGATTGTGTTTCCCCGGGTGTCCACTAATTCCGTGACAATAGCTGTAAAGGTATAGCAAAACAGAAATGGCTCAAAGGATTTCTTTCCTATTGGGGTAATTGTGATATGGTTATTGGAAGAAAAAAAATGTCAGTCATTTTTTTATTAATTTAGTCTATAAATATGTAAAATCTTACATTTTCCTTTTTGTAGATGGATACAATACAGTGGAGAGTATTCTTGTATCCATTGCCAGCTTGTAAACGAGTCTGTAAAAGAGCACAAATTAATTTTTTTAATTATTTCCTGGGTTAACTTCATTCCTATCCTAACCAAAAAAATGTATGCCTGCCCAGTGGGTAAAACGAGAAAAATAATGCCTTATGAAATCACTTGGAGTGTAAAACCTATTAACTATTTATAAATATATAATAAGTACATATCTAACCTTACATTTGTACAAAACAAATCACAAGCCTTACCTTGACTGTGTCAAGCGGATGTCCTACAATTACACTGGATGCTCCTGTAACAAAAACAGTGACACATCTTCAAAATGTCAAAACTGAAGTGTACAAAGACAATTGTAATGATAGATGTATTGCATAGCTTTGTGAGGCTCTTCTTGTACAGTGTCTTCACAGTGTCCGTTCATGAACAAGTTACATTGTTTTGAACATTTCATGGTGGATGGGCAGGGCATGCACATTAAGGGCTTTACAGAACACACTCTTGCTTTGAACGGAGAACCAAAACACGTTTTTCCGCCAAAAACCGTTGGCTGAGAAATGTACTAATTTGCCAAAACACGAAATCTAAGTTGTTTGCAAGAGCGCGAAAAATAGTTATATTTTGTCTGATGGAGCAAAGATTTGTAACACTTTACTGAAATGGTTTCGTAGCTACAAGTGACACAAATTTCGTCAAAAATAGACATGAATGTATTTTTTTAAGACTTAACAACAGAAACAACACATAGCCTAACTAATATACATAAACAACGACTCATTGACGCCCCTCACACGGCTTCTCTCAATCAAACTTTTTTTTTTTTTTTTTTTACATTTTATATCAATTTTCCCATTTGCGGTACTTAAATAACATTCTAAAAATGCTGATAATATAGGCCTAGCTTAAACAGCTAAAAGTGGTAGTTTAATTTAAACTTTAAAAATCTGTTTGTAATAGTTCACTAAACTGTTCATTAAACTGTTCACTAAAGACGCATAGCCTACATACAAAGCTGTTAAATCGCACAATATAGGCTACCTCCGACAATGTACGGTTGGGGTTTGTTTGCAATGTTAAACATACGAAGCTTCTTCCTAAATTAAAAACAAATAAAACTCACCTCCAACACATCCTGCTAAAAAATCATCCAGATGAAAGTCTGTCATTGTACAACAGACTGAATCTACACTGGAGATTTCCACATAAGAGTCGGCGTTGATACGGTTTAAATGTTGACGCTAAACATCCGTACACTTAATCTAGCAGTTCGTCAGATCGATACAAGCAAAGGTAACTTAGTTCAGTCTCATCCACACTTTTAAATCGGCGAGAAGGGAGTGAATGGGGGCGTTGCAGGCATACGAAAATAAGAGTTGTCCACCAACACCCATAACGAACTGAAACAATTAGCTGAAAACATATTTCTCACTATTGTGTAATATAATGGCTTCTCTATAGTTCCTCTATAGATTTAGGAATGCCTGGAATGTGGTGCTGTCCATTACTCACATAAAATAAATGTTTATTTATGTTTTTCACAAACCACAAACGTTTCCTTGACATGAAACGTTATAGGTTTAGATGTAAAGAAACGTTCTGTAAATAACATGCTTCAGTCCATGTGGAAAGTTACATGTCAGTGTCACTGGCATAATGGAAAGTATTCTGTACTGAAGTTTTGTGAACTTTTGTATGTGGACATATCTATACGCATAGGACTTATCAGAAGAGCTATGGAACACTATAAAAAATTCAACCCACCAAAACTGAAAACGTAGTTCGTGCCTCAAGTCAAAATAATGCCAATGGTACAACCAGCAGTGAGTTCATTGCACTTTTTCGACCACTTTTAATTTGAAACCCTTATGTTCATAGAATCAAGTAGCCTAGTCAACAAATGTCAGACATTATTGTGACAGGAATTTTTGTTGGCTGATCTATATAGCTAATATCACCTGCACCATGAAAATGTGCAACCTGAAGCAGTCTCAAATCCTCTCTTGTGTTAACTAAAATCACATTCCTTCATTGTGAAATATATTATTGATTCACATGCTCTCCAAAATGTTTTGGCACAAACTATGAGTCTCAGACAGAAAATGAACCCTATGACATATAGGTGTACTCTGTTGTAAATCCAACTAACAGGGAATGTTCTCAGAACTTCCCTAACGTTTAGGCAAGGTTTTCTCAAAGTGAGAAAACACATTCTTCCAGCAAAATTAATATATTTGTTCAAAGTTATCTGGTCTTTAATATTGTCAAAATGTTACCACTTTTTACAGTGTATGTGAAAATACGCTGTACACAACAAACATAATAAAGTGATTGCCTTGCCGGTTAGGTTGAAAGTAAACTTGGGCAAGGCTCAGTTACTTTGTACACAGATACTTTGGAATTTAAAGAAGAATTTAGTTTTATAGAGAGTGAACACACACAAAAACGTTCAATAATGTTCTCAAAATGTTAGCCCAAAACCATTACCTATGGATTTTTTTTGTTTTGTTGTTGAAATGTTTAAGTTTAAATTTTTAACTTGTTTCAGAATGTTCAGAGAACATTCAGAACTAACACTCCCATGTTGTTTGCCTAATGGAATGTCCCATTACAAAGAACGCCTCGGTTACGTATGTAACCCTCGTTCCCTGAGTAGGGAACGGAGACGTTACGTCGGATGACGACGAATGGGGGTTTCGCTTAGAAAGCCTATCAGCTTCGAGTATTTAAAAACGAGCCAATGGCAAAGAAATGCCATGGGTCTGCGGAATTTGCATGACGTAACTCCGCCCCACCTTCAGGGTATATAAGGAGGACGCCGGCAACATGCAGTTATGTTTCTTCGCTGAGGAGCCAAGACTGAACTCAGGCGATCCCCGCGGTACAGCGGAAGTGGCAGGAAGACGTAACGTCTCTGTTCCCTACTCAGGGAACGAGGGTTACATACGTAACCGAGACGTTCCCTTTCGTTGTCACTCCGAGTTACGTCGGATGACGACGAATGGGGTTACCAGTCTAATCACGCCACCTTCACAGCTGTCTTCCAGTGCCCTGCGTAAATCTGAGCCCTCGATATTAGTTAGGACGAAGGACCCCTATTTAACACAGGAATACCAAGGTACACTGGGAAGCATATCCCATAGCTTTAGAGGAAATATGCAATTATCACCAACCCAGTGGGGGGGGGGGGTGGCATTTGAAAATACACATATGACCCGAAGGAAACATATGGAGAAACTCTGAGGTGTCCAGCCGCAGGTGGAATATTTAAACCTCAGGGGTGGCAAGGTGGCTTGCCGAGGGAAAGACACATGCTCAGAGAGGCTTACAGTGGAAATACACGTGTGGGGGTAGCTCCGGGGAGGGACCATGCACACGGGAGGCACCTAGCCGACGCCCAGGCAATAGACACTGGCGCTAGCATCAGGGGTGCTGGAGGAGCTCAGGGCTTTCGGAGAAGCTCACCTGAGCAGAATATCGCACGTATCCAGTCCGTGGAGTGCAATGGCGAGCAAGCGAAAACACCTGAGCGGGTCCGGTACTAGCTAGTTGAAGCGAGTACATGAGAGGACACTGGCTCCACTCGGAGATTATAGAATCTGGCGAATGTGTTCGGTGTCGCCCAGCCTGCAGCTCTGCAGATGTCTGCTAGCGAGGCGCCATGCGCTAGAGCCCAAGAGGATGCCACACTCCGGGTGGAGTGGGCAGTCACACCAAGGGGGCACGGTCAACCTTGCTGTTGGTATGCCAAAGCAATGGTGTCCACTATCCAGTGAGACAACCTCTGCTTTGAGAGAGCCTTTCCCTTCAGCTTCCCACCATAACAGACAAAGAGCTGGTCTGAGGTCCTGAAACACTGCGTCCTGTCTACATAGGCGCGGAGAGCGCGTACTGGACAGAGCAGTGCCAAGGCTGGGTCTGCCTCCTCCGAGGGCAGCGCTTGCAGGTTCACCACCTGGTCCCGAAAGGGAGTGGTAGGAACCTTGGGCACATATCCAAGCCGGGGTCTCAGGATCACGTGAGAGTAAGCCGGCCCGAATTCCAGGCACGCTTCGTCAACGGAGAATGCGTGCAGGTCCCCGACCCTCTTGAGAGAGGCCAATGCAACCAGGAGCGCTGTCTTCATTGACAGGAACTTAAGCTCCACTGATTGCAGAGGCTCAAAGGGAGCACTCTGCAGGGCACTTAAGACCACTGAGAGGTCCCAAGAGGGAACGAGAGGAGAACGAGGAGGATTCAGCCTCCTCGCCCCCCTCAGGATCCTGACGATCAGGTCGTGCTTCCCTACGGACTTACCTTCCACTAAGTCGTGGTGTGCGGCAATAGCGGCAACATAAACTTTGAGGGTGGAGGGAGACAGCCTTCGCTCCAACCCATCTTGAAGGAAGGAAAGCACGAAACTGATCGAACACCTCCGGGGGTCTTCTCGGCGAGAAGAGCACCAGTTGACGAAGAGGTTCCACTTCAGCGCGTAGGCGTGCCTCGTGGACGACGCTCTAGCGGAAGTGATGGTAGCCACCACCGTAGGTGGTAGGGTACTCAAACCTGCCTCGTCCCGTCCAGGAGCCACACGTGGAGGTTCCAGAGATCGGGACGAGGGTGCCACAGGGTGCCCCGTCCCTGAGAAAGGAGGTCCTTCCTCAGAGGAATTGGCCAAGGAGGTGCTGTCGCGAGGAGCACTAGTTCGGAGAACCAAGTCCGGGTGGGCCAGTACGGCGCAACCAGAAGGACCTGCTCCTCGTCCTCCCTGACCTTGCGCAAGACCTGTGCAAGAAGGCTCACTGGGGGAAACGCATATTTGCGGCCCCGCGGCCAGCTGTGCGCCAGCGCATCCGTGCCGAGCGTGCCCTCGGTCAGAGAATAATACTGGGCGCAATGGGTCGAGTCGTGGGAGGCAAACAGATCTATCTGTGCGTCCCCGAACTGGTCCCAAATCAGCTGGACCGACTGGGGATGGAGTCGCCATTCTCCAGGGAGGGGCTGAAGCCCCATATGCCCCAGGAGCCTCTGAAAATGTTTCAGTGGAACCGCACTCTTGCCCTGTATTTGTCTCAGACAAGTCAGCAGTGACTGCGCGCGCGCGCTCGCTCGTAAGCTGCGCGGACATGGCGACCGAGTCGATGTCCATACCGAGAAAAGAGATCCTCTGCACGGGGCAAAGTTTGCTCTTCTCCCAGTTGACCCGAAGGCCCAGATGAGCTAGGTGCCAGAGCACAAGGTCCCTGTGTTCGCAAACCTGGTCTCGAGAGTGAGCTAGGATTAGCCAGTCGTCGAGATAGTTCAGGATGCGAACCCCGTGAACCCGAAGGGGAACAAGGGCTGCCTCGACGACCTTCGTGAAGACGCGAGGAGACAGGGCTAGCCCGAAAGGGAGAACCGCGTACTGGTATGCCTGCCCCTCGAAAGCCTGGGGCCGCACACATTCGAAAATGCGTTTGGCGGCGAGCATTTTGAACGGCATCCTGTGAAGGGAGCGATTCAGTACGCGCAGGTCCAGGATTGGTCGTAACCCACCGGTTTTCTTGGGGACAATGAAGTAAGGGCTGTAGAAGCCGGACCTCATCTCGGCTGGAGGGACAGTCTCGATTGCACCCTTCGCCAGCAGGGTGGCAATCTCTGCTCGCATGATGGGGGCATTGCCACCGACCAAAGTCGAGCGGACTCCCCTGTAGCGGGGAGGAGACTGTGCGAACTGAATCGCATAGCCGAACCTGATGGTGCGGGCGACCCAGCTGGACAGTTGGGGAAGCTCTAGCCAGGCTCCCAGGAACTGAACCAGCGGGGTCATGCGGACCACAGGCGTCCCCCCGGAGGGGCAGCAAAGCGGAGTAACTGGCCCGGACGTGGACGGCATAGCGATCCGGTGTGGGGGCCGCAGTTAACATCCGCGCCCTGACAGAGGAGGCCAGGGAAGGACCAGCGTTCCACGGGGGCCTGCTCTGCCAGGGGTCTGGCGACAGAGTGGGACAGGGACGAAACGGTCCGTGGACGGCACGCCATGTCAACCGACTCTGGGACAGAGGGGGACGAGGAGAGCACGGCTTGTGGGCGGCGCTCTGTGTCGTCCGAGAACTCTGTGTGCTCAGGGATGAGAGGTCTGTTTCTCTCTTTAACCACATTAGGGTGCTGCCCACCCGTGGGTGAGCAGCGGGGAGTGGAGAACAAAAGATTCTCCCCCGGCCCTCCACCGGGGGAAGGACTGGCCCTGCTACCATCTCCTGAGAAACAAACGTCATCCCTGAGCAGCCCGTCTCAGGAGCGCCGCTTGGCCCGGTGCTTGGCGGGGGGCGGGGCGGGAGAGGGCTGTGGCGCCTTCCTTCGGCTTCCTCCGCGACTGGGCCTGGGTGAAGGCTGCTGCTTTGGCCGAGCGGGAGGGGCGGAAGCCTTAGGAGGGCGCCCTCGGCGGGAAACAGGCTGAGGCGTCTGCCCGGCCGACGTCGAGGCAGCAGCGGGTCGGCAGGGCAGAATGTGTTTAATGGCCTCAGTCTGTTTCTGTGCAGTTGAGAACTGTTGGGCAAAATCCTCAACTGCGCCGCCGAAGAGGCCGGCCTGGGACAGGGGCGCATCGAGCAGACGAGTCCGCTCGGAATCCCGCATGTCAGCCAGGTTCAGCCAGAGGTGTCTCTCCTGGACCACCGCAGTGAACATCACCAGACCGAGGGAGCGCGCGGCTACCTTCGTCGCCCGGAGAGCGAGGTCGGTTGCGGCACGCAGCTCATTGAAGAGCCCTGGGTCTGTCCTGCCCTCGTGCATGTCTCTGAGCATCTGGGCCTGGTTGACCTGCAGAGTGGCCATAGCATGCAAAGAGGTAGCCGCCTGTCCCGCCGCTCTGTAAGACTTCGCCACCATAGATGACGAAAATCTACAGGCCTTGGATGGGTGCTTAGGCTCGCCCCGAGAAGAAGCACTCTGAGGACACAGTTGCATCGCAACAGAGCGTTCAACCGGGGGAAGCCAGTGTACCCACGGGCGGCCGCCTCATCGAGGGGAGGAAAGGCGGATGAGACCAGCGAGCGGTCCCGGGAAGACAGGGGGGTCTTCCAGGACTTCGAGATCTCATCATGCACGTCCGGGAAGAAAGGTATTGGGGTTTGCCGTGGACCACGGGGGTCGGCAGCCTTACCCAAAAACCAATCGTCCAGCCGCGAGCGCTCAGGACAGGGTGGAGGCCTCCACTCTAGACCGATGCTCGCGGCTGCCCGGGAAAGCATGGCCGTCATTTCCGGATCCGATTCAGGCACAACCGTATGCACACCGGAAGGTGGCAGCTGCGCTGAATCTTCACTTCCGGAAGAATCAAGCCCACCTTGTGATGCTGCTACAGACATTGCATCTTCCTCTGTAGCTTCAACCGAAACTCGCGGGCCACCCGAAGGTCGACCCGCGGGAATCGGAGGTTCACTAGCGGGCACCGTCACTGAAGAGGGGGGCTGGGGTCGCGGACACATAGTCGTCGCCTGGTTCCAGACCGTAACCCTCAGGTCACCCTGGCCACCAGCCGAAGTAGCACTCCTCGGGGGAGCGTTAGATCGGGGTGTGGATGAGGGGACTCTCACTCTTGCGAGTTCATTGAGTCTCGACCTTAGTGACGCGATGGTCATGTTCCCGCAGAGAGAACATGACTCATCCACGAGCGCTGCTCTAGCGTGATCCATGCCCAAACACACTAGACAGCGCTCGTGCCCATCAGAGTCAGACACATATCTGCCGCAATCAGAAGTGCACGGGCGAGGCATCTTTAAAAAGACGTGCCGCTTGCAGCTCTTTTAAGAGAGAAACACTCTAGTGTTGAAGCGCCCGGGGAGACACGCACTCTCTGGCAAACCACTGCACAGATAAGCAGGAAGCGCGCGCTCGCTGGATATCGCCGTCACACCAACACCAGAGGAACTCGTTCGTGAAGCTGACAGTTCAGAGATGGCTTTGTGGAGTGAAGAGAGACTCTTGGCTCCGAAGCGAAAACATAACTGCATGTTGCCGGCGTCCTCCTTATATACCCACGAGGTGGGGCGGAGTTACGTCATGCAAATTCCGCAGACCCATGGCATTTCTTTGCCATTGGCTCGTTTTTAAATACTCGAAGCTGATAGGCTTTCTAAGCGAAACCCCCATTCGTCGTCATCCGACGTAACTCGGAGTGACAACGAAAGGGAACAAATATTTCTTTTTGATGTTTAGAGAAGGTGAGTAACACTGATGTGAGTGAGTAACCTTGCCACTGTTGCCTTTGGCTTGCTCAATTGGGGATATTCAAATTAATTAACCAAGCATTAATACCACTGATCACCCCTACCAAACGTGGATGTTTTTTCCACTAAGAAACAAACATTGTTATGTTATTTGATTGATACTGTGAAGCTGCTTTGATGCAATTTATATTGTGAAAAAACGCTATATAAATACACTTGACTTGACTTGATGTAGAAGCATAACCGTAGTTGTAAACCTAAAGTTTACCTAAAACTTGTCCATCAAATCTGATTGGTTGATTGAAATGTTTCACTTGGTGAAATCAGGTTTTGTGTTAATGTTGCACACTAATGCAGTCAAAATGGCAGAAAATCTGGTTTAATGTTTTGTTTGACTATTTGGCCGATTGTGACTTATCATTAACTCACTCATGGTAATAAAGCCATATTGTATGGGCCTTTTTATACTTTGTCACCTGACCTGAGATGGGTGAGGCCGTGCTGCAATCTGCTGCAATCCTGGCTGCTTTGAAATGCAAGTTTGTGGAATAAAAGTTTTTTTAAGGATTTTGAAAAGAGCATTTCAGTATTCTCTGATTAGTATCTCTGAGCATAGATATTGTTGTGATAAGTGATAAATATTTAACCACACAACACAGCCGTCTTATCATAGCATACCGGGTGCATGCAAGCATGCAAGGTACAGAACGCTCTGTTTGTCTGTGCAAATAACTGACTAGGCAGCTCAATTGTACTTGTACTCATTTTCATGCACTACAAGAGGTCTCCTTTGCATTTGTTGTAGACTTGACTACTAATGAGTATTTTTGGGGTGTTAAGAAGAGGCTTGGCTGCAAATTCTGTCAAACGTCAGCAGAATAAATCAAAAGCCAACATTGCGTGGACAAAACAAAGTGTTTGTTTCTAACACAGAATGAGTAGTGCATGCCTGGGAGATTGCAGCCTTCGGATGTTTGCTCTTAAGCTTTCTATTTTGGCTGTAAAAAGTTGTTGGTCTGAGGGGAGGGATGAGGAACAAACAATTAAAATAGACCGGGACATGCATTTCTTTTGAATTCTGGTAAAAAATAAAAATAATAAAAAAATCACATCTGGATAATTTTTTTCCCCCCAGAGACAATAGACTGTTAGACATGACCAAAGAAAAAATGTGCATGATACTTTTGGTTTTAATTCATTCCAGAAGGCTGAGCATTCTTGTTGGACAGGTTTCTCTGAGTCTGCTAGAATTAGAAGTTGGACAAGTCAAGCTCTCTGGTTTCAGTGCAAATGAAAGATAAAGTCTTTTTAACTCATGTGCTCTTGACCCACTGACATAGTTAAAGGGGTCATGAATTGAGAAATTAAATTTTCCTTGATCTTTTGACATTTAAGAGGTAATTGTACTATAAAGATATCCTGTAAGTTTCAGAACTCTAGACTTCCTCAGTAGTCCCAAACAGCTTTTATTGAAACCTGTCCGAACAGTTGTTTCGGATTTTGTCACATTATAACATCATAGTGTGACGAAAGACATACTTCTACATCATTGCCTATTTAACCCCGCCTACTAATCCACGTAACCTATAAGAATGACATTGTGACAAACTATGGTACATTTATTCATTCATAATTCATTCAATAAGTTCCCTTTCAGTCGCTCACGTTTGACGTAGTCGACGTGTCGACTGATTGGGATCACGCTTAGGGAGCCTGTCATCTTCGAGTACTGTTAAAACGAGCCAATTCACATTGGCGTGGGAGATTTGCATCTCAAACTCCGCCTCGCGGTGCGAGTATAAATACGTGGATGCACGCACCAGTTGTCTTTCGCTTTGGAGCCGATCGGTCTTCATGTCGATGTCTCTCAAGCGTGTTGTTATATTACAACGAGCGAGTGTGTCGGTGTTCTTCTGGAAGACTCTCCCAGTGCTGGTGGTTCTACAGTGCGAATACAGCGGTGATCACAAGCTTCTGCGCTCTCTACTGCTGTTTTAACAGCATAATTTCTGTGTGTTAGTTGTTGGTTGGTTAGAGGGCAAAGAAGTGAGTGCTTCACTGTTTCAGTTCACTGTTCAGTGTTGCCACGGTCATTCCCGTGTGTGCTCCGGAACTGGTCACGGATCCCATTTCCTGAAAGAGCAACACTAGTGCGTTTGCGTCTTTTTCAAGATGTCATTCCATCCGTGCGTTTCTGGATGCGGTCGTTCCCTGTCCCCCTCTGACGGTCACAATGGTTGCATCTCGTGTTTGAAAAATATATACTGATATATATATATATATATATATATATATATATATATATATATATGTGTGTGTGTATGTATGTGTATATAAAAATATATATATATATACAGGTCCTTCTTAAAAAATGTGCATATTGTGATAAAGTTCATTATTATCCATAATGTAATGATAAAAATTAAGCTTTCATATATTTTAGATTCATTGCACACCAACTGAAATATTTCAGGTCTTTTATTGTTTTAATACTGATGATTTTGCCATACAGCTCATGAAAACCCAAAATTCCTATCTCAAAAAATTAGCATATCATGAAAAGGTTCTCTAAACGAGCTATTAACCTAATCATCTGAATCAACTAATTAACTCTAAACACCTGCAAAATATTCCTGACCCTTTTAAAAACTCCCAGCCTGTTGTGACGGCCATGCATAGTTGGGTGTTTTGCTGTGTGGTGTTGGGCAGTTTACTGTTTCCCTTTTGTCTTTGAAGGTATCAGCGGCAGATTGGGAGCACCTGCGCTAGATGCTGTGGGAAGATAAATACTCCGGCCCTTTGAATCTCTCGCTCTCTCTGATCTGGTCTCACTCCTGCCAGCAGCGCATCTTTGTTTTGTTGTTGATTATATTATGTTCTGTTACCTTTATTTTTCAACACTCAAACTTTGCAACAGTCACTCATCCACAATTACACCACTGATGTCACTGACCAACACGCGCTACTTGCTGTTACTTATTAGTTTTATTGTTTAAGTTATTACAATAAATGTTTACTTTTGGTAATCTTTCGCGTCCTCTTTGAATTTGTCATGGCCTTTGAGCCGGGTTGTGAAACTGTTTCATTACTCAAAACCGCAATCATGGGTAAGACTGCCGACCTGACTGCTGTCCAGAAGGCCATCATTGACACCCTCAAGCAAGAGGGTAAGACACAGAAAAAAAATTCTGAAAAAATAGGCTGTTCCCAGAGTGCTGTATCAAGGCACCTCAGCGGGAAGTCTGTGGGAAGGAAAAAGTGTGGCAAAAAACACTGCACAACGAGAAGAGGTGACCGGACCCTGAGGAAGATTGTGGAGAAGGACCGATTCCAGACCTTGGGGGACCTGCGGAAGCAGTGGACTGAGTCTGGAGTAGAAACATCCAGAGCCACCGTGCACAGGCGTGTGCAGGAAATGGGCAACAGGTGCCGCATTCCCCAGGTCAAGCCACTTTTGAACCAGAAACAGCGGCAGAAGCGCCTGACCTGGGCTACAGAGAAGCAGCACTGGACTGTTGCTCAGTGGTCCAAAGTACTTTTTTCGGATGAAAGCAAATTTTGCATGTCATTCGGAAATCAAGGTGCCAGAGTCTGGAGGAAGACTGGGGAGAAGGAAATGCCAAAATGCCTGAAGTCCAGTGTCAAGTACCCACAGTCAGTGTTGGTCTGGGGTGCCATGTCAGCTGCTGGTGTTGGTCCACTGTGTTTTATCAACGGCAGGGTCAATGCAGCTAGCTATCAGGAGATTTTGGAGCACTTCATGCTTCCACCTGCTGAAAAGCTTTATGGAGATGAAGATTTCATTTTTCAGCACGACCTGGCACCTGCTCATAGTGCCAAAACCACTGGTAAATGGTTTACTGACCATGGTATTACTGTGCTCAATTGGCCTGCCAACTCTCCTGACCTGAACCCCATAGAGAATCTGTGGGATATTGAGAAGAGAAAGTTGAGTGACGCAAGACCCAACACTCTGGATGAGCTTAAGGCCGCTATCGAAGCATCCTGGGCCTCCATAACACCTTAGCAGTGCCACAGGCTGATTGCCTCCATACCACGCCGCATTGAAGCAGTCATTTCTGCAAAAGGATTCCCGACCAAGTATTGAGTGCATACCTGAACATAATTATTTGAAGGTTGACTTTTTTTGTATTAAAAACACTTCTTTTATTGGTCGGATGAAATGTGCTAATTTTTTTAGATTTTCATGAGCTGCATGCCAAAATCATCAGTATTAAAACAATAAAATTCCTGAAATATTTCAGTTGGTGTGCAATGAATCTAAAATATATGGAAGTTTAATTTTTATTATTACATTATGGAAAATAATGAACAATCACAATATGCACATTTTTTGAGAAGGACCTGTATTTATATATTCAGCAAGCTGAAGCAGCTTTTGTGGATAGTTCATGTTCTGATTGCGAGAACATGACTATCGCGGTGTTGAGATCGAGACTCACCTTCATGCGTTACTGCGCCGTGTGGGATAAGTGATCAGAGGATCATAGTGAGGCTTCCCCACCCGGTAACCAATCCCTGTGGGCTCCTTACTCCTCTATTACACTGCAGCCGGTGGAGCCCCCGTTGAGTGCGCTGGTCCCTCTGTAATGGACCGACCAGCTGTTTCATTCGGGGACCCTCCAGAGGACAGGATGCCGATCGCAGCATTTGAGGGTGAGCTGTCTGGTGTCTGGTGATGTTAGTGGTCCAGGAGCGCCATCGTTGGCTCAGCCTGGTTGATATGGTGGATGCGGACAAGTTTCGGTTCCTGGACTCCCCAATTTCCCAGGTTGGGCTGTTCGGCGACGTGGTGGAGAACTGCGTCCGACAGTTTTCTGCTGCCCAATTGCAGACAGAGGCCACATCCTGCTCCAGCGGCCCACTGCTACCTCCACCTGCTTGTCGCCGAGGGCGTCCCCCTGCCTTCGCTCCTGCTCCTGCTGGGCCTACGCAGCTGCCTCCATCCAGTTTGGAAATGGATTCGGTCCACCACATCTTTGAAAAAGAGTGTGTGGGTGGTTAGTGCTGTATAGAAGTGAGAAAGGGTCCCACTGAAACTCTTCATAGGCTCCTGGGGCACATGGGAGACGCAGCCGCTCGGCTTCCTCCATATGAAGACCGTTTCAGCACTGACTCCACGGCCGAGTTCCGAGTTGGCCGTGGCAGAGCGGCATGCTCCGTGTGAAAGCACCCTGGCCTGCTGTCAAACCCTCAGTCCATAACAGACCTTTTGTTTCTCCGGGCCAACGGCCCTTAGAACGAATGTCCATCAATACCGGCTGAGGGGCCACGTACAAAGGGAATGAAGTAACGGAGGTCTGTCTCCTCCACCTCAAAATGTTGTTGCCTCTGTATTGACGCACATCATGATGCAGTGGATACAAATCCGTGGGAAGCACGACTTGATCGTCAGGTTCCTGAGGGGAGCAAGGAGTCTGAATCTACCTTGCACCCTTTTTTTACCCTCTTGGGACTTATCCCAGAGACCTCCCTTGAGCCCTGTAGGCAGTGATTTAAAAATTCTGTTTTCAGAAAACAGTTCTCCTGCTTGCTTGGTCCCTATCTAGAGGGTAGGGACTTTCACACATTTTCGGTCAACGAATCGTGCTTGGAATTCGTGCCGGCTAACTCTCATGAAATCTGAGACCCCGGCCTGGATATTTGCCCAAGGTTCCTACCTCTCCTACCGGACCAGGTGGTGAGCCTGCAAGCACTGCCCCGGAGGAGGCAGACCCAGCCCTGGCTTTTCTCTGGCCGTCCTCTCCATTGTGGTAATACGTGCTCAGAATGCAAAGACCAGCTCTTGTCTGTTACGAAGACCAGCAGAAGGGGGAGGCTGTTTCCAAGCAGAGGTTGGCCCACTACATATGGTTGCCTTCATCTTGGTGATTTTCCAAGATCCACAAGCCCACCTGGGTGGTGAGCTCCTCCTAAGTGAGAGTATTGCTCCCTCCTAGGCGTTGACACAGAATGGCTCCCTGATCACGTTAAAAGAGTTGGGGGCTGGGCGACACCTATCACGTCCGCTAGAGAACTAGCCTATGTGTCGAACCGCTGCTTCCCATGGGCTCCCTTCACGTGAAGCCAGTTTTACTGCAAGCCCGGTTCGAAGTGTTGGCTTGCTTCGCCAGTCCCCTCCTATGGACTGGATATGTGCGCAATTCTTGCTCCAGTGAGTTCCCCTTATTAGCCGAACCCTGTCGAGCCCTGTCAAACGTGAGCGACTGAAAGGGAACATCTCGGTTACGTATGTAACCCTTGTTCCCTGAAGGAGGGAACGGAGACGTAGTCCCGTCGCCACTACTGCTGGACCACCGCTGACTCCGAGACATTATCCTGTCAAATATACTTGTGGTAAGTTAGCAGGCCTACTTAAACTTTATTAACCACAACCAAGACTTATAAAGCATAGATAATACGCATAAATGTTTCACATTGTTTGCAAATGTTTAAACTATGTAAGAAGATATTTTTCAACATTGGAAGTTTTCAAAACAATTACACACGTGTAATGGTGGGGACTTTGAAAATATTTTAATATTCAAAACTGTTACCCAACCATAGCAGTGGGGATTTACTTCCAAGTCTTGATGTGGCACGACTATCAAAACGGAGTGTATGAAAGAGAGGGTCAAAAACAGGATAGAAAATAACATATTACTTCTGAATTAGAATGCTTTTTGATATAAAAATCCAATCCTGACAATAGAGAACATTATAATAATAAATTGTTTTGTTCATGACCCCTTTAATCTCAGAATTAGAGAAAAAACATGATAACAATACTGTATATAAAAAAAAAACCTGTTGTCGTGACAGCCTAAAACCGAAATGTTCAGTACTGACATATTCATTTTGTTCTATCACAAAGAAATACAGTTCACTTAGGTCAGTGACCTGAACATGTTTTCAACCTGTTTTGAAGTTTGTGTTGACACAGACCACAGTGAATCGCAACCACACTTCGGTAACCTTTGTTTTTGTTACTTTTGAAATTGACAGTACAAACCCTATCTGGAATGAAAAAACGTACAAATAGAAGGATATATTTAAATATTATATTATGTTATGTTGTGATATGTTATATTAATTATATTATTCTTACTAATAGTAATAATAAAATATTATAGCAATTATAAATAACAACAACAACAACAATAATAAGTTTAATACAAACAATCACACACATTGTTCGTTTTATAGAATTCTACAATTATTCCTTTCTAGAATTTCCCTCCAGTTCGAATTAAAACAGTTAAATGGTTCATTTGACCCCAAAGTTGTGTAAATGTTCAATTCATGTAATTCAAATAAAATGAAATATGTTGAGTAATTTAGATCACTTTAGACGTCATTGTAAAACCTTGACAATCAGGGTGTGTTAAACTTGTTGATTCCCATTGGCTCTCAGTGCACAGTGAGATAAAAGCCACAAACCTGTAGGTTTAGTCCTGTCTGGTCTAGTCATTTTTGCAACTGCAGAACAGTAAGTCTAAGTCTAGTGTGTAAACCACAAAGAGACGTGCAAACAATACTACAGTACAAAATATACTAAAAAACTAAAAAATAATTTTTCCTCTTGCTATATTCTATACAGTATATTATTTTTCATATTGATATATTTACACACACACACACACACACACACACACACACACACACACACACACACACACACACACACACACACACGCTTTGTGCAATAATGTCTTCTTGTCAGAGAGATATGTAATTTGCTTGAATCTAACTATTGGCTTAAATGAGTAAGAATTTCCATGAATATAGCAAGTAGCAATTATCAGAGCTGAGCGAGCTATCTGTAAAAATGTAATTTTAACATGTCATTGTGTAAATTAAATTGAAATTGTCAGGGGATGATTACAATGGTACTTTACCAGTTTCATCTCAACGCACCAAAGAGTTGCAGATATAGCCTATACAGCCTAATATCCTGAATGGCATCTTGCCATAAAAATATTTATCAAGATACACAACTGTCATCATGACCTATGAATGCAACTCAGACAGCCAATCAAACCATGTCACAGTTATCGTCTACACCATTCTGTCTTCGTCATCTTCACTACACTTTCCAGCTTCCTCTTGTCTCCACACCTGAAATCACTCCCTCAATCATCCACCTTTTCATCGTTATCATCATCTGTGTCACCTGTCTTCACCTTGTTATGTTTGATTTGTACTTGTATTTAGTGCCTTCAGTTCATTCAGTCTTGGTCGGTTGTTAGTCTTTCATAGTTGTGTTAGTTTTATCTGCCTGTTTGCCTGCTTTTACCTGTTTGAGTTTGTTATAAGTAAATCTGTGCATTGGAGCCTTCTTGCCTTGAGTCCTCTTTCAACCCGCACTACACCGTGACAAACCAATGGTTTCGCTAAGCCCTTTTTAGGGTGGCTTCAGCAGCTCCTTCTCGTCTTTTAGTCAGTGCGTTTCGTGTGTACTTTTGTCCACAGCGCCAGCGGCAGAAGCAGAGGACAAGGTGTGTGTATTGATAGATTATTATATCTTTATCAATGCTGGTCTTTTATCGTAAAATTAGTTTACATAATGCAGGAGCAATAGAGTTACATCCACTGCAATAACAATACAGTTACATCCACTGTAAAGTTTTCCCTGCGTTCACACCCCTCACCACCTAACAGTTGTTTTCCTCCAGCGAAAATGGAATGTTAAAGCATACTTTAGAAAATGGTATTTTCACGAGAATTAAATTGAATTAAAATGCATTATTTTGGATGTGGCATTAGATTAACATCATGCACAGAAATGATTAAATACACTGTAAAAATGAGTTGTTGGTTTAGCTTAGCCAAGCCTTAACTCAAACTTAAAAGTTTGAGTTCATTTAAACTAAAATTTGAGTTGATGATGCAAAGAAAGAGATTAGTTTATTCAACATACACTCAAAATCGTCTCGGTTACTAACGTAACCTCGGTAATAATATAACGCAGTGCTACTGCACAGCCATAACAGTGCTGAGGCTTACTTACACGGTATTGGCTGGTCAGTGGGAATTGTCCGAACCAATCGGTGTGACGCCCGCTGCGATTTTGCCATGGATTCAGGTTTAATCAACTGAAGCGACGAATCGCCAAGTCTTGTGCGCCATAGCACGGCCGTATACGCAATACTCGGTTACGTCAGTAATCGAGACGTTCCCTTTCGAACGGTCTGGACAATCTCTGCTTTGTGACCGGAAGCCCTTTGGTACGGCCACCGAAGCTCACAAAGAGCTGCTCCGACTGTCTGAACTGGGCGGAGCTCCACATACATTATCAGAGCCCGAACCGGGCAGAGTAGAGCCCAGTGATTTCGGAAAATACATGGATAATGTGACCCGGCTTTTGTCCTGGGATTGTTTGATTTTGGTCCATTCACACTGCCAGTGATTTTCTGGGATCTGTGAGTATGTTCACACACATCCCGTAAAGATCCCGTAAAGACACATGACGTCAGGATGAGACGTGTAACGTACACGTTGAAAACATGTACACGCGCGTACCGTTCAACAAAGCTGGCGAACGATCTCAGCTTCAGCGCGGATAGTAAGGAGATCCTGGTCTCTGCTTCGTTCCAGTTTGCAGACATTTTCTTTCTTTGTTGATGACGAACACAAACTTTCTTCTAAGAGCAACAGAGTCGCGTGATGGCACGTGCGGCATCAGACACACCCCTTACTGCATTGGTCCTGGCTTTTGTTCACACAGGGCGCGTTCCGGGACTGATTCCGGCAATGTTACTAGGTCCTTAACCTGGCATCGATGCCGGTATCAATCCCGGGTCGTGTTTGCGTTCACACAAAGCGTTCTGGCAATTTGCCGGGATCATCGCGCTGTGTGAAAGGGGTGAGAGGTGAGAGGCTGCGATGGCTGCCACATAAACCTTCAGTGTGGATGGAGTATGGCCTGCATCCAGCTGCTCCTGGAGAAAATAAAGTATCAATGAAACTTCACAGGAGACTGGGTCCTGGTTCCTGGCTGGGGTCAGAGAACACAGACCACTTCAGAGCGTAGAGGCGGCTCGTAGATGCAGCTTTTGTCTCACTGATTGTGTTTAGGACACTCACCGGGAGGTCCATAATCGCCATATACGGAGGGCCCACAAGGACTCTGATGAAGATGTAACTTTACATCGAAACGTTAGTCATTGTTTAGTCATTGTTATGCACCTCAAATAAATTTATCATTAAGAAGACTTCTGTGCTGCACCGCCGATCCCTTTTTTTCAGCCATTCAGAAGTGTCATCAACAATTCCGAACATGTCTTTTCATGTTAATGACGCACTGCAGTGATTTACAAAAGAGGGCGGGTGGTTATTCTCTTTAATCAAATGAACTTGGGTTTCTATCATTTATATCAAACCCCACCCTTCAGATTAATTGTTGATAATCACTGTTTAAACCTTATTTACAAAATAATATGAGTAAAGACATATAGGCTACAAAATAATGAAGAACTCAGTAAAACAGTTCACTTAATGACATAATAATCAGAAAGAGCTGAAGCTGAATGATTATTGTGTTGATGTCTTAATTTAAACATTCAGTATGATGAAATAAATTATAGATTACCTAAACCTAAGCTTATTATAAACAGATCAGTGAGTTTGGAGCTGTTATGAAATTTAGTGTGAAACACAAAATATCTGTGTGTGTGTGTGTGTGTGTGTGTGTGTGTGTGTGTGTGTGTGTGTTGATTTACTAACAAACCCCTGATTCATTAAGATGGCAATGTTTTCTCGTCTGTAAATATGTGTATAAATAAAAACACTTATACTAAAATCTCTTTAATTTTATCTAAATTAAAACGGTTGATAAAAGCAATCGTGATGTAATAAAATATGAAATTTCAATATTCAATGTTGGAATTTTGGTATCGTCTATTTGTTTCTAGATTCTTTAAAAAAAGTCTCAAATGCTGTTTGTGCAGCTAAAAAGTGATGTACAGTATTTGCTGCGATATACTATAGGCACATAAGTGCCTATAACTATAACATAACTACAGAATATTCCAGGTATCAGGTAAAAGTACACATGCAATTTTTACAATACTTTTAAGAGTATCTTAGAATTATTAGTATAATCTTACAGTAATTTAGGTTACCACTTAAGCAGTTAAAAATAATAAAATAATTGAAAAAGTGAGTATTGTGAATTGATCAAGTATTGTGTGGTACTCCATTATTTTTCAGAAATATAGGCGTATATATATATATATATATATATATATATATATATATATACAGTGAGGAAAATAAGTATTTGAACACCCTGCTATTTTGCAAGTTCTCCCACTTAGAAATCATGGAGGGGTCTGAAATTGTCATCGTAGGTGCATGTCCACTGTGAGAGACATAATGTAAAATCAAAAAATCACAATATATGATTTTTTTTAACTATTTATTTGTATGATACAGCTGCAAATAAGTATTTAGTCACCTGTCTATCAGCTAGAACTCTGACCCTCAAAGACCTGTTAGTCTGCCTTTAAAACGTCCACCTCCACTCCATTTATTATCCTAAATAAGATGCACCTGTTTGAGGTAGTTAGCTGCATAAAGACACCTGTCCACCCCATACAATCAGTAAGAATCCAACCACTAACATGGCCAAGACCAAAGAGCTGTCCAAAGACACTAGAGACAAAATTGTACACCTCCACAAGGCTGGAAAGGTCTTCGGGGTCATTTTCCATTAGAAAATGGAAGAAGCTAAACATGACTGTCAATCTCCCTCGGACTGGGGCTCCATGCAGGATCTCACCTCGTGGGGTCTCAATGATCCTAAGAAAGGTGAGAAATCAGCCCAGAACTACACGTGAGGAGCTGGTCAATGACCTGAAAAGAGCTGGGACCACCGTTTCCAAGGTTATTGTTGGTAATACACTAAAACGTCATGGTTTGAAATCATAGGGCTTAAACCAGCACATGTCAAGTCCCGTCTTAAAATTGCCAATGACCATTTGGATGATCCAGAGGAGTCATGGGAGAAAGTCATGTGGTCAGATGAGACCAAAATAGAACTTTTTGGTCATAATTCCACTCGCCGTGTTTGGAGGAAGAAGAATGAGTACCATCCCAAGAACACCATCCCTACTGTGAAGCATGGGGGTGGTAGCATCATGCTTTGGGGGTGTTTTTCTGTACATGAGACAGGGCGACTGCACTGTATTAAGGAGAGGATGACCGGGGCCATGTATTGCGAGATTTTGGGGAACAACCTCCTTCCCTCAGTTAGAGCATTGAAGATGGGTCGAGGCTGGGTCTTCCAACATGACAATGACCCAAAGCACACAGCCAGGATAACCAAGGAGTGGCTCTGTAAGAAGCATATCAAGGTTCTGGCGTGGCCTAGACCTAAACCCAATAGAGATTCTTTGGAGGGAGCTCAAACTCTGTTTTCTCAGCAACAGCCCAGAAACCTGACTGATCTAGAGAAGATCTGTGTGGAGGAGTGGGCCAAAATCCCTCCTGCAGTGTGTGCAAACCTGGTGAAAAACTACAGGAAACGTTTGACCTCTGTAATTGCAAACAAAGGCTACTTTACCAAATATTAACATTGATTTTCTCAGGTGTTCAAATACTTATTTGCAGCTGTATCATACAAATAAAGTTAAAAAATCATACATTGTGATTTCTGGATTTTTTTTTTTAATTTATTTTTAGATTGTCTCTCACAGTGGACATGCACCTACTATGACAATTTCAGACCCCTCCATGATTTCTAAGTGGGAGAAATTGCAAAATAGCAGGGTGTTCAAATACTTATTTTCCTCACTGTATACATCACATCAAAACACAAGGAGCATTTTAATTTTTATGTGCCTCAAAGCATCAGTGCATGGCCTCTAAATCAGATTTGCTAGATTAAAGAATTAAGAGCACTTTAGTTTATTAATAATTTTCTACAAGACAGCAGTGGTCTGTTCTTATGGACAGTAGGGAAAAAAACAATGCTAAATCATATAAGTGTGTTTTGTTAGGATAATACAAAAAAAACTGTTCCCATCTTTTGTTGTTAACATCAAGGTATGTGTCCAATCAAACTACTCATAACAAAACTAATTTTGTTGTGAGTGACTATTGTATTTTGCTGTCAAACGCACACACAGCAAATTCAGATTCAGCTAGGTAAAATGGCTAATGCTATACATCATTATGCAAACCTGAAAAACTCCTTATTCAGCCTGTATATGTCATGTAAATAATATAATGGTGTATATTGTTACTATTATACTCATTGTATTCATGGCAATATTAAGACAATTTTGTACTTTTACTTTTGAACGATAACCACTTGCGTTACTGTGTTGGGTCTGCACTGAAGAAAAAACAGCACATTCATTTTTGGGGAGGTTTTATAACCAAGAGATATGTTTGTGCAAATTTCCGTAATTTGACAATTCAAGCATGTTTTTCTTCTAGTGAACACAAGGGGGCAGAATAGTATAATCTATTATATTGCCAACCTTTATACAAAATGTTTGGTTTCTCCATGGTTTTGTACTTTAATTACCACTGACCTTTTCTCTCTTACTATAGATTCTAATCACGGAGCACAAGGCTCCGGACCGATCCCTCCAGTTCATTTGAAATGTGGAAAGGTGAAATTTCCTATACATCTTTCCAGTGCACTCTCCTCTGCCCTTGCAGATGGATGGAACTGAATACTCATTGGTTCTGTAATAATGATATCCTTTTTCCCACAATTCACTTGTCTTTCTTTCTCTTTCATTCTTCTTTTTATATATAAATGTATGTAGGCTTACATTAACAATTGAATCTATTTAAATTTTTAATATTTTTTAAATGTATGGTTATTTCTTCTGAAGCGGATTATGCCATCATACCAACGGAATAAAAAAAGTTCATATTATTTTTTTATAGCAGCAAAAATTTATGTATTTATGTTTTCTATGTAATTATACACTACAGTTTTGTATGTTTTTTGAATGTTTTTCAAAATATTATACTCACCAAGGCATTTTGCTCATTTATTTGAGCAAAAAATCAGTAAAAACAGTATTATTGTGAAATAATATTACTATTTAAACTAACTGTTTTCCATTTTAATATATTTATGTAATTTATGTAAACTGAATGTTCAGCATCATTACTCCAGTCTTCAGTGTCACATGATCCTTCAGGAATCACTCTAATAGGCTGATTTGCTGCTCAAGAATCATTTCTTATTATTATCAGTGATAATTTCAGGATTCTTTGATGAACAGAAAGTCTAAAAGAAGAGCATTAATTTGAAACAGAAATATTTTGTAACATTGAACAATTATTTACTCTTACCTTTGATCAAATTAAAGGGACAATTCACCCAAAAATTACAATTCTGTAATTTACTGACCATTAATTTGTTCAAAACCATCATGTTTTCCAAATTACTGCAGAAGAAGATATTTTGAAGAATGTGGGAAACCAAACAGTTGGTGGTAGACAAATAGCCAATAACTTCCATATAGATAAAAATATACAGGTCCTTCTCAAAAAATTAGCATATTGTGATAAAGTTCATTATTTTCCATAATGTAATGATAAAAATTAAACTTTCATATATTTTAGATTCATTGCACACCAACTGAAATATTTCAGGTCTTCTATTGTTTTAATACTGATGATTTTGGCATGCAGCTCATGAAAACCCAAAATTCCTGTATAAAAAAAATTAGCATATTTCATCCGACCAATAAAAGAAGTGTTTTTAATACAAAAAAAAAAGTCAACCTTCAAATAATTATGTTCAGTTATGCACTCAATACTTGGTCGGGGATCCTTTTGCAAAAATGACTGCTTCAATGCGGCGTGGCATGGAGGCAATCAGCCTGTGGCACTGCTGAGGTGTTATGGAGGCCCAGGATGCTTCGATGGCGGCCTTAAGCTCATCCAGAGTGTTGGGTCTTGCGTCTCTCAACTTTGTCTTCTCAATATCCCACAGATTCTCTATGGGCTTCAGGTCAGGAGAGTTGGCAGGCCAATTGAGCACAGTAATACCATGGTCAGTAAACCATTTACCAGTGGTTTTGGCACTGTGAGCAGGTGCCAGGTCGTGCTGAAAAATGAAATCTTCATCTCCATAAAGCTTTTGAGCAGATGGAAGCATGAAGTGCTCCAAAATCTCCTGATAGCTAGCTGCATTGACCCTGCCCTTGATAAAACACAGTGGACCAACACCAGCAGATGACATGGCACCCCAGACCATCACTGACTGTGGGTACTTGACTTCACTGGACTTCAGGCATTTTGGCATTTCCTTCTCCCCAGTCTTCCTCCAGACTCTGGCACCTTGATTTCCGAATGACATGCAACCACTGAGCAACAGTCCAGTGCTGCTTCTCTGTAGCCCAGGTCAGGCGCTTCTGCTGCTGTTTCTGGTTTTAAAAGTGGCTTGACCTGGGGAATGCGGCACCTGTAGACCATTTCCTGCACACACCTGTGCACTGTGGCTCTGGATGTTTCTACTGCAGACTCAGTCAACTGCTTCCGCAGGTCCCCCAAGGTCTGGAATCGGTCCTTCTCCACAGTTTTCCTCAGGATCCGGTCACCTCGTTGTGCAGCGTTTTTTGCCACACCTTTTCCTTCCCACAGACTTCCCACTGAGGTGCCTTGATACAGCACTCTGGGAACAGCCTATTTGTTCAGTAAATTCTTTCTGTGTCTTACCCTCTTGCTTGAGGGTGTCAATGATGGCCTTCTGGACAGCATTCAGGTCGGCAGTCTTACCCATGATTGCGGTTTTGAGTAATGAAACAGGCTGGGAGTTTTTAAAAGCCTCAGGAATCTTTTGCAGGTGTTTAGAGTTAATTAGTTGATTCAGATGATTAGGTTAATAGGTCGTTTAGAGAACCTTTTCAAGATATGTTAATTTTTTGAGACAGGAATTTTGGGTTTTCATGAGCTGTATGCCAAAATCATCAGCATTAAAACAATAAAACACCTGAAATATTTTAGTTGGTGTGTAATGAATCTAAAACATATGAAAGTTGAATTTTTATCATTACATTATGGAAAATAATGAACTTTATCACAATATGCTAATTTTTTGAGAAGGACCTGTACATATATATATATATATATATATATATATATATATATATATAACATTTTTATTAAAAACAGTTGTGTGCAGGCAAACTAAACTCAAGATTGACAAATATATGAAACTGCAGTAACAGTTGGAGGATAAACAATCTTTCAGATAATCAGTTGAAACTAAAACCATTAACTACGGCTTACAGGGACAATGACATTGTTTACTCATAGCATTACAGCTTAAATAGGTTTTGTTTTCACTAGTGTAAGCTGTAAAAAATGTACCTTTACTCTTCAACGTAATTTGCAATCCAGAAATCTAGTCTAATTACACAGGGAAATGACCACTGTATTGGCTAGGGAGTATAAAGCTCATTTGCATTCAAAGAGAATTACAGTAAAGGGTAAGGTAAAACAGCAGACAGGAAAATCTGCGGGCGTCTACTGTCCGTGACATCCTGGGACAGTAGTAGTAGCAAATACAAATATTAAACCGATGTATAATTCATAAATCAAGAACCCAACTCTTGGAGCAACACGATTGCGTGCTGAAACAATGATTACAGGGAGATGGCGCCGCAGTGTTTGGCCTGCCACTTGCTCTGTTTTGTTATGTTTGTTTTTGCCACCGTCTCGCCGTTTATTGTTTATGATCGCACTACGCTGTTGGAATTGCGTATTACAACATGTCGCCTCCTAAATGCACAGTCCTTCAAACAACCACCACCACTATTGACATCAATTCCTCCTTTCTTGAGACGCCCTGTCTGTTTGCTACCAATCGGTAATCACCGTAGCAGACGCGGTCGGAGAGGCGGATTATTTGTAAGGCTGAGGACTCACCTGAATTCTCCGTCGTCGAGGAGATCGTTCAGGGCTTGGCAGTGTTAGAAGATCGCGGGAATGCTATCGGTGGCTTCGGCAGGTTGGCTCCGACACTGGTGCTCCATTTTCGTGCTCCCGCTGCGTAAATACATCCACCCGGAGCTGCGTCCAAGGAAACCTCCGTCCAATTCCTCGTGTGACACCTCTCCAACGGCACGACATTGGTGACAAATTTCAGTCTGGTTTCAGATCTAGACATAGCACCGAATCGGCACTGCTGAGGGTCCATAATGACATTCTTGAAGCCCTGGACTGCAAAAGCTCTGTGGTTTTGGTGTTACTGGACCTGACCGCTGCATTTGACACCGTGGATCATGCCATTCTCATCTCCCGTCTTCAACATGTTGTCGGCCTGCAGGGCGCAGTGCTTAATTGGTTTACTTCATATCTCACTAATAGAACTTTTTCAGTAATGCTTAATGACTTTTCCTCCTCATCTGCTCCTCACCTCCGGTGTGCCTCAAGGATCCATTCTCGGTCCGATTCTGTTTTCTTCGTATATGATGCCACTTGGTCAACTCATCTCCAATCACAATGTTAATTTCCATTTCTATGCTGACGACCTCCAGATCTACCTTCCTGTGATACTGAGTAATCGTTCTGCGCTGGATCCTCTCCATAACTGTCTTCAGGACATCAAACAGTGGCTTTCCCAGAATTTCCTTCATTTGAATTAAGGAAAGACTGAGTACATCCTGTTCAACCTGGACTCACCCAATGGGTCTCTCAGTTTCGGTCCTCTAACACCTCAGTTTGCACCCAATGTGCGTAATTTGGGTGTTATTTTAGACAAGAGTATGCAGAACGATGTACAGATCAGTGCAGTCGTGAAGGCGAGCTTTTATCAGTTAAGGCTCCTGAGTAAGGTCAAACCATTTTTGTCCAGAGCTGATCTTGAAAAGGCCATTCATGCCTTCATCAGCTCAAGGATAGATTATTGCAATGCCCTTTACATTGGATTTAATCAATCACTCCTCAATAGGCTTCAACTGGTTCAAAACACAGCAGCACGTCTCCTTTGCAATGCCTCCAAACGCTCACATATCACCCCAGTCCTCCGTTCGCTCCGCTGGCTTCCGGTGCAGTTTAGGGTGGAGTATAAGGTCCTGTTGTTCGTGTTCAAGGCCATCAGTGGTATGGCCCCGGCCTACCTCGCAGAACTGTTAACGGTCTATCAACCAGTCAGAACCCTGCGCTCCTCTGATCACACCTCTTTGGTGACTCCTAAATTAAAATACAAAAAATTTGGAGGTCGGTCATTTGCCATCCAAGGCCCAAAGCTCTAGAACGCACTTCAACCTCACCTGCGAAGTATTACTATGTTGAGTACTTTTAAATCGCAGTTGAAAACACATCTATTCAGACAAGCTTTTAACCCGTAGCTTCCGTCCCGTTTCAATTGCTATTTTATGTACACTTATGTTTTTATATATTGTTGTTTATTGATGTTTTTACTGGAAAGCGCCTTGTGCACCTTTTGGTTGTTGTAAGGTGCTCTACAAATACAATTTGAATGATTGATTGATTGAAACGAAACAAGATCGACCGCTCTGGTAAGTTTAGAGACCGTGGAAGGACACAGTTCTTGAAGGGAAAGGTTAGCGTTGTCCTTGAGTCACATGAACATACTGTGTGAATCACACAAGGGTAGATGAAGCAGTCAAAGTTCTACACGGACAAATTTCTTATGTAAAAGCATGACTGCATTTTACCCTACAGCAGCAGATTAAAGGAGAAGTGACTTAATGTGGAGTGACAGTCCTAACGGAACTGGCTGAGAGTGGCGTGGTACGGCAACGCAACGCTGACTGGCCACAGATTTACAAAGATTTCTGCGAGATCTACAACGACACCCAAGGAGAAGCTGCAAAAGGGAGCGTTGAGAATAAAGCCATCTTGCTGCTCCTGTCTCATGCAAAGATTCCTGACACCTAGTGTTGACAGCGCACTCTGGAGACCTGCCTTCAGTCCTGCCTCTTCCCTCCACCACCTGTACAGAAATAATTAAAAAGATGCTCCTTAAGGGGGTGTTGTTGCACTGGCTGTCTCTCCATGTTTCTGACCTCTGTATAAACAGTGGAATCCTCACTAGCAAAGAAGGAGCCACAAAAGAATGAGGTTGCGAATCAGTGGAAAGTCTGCATGTTATTTACATTCACTGTGTGAGCAAATCTGAGGCGACAGAGGTCCAGCATGGGAGAGTTGGATGTATAGTCCTCCAGCAGCAGTTTAAATGTGGCAGGCTGTTGTGCTTAGTCATCTCTGGATTTTCCTCCCTGCCCTGCCAGGCCTGGACGCTGCTCGGTCTAGACACTTGCTTCCATTGGTCATGTGCAGCTGGGAGCTGTCAAGCTTTTCAATCATTTTAATATGTCTACAGGGTACTGAGGACCTCGATCTCATCTGATAATCCGCACTAGCAGAAAAGATTAAAAAGAGAAAAGAAAAAAAAAGCCTCCAGTTGTGCTCAGCTAGTTTATCAAGAACATAAAAAGGGAGATTTATTAATCCATTTTGGCATAAATCTAAATCTATGCCCAGCTAACTAAAATACATAACTGCAATGTAATCTGATGAACAAACTTTGATACTTTTCATAACTAGCTACATTGTGAAAACTGGAAAAGTGAAATTCCTTGATTTATTGTCATAATGTCGCAATTACTGACAATGTAACTTAGTAAGTTTGACGTTGTGACAATTTCATATCA
The DNA here is from genome assembly GCA_030578275.1 of Meda fulgida. Classification (NCBI taxonomy): domain Eukaryota; kingdom Metazoa; phylum Chordata; class Actinopteri; order Cypriniformes; family Leuciscidae; genus Meda; species Meda fulgida. The sequence goes on from CM060629.1 coordinate 13,367,421, forward strand.
ATAGTTTTATGCTGGTAATACACACACACACACACACACACACACACACACACACACACACACACACACACACACACACACACACACACACACACACACACACACACACACACACACACACACACACACACATACACACACACACATATATATATATTATATGGGGGGTCATGAAGTATTTAGCCTAATGTATGTCACACTAAGGCTAGTTCTACCAGAAAGACTCGGGAGATAAATTGAATAACAAGCGTATATTTATTAACAGCTCGGCAAGCATACATTTAAGTTCTTTGGAGTAGGCCCCGTCCTTAGCGAGCAATGCGAGGGTAGCGGAATATGCATGTCCTGACTGAAGATGAAGGTAGGGGCGCAGCCGACCCCCCTGGAGGTAAAGGAAGGGACCATGGTGGTGGTGGGGAGGATGGAGGTAGTTGGCAGCGTTAGTATCTGCGAACTCAGACAAATGTAAGTATCAATCTTTTATACTGTGATTGTTAGCACCTGATTGGTTAGAAGTGAGGTAATATGTGATGCGCTGATTGAGTCTTCCTGGCAGAACTTACGCTAAAGCTTTTATTTCTTTTCTTTTTTGGTTTTGTGAAAAACACTGAAATCTACACTAAAAACACCAACCCATAGAAAACTCAGGAGTAAAAATAAATTATAAAATGTAATAAAAATGCTATTGATCAACTTGCTTTTGCTGACTTTTGCTGTGTTCTATTATAAGCAATATGACACATGCAAGAGAGCAACATATTAAGGCCAGCATACTGACTGCGAATTTAATATGACTTTAACACACCACTTCAGTAAACAAAAAGCTAATATTAACTTGCATTTTATACCTTTTTTACCAGTTACTTTGTCCCTTTTTGCTCCACCAACAAACAAATTAATAAACAAACCCAAAGCAGGAAGTAACATGCTTTTCTTGAATTAATCAGTGCTTTAATTTGAACAAATTGGTTGAGTAAATTATTTAGTGACTCAATCATAAAGACAGCAACTTGTTTTGTTCCTGATTAAATCAGTGTTTTTGAATGAATTGGATGAATGAATGATTGAATGACTTACCCATAAAGACAGTCACTTGTCAACACCTACTGGTGTAACCAGGGATGGATTAACGTACGGACAGAGAATGCTTTTGGCATATGCTCAATGAAAAATCTGAGCACCATGCCGCACCGCTAAACCCATAAGCAATGAAAAATCAGAGCTCCGCTATCAAATATCATAACTTGTATTTACATGGTTCTGTAATTGAGACATTTATTTAAGAAGTTAATTACAAACATAAAGACTTATTACAGAGAAATGTATTGTTGGAGCGGGATTTAAGTGAAGGTTGTTTTACCTGTGAGTGTGAGCGGTCGCTTGTGCCCAACATTACACACGTCGGGTGCTTATAAATTGGAAGGCCGTGTCCTATAAAGCTTAATTTCTCTGCTGCCATGTCATCAAGCATTGAAGGTCATCTTAATTTGAAAAATCCTTGGAAGGCATCCTTCATTTGGCGTATTTTGAAGGCTACATCAACTGTGAAACACACACAATCCTTTGCACACATTCCAATTAGACAAAAAAAAATTGTCGGAAAATGGCTGCTTAGTTTCATTTTGAAATTTAAAAAAATAATAATAATAATGTAATTGGCATTGAAGACATGTTTTCCTTTGTTATGTTGTAGATCCACATAATTCTAAACATCCAATGATTAAAGTCACTGGGAGACCACAGACAGTTTACATTCACTGGTTGTTAAGTGCACTTTTTCCTTTTTGAATTTTCATTGTGAACACACTACTCACTCTTCATACTACAAAATTGCATAGAATAGTGCATACTGTAAGTATGGGAATTGGTATGCACCTTTGGGAGTGGACTAAATATTTAGTATTACAGTTTCTAGTTTGTTCAAAATACACAAAAGAAAGGATTATTTATCTGACTGCATCTGCTGCATTGTGAGTAAACAATTTAGAAAAATTATTTTAAGGATCACTTAAATGATTAGAAATCAAATGTTCCTTGATATTTTGAAACTTAGGTGATATTTAATGTCCCAGTGTGGAAAAAAATTCTGAATAATACTCAACATTCCTGATGGTTTTGGCAACTTTACTGACATCATAATTGGATTTTAGGAGGGAAAAAAGGATGACTGATCATTTAAAAAGGATGTAATTAGTGGAAGCTACAGTAGTCTTGATTGGCAGGTGTGTGGAAAATTGCAATTCTCTCGGCCTGGATATAGCGAGACACAGAATGTGTTTGCCTGAATTGTCAGTTTCTTTGGTGCGATGACACGTGTGTCCCCTCTTGTGGAAAGGATTGCATGTGCACCAGTTTGGAACATGACACAATCTCATGGGGATGTTGGAAGCCTCATGCATCCTGACCTTCATTCCTGTCTGTGGAAACTCTATATAGTTTGAAGGGAAAGTTGTATTACGCTGTGCTTTACAGAACATACTTCTACATTTTGAGGCAGCTCGATTTCTCCCGGGACCTCTGGGCTTGAATCTAGTTCTTTATAGGCTCTTTCTCAGTTTGGTTCAGATTTCCGATACCATTTTATACATTTGGAAAGTCTGAGATTATGTGATGAAACAAAAGAGAATAAAAGATTGTTCATAATCAGCTCATCCTTTTAGAGTTCCCTATCCTGTGCCAAGGCTATTGTTTGCTAAATCAACCATGAAAGGGCTTGTTGTTCCATCTCATGTTCTCCTCTCTGGCCTCGAGGCTTTATTGTGTTCTGTCATTGCCTTAAGTAGGACTGAATGCTCATATTGCCTTTCAGCCATAGTTCCTGCATTCTCCCCTCTTGGCCTCAGTAGTTGACAGGGTCTTCACCATGGCTTTCTCTCTAAATAGCACAAAACTCCTACATTAAATCTTGCCTATGGTGGGCCGAGGCACATAACCCTACTCATTATAGCATATTGGAGTCATTTAGGGTCTGCAGTACCTTTTAGTGCTTGGGATTGTTTTTATGGCCATGGTTTAATTAAGTTAGTCAGTCAGTCTTAATGTAGGAATAGTTCATTTCAGATGGAAAATTCTTGCATTCTTTAGTGGCCCATTTCCAGATTTCCCTTGAAAGCAGTGTTTGTTTGATGTGATTCATGTTTATTTGACACTAAACATTTCTCATCAGATTTTTCTGATCTGGAAGGGGTATTGTAGTTATACAATAACCTTTATAGTTTTGAAGTATGGTATGGTTCTTCTGATTATCTAGCACCTAAAGGGATAAAATAAATAAATGCTTTCAATGCTTTTGAGAAGTTTTGCGTTTCCCCAAGAAAATTTGCATTCGCTCGCAAAACCTTTGTGAGGGAAATAATATGAAGACAAACTTTTGCAAACAAACGCAAAGTTTCTCAGTGGAAAGTAACGTTTTTTGCAAGCAAACGCAAAGTTTCTCAGGGGAACACTATGCTTTTGCAAGTGAACACATGAGCGTTGAAATAGTTTTCCTCCTATCTAATTTTTTCCCATCACCATTTGACCTTTGTATCTGACTACAGTTACTCATATCTGATAATATTAATATGATTTTAGTTTTTAAAAAAACTATTTGGAAAATTATTTATTTTTAGGCTAATATTTATAATTGCTATATACTTTTTTCTGAAAGGTCTACTATGTAACTTCTTTTAAAAATTAACCAAATTTAAATAATCAATCAATACATCATCAATCCTTCTACCAAAACGTGTTTTTGCCTTACCCTGATTCACTATGGTAAGCCCGATATAAGTGTTTACAGTAGTCAACATTTGAAGTGGATCAAAAAAGTTAATCAAAGTTGTCCTAAGACAAGAACGGGTATTGTTCAAAATTCATGTATAACTTTGATGAAATGCTTTGATCCACTTCAAATGTTGACTTCTGTATTTTAGACAGAGTGGAATGCTTTTCTTGTAAAATTGCATACTTACGTCACTGGCCAATGCGTGTCTCGTCATATTCATAAATAGAGAAAAGTATGGTGTGGGAGTGGCATAGGTTAGTTGTCACAACGAGCGAGAAATATTGACAAGGAGCACGCTAAATCTCGAAACTTTGGGGAATCACTCGTTTTAAAAAAAATTGCTGAACAGAGGAGAATCTTCTATAGCAAAAAGAAAACGTGACAGAGCTCGTAATAAAACCAGAATCAACATTGACTTGGGTTTTCAGAAATTTTGTAATAGCGAAGTGGAGATGACGTTTTAATTACTCAACAGATGAGTAAGGTATTTTATTGAACAGATAAATTGCATATGTAGCTCTATCAGAGTTCATTGTAAAGCATTATCTATTGTGAAGGGTCATTTCATTATGGTTGTTATAGAATTTATTTTCTAGAAATTACTATGTCTAATAATGAGTAAAGCTACAGTAAAGTCTTTAGCTATTCAGCTTGAGATCATATCTCCATCTAAACTGGTATATCTCTTAAGCTTAGTAGTGAATGCTTTATGAGCTGTATGTTCTTCCGCAAAATGCATGCAGTTTTGTTTTTTAACTGCTTGAGGGCCAACAGTTACATATAGTGTACCTTCAAAGACAACATTTAAAGGTGATTTTGTATTCCCAAATATATATATATATATATATATATATATATATATATATATATATATATATATATATATATATATATATATATAAATAGGGCCCACCTTAGATTCTAAATTCAATATAAAGATGTTTACACACATAACATTTCCAAGCCATTTGATTCAGCGTGACATATTAAGGTCTATTAGAAAATAATTCATCTCTTGAGTAGTTGGCTGAAAACCCCCCCAAAAAGCTCTTTTCAGACAGCTTAATCTTTTGATCCCCAGTCACACTCTCCTTTTGTATTTAGGAGGTATAGAAAAGGCAGGTGGTGTGTACAGATTTGCAGAGTGAAAGATGTTTATGTTGCAGGCAGACATCCACACGTTTTATAGGGAACAGATGGCAAATACACGATAAGAGCATCTTGGGTGCTGTCTTTATGGAATTTGTTGCTTGTTGTTCTCGATGCAGTGCAAGGCCGCTTCAGAGGAAAGTGAAACACTTCTGTAATCAGATCTCTAAAAGCCATATGTTAGCCCCTTTATTCTTTAATTTATCAAACATACAGTATATTGAAAGAGTTATCTGTGTTCTGTTTCTTCCTTATAAACAAGAGACTTTCTTTAGATGACATTTTCAGTGATTAATGTATTTTTGGCTGCAGTGTTCTACAGCAATTAAAATGTATGAAAACAGTCTCTTTGACAGATCCTTATACTGTAAGATGATTATTTTGACATACTAAGTCTTGAATCACATTCACAGACTAAATTAATCATAATGGCTTTTATTTACTGTCACTGTAGTAATTACATGTTTATTTTATAATATTTTAGTACGGTAACACTTTATTTTGATAGTCTACTTTGGACATGATTCTACTAGCTATACGTTTGCAACTACATGTCATTGGGTATTAATAGACTGTCTGCTTAATATCTGATAACTCTTTATTGTGATGCTCCTCCAACAGACACGGACTATAAGTAACTTTGCAACTACATGTCATCTTACAGTATTCTAACACTAACCCTACCAGACTACGAATGCTTCTAATTTGTTAGTTGACCTGTAGTTGGAAAGTTGCTTATTAGTTAGTAAAGTGTACCATTGAAATAAAGTATAAGTTGACAATTTATCTGATATTAAAGCAAAACTGTATACATATTTCCCCCTTATACTGTTGTTGCAGTTGCACCCTCTAAAAGGATCAGGTCAATAACATCCATTTACGTTTTGTAAGTTTATTTGCCCCAGGTTTCTTTTTTATTTTCTATTACGAATTTGGGGTTTAACTTGAACAACAAATCCTTTTTTCGTAGTGTGATTGTTCAGTATACATTCTCTCTCTCGGTTCTCATCGGCTATATGCTTATTATCTCTTCCCTTTTACTATTTATTTTATACTCCCCTTTATGTCACGGTCAGCTGTATAAATCCAACAAGAACGAGATGCGTGACACACTCAAACATTAACGTGAGACAACGAACTGAGGGTATGTTTACACAACAATGATGTAATAAAAGCGTAAAAACATTTCTTTGCGTTTTTCACCAATAAAGACTACATTGTCAAAATGATCCCCGTTCACACTGTTCCGTGAAAACGACTAAAAATGCTGTATTATTCATGCCAGGCAGAAGTTAGCGGTTTTTACTTGGTATGAAACACTACACACCTATTGATAGAACACATAATGAAATGAACACGTATGCGGATGACGTAACCATTTTCAAAAATTCACGTTTTTGCAGTTTACACTAAAACTTGCACTTTGAATCCAGTTTTCAAAAGTTTGCATTTTAAGGCCCACAAAGCGCCTTTGTCGTGTAAATAAATGGGCAAAAAGCATAATAATTGTTCAGTTTCAGTGTCGTGTAAACACCCTAAGGGCTAAAATACACAAAGGAAGATCATTAAAGGGAAAGTTTACCAAAAAATGCAAATTTTGTCATCATTTACTCACCCTCAAGTTGTCCCAAACATGAGTTTCTTTCTTCTGTTGAACACAAAGGAAGATATTTTGAAGAATGTTGGTAACCAGACAGTTGATGGACCCCATTGACTTCAGTTGGAAAGAAAATACTATGGAGGGTACCAGCAACTGTCTTGTTTTTCAAATATATTCTTTAAAATATATTCTTTTGTGTTTAGCAGAAGAAAGAAACTCTTACAGGTTTGGAAAAACATGAGGGTGAGTAAATGATGACAGAATTTACATTTTTGCTGAACTATCCCTTTAATAAAAGGATTAATCAGAAACCATGACAACTAATGATTAGCTAGAACACAGGCAAAACACCGACAAATAAAACCATGATTAGAAATTAAACAATACAATGAAACTAACATGACATTACTGTTACACTTTTTAATATTTGTGAAAAATAAGAGAGGACAGTAATAATGTTGTTTCTTCAAGGGCACAGCACTGTCAACAGAATATTTGATATTAATTATTAACAATTCATAATTCAGTCTTCAGAAAGCAGAATGAAAAATGAAAAAAGATTGCAGAATATGAATGCAAAAAAAAAAAATCATTACGTTAAACACATTTCATATCTTAAGTTCACACATTAACTTTGAAAGCCCTAAAAATAGGTTCTGTAAAATCTTTAAATTTTTTGTGGACCACATATTACCTTATAGGGGGTCCTTTTTACCTTTACGGACCCTTGGGATTGACTTTTACCGTCAAAGGTCTATAGATAAACAAGTCTAGTTAGTGAGGGTCTAGCGGTGGGACCCTCTCAGTGGTGTGTAAAGAAGCATGAAGGTTGAGTTCCCTCAGGAAAGTTGAATAAACCAGTGTTGGAACGGCTGCACTGTCAATGTTAATCTAAAACAATTGAAAGAAATAGTCTCTCTGCTCTTCCACAGTTTGGAGCAAGAACACGTTTGTTTTTGTCAAAAATCACTATAACGTTTATGATTCCTGATGATGTAGTGAAAGAGTCTCGTCTTAACAGGTCAATGCCATTACACCCCTCACCTTCAGACCTCCTCTGTCTTTGCTTGAGCAAAAAAAAAAAAAAAAAAAAACCCTATTATGTCAGGAACAATTCCTCAAACACACACCTGGCCTCAGCTATAAATCTCTGTCTCCATTATAGTTCTGCCAATAGCATGGCCATGCTGGCTGCACACACTCTTTATTGTGGGGTTTGATGCATATTTCACCATGCTGGGGTGTGACAGAATGGGGTTGGAAAATGAGGGAGCAGCTTCATTGTGGTACTAGTGGATTGTTCGCCGGAGCTGCCAAAAGTGGCATGAAATGGGGGGGGGGGGGGGGGGGGGGGGAGTAGCTGGAGAAATGGAGGAAAGGACGAGAAAGAAGTGACAAGAATGAGTCTAACTGTACCAAACATCAGCATTTTTCTTCCCGTGTTTCTGCAGCAGCAGTCTCCGTCTCTACCGTCAAGTGTGTATTGACTGCGTTTAGCATGATAGCCATTAACACTTCCAGAGAATAGCTGTAGCTGCACAGCTTTGTTTTCACTTCACAAGCATGACTCTGAAATCACAATGTGGTGTAAATGTTCAGCCCTGCTATTTGTGACATGAAAAACATAGATGTACTGTATCGATGCTCCAAAGATCCCAGCAATGGAAATGAGCACTTTAGTGCATTTCAACACAGATTATTTTGTGATCATCCTGTCACAATGTACAGCAGACTTTGCAAAGAGGTTGTTATTAGAAAAGGAAGTTAAAAACTAACTAAGTTAAACAGGGGGGGGGGGGGGGGGGGGGATTAATCTAAAATAATTGTTTTGGCATAAAAACATTTTAAGATGATCTCAGGGGGAAAATAAATGAAAAACAACTCATGTACGATGGTGTTGTTTTCTGTATTCACTTGAGGTAATACTTAAGGCTCTTTCCCCAAACATATTGATGCTATTTCTTCAAACTGTTTTTTAGCTGCAGGGTTTTGTGTCTCGATCCTTATTGACAGCTCCAGGCTTATGTAGCAACAAAACAATGCTTCATGATTTCTGCTGTTATCTGAATCATTTATCTTTTTTCCTTCGAATTGCCTGGTGCGATGTGATCAGAAGCTGATGATTATATCTTTCCAAGTATGGCACTAAATTTGAGATTAATCTTGACTTCCAATAACAGTGCAGTGTGCAGTGTGTTTGTATCGGCTTTTTGGAAAGCGATAAAGTAGGCTTTTTCATAAAACAAATATAATCTACAGCAAATACCCAGCCAACTTAAGTAAAAACAGAATGCACTTTTATAGATGTATCATCAAAATAAAAATAAATAATAAATTACATTCTTTTAAGTCATCTCTTTGAGAACAAGTCAGTCAATTTAAAAATATATATATAATAATCTAATTGACATTTCTAGAAAACTCAGCACTTGATATCGCCATTTGTCTTTTTAAGACACAGTTTCAGCTTGGAAATAGTTCTTGCGCTGTTGACATCAACCCTGTTACCTTCCTGAAGACGCAATTATATTTCAACGTATAAAAATGATTAAATTAGCTCGGGATGGGGACTGAACTATTAATTAACACTTAAATACATTATTGTCTGATAGAATCATTAAAATATTGCATAAATGTACTTCTCAAATTGGAAAAGGCACAGTTTCATATTATGACTCTTTTATACTGCCATTCAATGGGAAAAAAACTATTTCCTTTTCACCATCAAATCTCACTCCGAGTCATAAAGATAAAATGTTGGATGGAGGAGGGTCATCTGAATCATGGGTTCTTAACTTTGATGCTATATGGCATACTTAATGAGAAAAATATAGTTTACTACCCCTTGGCATGAAGTGCTGGACTAAGCTTTTTTCCAAGGGCAGCATTCAGTCTGACCCATCAACATTCAGTCCAGCATCTGCTATAAATTGAAAGGCTGTGCGTTTGAAAGGACTTATATTGATTACTAAGAGTGAGTAGGACACTAGAGCTCCGCTCTATTTAGATCCTTATTAACCAGAACACACACACTTAAAACACTGCTACTTCAAATACATCCGAGATGCTTGGAAAACACCAAATTTTTCAGGACGATTTTGGACGATTAATCATAGCATTAAAAAGATGACTGTTTCAATGAGAAAAAAATAAAACAAATGTAATTGTTATCACTTTTAATTGTATCCGCATATTGGATTCTGTGAACATGAGAAGTACTACAGTATTTTTTTCTTTTTTTTTTTTTCTTTGATTTTCTTTTCATTGCAAACAATAAAGTGTTTGATTTAATTAAGCATTTATAGGGAAAATAATCATCTTAACTGAATGAGAATGAATGAGAAATACAGTTTGATGTGATTGTTATTTCCCATGTAAAACTGTAGGTTTTTATAAATCTGTCTCATGGCCTCCAGAAAAACTGAAAAAAGTATCTCTGGTTGTGGCATTGGTTATAATATATCCTATCTAATAACTTGTCATTTAGAGACAGTTGATTTAACACAAGAGGCTTTATATTGGTCAATGCTGGTGTGTCTGGCAGAATAAATGATAAACATTTCTCGCATGATGCATTTATTGAACTGCAGACCCACTTTAGTCCACACTTGGAATCAAGATGGATGCGTTTAAACCTCACAGATCAAAACCATTGGCGGAGAGAAACAAGATCCTTAGAGAGGTATGAGCTATGAGGATGAGGGATTTTTCAAATGAACCTTTAACCTCCTCCGTCTCTATTACATCTTATTTTCCCAAAGGTATGATGTTTCGTTGGTGCTTATGCCATCTGCCTCTTAATAACTCTCCATATGGTGGTGATCCAAGTGTAGTCAACATTTATTAAGCTGTGATTTTCTGTTGTTTAAAGGGATATTTTACCCAAAAAATATTTTTGAAGGATCGTGACACTGAAGCTTGGATATATATACTTCTAAGTCTTTAGTTTGTACTTGTGAGAGAACACAGTGACCTACAAGAGCTGAAAATGTCAGAGCAGGACAATGTGTTATAAAATACCAAATAAAATAATTTAGTGCCAGTACTAAAGATGCTGTCATATGACGATTAGCAAGAGACAGAGAGTGCAAGCTTATGATTGCCATAAAGCTGAAATAAATGAGTTGACTAATAAGCAGTGACACATGCAAGTAAGCCACATATGCAAGTCCTTTACTTCTGTTGTTGACCAGGTGAAGACCTGCTCTTGCATCAGAGGCTGCTGACTGCAAGCTTTGTGCCTGCATTGCAGAGGCTGTCGGAACACAGATTGATTTGTAGATATTGAGACAACAGTGATACGTTGCAAAGACCACTTACATCAGCACTCAAATCAGTCTTTTGAGCTAAAGCTAGGGAAGGAGGTGATGAGACACCCTGTGTGTTGTTGTAACTTGATGCTTTAAAAATGTTTAAATTAACACACTGTTATCATTTGAAATTTCATTGCATTTTAAGGTCTGGTAAATAAACATTTCAAAATGATATGGCCATTTTAACGATGAGGTTGCGTGTTTGTTATCAACTGACAACCATAAAGTGTATTTATTGCAGAAGAAACTGGGCAGTGATTAATCAATCATGTTATAATGGTAGATTCATCAAACACTCATATTATTATTCATAGTTATTATAGCATCAGTTAATCAGTTATAAATATGCAATGACATAAAGTACAAACAGTATCAATAATTTCTTTTTTTTTTTATTCATATTTGTCATATTACCAGCATAGTATTTACCATAATCAATGAAAACTACATGGTTTATGATAATCCAAATCATTTTCAAAAAGGTAGTTTGCAATAAATGCATAAACTATGAAAAGTTAATTTAAACATCATGACATCTTATAAATTATTATAATAAAACTAAAAATAAAATAAAACTTGTGTTTACCTCAGATAAAATAAAAATTACTTTCCATATCCATAGGCACAAAAACACTAATATTTTGAGTGAATCTCATAAACAATATTCACATGGCAAAATTGTATAGCAGGCTGACATTGAGCTTTACCTGTGCTAATTTACCTGCCTTAGACTGCTGGAGAAACGGCACTTGATTCTGTCTGTGTGACTAATGATGGAATCTGCACAATGGCAGTGTCTGTCTGACACCATTCTACAGGCATGACACATTGTAATCTGTGTTTATAAAGATCTCCATTACAGTCTGATGCTGGATCTCTTATAATAGTTCATTTTCAGAGAGTATGCAATTACAGTTGAAACCTACAAGTATACTACATTTGACTCTACTTCAGTTTTTGAATTGAATTTCGCTATAACATTTTACAATTGCCCATTTTTTTCACCTTTACCAGAATTGTTTTTCACAGTGGATTCTCTCTAAAGTAACACTGCTGTAAATAAATAATAATTAAAAAAAAAATTGTGCAGTATTTTGTGATTCGCCGTAAATCACTCTCCTCCCAGCATGCACTGGGGCAAACATGGATACATTGTTTGACTATTTGCTAGTTTGTTGATTTTGTTGTTACATTAAGTAACTTGTCTTGTGATGTCAGGATGACTTTCCTCTATTAAAATGATCAGTCTGCTGATTTTTACCCATGTCATCTGCAGTCTTCAGGTATGTGTGTAATGAATTAAGGTATTTCATGAGTGTTTTACAACAAGTTTTCATATGATCCCAATAGTTTAACACAACAAACACTTGTATCCTTTACATGTACCGTATGTATTTCTCATAGAGAACATTAGATACATATTTAGACTAAGATTCATTTAAATAAAGGGAAACGTTTGCAAAATGAAAAGGCGTTGTGATCATCTTTTCTTCCACATTGTGATGTAGCGATACAGCTTCTGAACAAGAAAGAATGCGGGCGGGACTTGATTTTGTCCATGGGGAATTGATTGGATGGTTGTGGTTTGCTATTGCTGTGATGTCATGTGAGTGACAGGTTGTCCCGTCCTCGTGCCAGTACACACGTCCTCAGTTAAGAGAAGAGATGTTACTGCAGGAAGGAGGGGAAGTTATTTTGATTAAAGATTACAATGGCACATTCATTTAAAAAAAAAAAAATGACGATGTGCATGGACAAATCACGTATATATTACATAAAAATTATAGCAGATTTGATGACATAGTCATAAAAACTTTCCAATTATAAGTTTAAGAAATTGTACTGTTGGTTGCAGTTTTTTTTGCCGTATTTCAATTCCATTTTTCTTTTGACACAAACTTTTTATAGTAGTTTGAGAAAAAATGGCATAAAGTTTGGCATCTGGCTTCATTCCACTTTTTCAGAAGTGTATGAATCCAGCAGTTATACTGAATGAGTCATTCCTGTGCTATTAATCATGTGCTGAGCTCAGTTTAGACAGCTCTGTCTGTAGAGCACAGCATGCCATGTTAAGAGCAGTGCTTGTTTCTTCCTGCCTCTTTAGAAAACAGTTGCCTCTCCTTCTGTTTACAGTGGCGAGGGTAACTCCAGAAAAGTCACCATCTTATCTGAGCTGTTATTGCATTACATGAATTCAGGCCTGTATGGGGAAGCTCAGTAAAGAGCTATGTGTGTGTTGAAATCTGGAGAGAGTAATAGATTTAGACGAATTCTCATAAGTCTGAGACCAATATTTTGATCCCACTCTATCCATCGAGAGTTTATAGACTGTGAGAAAATGGTGGTGAGTTTCCCATTGAAGGCCTGGGTTTAGTTAACAGTATTATATACACGTTCGAGTTTTCTCAAGCTTGTGAGAGAGTAATTCATACTAAAGTGAGGATATTGATTCACCCTAAACGTTTAGGTAATCAGATAAAATTATATTCTTAATCAGAATGATAAAACATTTTTTCTCAAAAATACTGTTCATTGCCATTCCATGTTTAAGCAACATCACATGAACCACATCCCATGTTGTGATATAATGGAAATAGTATAAAAAACAATGTGGAATTCATAATGAAATCAATAGCATGCATTTAGAAAATAAATACATTTTAATTTCATGCCAACTTTAAGTTATACCTTCAGCACGATTGGGAGTTATTTTTTGCATTTTGCAACAGTTCAATTAACAAGTTAATATTAAGTAATCTAACCTTTAGACACAATTTTGCCAGTTGCTTTGTTTATTTGCTTAGCCAATGACAACATTTTCAAAACAAAGCTGAATCCCAGAGTTATACACAGCATTTTTAATGAATCAGTTGAGTGAAATATTAAATAACTAATTTGTTTCGTTCCTGATTAAATCAGTTCTTTTAAATGAATCAGTTGAGTGAAAGATTCAATGACTCACTCATTTGTTCCATTGTTAAAACAAATCCTCTGAGTGAATGATTAAAATGACTGAGTCATATCACATAAATGTGCCAATTCTGACTGTCACTTCTTGGTTCTTGCCACCTACTGGTTGTACCTATGTAACCTGTAGAAAGATTCACTGAAAATTCCCACCACTGATAGCCAGAGAGCTGAAAATCATACTCAACCACTTAGTTCACAAATCACTAAATAAATAAATCATAATGAGTTCTGTCATCAGTTCTGTATCTCAATAACTATAAGAATCAAAGTCCAGTAAATTACATAAATGTGTGTTTTTCTGCATGTTGGTTTTAAACATAGTTTGGGCTTTGTGCAAGTTAGGGATGCAGTAAAATCTCAAATTATTTGGATGCTTTCTTGTTTTGTTTGAAATATGTTCTTGTTGCCAATACAAGCATATTCTCCAGCACTACACTGACTACTTTAACCTCCACATGTTTATAAATCATTGGGGTGAAAAGACTTAGGCCATTATTTGCACCAGGTGTTGCATGAAACAACTTGTCCTTCCTTTGAAAGTCAAATGTTCTACACAGTGGCATTTCACATTAAGATTCGGAGACTGCGACTGAAAACAAGATACTCTTAATTACACTACAGTGAACAGTCAAGGGTACTTAACCAATAGGTAAGGTGAAACATTTGTGTCAATTATGCATAGGATTTTAAGTTAAAATATCCAGCTGGTCATGCATATTCCCTAATATGTGAAGAAGAGGTGGCTGGTATATACTGAAACTTAAAAAAGTAAGCAGGGTTTCTCTAAATATTCTTATCTAATAGCAGTGGCAAAAGGTTGCAAAGGATGAATCGACCCCCCTGAGAACAACAAAGTCAACAACTTGCCATTATTAGAATGAATAATGAATCCAATTAAGATATTAATCTCATACGTGCTGTACTATGAATTCATAAAGTGAGAGTTGCTGCATTATTCATCCTGAGAGGAACATCATCTCTCACACCAGCAAGGGGTGATTCCTTCATGCAGAGAGATAATCGTCTTGGTGTTTCCTAAAGAGAGCAACAACACATTTCTATCAGATTCTATCTAGATCAGGATTAGGTATAACTTTTCTTTTTGCTTATTTGACTTGCGCCACAGGCAAACAGTCAGGTCTATCGTTCAATTATTTTGCAGATAAATTGCCGTGTACACTAAGGAAATGAGAAAATGTCAGGTAAATATGATTAATATGCATAAATAAATTGAAATTGATGTTCAAAGCTTTGTCAGTTTTTACCAATTGAGATCCAAAATTAAAAAGGGTAGTGTACAATCATTGCATTTCTTTTTTCTTTTGGTAAATTTGGCACTGTTTGACATAACGCATGGTTTCAGATAGGGCTTGAATTGAAGGTGATGCAGGAGGATGCATCCCCTCTAATGAAAAAATTACACAAATCATCCACCTTGTAAATTAAACCCGCCCCATTCCCTTTGGATAATTTAATTAACAGCGATGTCATTCAGCTATATAATACAGATATTGTGATTGCATCACTACTTTATATTTGAATGCTGCTTCAGCTGTATTAGGAGTTCTTCCTGCAAAGTTTGCATATTAGTGTTGAAATGAGAAAAGTCAAGGGATATATACAACAATTGCTACCTGAGCCCTTCCACCGAAAGGGTGACATTTCTGTCCCCAGGACATTATATGTATAAAAATGCATGCAAATGAACTCTAAAATACATTTTATTATTAATCAAAATGTCCTGCACATTAAGCTAACTACAAATTTTAAATGTATAATTAAAAACATGAATAAAAACTACATAGTACACTAAAAAAATAGCATTTTCTATTCAGAAATCTTTTTTTTTTGCAATGTTGTGTGACTCTATATCCAATTTTCATGAGTATTCAAGTATTCATTCCTGTTACTATTTTTTTTTTAAAAAAAAATGTTAAACCACTGTTTTTATCAGTTTTGTTTGGTCCATAATTTATACAATTATTTAATAAATTAAATTATTAAAAAAATTATAAACTTGAGGCTGCGGTCTTTAAAAAATAATAAAACAAAGGAAGAGACATGCTTTTAAACATGCTTTTTAAATGGCACATGAGTTTCGGTAACAGGACTGAGAAAACATGCGTCCATCTTCTGCTTATTAACATTATAAAAAAATTAAAGTTGCCTGAGATTGACCAATGCACATTTTGAATAGTTAAATATGTGTAGTATTAGATTCAGTGTTGGAAAAAAAAGAAAAATAAAGTTTAATTTTGAACAGTTACAACAAGCAAATGTCACCCATTCGGTGGAATGGCTCACCTGCGATGGAAGCAACTTACCCATCAACATAAGCTAGCTAGCAATTAGCCATAGTAATGGATGTGGCATCCCCCCCATCCATTGAAAAAAAAAAACCATTAAGAATAGAAAAAGTCATGTTGTCATTTGGATAGCACCAGAGCCCGTCTACAGAGAGCCTGGCCACTCCCTGTTAAGTCCTTTTGTACAGAATTTTGGTTGTAGTTCCACCAGAGTTCCACCTGGGGGCGATCGTTCGAGTGCAAAATGAATGGGAGTCTATAGAGCTATACGGCTAAATTTGTCTCTTTCATCCAATTGCCGTTGAGAAATCTCAGATTTGATTGTAGTTTTTGTAAGTTCAACATGGGTTATAAGTCGAAAGTTGAATGAACGAGTACTTATGTCCTTTTGATTTCTTGCAGGTTGAGTTGCTGTTGCCCAAAACACGCTAGCATTCTGCTAATGAACGCTGATTGGTCAGTGAAGGACTGATTATGACCAGAGATACCGCTTGATGGCATCGTGGCATCCGAAGCAGGACCAGAATGTCAAGGCGGAATTAACTCTTCTAGCACCTGTATTTACCGGTGTCAGCTGTGTTGTCGAAAGTGCAGAGCGCGAAAGCACCAAAGTGACTGAAGGATTGCCGTAAAGCAGAATCTCTGGTCGTACGATGTGTATGACGTCATTGACATTTTAAAATACTTTTTAAAGCAAATAAGTGACTCTAAAAAAAATCTAACACCCAGCAATGTGTACTTTCTTTGGAAGTGGAAGTTCTCCCCTTCTTAGACATTCTCTGATAGCACTCACTGGGCTGACTGCTCCTAAGTGCAAATTGCAATAACACTACCAAAATACACAAAGTGACTGCAGTAGCCAAAACAAGACACACGAAGGAAACAGGAACAATCTGACATGGGATTTAATAACTGAAGAGACGTTATTACAAGAGATGATGATGTCAAGTAGACGTTTACATGCACACTCCTCGTTGTTCATCTTTTCTTTTCTTTTCTGACTGACAGCAATATCCTTTAACAATAATCTGTTACAAAACATTATTAAAGAGATAGTTAATCCTAAAATTAAATTTCTTTCGTCATTTAATCACCCTCATGTTGTTCCAAATCCATAAGACTTTCGCTCATCTTGTCACGATCAGGTTGTGCAAAAACACACGGAGATGCAGATGTTAACAGGGCCTGCGTCGGAGGAAAAAGCTGCACAAATACACAAACCATAAACAAATCAGTGGGTGCTTACCGTTTTGAATATCATCCTGCTAAACACTTTCATTATTCCACTCCACTCATGTTAATATTGAAATATTCGCCAAGGAACACAGTTAAGATGACGTAACATCAGATCAGCCTTCTATCTGTACCGTTTTGACTTCTTTGCTCTCTGTTTTGCTATTACTCTCGTGCACTGACTCGTTCGCTAAGCTGAACAGCCAATCAGAGTTTCCTCTTTCACCGATGCTCAAAAAACGGCCCGACATTGCCCGTCGGCCGATCGTCGGCTTGGTGTGTCCCAGGCTATAGACCGGTTTCAAAAACTTGCACTTTGAAACCCACTTTCCAAATTTTGCATGTTCAGGCACCCAAAACGCCGTTGTCGTGGGAAACGAACGGCCAGAACGCATAAAAAGTTTCACGTTTTTAGTTGAAAACGGTGTCGTGTAAACAGCCCCTGAGTAAAACTGTGTCAGGACTCTGGTTTGATCATCAGCCTTTCTGTGTTTGTTTTGTGTCTTGGTTTTCAGTTTCTCTCACTGTGCCATAACATAACATATGTTCATAACATAAGAACGACAAGAGGGTGTGTAAATGATGACAGAATTTTCATTTCTGGGTGAATTAACCCTTTAACTTCAGTTCCATTTGATTAAAGTGAAAATCAACACCATTTAATTTAACTGAATGTTTCTGGTCTTATTGTAAAACTTTTTTTAATTTATTTTTTTCCTTACAATATCTCATCAAATACCCCGTTTAACTTTGAAAAACAACACATTAGAGATGTAAACTTGGTTGCAAATGGAGTTTTACTTTTTAATCTGTCTAAACTTGCTTCATGACCTTTTCTCAACAAGCATTATTGTCCTTTGCTATAGGAAAGAAAATTGCTCATAAAAATTTAATTGTATTATACGGTTTACAAAACTTCATTATGCTGCAATGTAATCAAAATATTTTTTCCTTCTAAAAGTTCCCAGTGGACCATCATTAAGCATATTCCTCATTTCTGCCCATAGATGAAGCCCTGAGGAGGCATATTATAGCATAAACTGCAGACTCAGTCCTGGGAACCCTATCACAGATAAATTACTCCACCCACATACATCAGCATCAGTCCACTGAACAGTCTATCTCTGATCGTAAGAGATGAGAAACAATACAAGTAACATATTTAACACCATCACCACTATGCAGTAAGTCTGTCTATTGCACTAATGTACCAATCCCATATGGAATATGCAATTCACTATAAATTTACCAACGCTATCTCACGACAAATTCGTACGAGTGATTAATTCGGGTGGCTAATTCGTATGAATTGGTACAACCTCACTTGTACGATTTGTCTAAACACACGTGACGGGTAGGTTTAGTGGTGGGATTAGGGGTAGGTCATTCGTACGAATGGGCAACTCGTAAAATATGTACGATTTAGCAAAATCGCTCTAATTCGTACGAGTGAAGTCGTATGAATTTGTACGAATTAGCCACCTCGTAAAATTTGTACGAATTGCCGTGAGATCGGGTTGAAAATTACCAGTAGAAAATTTCATAATAATACATAATGCCCTTCCTGGGAGCAAATGCTCATTAATCTGTGTGCAAGACTGGAGGCTGTCTGACTGTACAGTGAAAAAAAAAAAAAAACACCCAATCAATGAAGAGCAGTAGTAGACAAGATTTCCCACCCCATCTGGATGTAGATACACAATGACATTAAAAGGATTAAAGGAAATTCCAGAGGGATGCTAAATGACAAGGACAATAATCCCAAATGCCAGTTAGAAGATCACCCTAACAGTAAAATATCCACAGTCGTTTTGGCTCTGCTGTTTCCCCATGGCAGAGGCAACATAAATAACAGTTTGATAGGTTCATGTTCAGAGGTCACTGAGAAGGTTCTCACAAAATATTGAGTGCAAGGATATTTTATGACTTCACTGATTTCATCTCAAATGTGCCAGTCATGTTTCAAATGAGATTATTTGATTTACTCACAGTAAATAGAAACTATAGACTCCCATGTGTATGTATTTATAACTGCATAGACTCAAATTAAATATTGATTATCTAGGCCTGCTTTTAGTGATTAAAGGGTTTAACAAGGATTTAGGGGAAGTTTGTCATAGTTACTGACGACAGGAAGCAAACGCGAGTTAACAAGATTGATTAGGAAGACACAAAGTCCAGAACAGTAAATCGGATGGTGGAGTGGTGACGCAGGGACTTTGATGGCCAAATCCGGTGACGTGATGACAGACAGTGAGGCGACAAAATCCACAACGAAGACGCCGAACAGGAACACCAGGCAGGAACACGAACCAGAAGACCAGATAGGGAAACATCAAACAACTATCTGACAAAGATGAGAGAACAGGGGTGAGTATAAGTAGCATGGTGAGATCGACTGAAGCTGGTGAAGTGATGATGGGCACCTGGAGCGGATCAGGTAATGACACACAGACACGCCTCTTACACACGCCTCTAGCACACGTGCACTCATACAACAACATAACCACAAGACAAGAAGGAGCCAGTGAATGCGTCTACCGTGACAGTACCCCTCCTCCCAAGAACGGCTCCTGGCGTTCCCAGGCCCCCTTACCTGTCGATTGTAATCATCGATAAGGGAGTGACCCAGGATGTCTCTAGCAGGAACCCAACTTCTCTCCTCCGGACCGTAATCTTCCCAGTCCACCAAGTACTGAAATTCGCGTCCCCTCCGCCTAGAGTCCAGAATACGGTTGACCGAATATGTGGTCTCCCCATCTATGAGTCGCGGTGGGGGAGGAACCGGGACCGGCGGATTAATGTGGGAATGAAATACGGAATGAACCCTCCTGTACGCGGGAGGTAATTTGGGGCGGACTGCCACCGGACTAATGATCTTGGTGACAGTAAACGGGCCAATAAATTTGGGTGCAAGTTTATTAGAGATGGTGCGAAGAGGAATGTTCTTAGTTGAAAGCCACACTTTTTGACCAACGACGTATACGGGAGGCCTTGACCTGAGGCGATCGGCCTTGGCCTTGGTGCGCGCCCCCACCTGGAGTAGAGTCTCACGGGCTCTAGTCCAGGTGCGGTGACACCTCTGGACAAAGGCGTGAGCGGAGGGAACCGCAACCTCGGACTGGGAAAGATAGGTGGCTGGTAACCTACACTACACACAAACGGAGATAGACCCGTAGCTGACACTGGCAACGTGTTGTGTGCGTACTCCACCATAGACAGTTGTTGGCTCCATGAGGAAGGATTCTTGGAAACCAAACATCGCAACATTCTCTCCAAATCTTGGTTGGCTCTCTCAGTTTGACCATTGCTCTGGGGATGAAACCCAGAAGACAGACTAACCATCGCCCCCAGTGATCTACAAAATTCTCGCCAAAATTTGGACACAAACTGAGGTCCCCTGTCTGAAACCACGTCTGGCGGGAGGCCATGTAACCGAAAGACTTGATCTACGATCGTAACCGCTGTCTCCTTAGCTGAGGGTAATTTGGGTAAGGGAATGAAATGGGCCGCCTTCGAGAATCGGTCCACCACAGTCAAAACTACTGTGTTACCCTGGGAGGGTGGGAGGGCGGTAATAAAATCTAGAGCGATATGAGCGATACAGCGGCTGGAGTAACCCGTCTGGAGGTCGATTGGAAGACTTACCAGTGGCGCAAACTGAGCAAGCCAAAACAAAATCGTGAATGTCACGATCCATAAGTGGCCACCAGAATCGTTGCTTGACTAGGAACCCAGTGCGATTAACTCCTGGATGACAAGCTATGATGGAACTGTGACCCCACTGGATAACGTCTGACCGTAATCCCTCCGGCACAAATAACCGATTCGGTGGGCACCCGGGCGGAGGCGTTACCCCTTCTAAGGCTTTCCTGACCTTCGCTTCGATCTCCCATGTGAGTGTTGAAACAAATAGGGTTTCGGTTAAATACACTCGGGAGTGGACGGGCGTTCGGTAAAATCAAATATACGAGATAGCGAGTCGGGTTTGATGTTCTTGGACCCGGGACGGTATGATAGGGAAAAATCAAAACGACCGAAAAAAAGTGCCCACCGAGCCTGCCTGGAGTTCAATCTTTTAGCAGTTCTGATATATTTGAGGTTTTTATGATCAGTCAAGACGATAAAAGATACCCCCGACCCTTCTAACCAGTGGCGCCACTCCTCCAACGCCAACTTGACTGCCAACAACTCTCTATTACCAATGTCGTAATTTCTTTCAGCTGGGGATAAACAATGGGACAAAAACGCGCAAGGGTGCATCTTGTCGTCTACATGTGAATGCTGGGATAACACTGCCCCTACTCCCACCTCTGATGCGTCGACCTCCACCACGAACTGACGTGATGAATCAGGGGTGATGAGAATGGGGGCTGAAACAAAGCGGCCTTTCAGTTTCTTAAACACATCCTCGGCTGTGTCAGACCACCTGAACGCAGTTCTGGGGGAGGTCAAGGCAGTCAGAGGCGTGACTAGGTGGCTGAAGTTGCGAAAGAACCGCCGGTAAAAATTGGCGAACCCCAGAAACCTCTGCAGGGCCTTGCGGGAATCTGGACTTGGCCAATCTACCACAGCCTTAATCTTCTCAGGGTCCAT
This sequence comes from Meda fulgida, assembly GCA_030578275.1. NCBI lineage: Eukaryota > Metazoa > Chordata > Actinopteri > Cypriniformes > Leuciscidae > Meda > Meda fulgida. The sequence goes on from CM060629.1 coordinate 13,389,354, forward strand.
CCGCATTCCCTCAGACGACACGATGTACCCTAGAAAAGGAACAGACTGTGCATGAAATTCGCATTTCTCCGCCTTGACAAAAAGCCCATTCTCTAGCAACCTCTGAAGCACTCGCCGAACGTGTTGCACATGTTCCTGGAGAGACGAAGAAAAAATCAATATGTCATCCAGGTAGACATAAATGAACTGATCGATCATATCTCGCAACACGTCATTGACCAGTGCCTGGAAAACTGCTGGGGAGTTGGACAGCCCGAAAGGCATGACCAAGTATTCAAAGTGCCCCCTGGGGGTGTTAAAGGCAGTTTTCCACTCACCCCCCTCCCTAATGCGGACCAAATGATAAGCATTACGTAAGTCCAATTTCGTGAAGATGGATGCTCCCTGCAACCTCTCGAAGGCTGAAGACATCAACGGCAAAGGATAAGTATTCTTTACCGTGATGTTATTCAACCCTCGGTAATCAATGCAAGGTCGCAGAGAACCATCCTTCTTCCCCACAAAAAAGAACCCCGCCCCCGCTGGAGAAGAGGAAGGGCGAATGAACTTGGTTGCTATAGAATCAGAAATATATTTCTCCATGGCCTCTCTTTCGGGAATCGAAAGTGAATATAACTTGCCCTTAGGTGGAGACGTACCTGGCAGTAAGTCTAAAGCACAGTCGTAGGGACGATGCGGAGGAAGAGAAGCAGCGCAAGACTTACTGAACACTTCCTTCAGGTCCAGATACTCCGCGGGCACGTTAGACAGATCCCCTGCTTCCTCCTGAAACACAGAAACAGGTACAGACGAACAAGCAGACATGGGACAAGACTTATGACATCCCTTGCTCCACTCCAGCACAGACTTGTTAATCCAGTCCACTCGGGGGTTATGTCGGATGAGCTATGGATGTCCCAGAACAACAGGTGCCAAGGGTGAGTCCAGAATAAAGAATGAAATAGTCTCCGTGTGGTTGCCCGAGGTGATGAGAGTGATTTCTTCAGTGGATAATGAAATAGTGGGAAGCTCCTGACCATTGAGTGCGTGAACTGGAATCCGATGAGTGAGGGGTCTGAGAGGAATTTGAAATCTGCCTGCAAAGTTATGGTCCATAAAATTACCTTCGGCCCCCGAATCCAACAGTGATCGACAATCGTGCTGGTGGACTGACCATCTTAGTCTTACCGAGAGGGGGGTGGAGGTCGATGTAGTCGTAGATGAGGTCTTCCTGGCGGAGATCCCACCCGATAGTTGCCTCAGGTTTACTATCGGGCTTGGCCTTTTACCGGGCAGCTGTGGGCAAAATGTCCGGCTCCTCCACAGTCCCAAAGGCCCTGGGATCTCCGCCTCTCCCTCTCCTCTCGGGAAAGCCGAGCTCGACCCACCTGCATGGGCTCGTGATCGTAAGTGGGGCTGACCACGTCCCTGCCGCTGGATCTTGGACCGTCGAACCCCCCGAGGTTGCGAGTGGACGTCATCCGACGCTCGACTCTGGATAGTCGACTGTCCACCCGCAGAGCCAAGTCGATCAGTCCATTAAGGGTGGTGGGAAGATCCAGGGCATAGATCTCCTTCTGGACGTGGTCAGCCAGCCCATGCAGGAACACATCCCACTGCGCCGCCTCGTTCCATCCACACTCCGCCGCCAGGGTCCGGAATTCGATCGAGTAATCGGAGACGGACTTCTCGCCTTGCCGAAGTTCGGCCAGTTCCCTGGCCGCCTCTCTTCCTGAGACCGCCTGGTCAAATACCTGCTTCATCTCGGCGGAGAGTGTCTGGAACGAGGTGCAGCACAGGTGTTGGTTCTCCCACACCGCCGTTCCCCAAAGCGCCGCTCTCCCAGTCAGCAGGGTTAAAACGAATGCCAACTTGGCCTGCTCGTTCTGAAAAGTGCGAGGTTGAAGAGCGAAGTGCATGGAACACCGGGTGAGAAATGCTCTTCAGTGGGATGGTTCACCTGAGTAGGCTTCTGGAATAGGTAGCCGGGGTTCAGACTGGGAGGGGCTTCTTGGGGGTACGGGAGGAACGGCTGGTGTGGGTGGCGCAGTGGGAATCCGTAGGCGCTGGATCTGCTGGGTGAGCTCGGACACCTGCGTCACCAAGACTTGAACTGCTCTGCCCGTATCTCCGATATCCTTTTCCTGCGAATCCATTCTTCGGATACTGTGATGAATGAATTCATCTAATGAAGAGTGAGAGACGCTCGCTGCTTCCATTCCTTGGTCAGATCGTTCTGTCATAGTTACTGACGACAGGAAGCAAACGCGAGTTAACAAGATTTATTAGGAAGTCACAAAATCCAGAACAGTAAGTCGGATGGTGGAGTGGTGACGCAGGGATTTCGATGGCCAAATCCGGTGACGTGATGACAGACAATGAGACCACAAAATCCACAACGAAGACGCCGAACAGGAACACCAGGCAGGAACACGAACCAGAAGACCAGACAGGGAAACATCAAACAACGATCTGACAAAGATGAGAGAACAGTGGTGAGTATAAGTAGCATGGTGAGATCGACTGAAGCTGGTGAAGTGATGATGGGCAGCTGGAGCGGATGAGGTAATGACACACAGACACGCCTCTTACACACGCCTCTAGCACACGTGCACTCATACAACAACATAACCACAAGACAAGAAGGAGCCAGTGAATGCGTCTACCGTGACAAAGTTTGCTCAACTTATAATTGATTACTTTTCTGTTACTCATGCAATAGTAAAACCTGTGAATTATGTCATGTTTTTTGATTGATTTACGAGTGTGTTGCTTTCTTGAGTTCGGCGGATTTAGTCTCATCAGCAACATTTAAACTTGCAGGCTAATTTGAATGTAAGAACTGCAAAGGGTTATGGGGAAACTATTATTCCGCCTGAAAGCGTCATTTGTTTGGATGCTGTTTATGCTCTAAAAGAATTGTTCAAACACACCAGAAATGTCAATTTACCATCCTGCAGGCTAGTTCGGATATGTTCAGCTTCACCATGGCAAACTCAGACTCTTTGAAATGCAGAAAGTGCGCTCAACTACACGTAACATCTATGCCCGGTCTTCTCCATGATCATGATTTGATGAATTACTGAAAATTTACATAAAAATCTATTTTAAATAAAATTACAATTACAATTACATTGAATTGAATACATCTCTATTGCACAAGGCAAATATCACAGTTTCGTAAAATCGGTGCATTCTAAAACAAGCCTCATTTGCATAGAAAATGTGCTGACAAAATAATCACAATTTAAGTTTTCATTCTCATTTAGCGCATCAAGTAAGCATGTTTGAGCCTTAATTACATCTGCTCATCATCTAGAAGACTTGAATTAAACTGCTTGATTCATACTCTTAAGATGTCTTTTGAACTTTTTTAATCATGTAAGTTTTGGAGGGACAGAAACGTTTCATTAAAATATCTTCATTTGTGTTTCAAAAATGACGAAAGAATTTTCATTTTTTGGGGTGAACTATCCCTTTAAACTAAAGAAGTCAAAGGGTTTTGCGACGATGTTTTAATGGAATAAATACAATCAGCAGAAGTCAAAAGCTAAACGTAGGCTATAATCGAACTACACCACAGTCACATGACTTCAACATCACCATCACTAAGCTTCCAGCAATGCTTTTAGTCTTTGTTTAAGAACATTTTCCCTGAAAAGTTTTAGATATAATAGTTCGCAAGAGCATAATTGTAAACACAACCAGGCTGTGAAAGTGGGCAGTATGTAGATGCGTTTACCTGTTCAGGTGATGACGCTTGTGTCCTTGTGCGATGTCCTCGACAACCTCTGTAGTCCCATTATAGCCTCTTGTTAGCAATCACCTTTTACTGATGTGTTTTATATTAGAGAATAAAATGTGGAAAATATGTTTACCTTATTTTAAGCATTTAACCAAAAAAACATTAAAAAAAAATAAAATAAAAAAAACATTGACTTCAGGACGATGGAACCGGAACTGCTAAAATGCCAACTCGTTTCTGGGTTTTGGCCTACAGAAATATGTCATCCCTGCACCACTCTATAGTGGCGCAACTACTTAGCTATTTCCTCCAGACAATTTAACACTCAGAGCTGCATATGACCACACAAACATTATTTCATCACACTTTTTCCATTTTTCTTTTATGATAGATTCTTAGCAAACATCTTAACAAGTGTAAGTTGCAATTAACTTTTGGCACTAAAACTGCAAGACTGCAGAAATATTAATAATATATATATATGTATATATATATATATATATATATATATATATATATATATATATAATCAAATAATGTTATATAAGTCAAATATATGAGTGTACTATGGAATAACAGCGTTGATAAACAGTGCACTACAGACTATTATTGCAGCAAGGGGAAAATAGTGTTAGTTACGGATGCAGGACTGGTCAGGGGAGCGAGTTGTTGTTTTCCACGCTGTTTAATGATCTGCTTTGATTAAGCTCTTCTAATGTAATATAACAGGCCACACTCTGAGGGGCTTGATTTGAGAGCATGGCTGATTTAATAGCTTATCTGTGCTCCCCGACAAAAATCCTCTCCCCACACCGTAATCTGCTCACATGCCCTGAGCACCATCTGGGGAAAGAAAAGATATTGAGGTAGCTGGTGGAGGACGCCCGCAGAAAGCAACGTAATTGCTTGTGAGCAATGCCTATGTCTCCTTGCACACATTTTCCCCTTTAAACAAACCTCACTAAGGCAGGCATGGTGGCAGATTTCCCCCTCCACAGTTTTAAAAAATGCTGGTGCAGCAACTTTGTCATTTTACACCAAGTCATAACACTCACCTTCAAATCACAGGACCTGTAAAAGACCTCAAACAGAAAAGAATCCATAGCGTTAGAAAGATGGACGTAATGCATTTTCATGTAAAGCGCAATCAAATGTAAAGTGCTGTACTTGTGATAAGGACAGGATGTAATGACTCTCGCAGCTGCAAAGCCATCCGGCAAGGCCACAGTTTGGGAGGAGATGATTAGGCAGTTGTGCGACTCCTCAGCATGTTCTGGGAACTGGATTCGGCTGAGTGAGATGTAGCTTAATGTTCCGTGCGCCTCATTTTCACCCACAGCTGAATGGAAGTTTCAAACGGCACAGCTGTGAGACTGAACCTGTTAGCGGTGACAGTAAATTGAATCGGAGAAGCTCGACTATGCTTTTTCATTATGAGACGCAGCTCTCCAAACACTTGCAGTAAAATTTTCATAACAGAGAATTAAGGAGAAACATTCGGTACTTGAAGTGCCGTTCCATTATCTCTTGACATCCAAAAACATCCATGTTTATTAGAGTGTATTGCTGCGATTTGTTTTCAAGTAATGGCAACAAAACTAGGATAACATTTTCAATATTTTGAAGGTCACATATCTCATGCGTCTTGTAAGGGTTTCTAGAGATGTCTTTATGAAGGATGGACTTCAGATCAATACTAGTTTTTATTACTATCTAAGGTCTTATTGTGCAGCATCGCTCTCTCAGTGGGTTTTACTGCATCTCCTCCAGAAACATGGGGGGAATGACAAATAACCTTAACATACAAAAGCTTCACATTTGAACAACACCCCAGACTATCCCAAAAGGTCATCATTTGATGTTCTTCTGAGTCAAACGGATATGCAGTGAGGGGAAAAATGGTAACACTTTATAAGGTTAGTTTCATTTGTTAACATCAGTTAACTATAATAGTTAACATGAACGAACAATACTTAGTAGTAACGGTACACAGAAGTCAGGGTTTGGTACCAGGGGCGCCGCTAAGGGGGGAAAAGTTAGGACGATTCTAAGGGCCCACACACTTTTAGGGGCCCCAGAGATCGATTTTATTAATTGAACGGGTGCAGTAGTAGGGGCCTTACCTCATATTTTTTCATAGGGCCCAAAATCCCTGGCCGCACCCCTGCTTGGTACCTCTGTTTTGGGGTCACGGTTCGATGTAAGTTCGGTACAACAGGAAAAAGCAACAAATCCACAATGCTAGGTTTCATTTACTTTGAACAGACAGTAGTGCAAATTATAGTTTGTTCCAAATAGTTGCATTTAGTCCCCGCTGAGGTAGCCTACTAGTGTGTTAAGCACTAAGCAGTAAAAAGCATGCACTCTTGCAAAAGAGTATTTTTTTATTTGGTCACAATCAGCAACAAAACTGAAAAGCATCTCTTGTGTTATAAAAATACAAAATAAAACGTAACTATAAAACTTGTGCAGAAAGTGGTTTTCTTTGCGCGTGAGAGTTCATTAACATGAGGTGACAATGGCGAATGCACAAAGTTCAATACGCCTTTTCAAGAGATCACAGAAAGATGAGTGAGAAGGAGAAAAGGGGCATCTACATCTCTGCCGACTCACCTTTTCATGAGGAGACAGCGAGTAAAGCGGCACCTGAGGCTTCCCATTTCCAGGACATGCATATTTCATCAGTGGACTGTAGAAGTGAGACTTATACGACACAAAATCGGCACAATGCCAAATAATTTTGTCTCTTTATAATAGCGGAAACAACTTAAAATACTTCTAGTCATTTATGGCAGGGGTTTTCAACCTGTGGGGTTGAAAGTGTTTTTATTTGTGTACATTCTAGACTCAAAACATTGTGCTTTTGTAAAATAAAGAAAACAAACAGGATGCCGCTTTTTGCCACCCCGTTTCCTTTCTGTTAAGTTAGTGGGTCACGTCACAAAAATGTATTGACATTCAGTTTATAGGCAACTAGCTCTTGGTTGCCATTTGAACTCTTGTTTTGGGTTCATGCGTAGATCGTCTCTTCTTCTTTTGCTCATTTTTCCTGTTGTGGTGGTTAGCAAACTGCGTTGCATTACTCCATGTGCCCCCTTCTGGATTGGAGTGTGGATCGCCTGTGATTGACTGTTTTCGTTGTCTGACTGTATGCCCTGAGCCGTGATATCTGTACCGTGACGGTTCGGGACGAATACATGTACCATTACACCCCCATTTGTTATATATTATGGTAGTATTCCAAAGTATATATTATTTTTAAGGATTTTAATTACTTGTTAATATAATTCTAAGTTATAAAATAAGTTTATTATATATTTTTTTTTATTTCATTAATGTGCTTATCTGTTTGAGTGTGCAAAATAAATTATGAATAATACATTTTAATAAATCCTTGTAATCCTGCAATGATTCCACAGCTAAACTATATATCAAATTAGTTATTTCACTGAGCATAGGAGATGTTAATGGGAAAAAAGTGACTGTAATTTGTCATGTCCTTTGATCAGAGCTTTATGTGAGAACTACAGTAATTACTTAAGAAGGTCATTGCTTTTCATTTGGTCTGCCACATGCCATTTCTCCCTCAAGGTAACAGATTATAGAAAGATGACTGATTGCCCCACCACAATATTACATAATGACGAATAAGCAATCTTGGGTAACACTTTACTTGAAGGGGTGTGCAAAAGACTAACATGACACCTTCATAATCATGACATGACACATGTTATGAATATGAAGGAAGTTTTATGACTGTTTGTGACAACTGTCATTAAGTGTAATTCGCTCAATTATGACATTTTTAATGCAAATATGACATTGTTTGAGATGTCTTTGTTATGACACCTTGACATAAAACACAGACAGGTTATGATGTATTGGTTTGTCATGACAACTTGACATTACTAAGACAACACAACCTGTCATAAACATGACATAGCAGATTAATTATCAAACTTAAGAAACCACTTAGCTTTATGGGCTAACATTACATTAAACTGTTAGGTGGTTGGTTATGACATTGGCTGTCATGAAGCCATTATAACTGTTTAATGACAAATTCAATTCGTACCACTGTAGTTGAGGTCACGAAAAATATTCATGGCACAGTTATAATGGACTGATGACAGCCAATGTCAAAACCAACCACATGACAGTTTAACTTAATTTAATGTTGTCATGACAAAGACACTGACAGGTTATGATGTTATGGTTTATGTCAAGATGTCATAAAAAAGACATCTTAAACAATGACATATTTGCATTCAAAATGTCATTATTGAGCGAAAGACACTTAATGACAGTTGTCATAAACATGCATAAACCCTACTTCATATTCATGACATATGTCATGTCATGGTTATGAAGGTGTCATATCAGTCTTATGTTCACCCCTTCAAGTAAAGTGTTACCCAATCTTGTCTCAATCGCTCATCTTTACGTCACAGCAATGGTGTTGCAATATCACAAAAGCTTCTGAGCGCATATTTTTGCATAGCTAATTTGCAAGAAAATATAAATATTATATGTCACAAAGTCAGGAGAGAGTGTTTGGAATAGTTGCCCTTCAGAATGAACTAACATAAGCAGAGGAATCTTCGAGTAGACGTCGGAAGATTGTGCTTTTGAGAAAAGAAATTAATCATTGGTGAGTCCTAGAGCACCAGCAGGGGAAATAAAAGAAGAAGAAAAAAAGCCAGTGCTCAAGGGTGCTGGTGAGAAGAGCAAAGTGCCTCCACTGTCACCTTTAAACAGCTCCTGGAAGCTATTTCCCAGATTTGATTTGCCTCACTTTCAGGGAAGTCTTGGCCCCACATTCACAAAGACATCACTTTATATCCTATCATTGCTGCGATTCATGGCAGCTCTCTCGCTGCTGTTGTTATGAATCTTATTACCTCCATCCCACTAGAAAGAGATGCATTGAGCTTAAGAACAATGATTTAATGATGCTACGCTTGCATGCATTTGACCTGATTAAAGCTGAAGTGTGTCATTTCTGTGCCACTCACATCAAAATGAACTGTGAAAATAATGACTGTGTTCAAACAGGTCCTGGATATTCCTGCCATCTGCCATACAGTGTAACAGTTGGGTTCTTGAAGTAAAAACTTGTTAATCAATAGTATATGCTTTTGTTGAAGCCATCGGTGATTGCGTCTTGAAGCACGTGTGAAATCAGTCCAATGGCACGGCGGGACGTCATACCGTAGCGTGTGACATCATGATCAGGAAGCTACAAAGCACACTTTGACCAAACAATGTCAGCTTCTGATTGGCCGAAGCAAGTCGATCACAGGCATGTAGGAAGTATGTCAGGGAGACGCAGTATTTTCAGGGAACCAGGGTTACAGTCGTAACAGAGACGTTCCCTTTCAAGAGAACTCCTCGCTGCTTCAAATGTTGACGCTATGAGAACAATATACCCACTACACCATACCGAGTGGGGCCTGTCCTATTGTGAATCACGGCGAGCACAAATCTGGGACATAATCACCTGAGACCCCGATGTGGAGTCCAAGTCCAGATTATGAAACCTCACAAATGTGTGGAGAAGAATATCCCGCCACATCACATACTTCCTGCAGGGAAAGTCCTGACAATAAGGCTTTTGAAACTGCCATATTCCTAATTGACTGTGCAGCCATGGGTGAAGGTTGTCCGCACGCCTCATAGGCAAGAGAGAAAGAACTATCCACTTGCTTATTCTCTGTTTAGTTGACGGAGAACCCCATCTGGGTAACCCAAAGCAGACTAAAAAATAATCTGATTTGTACCACAGGGCAGCTCTGTGGACATAAGCATCTGGTTCTCTGAGTGGACACAGCAAGATTAGCTTCTCCAGGTCCGCCCTCTGAAAGTGAGGGCAAAAGCCCTGCAATATTATAGGTTGTGCCACATTCGTGAAAACTTTCAGCACGTGACCTGGTCTAGATTGAAGAAAAGCCCTCATGATACCAGGAGCAAACTCTAAACATGAAGGGGAAAACCAACAGAGCCTGAAGATCTTCTACTCTCTGAAGAGAATTAATAGCCAGCTGGAAAGAGTCACAAAAACTTTTCTGCAAAAGACTCAGTAGGTTATAAGGGCGCCATAGCCAGGCCTTCCAACACGATGGCCAAATCCCAAGCTGAAAGCCTTGCGGCTTGCAGGCCTCAGCCTCAAAGCACCACGTAAGAAACATAAAGTGCGAATGATATGCACGTGAAAACTGCGTATGATATGCACGCAAAACAATTTGTGCTATAGATAAGCTCTTTCATGAGATTCGACTGGATTGGGTGAAAGCACGTTTTAAACAGGTAACACTTATTCACACACGCAATCGCTCTCTCACTAATGCATTGCATTCAAACAAATGTAATCTTACAGTGCTGTCTGTATTCGATTTAGAATGAGCAGAAATCTGTAAGAAATGTAGCGACCCGTAGATAAAATTGATGAAAGCGTAGTTACTTTCTTCTTTCCAAACAAAATGTGCACTGCAAAATTCCAGCGTAGATTTTTATTGAGATGAATGTATTTCGCACACAGAATTTTTACGCTTAAATGTAAGTGACCACATTTGTATGTGACCACACCATGTGTTGTATATAAGACAAACATTGTCTTATATTTGGAACAATACGGTATTAATTTAATCATAGATGTACCACATACACAGGCAATTTCTTTGTAAATATATTTGTAATTTCTTGTCAAATTTAACTGTAACAGTTCTGAATAGAAATCATTAAAGTTCATTGTTGTTAGCATATCATAGTGACTCAACAAAATCTTTTTTTTTTTTTTTTTTTTTTTTTACAATTTAGACAACTTAACCACCATTAAATTCCTGTGCAAATTTAATGGTATGATTTAAATTTGAAAAAGTGCAATTTATTGGAAGACTGTCATAGATGTTGTGAATGGTCCAGACTGCTTTTATCTGCGGCAGAAATCATGCAATAGATAACACAGTACATCTGTAGATCTGTTAATAAGAAACACCAAGTTGTGAGTTGTGAGCTTAGCCCAACTTTTCTGACTTAAAAGGCCAAGAAAGAGGAACAGAATAATAGAAGCATATATCACTGTCACCACTTCACAGCCTCGTGATTGATGACTCCAAGCACTGGAGATCCTAACTTACAGCTCACTAATGTCCTGATTATGCCCACTACCCCATGTGACTGAACTCTGCTTCACTTTAGATTATTCAAATATCAACAAGCCTGCTCTCAACCTCCAAATAACCGATGAGTTATCCTTAAGATGGCGTTAATAAAAGACCGGATGAGATTTTACCCAAGCGGAGCCGGCTTTCATGCAATCCATATGCTGTCACCACAAGCAGGAAATAAGAGCTGTCAAATTCCTTCATGTACGTGTCAAAACTCTATCATTGCATATGGGTGCAATGCATTAATCAGGCAAGGTTTAGCTCTCTCCAGCCTTGGTGTCTGAGACAAATGATTCAAGCAGAGCCTAACATCATCTGATGTCTTTGTAGGTCACTGAAAGGCAATGCCAATGAAATTTACTTAACAGTGTTTACTCTCACACTTAATGTGACTAAGATAAGGGCTTTCTGTAAATTACTTAGCAATGTCTTCTGGTGGGCAATTCATTTTGTGGAATATTTCCTTGTGCCGTGCTGTTTTCCTTTTTGTCCTGTTTCACTTCAAAAGTGAAGAGAAGCACAAGAGAAGCATAACAGATCATGAGTATCAGTAATAAGAAACACAAACTATGGAAACACAAGTAACATGAAGCTTAGACATGCAACAGGGAACAATAGGACGTGATGGCGTTATTTTGCAATAATGACTGTCTGGCGCTACTTTATCCTGCTTATGTTCTTTGTACATGACTACTAAATAAATTAATTAATAGATTACATGGATATGAAATACTGATTTGAGTTGAAATTATTTTATTATTTTTTATTTATTATTATATGACTAGCTGAAGACGTTACTGTAGCTTTACCCATTAATAGACATGGTACATCCTTGAAAATATATTGCAGCACAGTGCTACAACCATAATGAAATGACCCTTCACAATAGATAATGCTTTACAATGAACTCTATTAAAGAGCTACATATGCAATTTATCTGCTCAATAAAATACCTTACTCATCTGTTTTGTAATAAAAACGCCATCTTGTGAGCGTTGTCAAATCCCACAGTTCTCGCATCTCCAAAAAGCCAAGCCAATCTTGATTGTATCAATTTGATGCAATGAATTTTATTACCAGCTCTGTCACGTTCTCTTTTTGCAAGCAGAAGCTCCTCTGTTCGGCGTGTTTTTTATTTCATTTTTAAACAGGTGATTCCTGGAGATTCGAAATGTAGCGTACTACATGTCAACCTTTCGCGCTTGTTGTGACACCTAACCTATGCCACTCCCACAAACGTCAAAGTAGCGGGAACAAATTGTCTCTATTTTGTTCTATTGGGTTCTCTCTCATCCAGCTCTTTGTCTATGTCAATGACCATTTTGTTAGTTTTTGTATACAAATGCAGTTTAGAGGTCAGTTTACAAAAAATGTACTACACACAATATCAAATAAAAAAATAACCAGCAAACATTTATAGCAGTATGAAAGTTTCTGGTGCCATTTCAATTCTAACGACATTACATTTTATTAGTATTCTGTATAACGACATTCACCTCTTTATGTGTGGGAGGACTTACAATTATGATTAATGACTGCACACTGATATTACTGTGTAAATTATAGAGCCAGGAAGATATTGAGTGGGAGAGAGAGAGAGAGAGAGAGAGAGAGAGAGAGAGAGAGAGAGAGAGAGAGAGAGAGAGAGAGAGAGAGAGAGAGAGAGAGAATAAAAATAGCATCTTACTCACAAGACACAAAATCTGCCCTCAAAATGAAAGAGAAGTCAGCCCAGTGCTATAGACAGCTTGTTAAAATGCAGTCTGTGCTCCTCCATTGTTGTGTGTGTAATTGGTAAGCAGCCAAACAGTCTCAAACGCTTTGTAATATTTATGAAACATGTCAAACCCAGATACTGGGATTCATTCTAGTTCCAATCAAAAGCAGTGTGTGAAATTAAAAAAAGCCTCCTGTGAGTAACCTCTGAGTAATCTTCTATATTTGTGAAATAAGGGGGGAAAAAAACTAAAATGGTAAGGCAAATGAAGGGTTCTTGAAGCATTTCCAGTTAAAACGAGCAAGTCCTGGAGGAAAAACTCATAGTTCATTTAACTGTACCCCACAGATAATGCATTTGCCTAATATAAGCTAATGGCATATTAATGATAATAGAAATGGAGACGATTATAGATAAGACCCACACAAAATTCAGTGTATAGAAAATCTGAAGCTATACAGCATTTAGCGCTGGAGCTGAACTCAAAGTCTTATTGTCCAGGGTTAGACACAGATGTGTTTTGTTTATTTACTAAAATGCTCAGTATTCAATTCACACTCTCTATTCCAGTAGATGGTATAAACCCTCATTAAATTCACTGAGCTGTAACTACAGTCAACTCACTTTTAAATTAATTCTCCCTCTGCATAAACATGTTTACCCTAGACTTATCAGTTGCTCTTGAAATGAATGAGAATGGGCAGCTATCTGATGTATGGGAATGGAAGGACGGAAGGACGGAAGGATGGAAGGATGGAAGGATTTTAATTTAGGCATGGCCAATAGAGAGAAAGTGTCCCTAGAGGACTTCCAATGAATGCTATCAAAGAAATTGTGTTCGGAGCATGCCTGTGTTTCTCTGTGTGTGTAGATTGGCGGACGGCGGTCGATATTTATCTGTAATTGGGAGTGTGTGAAAAGAGAAGGAGTCTGTCTGGATAAATGGGAACAGGCTATTTTATTTTCATTTTCTTAATAAACAAACTCAAGTCACAAATAAACTTGGACTCAAACTAAAGTATTTTAAGCGACTGACTCTCTATTGACAGCCATTCAAAATATGCATTCTGACAAAATAAAATTTGCAAGCAACATTTAAATGACAAATATCTCATTATATTATTATAAATGTTTTATTTTTTACAGTTATGGCTCAGGTGATTGGCTAATAAACAATTGTTTCCAGAACTGAGTGGTTATTTGAAATTGCCTCTAGGAGTTCCATGTGGTCAATGTTTTTTTCAGGCCAAAATATAATTAAAATATGGCCTGAATATAAGTCATAAACAGTGTTGTTTGATTTTGTTCCCCTTCAAATGGCCAAATATATGACAAAATATAGGCTACATCAAAATAAATAAATACAAATTGGGCGCATATTATTTTATTTATTTATTTATTTATTTATTCGGGACAGTGCACATTAATGGACAATCTAACATTTTTTGTAAAGACTGTAAATGAGCCAGGTTATAGCATAAATGCTAATTTTCACCGGTAGTCCCGAGGCAGGAAGACAACAACATAAAAAAATATGACAATATACAATATCAAGCAAAAAACACATTTGCACACATTCAGGCAGTATACTTTTTATCAATAAAATTATTCAAGATGAGGACATAACTGGGAACTTTTTAGAAGCTGTTTAAGGTGCTTTTTAAATGTGCAGTAAGTGGGACATTCATATATGACATACATATATATATATATATATATATATATGATAATATAGGCCTAAATGATATTTAGATTGTAAATATGCTAAAAAAGAAATCTGAGGAATAAATGCAAAAACATCTGAGGAAAATATAAGAAAAATTTACTCAAAATATATTTATTTTTATATTAAATTAGCAATGCAGTATATTTTTTATTATATGCATTTTGAAATATATTTTTAAATAAAAAATCTGAACTTTTTTATGAGGTCATGCACCAAAGTGCCACTGAGAATAGTTATGTTAACGGATGGATTTCTTCTACTGGGAAGAAGAAGAAAAAGGTGAGTTAGCTTTAAAACCACATGTATTCATCCAAGGTAGAAATGAAAGTCACTTTGGATAACTTCATGCATGTAAATGCAAAATCTGACTCTAGCATTATTTCACATTCATTATTATTTCAACATTCACGTTCAGATCGTTTAGTGGTTGGAGAATTTTGTTCTGCTTGATCATTAGTGGCTCAAAGCCAGAACCTCACAGATGGTTCATGGCCCTCTCACACCTTATGGTTTTCATGGATGGAGAGTGCATGGAGACGTACTTTCGAAGTAAAGATGAATAATGTAATGTTTCTTCTATCCCAAATCTGTTTTAAAGCAGACCTTCCAAATTAGTTTCTAAAATCCTACTGTAATCACAGTGTACTCCAGTGTATATTACAGAAAAGTGCAGTGTATATAAAATATAATAGCTCTGTTTTAGTCCTTCACACATACACCTTCCAGTCCATTTTCCTGTGTCGCTCTACATACATAATTCAAAAGAAACTGTAGTGAAACTTCAACAGTTTTTTGAAGGAGTGGAACGGTCAGATTGACAGCGTCATGAGAAGATATCATGCGCGGCGTAGTGATCAGTGATGTGGTGAGAGTTCACCAGGGCAAACAGCAGGGGATGGAGAGAGACTGTGCTGGGCATTGGCCTGTCACATGAATGAAAAATACTCTGCTTTAAAGAATGGATGGAGTTGGACTGGGACCTCGACTCATCCTTTTCAAACAGCTCCCACTTTGAAAGCATATACGTTATGTGGGAGTGAGATGGTGGGAGAAAAACAAAACAGATATAAATAATTTCACCTTGTGGTACTGCAGACAAGAAAAATGAAGAAGGGAGCACTACATTGGCATATATGTCTTATCAGACAGCCTCTTATTGCATATGTTCAAGCTGTAAATGACTGCATTTATAAATGGTTGCATTGTGTTGTTTATCTTGTGGATACTTGAACTGATAGAAGAGACTCATATTGGCTCTGTACCAAAACCTTGTGAGCTGCCTTGCTGTCTACTGGCTACAGCAGCTGGGTGTTCACACTAAAAAGTGAGCAAAAGTCATTCAATTTCAATAACATTTAATGCTTTCTGGCAACATGACCAGCAGTGTTTGAACAGAGTGCAACTTTATGCAAATGATAAGTGATGCTGGGTTACATGATTGACCACCTGATACAGCAGTTGAGTATTAGCCTAATGTTGTAGCTAATGGCGCTTTTCCACTGCATGGTACGGCTCGGTACGGTTCGCCTCGGCGCGGTTCGACTCGCTTCGCTTTTCCACTGCGTGGTACGACTGGACTCGGTACAGCATGGTTTGGTTCGCTTTAGCTCGGTTGCTTTTCCACTGCAGTTAGTACCGCTTCAAAGTGGGTGGGATTGATCGTTATAGTTGCGCCGCCTCTACTGCCATGACATCATCGTAAATGCGCCACATTTCAAACGCACAACACACTGACCACAATTCAGCCAGATTCTTGCGTTTTTCAAGCAAGTAGTTTAAAAACTGGTGCTACAGCGTTGGCTGTTGTCTACTGGCTATTTAAATCTAGCCGGTTTAGTGTCTTGTGTCGCAAATACAATGACTCTGGTAGTGACGATTCTGTCTGACCAATCAGTGATCTGCAGTGTTTTCACATCACATTTTAGTATCGGTACGGTACGCTTGGAACCTCAACAGAGGTGGTACCATTTAAAGCGACCCGAAGCGAGCAGTACCGTACCTTACCGTACCATGCAGTGGAAATGCGCCATTAGTGAGCCGTACCGAACCGAGCCGTACCGTACCATGCAGTGGAAAAGCGCCAAAGTGTGCCGTACCGAACCGAGCCGTACCGTAATATGCAGTGGAAAAGCGCTATAATTACCATTATTACTAGATGACAACCTGGATGTTCTAATTGGAGCTGTTTACATCCCAATAAGGAATTATGCTTTTCAATGGCAACATTATTAAATCTGTGTACTTTGAATAATCAATAGACAAAATCAACATGTAGCTAACAGTCATTATAGAAATGCATTATTAATGTATAGTTTATTTAGCGATGCATTAGATATTTATTCAACTCTGTGCTAGCTATCTTAACTATCTTGGAATTCCGCCTGAATTTAACATACCCAAGTTTAAATATTCAACCTAGACACATACAGTGTAGGAAATTTAAAAAGCTAGTGTCATTGTACAGAAAACCCTTCAAATGTATTAAATCAGATTGCAAAACTTCATAAATAGCATTGTATGCTTTTAAAATATTACGAGAAACAAAATAAAATAGGACTTTTATTTTGTATTTTTTACACAATCCTGTCTTTGAAAATCTGTGATTCAGGTACTGTTTGCTCTAGGGACCTGCTGATTATATTGTTTGACTATACTAGGTGGCAGTATCCACCAGAAAAAAGTTTTTTTCTTTATCACATTCTGAGCAAGAGTTATTCAAATATAACCGAAGGGAGGTAAAGTATCATTTTTAGTGCATATATGTGTCCTTTGGATTTTTCTAATACTCTAATGCAATTTTTTTTATTTACTAATATTACCCCAAAAATCCTACCTTTAATACATACTAAAGCACTTAATTATCTATTGATTTTCTTCATTTTCATTCAGGTTTAATCTTTGTATCTGAGAAACGCAAAATGGTATAAAGGAATGA
Organism: Meda fulgida; assembly: GCA_030578275.1. Lineage (NCBI taxonomy): Eukaryota > Metazoa > Chordata > Actinopteri > Cypriniformes > Leuciscidae > Meda > Meda fulgida. The sequence continues at coordinate 13,406,622 of CM060629.1, forward strand.
GACCAAATAACATTGTTTGTGTTGAATAAAAGCACAACAAATTCTCCTTTCAGGAGACACTAATCAATTAAAAAAAAACTGTCTTGTAGAATTTATATGGTCTAAAACACACCACTTGTACAAATTGAAACTTAAATAAAAATGAGAGACTATAGAAATATGAAAGTATATAACGTTAGGCCCAAGATGCACGCTACACGATGCATCGTCACTTTCCCTTTCAAGCTCTTTTAATATTGCTTCAGCGCAAGAGAACACCTTTTTAGCTACTTTTCCCTCTACAGATGCCTTTTTTTAATCAAAACGCTCGAAAAATACAAATATATCCAATCATTTTCTCCTCGCGGCGCGTCTATCATCAACAACGTCGTGATGTACAAAAGGGATCCCGTGATCCCGTCCATCTACTCCACTGATTCGTTGGATGATTCAGCATGTGACTGGACTAGATAAATGATTGACATGTGATTGGAAAGCTGACAACCTCAGCTTTGAGCACGTGCCTGATATGTATATCATCGTCATGATTAGAGGACGCTTGCACGTTTTTATGTTGATTTGTAGATCGCGTGTTTCTCCCGTCTAGCGCGTTTTGTGTTCTGGACATCCGCGACATAACAGTGGATTATTTATTTAGAGGAGATCACAGAAAAGTACAAATGGGCTCATTTGAAAGATAACATCCTAAGGTAAAAGATTATATAGAGTTTGTGGCTGATTTTAGCTTAGAGCACCTGTAATCGAAGTAGAAATGAGACGTTTGTCTTTGTTTTTTCACAGAAATCACATTTTACTGCCCAATTCTTGTGGAGATAATGTGAACTATGAGGTTAAAACAAAACAAACTACATAGTCATTTCTGAGAATGAGAGCTTTCTTTTGATATGATTTTTCTGTTTTGTGAGATACGTAAAAAAATACATATTCATATTTACATTTCTGCATCGCCATTTTGGGGGAGGAGCGATTTTGTGACGATTGTTTTTTTTAAAGCTTTATATGAATTGTTTGTTCCATATACACACATATTATGTTCTGTGTAAAGATTAAATTTTAAGATTTAAAATGATACTTTATATGGGGTTATAGTATCTCCAGAAACATAAAAAAAATAAGGTTAAATATAATGACGTAGCTCTATGGCCCGCCCACGGGCGATCAGAGTGGAAGAGGTGTTGTGTGACTCCTGTTTATTATCAGAAAAATATTGCATTATTAAGACATAAACAATAGTTAAATAAATGAATTATTAAACCGATATATTACGAGGCAATCACTTACAACAATTTACAGCTGAAGCCGCTGCCATTTTGAGTATTTGAGCAGTCAGAATGACGGTAATTCCGATTTAACGTGAGAGCACCTTAACTATAATCTGCAGAGATATAGCAGTGGCATGCAGTGGTGTTCTGAAATGAGGAGGAAAAGTCTTCACAGTTTATAAGCTGTTCTTTTTAATAGTCAAATTATATCTGTATCATCAGTCATCAAGCTTGGTAAACACGAGTCACACACAAATATACCTTTAATTTCACCAAGCTGATCGCTCACTATACCCAACACCACCACCCCTCCCCCACAGCCATCATGTTTTCAGGCCATTCCAAGTTTGATTTTGATGTGACATAAAGCGGAAATATCTAAGTGGCTGAGTTGTTTACTTTTTAATAGTCTTCCCATTAACGCCATAATGTTGTTCATTCAGACCGATGTGCAAACGCGCATGAAAACCAGGGGCGGGATTTATGGCACAAACCAATTATATCCAATCATAGCGTGATGGAAGCATTTGGTTGTCTCACGTGACTTTCCCCCATTTATTCTCGATTGCCCCCCTCTGAACCCACTGCAGACTTTAGGGTGTCTATTAAAACTCAATGGGCTGAGGGGAGGCAAGAGAGACACGGACTTTCACTGTAACTTTACTGGTGTCGCTGTTGAACAGTATTACTTTAATGATTCATACACTTTTTGATGTCAAATTTTGTAATATTTGTGTTGTTGCAATCGAAAGAAACTTACCAACGCCAACAGACATGTTTGTTGGGCTTTGTTGAATCAGTATGTCACCCCTGTCTGCATCTGTTTCCATTTGTCTGTGTTTGTTTTTACCGACTGAATCTGTCAATGGAATGTCTGAAAAGTGACTTGTCGGCATGTGATAGGTGGTGATTGTCGGCATTGGTCAGCAACTGTTGGTGCTGTTTGAATTAACCTTGATAAGCATAATAATACAAAGCACACCAAAAGTTAAAATTCATCTCACTATATCCACCATCTTGATGTTTTTCCTGAACTTTTTGTAATGCATTCTGGGTTTGGCTTTTGCAGGGTACATTTAGCTGCCTTAGAATAAAAAAAAAAAACTGTAATATACAAGGAACCTTTCCATTCCACAAAATGTTCTTTATAGAGGAAAAATGTTTTTACATTATAAAAATGTTCTTCACATTAAATTGTAAAAAAAAAAAAAAAAAAAAAAAAAAAAAAACTTTTTAAGAACTGTTAAAAGCTGCTTTTCCACTGTCGGGCCTCTTTGCTTACAATTCCATTCCATGCCAATACGGCCCAGCCGGTACAGATTTGGTTTCACTTTTCCACTGTGGGTTTTAATTGTATTATTAATTTGTGTTTACATCACTCAAAAGTGCCCTTAGCCATGCAGCTACCGAGAAATTGATAGCTAGGCATTAGACAAGTGACCATTTATATGTTGTGATGTCATACATGCATACTACCAGCACAGTTCAGCAAATGTGCTGAGAATTCCAGGCCGAGAACGGTATGTGATCAAGTGCAAATATATCTGGAACCATTCCTTACCGTTCTCGGAACCATTCGCCCGACGGCGGAAAAGCGTCTAAAAGTTCTTTCAGGGACCCAAAATGATTCATCTTTGGCATCGTTGTGAGGGGGGAAAAAAAAGAAAAAAAACTTTCTGGAACCTTTATTTTGATGTCACCAGGTGACGAAGGGCGGAACCATTATTTCGGTGTTGTTTCCATGGGGAACTAATTTAATGTAACACCCCGCCGGCTGCCCCAGGAAAAAAAAACAGCTCGGCTGGATCCCTCAAACGGGAGAAACGAGCGGCAGCTGCGAGATGGGTGGAGATTGAATTATGGCGTTCACGAGGGGGATCATAAAAGCGGATGTTTGAGTGAAGAAAGCACGCAGAGCTGGAATGATAGAGCGGGAAGGGGCGATCCACGGCAGAGAAGGAGTCTAAAACGGCGATTCAACCTGGATGGGGAAGGAGAGACAACAGTAACAGAGAAGTGAGACAGTTAAGTGCCATCGGGAATCCTTATTATTCGACTCAATGCTGGTGTGGTATACAACCGTCTGGCGAGTTTGCCCTGAGGCCTACTGAATTCTGATGATACCTATTGAAATCTGATGTCTGATGCTGTTGCAGTTTTAATGTCAGTGGTGTGTGTGTAGTACACTTCCCGTACAGTCTGGATGTCCTCTTTCATCAACTCAGAAGGAGGGAGTCGGCTGGGATAACGAGCGGAGACCTTATTCACTGCGAGTTGGTGTGAGTTGCAGTGCTTAGTGTGAAGTGAACACCTTTTAATATTTGAAGTGAGTGATTGCATGCACCGGTGTGAGGATTGTCTCCTTGTGTCTGCCCGTGTTCCCAGCCGTTGCACTCACTGTCCTGGATTGCTGAGTCAGAAGTAACCATTTACTGTGTGATGAGTGTGCATTGTACAGGGTTGTAGCTCCAGTCTGTCTAGTGTGAAGAGGATTCATGAAACTTCTATGGATTGCTGTTTGATTCTCCTGTTCTAAATAAGAACCAGTACCTGCCCATTGAGCTGTCTCACACTGAAGCAAGTCCCTGCTGTGAGTATTTGAATGCTGATGACTTGAAGAGGATTCGGGAAACATTCATATATTGCTGTTCGACTCCCCTGTTCCAAATAAAGACTAGTTCCTGTCCATTGAGCTTTCTCACACTGAAGCAAGCCCCTGCTAACCAGTTCCTGTCCATTGAGCTTTCTCACACTGAAGCAAGCTCCTGCTGTGAGTATTTGAATTCTGATGACTTGAAGAGGATTCGTGAAACATTCATGTATTGCTGTTTGATTCTCCTGTTCCAAATAAGAACCAGTTCCTGTCCATTGAGCTTTCTTACACTGGAGCAGGCCCCTGCTGGGAGTATGTAAATGCTTATGACTTGAAGAGGATTCGTGAAACATTCATATATTGCTGTTTGACTCTCCTGTTCCAAATAAGAACCAGTTCCTGTCCATTGAGCTTTCTCACACTGAAGCAAGCCCCTGCTGTGAGTATTTGAATGCTGATGACTTGAAGAGGATTCGTGAAACATTCATGTATTGCTGTTTGATTCTCCTGTTCTAAACAAGAACCAGCATCTACCCATTGAGCTTCTCACACTGAAGAAAGTCCTGTCGTGAGTATGTGCATGCTGTTGGCCTGAAGAGGAACTGACGTGTGAACGCCTGAGAGGCATCTGCTCCATTACTTACCCTTGGTGGTGTGAAGAGGAACTGTCGTGTGAACGCCTGAGAGGCATCTGCTCCATTACTTACCCCTGGTGGTGTGAAGAGGAACTGTTGTGTGAACGCCTGAGAGGCATCTGCTCCATTACTTACCCCTAGTGGTGTGAAGAGGATCTGTTGTGTGAACGCCTGAGAGGCATCTGGTCCATTACTTACCCTTGGTGGTGTGAAGAGGAACTGTCGTGTGAACTCCTGAGAAGCATCTGTTCATTTACTGGCCTCTGGCTGTGAGGAGAACGACGGTGTGAATTCCCTGCAAGAATCTGTTCCGTGACTTACCTTTGGACGTCCGGAGAGGCCCCGCTGCGTGAATCCACTGTGAGTGCCGGCTCCGTCGCACACCCCTGGCGGCCAGGAAGAAGAGACACCAAGTTTTAGTTTAGGAAGTTTTAATTCAATAAAATACTTTTTATACTTGATACCTTGTCTGGTGTCGTGGTGTCTCTGGGTAACTCCTCGAGGTAGTACGCTCACAGGGGTGGTCTGCGCCAGAGGGGGGCCATCCCGACCTGTGACAGAATTGGCGTAGTCGGCAGGGTTTTCTACCTCGAGTGGAGCGACCAGGGGCACCCGATGGCAGACGAGGAATTGCCAGTGGCTCGGCCTCAAGTCATGCCCATCTTTATGGGAGCCCCGTGGGCACAGAGATATGGAGGACCAGGGTCGGGCTTGAGCTTGTCAGAGTGGAAAGCCCAAGTTGAATATATGGCAGGACTCCAGGAGCTAAGTGCCCCGCAGACGTTGCAGTTTGTCCTGAATTCGCTTGAGGGAGAGGCCCGGAAAGAGGTACAGGCCGCACCAGAAGCGACTCAAGCTACGGCACAAGCTGTCTTCGATTTCTTGGCTGGGCAGTATGGCGATGTTACCCCCGTGGCCGTCCTCCGGACTCAGTTCTTTAATTGTAATCAGGGACCCAAACTCTACGGGCCTTTGCTCTGCAATTACGGGAGCAGTACACCAGGCTGAAGGGGAGGCGCGACCATGGTCTGAGAGGCGAAGAGACCTTGTTGCGGGATCAATTTCTCCTGGGGCTTAGGGAGGGCCCCATTCGTCAGAGCTTGCGGATACAGCTCCGCCGAAATCCCGAGTTGACCTTCGAGGAATTGCTGCGAAGGGAGGCGCTGGCCTTAGAACTGGACCATGCAGAGGTGGTGGACCCCTCTGTTTCTATGGCCGCCAGTGGGACCCATAACTCAGTCTCTGCTGGGCTGTCTGATTGGAAGCAGACTTTCCGTGCTGAACTCATGAAAGACGTCCGGGAACAAATGACCGAGCTGTCCAAGACTCTTCTGGAGGAGTTTCGCCGGGACCGGCCAAGTCCATTGCCCTTGCCTCGACAGCGTTCTTACTCCGATGGGAGTCGAGATCGAGGGAGACGTCCTTTCCGGCCTACGGGGCCTAGATTCCAGTGGGATGACCAGGGTCGCCCAATCTGTAATAACTGCGGGGAGCCTGGACACTACAGTCGCCAGTGTGGCATGTGCCGCGGCTCACAGCGAGGTTTTTAGAGTTACCGACCACTGTGGGTCAAGTGGTCGGGACCTCCTTAATTGACCCTTCCTTGCCTGCTTCTCCTAGAGACCGTCTAGTCGGGCATTGCCCCCTTGTGGAGATCCAGGTCAATGGCATCAAGGTCCAGTGCCTAGTTGACACCGGGTCCCAAGTCACACAATTCTCTGAGAGCTTGTCTAAAGAACTGTTCAGTGTTCTATCTCTGCAGGAGGCAGAGGCCCCCTGGCTTACCTTACGAGGGGCAAACGGTCTGGACATCCCTTATATCGGTTACCTGGTTACGGACCTAGAGATCCATGGGGTCACTGTACCACAGAAGGGAGTTGTGGTTGTCCGGGACCATTGTCTGGGTACGCATCGAGCCCTCCTTGGTATGAATGTTATTGCAGATTGTTGGGAGGAAGTGTTCCAGGCTCGGCTTCGTCAGGCTACTCCTCCAGCTGAGGGAAGAGAATGGGAACGGATTGCTACAGACTGTCGCCGGGTCCATGCCGCCAGTTCTCAGGGGAGCCGTGAGGGCACCGGCCGGATTGCTTGTCGATATGCCCTGTCTATCCCGGCTCGAAATGAGGCCGTTATCTGGGCTCGATTACCCGTCCAGGCGTATGGACCAGGAGAGTGGGTGCTCATCGAACCCCATCTGGACTGCCAGGTCGTTGAGGTGGCCCGAGGGCTGGCTGTGGCCAGGCGAGGCCGAGTCGCTGTGAAGGTACGGAATGAGAATCTCTACCCCGTCAACCTGTACCGCCATCAGCGACTGGCCCGGGTTACTTCGGTGAGTCCCCAACAAGTGAGGGAAGGCGGGGGAGTGAGCTTCAGCCAAGTGAGTCCCACTTTAGTTGAGGTGGCCCTGGCATGAGTGGATCAGCCGGTGGACTTGTCGGGAGAGAGGATGCCGGCCCATCTCCTGGGGGAGTCCCTGCAAGGAGAGGGGCTGGGAGACAGTCAGACACGACAGCTCCAGGCGTTCTTGGCGAAGTGGGCACACGTATTCTCCACGCACGATGAGGATTACGGTCGCACCGACATCGTGAAACATCAGATCCCTACTGGTGATGCCGCACCAAGCCGGGAGCGGTATCGTCCGGTGCCACCGACCCTCTATTCCGAGGTTCGTACCTTGTTGAAGGGGATGTTGGAGAAGGGGATCGTTCGAGAGAGCAGTAGCCCTTGGGCGGCTCCAATTGTCCTGGCGCGAAAGAAGACCGGAGCTTGGAGGTTCTGCGTGGACTACCGTAGACTGAACCAAGTCACCAAGAAGGATGCCTTTCCGCTGCCGCGGATCGAGGACTCTCTCACCAGCCTGACTCAAGCCGCATGGTATTCCACTCTAGATCTGGCCAGCGGGTTGGCAGGTACAAGTGGAGGAGGGAGACCGAGAAAAGACCGCGTTTACTACCCCCTTCGGGCTTTTCGAGTGCGACCGGATGCCGTTCGGCCTTTGCAACGCTCCGGCCACTTTCCAAAGGCTGATGCAACGGTGTCTGGGTGGCAAGTTAGTAGATTCCACGTTAGTATATCTAGATGACGTCATTGTTTACTCTCCTGACTTCGTATCCCATCTTCGGCACTTAGAACAAGTGTTTCGGGCCATGGAGAAGTACGGACTGAAGTTGCAAACAGATAAGTGCCAGCTGTTTCGTAAAGAAGTAAATTTCTGGGCCACTGTGTAAGTGCCTCTGGAGTCTCTGTGGACCCCGAAAAAGTGTCCGTTGTACAGGAGTGGAGCGTGCCGAAGACAGTGCGGCAAGTAAGGTCCTTCTTGGGGTTTACGGGGTACTATCGGCGGTACATCAAAGATTTCTCTAAGATCGCCAAATCATTAAACCAGCTCCTGGCGGGCTCAGCCCGTCCCCGTGGTCGTGGGTCCCCTCCTGTTGCTTGGGACTCCGCCTGCGATGTGGCCTTTCAGAGGCTTAAGCAGGAGCTGCTTCAGGCCCCAATTCTGGCCTATGCGGACTTCACCCAGCCGTTCATCTTATACACCGATGCTAGTAACCTCGGCTTAGGAGCAGTGCTGGCCCAGCGGCAGCAGGGAGTGGAACGAGTCATCGCCTACGCAAGCCGAAGTCTTCACCCCGCTGAGCGAAATGATTCCAACTATAGCTCATTTAAAATCGAATTGCTGGCGATGAAGTGGGCGATGAGCGAGAAATTTAAAGATTACCTATGGGGAGCAAAGGTACTGGTGATAACTGATAATAACCCTTTGGTCCATTTACGGACTGCTAAATTGGGGGCAGTTGAGCAGCGTTGGGTAGCGCAACTGGCTAATTATGATTACGAACTTCAGTATCGGCCGGGCACACACTAATGCCGACGTGATGTCCAGACTCCCAGGGGCCGAAGGCCGGAGCGTTCCAATGGAGACCATGGAGGAGCACGAAGAGGGACTCATGGTAGGACCGGGCCTCCAGCCAGAGGAAGCCTCCAGTAGTTGGGGCTGGGACCCCGAGCGGTGGAGGGGACGGCAGGAGGTAGACGTGGGGCTGCTGGCAATACTGTCTTGGTTGGTACAGGGGCTGCAGCCGGAGGGGGCAGAACGCCGGGCCCAGACATGGGCAGTGAGAAAACTCTTGGGGCAGTGGGAGAGGCTCTATCTGAGGGATGGGGTGGTCTGTCCGTCCGTCCAGGATGCTGAGCAGGGCGAAGCAGTTTGCCTAGTGGTAGTACCGGAGGGTCAGGTGCAGGCTCTTCTGCAAGCTTACCACACTCAACTCGGACACCAAGGGCAGGAGAGGACGCTATCTCTATTGCGGAGGCATTTCCATTGGCCAGGGATGGAGGCGTCAGTAGACTCGTTCATCCGGGACTGCCTGCGCTGCACACTCTTTAAAACAAGAAAAGAAGTGAGAGCCCCATTGGTCTCTATACGAGCCAAAGCCCCTTTACACATCGTGGCCATGGACTACTTGACGTTGAGTCGACCGGCGGACCGTATCCAGAATATTCTAGTGGTGACTGACCTGTTTACAAAATATGCTTGGGCCGTTCCGACTCTGGACCAGACTGCCAGCACCACTGCGAATGCCTTGTGGAAGACAGTATTCCAGCCATTTGGGTGCCCAGAGACCCTTCACTCAGATCAAGGGCCGAATTTCGAATCTAAGGTTATTCAGGAATTGTGTCAGCTCTATGGGTGTAAGAAGACCCACACCACGCCGTATCACCCTCAGGGAAACGGGGGATGTGAGCGGTTTAACCAGACCTTGCTGGGCTTATTGGGGACGCTGGACACGGACCGTCAGAGTAACTGGGTGTATAGTCTTCCCGCTCTGGTTCAGGCCTATAATAATAGTGTGCATAGCACAACTGGGTACGCACCAACATATTTGATGTTTGGGAGGCATGTGCGTTTGCCCACAGATTTACTGCTCGGAACGGCAGCGGCGGGAGAAGGTATGAGCCTGACCGATTGGGCAGACAAGCACCATCAGCGACTTCATTCGGCGTATGAAGAGGTCACGAATTGAATAAACACAGCGGCTGCTAAGAATAAGTGGTTATATGACCGGACATCACGAGAGGCTCCGCTGTTGCCTGGGGAGAGAGTCCTGGTGCGGGACAATCGGCGCCAGGGGAAGGGCAAGCTGAGCGATCGGTGGGAGGCCCTACCTTATATGGTGCAACGCCAGCAACGTCCCGACCAGCCGGTGTACACCATCCGTCCCGAGGGGAAGTCAGGCCCAGAGCGGGTCATACACCGAGATCTAATTCGCCCCTGCCCGAACTATCCAAAATCTTTGGTGGAGGCCCCCTCCGACCCTGAGGCACCCAGGCCACCCTTAGTAGGCTGGGCAGTGGTTCCGAGAGGCCCAAATATCGAGTCAAGGGGGGTAGATCCTGCCTCCCCACCGAGACGATCTCGACGGGAAAACCGAGGACAGCCCCCAGAGAGGTATGGAGACTGGGTCTCGGGACCTGGTTCTAGGGACTAGAACGGACTGGTGGGGGAGGATGTCACCAGGTGACGAAGGGCGGAACCATTATTTCGGTGTTGTTTCCATGGAGAACTAATTTAATGTAACACCCCGCCGGCTGCCCCAGGAAAAAAAAACAGTTCGGCTGGATCCCGCAAACGGGAGAAACGAGCGGCAGCTGCGAGATGGGCGGAGATTAAATTATGGCGTTCACGAGGGGGATCATAAAAGCGGATGTTTGAGTGAAGAAAGCACACAGAGCTGGAATGATAGAGCGGGAAGGGGCGATCCACGGCAGAGGAGGAGTCTAAAACGGCGATTCAACCTGGATGGGGAAGGAGGGACAACAGTAACAGAGAAGTGAGACAGTTAAGTGCCATCGGGAATCCTTATTATTCGACTCAATGCTGGTGTGGTATACAACCGTCTGGCGAGTTTGCCCTGAGGCCTACTGAATTCTGATGATGCCTATTGAAATCTGATGTCTGATGCTGTTGCAGTTTTAATGTCAGTGGTGTGTGTGTAGTACACTTCCCGTACAGTCTGGATGTGCTGTTTCATCAACTCAGAAGGAGGGAGTCGGCTGGGATAACGAGCGGAGACCTTATTCACTGCGAGTTGGTGTAAGTTGCAGTGCTTAGTGTGAAGTGAACACCTTTTAATATTTGAAGTAAGTGATTGCATGCACCAGTGTGAAGATTGTCTCCTTGTGTCTGCCCGTGTTCCCAGCCGTTGCACTCACTGTCCTGGATTGCTGAGTCAGAAGTAACCATTTACTGTGTGATGAGTGTGCATTGTACAGGGTTGTAGCTCCAGTCTGTCTAGTGTGAAAAGGATTCATGAAACTTCCATGGATTGCTGTTTGATTCTCCTGTTCTAAATAAGAACCAGTACCTGCCCATTGAGCTGTCTCACACTGAAGCAAGTCCCTGCTGTGAGTATTTGAATGCTGATGATTTGAAGAGGATTCGTGAAACATTCATATATTGCTGTTTGACTCTCCTGTTCCAAATAAGAACCAGTTCCTGTCCATTGAGCTTTCTTACACTGAAGCAAGCCCCTGCTTTGAGTATGTGAATCCTGATGATTTGAAGAGGATTCGTGAAACATTCGTATTTTGCTGTTCGACTCTCCTGTTCCAAATAAGAACCAGTTCCTGTCCATTGAGCTTTCTCACACTGAAGCAAGCCCCTGCTAACCAGTTCCTGTCCATTGACCTTTCTCACACTGAAGCAAGCCCCTGCTTTGAGTATGTGAATCCTGATGACTTGAAGAGGATTCGTGAAACATTCATATATTGCTGTTTGACTCTCCTGTTCCAAATAAGAACCAGTTCCTGTCCATTGAGCTTTCTCACATTGAAGCAAGCCCCTGCTGTGAGTATTTGAATGCTGATGACTTGAAGAGGATTCGTGAAACATTCATGTATTGCTGTTTGATTCTCCTGTTCTAAACAAGAACCAGCATCTGCCCATTAAGCTTCTCACACTGAAGAAAGTCCTGTCGTGTGTATGTGCATGCTGTTGGCCTGAAGAGGAACTGACGTGTGAACTCCTGAGTAGCATCTGCTCCATTACTTACCCTTGGTGGTGTGAAGAGGAACTGTCGTGTGAACGCCTGAGAGGCATCTGTTCCATTACTTACCCCTAGTGGTGTGAAGAGGAACTGTTGTGTGAACGCCTGATAGGCATCTGCTCCATTACTTACCCCTGGTGGTGTGAAGAGGAACTGTTGTGTGAACGCCTGAGAGGCATCTGCTCCATTACTTACCCCTGGTGGTGTGAAGAGGAACTGTCGTGTGAACTCCTGAGAAGCATCTGTTCATTTACTGGCCTCTGGCTGTGAGGAGAACGACGGTGTGAATTCCCTGCAAGAATCTGTTCCGTGACTTTCTTTTGGACGTCCGGATAGGCCCCGCTGCGTGAATCCACTGTGAGTGCCGGCTCCGTCGCACACCCCTGGCGGCCAGGAAGAAGAGACACCAAGTTTTAGTTTAGGAAGTTTTAATTCAATAAAATACTTTTCATACTTGATACTTGTCTGGTTTCGTGGTGTCTCTGGGTAACTCCTCGAGGTAGTACGCTCACAGGGGTGGTCTGCGCCAGAGGGGGGCCATCCCGACCTGTGACATTATGAGTGTATGTTGTATCGTTAAGAGTGTAGTGATTATATCTAAAGATGGAGATGTAGGCCTAAAATAAAATATTATAAGATAATTGCATGTTCTTTCAATACACATTGAACGAGTCTAAAGACTGTGGTATAAAGAAAGGGTGTCCTTTCTAATAAGAAATATTATGAATCTCTTTCATAACTCCTTTAAGTTATAGGCCTCTTTAATTGGCATTTACCTTTTTCTCTTTCAATTTCCACTCCGCTGCTTCTTGGACACGTCCCATATGCACCAAAGGTAGTGTGCATTCAGCGCGAAACCGTGCGAGAGATTCACACTTGAGTGAAGTGTTATCAGTGAATACAGTGAGACAGAGCAGGGTTCTCATTATTCTCTCGGACAGCGAGACTCTCTTCTGTATGTGAGCTGTTTAACTGCTTAATCATATTAGGGTTATTATAGTATTGAAAAGTTCACTAGTTTTTGTCTTTATTTCGTTTTATGTGTTCGTTTAGTTTTACTTAGGTCTAGGGGTGCATATGTGGTTTTATAACTTCTCATTTTTGGCCGAATCCTAATTACTAACTCATCTATTCATTGATAGGAAGTATGAAAATGATTTTCTCTCCATTTTATATTTACAATATATTTCACTACATCTGTATTCGTAATAGTTTAAGCTTTTACTTATGTTATGAAATGTATACTTTTATTCAGCAAAGACATTATGTACATAACATAATGTAACAAAAGTTTTCTATTCATTAAAAAAAACAAAAATATTAAGCAGCATGTTTTCAACATTGATAATGTTAAGAATTATTAATTGAGCAGCAAATCAGCATATTAGAATGATTTCTGAAGGATCATGTCAAGTCAAGTCAGGTGTATTTATATAGCGCTTTTCACAATATAAATTGCATCAAAGCAGCTTCACAATATCAATCAAATAACATAATGTTTGTTTCTTAGTGAAAAAACATCCACGTTTGGTAGGGCTGATCAATGTTATTAATGCTTGGTTAATTATTTTGAATATCCCCAACTGAGCAAGCCAAAGGCAACAGTGGCAAGGAACCGAAAAACTCCATCAGGTGACCTACTGGTGTCCTAAAACTCCACCAGGTGACCTACTGGAGAAAAAAAAAAAAAAAACCTTGGGAGAACCCAGGCTCAGTCGGGGGCCAGTTCTCCTCTGGCGTTTATGAACTAGAGGCCGGATTCACAGTAACTGTAATTTGATACAGAATTTTGTTTTATTTTATCACTTCGGGGTGGGTACGCGAACCAGAATCACAATGTTTTATCTGTAGAGTGGGAAAGGGATCCTCCATAGGGAGAGGCTAGTTGGCACTTCAGCACTGCGTTGTCATCGGGTCCAGGCAAAGCTCCTAGTCAGATCTGGATACGGCCTGGATCCGGTAGGCTGCGGGAAAACCTCGGGATAAACAAAGACACTAAAATTAGCGTAGATGCCATTCTTCTTATGATGATGTAACGAGTACATCAGGATTTAAGGGAAGTGTTCCCAGTTCCGGCTGACCTAATCTATGCAGCCTAACATTGAATTATAGAAGTCTATAATATATTATGTGCATGCTAGGTCAAAGAGATGTGTTTTTAGTCTAGCTTTGAACTGACAGAGTGTGTCTGCTTCCCGGACAATGGTAGGAAGACTGTTCCAAAGTTTTGGTGCTAAATAGGAAAAGGATCTACCGCCCGCAGTCGATTTTGATATTCTAGGTATTATCAACTGGCCCGAATTTTGAGATCGCAATAGACGTGAAGGACTATAATGCGTTAAGAGCACGCTCAAGTACTGCGGAGCTAAACCATTTAGTGCTTTGTAAGTAATCAACAATATTTTAAAATTTATACGATGTTTAATAGGCAGCCAATGCAGTGTTGACAGAACCGGGCTAATATGGTCATATTTCCTGGTTCTAGTAAGAACTCGAGCGGCTGCGTTTTGGACCAGCTGTAGTTTATTTATTAAGAGTGCAGGGCAACCACCCAGTAGAGCATTACAATAATCTAGTCTTGATGTCATGAAAGCATGAACTAATTGTTCCGCATTTGTTAATGAGAGCATATGTCGTAATTTAGATATATTTTTAAGATGGAAAAATGCGGTTTTACAGATACTAGACACGTGACTTTCAAATGAAAGATTGCTATCAAAAAGCACACCCAGGTTCCTAACCGATGACGAAGACTTAACAGAGCAGCCATCAAGTGTTAGACAGTATTCTAGGTTATTACGTGTGGACGTTTTTTGTCCAATAATTAGAATCTCTGTTTTTTCAGAGTTTAGTAGTAGGAAATTACTAGTCATCCAATTTTTTATATCAGCTATGCATTCCGTTAATTTTGTGAATTGGTAAGTTTCGTTAGGTTTTGACGAAATATACAGCTGAGTATCATCGGCATAACAAAGAAAGCTAATTCCATGTTTCCTAATGATATGTCCTAATGGTAGCATGTACAGAGTGAACAGCAGCGGTCCTAGTACTGAGCCTTGTGGTACGCCATACTGAACTTGTGATCGATAAGACATCTCTTCATTTACTGCTACAAACTGATAACTGATTCTGAAGGATCAAGTTGCGTTTTTTTAACAAGCGGTTTTATCATAGCCAGCTTAAAAGTTTTTGGTACGTATCCTAGAGACAAAGACGAATTAATGATATTAAGAAGAGGATCTATGATCTCTGGAAGCATCCCTTTCAATAGCTTAGTCGGTATAGGGTCTAACATACAAGTTGTCAATTTAGATGAATTAACGAGTTTGCAGAATTCTTCCTCTCCTATAGCAACAAATGAGTACAATTTTTCCTCAGGGAGACTACAATGCACTCCCTGATGCGATATTGTAGTACACGGTTGCATAGTTATAATTTTGTCCCTGATATCATCAATCTTATAAGTGAAGAAGTTCATAAAGTCATTACTGCTGTGTTGCTTGGAAACTTCTGTGCTTGAAGCTTTCTTTTTCGTTAGTTTAGCCACTGTTTCAAATAAATACCTAGGATTATGTTTATTTTCTTCTAATAGGGTTGAAAAATAAGCAGATCTAGCAGCTTTTAAAGCCTCTCTGTAAGCAATCGAGCTCTCTTTCCATGAAATCCGAAATACCTCTAGTTTTGTTTTCTTCCAGTTGCGCTCCATTTTCTGGCTGCTCTCTTAAGGGCCTGAGTGTGCTCGTTGTACCACGGCGTTGGACTATTTTCTTTAATCTTCTTTAAGCGCAACGGAGCAACTGCGTCTAAAGTGCTGGAAAAGAGAGAGTTAAAAGTTTCTGTTGCAATATCGAGTTCTTCTAAGCTATCCGGGATGCTGAGATGAAACTTATTAGGAAGATTATTGATAAAGCAATCTTTAGTGGCAGAAGTTATAGGTCTAACATATTTATAACACGGAGTCGGCTTTGCAGCCTTGGCTAAATGTAATTTACATGAGACTAGATAATGGTCTGAGATGTCATCGCTCTGCTGCAGAATTTCAACGGCATCAACATCTATTCCATGTGATAATATTAGATCTAGAGTATGATTACGACAATGAGTGGGTCCTGACACGTGTTGTCTAACTCCAATTGAGTTTACAATGTCTTTAAGTGCCAATCCCAATGCATCTTTTTCATTATCTACATGTATATTAAAATCACCAACAATTAGTACTTTATCGTTAGCCAATACTAATTCTGATAGAAAGTCCGCAAATTCTTTGATAAAATCTTTATGGTGCCCTGGTGGCCTGTATACAGTAGCCAGCAGAAATCTCAAACGTGATTTATCGTTTACACTATATATTTTTACATTAAGCACCAACACTTAGTATATTTAGTATATTTAAAAATAGATTTCTTAGTGGTTTTGAAAATTTTACTATAAATTACAGCAACACCTCCCCCTTTGCGTTTTAGACGAGGTTCATGTTTATAACAGTAATCTTGTGGGGTTGACTCATTTAAAGTGATGTAATCGTTTGGTTTTAGCCAGGTTTCTGTCAAACACAGCACATCTAGATTATAACTTGAAATCATATCATTAACTATGAGCGATTTTGAAGTAAGGGATCGAATATTCAGCAACCCAAGCTTTATCATTTGTTCATCTGTATTATATCTGTTTTTTATTTGTTGAACATCAATTAAATTTTTTACCTGACGTTTTTTGGATTTCCAAATTCGGGGAACAGACACAGTCTCTATATGATGATATCTAGGTGAAAGAGGCTCTATGTGATGGGATTTATCTGACCTTGGTGACGCGAGGCCGCTAGCAGACGGTCGGTTTAGCCAGTCTGTCTGCTTCCTGACCTGAGCCCCAGATTGTCATGTTTTAGCTCTAAGACTATGTGCCATATTACTAGAGAGAAGAGCAGCACCATCCCAGGAGGGATGAACACCATCTCTTTTCAACAGGTCAGGCTTGCCCCAAAAACTTTTCCAATTGTCTATGAATTCTATATTATTCAACGGACACCACTTAGACAACCAACCATTGAGTGAGGCCAATCTGCTAACTATCTCATCACTCCTGCGAACAGGAAGGGGGCCAGAGAAAATTACAGTGCCTGACATCGTACTTGCGAGTTTACACACCTCTTTAATATTAATTTTGGTGATCTCCGACTGGCGGAGTCGAACATCATTAGTGCCGACATGAATAATGATCTTAGAGAATTTACGATTAGCATTAGCCAGCACTTTTAAATTTGCTTTGATGTCAGGCGCTCTGGCTCCCGGCAAACATGTGACTATGGTGGCTGGTGTCTCTATTTTCACGTTCCGTGTGATCGAATCACCAATTACCAGGGCACAATCAACAGAATTCTCAGTGGGTGTTTCACTGAGTGGGGCAAATCGATTTGTTATGGTAATCGGAACGGAAGAGTGGTTTTTTAATCCGCGACTAGAGCGATCTCTCACGGTCACCCATCTGCCCTGCTGCGTGGGCTCTACTTCAGCCGGAACCGAATCATGTACAGAGTTCACTATGCTAGGCGCATCCAAAATAGTATCTAAAGCTCTAGTACTATCCTTACTATCCTCAATTAAAGTTTGGATGCGTGTCTCTAGCTCTGAAATCTTCTCCGTCAGCCTGACTGTCTCCTTGCATTTATCACAAATAAATCCTATATTGCCATCGGAGAAGTCTATACTAAACATATGACATGTAACACAGGTGACAATAACAGGACAAGACATTACTCACTGTTTGTGTTGACTGATTCTTACTTACCTGGGCTTTTATGAACTCAAAGGCGCGGGCGCGCGAGAGAAAATAAATAATAAATAAATGAGCGCGGGTGGCGCGTAAACACGCGTGCTGTGCTAACAATAACGGAAGCTAGCGATGTAAGGTTAATCTGAGATGGTGGGTAAACTATATTTAGTAATATAAACAACTAGAAATTATAGTAAATGATGGTTCAAAACAGAAAGAAATACAAAGCTAATACGAGGCGTAGAGCTTACAGCCTCGACGCAAACAAACTCACAGCAGGCAGGAAGGCAGACAGCAGGCAGGAAGGCAGACAGGAGCAATCGATCCTGTGAATCGAAGTGTGACCGAAGACTAGAGCTATGATGCTGAAAATTCTTTTTAAAATACATTAAACTAAATATTGGAAATTGCAATGCTTTATCATTATATTACTTAATATAAGCATAAGTGACTTCTTTAAAATCTTTTAAATCTTACAGACTCTGCTACTTACAGTATGGTGTACTTCATCACAACTACATAATTTATATGTGTGTATAGTCAATCCATCTAGAAAAAGGAAAAAAAAAACATTCAAATAGACTGTTTTGACAAAAAAAACTCTTCCTCTGTCTATATGCTTCAATGGCTCTCATGCCCTCTTTCCAGCTACACGATTCACTGTGTTCAACACGCTGTACATCAAGCTGCACGACTCAAATCACTGATGATCACAATGTCAAAACATTGCAGGCATGCACAGATATAACACAGCACACAGCTTATGTTCCGGTGGCTGGTTTAGGGCTGTTTTTCAGCCATATGCCGCCTGCAGCAATACTATGGTGTCAAAGAGACTGCAATCTGCTCTCTACACAGGAGCTGAGGTGCTGATACAGACTGCAAATGCACCTGTATCACATCACTCTCTCCGAATGGACAGAGGCAGGTCAGAATTCATGGATTTAAAAGCACCATGTGGAGCGAGCAAAGCCATTGGATGCCTTCAGAAAACTGCACGTCTGCTGTCGAGATGGAACCCCGGGGTGGCTGTGCCACAGAGAGGATTGTGTACAAGGGTACTGAAGGTCAAGTTGGGGTATTCCATCTTCCCTTCATGAATGAGAGTACAGTCATTCAGTACATCTGCATGGCTGAAAGCGTGTAGCACATCACACTCATTAAACGCTAGATGGTGCTAATTTGAAATAGCCTATTCAAAATGATACACAAGAAAATTATGTACAAATATGGTATTTAATGTCGACAATCTGAAGCTGTAGCAAACAGTCAAATTGGAGCAAAAGTCCAATTAACTTTCAAGAGTTTGAAAAATTGATCACTTCCACTAACAATGAAATATTTGAGATATGTTGCTTATAAAAACAACACGGTGTATTTTAATGTAACATTGTTTTTGCAAGTCTTATTTATTCTTATAAATCTAGTCTTTATTGATTTTTTTATTAGCTTTTATTTTTATATTTCCAGAATTGTCCATTTTAAATGTTTTGTAAGGTGCCTGTCGGCATATTTTTATTTTAAAATTGTATTATTTTTTTATATAAAATTTAGTAGTTTTATTCATTTAGTATTTAATTTATGACATTTTAAGTTTTACAGAATGAAATTTATTTTTTACAGTAAAAATTCATATTTTATAAGCTGATATAAAGTTAATATCCCAACCTGCTTAAGTAAAATCTGACGGCCTTTGTATCACACTGACAACCACCAAAAACAGGTGGTAAAACCAAAACTCACATATAGTGACATGCAAACAGACAAAAAACAATCATGGTGACAAACGATAAAATAATGGTAAAGCTCAATGGGAAGTTCGGTCTGGACTTGATCCGTTGTGAAGCAAGAATGCCCGAACAAAAGCTGTTCGGACCAATCAAATTGTCAGGGCAGGCTTTATACGATGATCGACAGATGATCAACAGTAACGTAATCATCCCCGTCACCAAAGAGCGCTTGGGTTGAATACGTTTACAACAAAGAATGGCTGCCACTGGAGAATTTAGATGTGTAGATTCAGCCACGCGATGGCTTTAATCGAAGATGTAGACAATGCATTAATTTTAAAAGAGGAAAAAAGAACCGCGATCAAGGCATTTGTCGATCGGAAAGATGTTTTTGCCGGCCGTCCTTCCTACAGGATTCGGCAAAAGTTGAATTTATCAGCTGGCCCCGATGGTCGCTAAGAAGACGGGGCACAATGAAAACCCTGTGGTCATTGTTGTTTCTCCTTCGGTCGCACTCATGGAGGACCAAGTGAAAGAAGCAACCGAAATGGGCATCACGGCGATGGAATGGGCATCACGGTGGACATAACCAGCGGTCGTTGCCAGCTCCTTTTCGGAAGCCCGGAATCCTCAACATACGTCATTTACTCCGTTGCCCTAATTGGTTGTAGGTCTATCCAATTGAGTGCAGAGGCATTTTCATTCCTGGTTCGGTTGAAACGCCCCATAATCACAGCCCAATGGAGCAGTTTCAGACTCATTCTGACTAGAATCTGAGTATGATGACGTCAGGCTAGTAAAATTACATAGATACGTTTTTTTTTTACACTAGTAGTCAGCCTCAGCCATAATTAACTTATTAATGAATCAAAATTATAAAAAAAAGAGATTAAGTGTGAAGTATTCAGCTTGCTATGTGATAATAACATGGCGTGCCTCATGAAGCGAGCATGTCAAAGAATGCAGCTTTAATTAGTCAACTAACATGGCTAGATTCTTTATCTCATATGAGTGTACATTCCTTTGAAAATGTATCTAAAGTTTTTTATTTCTTTAATTGTAAAACATTTTTAATGAGTAAAAAAAAAAGAAAAGAAAAAAAGACGCATACCAATGGCAACAGACTGTTTATCAGGTTTTATCGGATCAGTTTGTTACCCCTGTGCTTGTTTTTACCCACTGAACATGCTCAATCAGCATTTGACGGGTCGTAAAATGTCTGAGAAATGATGTACTGCAATCTGATGACTATCGGCATTGGAAGGTTGTGACGTGAATTAGCCTTAAGAGACTAAGATTGGTGATCTCCAGCCTGGAGACAGGGCCAAATCACAGTCAGACCTCATTTATTCAACACGTGTTTCTTAAAAGATTACCAAATGATATCAAAATGACGTTGAGTCTTTCATCCCACTTTTGGGTTCTATTTCAGGCTCTCTTTTTTTCAGTCAGCAGCTTGTTTTCAACAAAACAATGTAATTTCCGAACACAAAGAGCTGCAATCCATCAAAAACCAGAGAGAACCAAGTATGTTCTGAGCTCTCACTGGTTTTCTTTCCTATAGAGCTGCCTCCTCATTCTGACTATGAAAAATAAGCTCGATCTGTGCATTGGCCACTTACATTCAAATCTAGAATGGTGAAATTGATGTTTGACAATTCATTAAGAACAAAAAACATCTTAAGAACAAAAGTAAGAATGTCCCTACACTTGGCAAGTGTCTCTGCAAATATTTATAAATTTGGCTTGTAATAGGACACTGGGGCAAATTAACTAAAAAAGTTATATTTGTTATTACTCTTATGCCATTATTTTATACTCATTTAAGGTTTTTCCTGAAGACACGTATTAAATAAATCATTACATATGCTATCTGACTCCAGAGCACATGAACAGAAAATGAAGGCCACTTTTCAGATTTCTTCTGTATTCCACCCAGAGATAGAGAGGGAAAGAAAGGAATATCGGGACTGCAGCCAAGTGTGACAGTGGCGTTCACATTTCTCCAGAAGCCTCTGCGGGCTGAAACTCTGAGCTGAATGCTGAACACCTCTGTGCCGCACTGCCGCTCCACCCCGCCAAGATAATAAAAAGCAACCTCCAAGCTGAGGACAACGCAATGGCCTCCGCCGTGCAGAATTAACGGCAGCCCTTAAACTCAGTGGAAGATTATGGTGGATCCACAGTCACGAGTTCTTCGGTGCTTCATGGTGGAAATTGCACTCTTTACCAGTGCCTATGAAAAATGATTTGTAAACAATATGACCTTTTCGTAAATCCCATCCTTCACTTTGAGCGTGGGCTCAGTCTAATAACAGTCATGTAAAGAGAGGTTAATGAACCGTGATGATAAATACACTGAACTATAAATGACCAAAAGCCATTTTTGGTCACGCTTTAGATTAGTGTCCAGTTATCACAACTAACTGACTTTTGACTCAGTAAACTTCCAATTACTTCTTATTAATAGTTAGTAATGTAGTTGTTACGTTTAGGGATGTAGAATATGGTCATGCAGAATAAGGCATTAATATGTACTTTATAAGTACTAAACAGCCAATATCCTATAATATGCATGCTAATAAGCAACTAGTTAAACGGTTGGTTCACCAAAAATTTTAATTATGTCATAATTTACTCACCCTCATGTCGTTCCAAACCCATAAGACTTTTGTTAATCTTCGGAACACAAATAAAGATCTTTTTGATGAAATCTGAGAGTTTTCTGTCCCTCATTGACAGTTACACAACTACCACTTTTGGGTGAACTATCCCTCTAACAGTGAGAATTGGACCTAGAATTGGTGTTACTCTTTATTATGAATTAGACTTGGGTCAGTCACATGACTGGATCTATTAAATTGATTACAAAAAAAAACAAAAAAACATCAAAACATACAGTAACAAATACACCTCTTCTATGATAAAGATATTTTTATTTCTCAATAAAAAACTATTTTTGATATTTATTTGGGTAGGCATAAAGTCAAAAATGTCAGAGCCATACAATTGTCAATATTATAATTAAGAAAAAAAAAGCATAATTGAAAAGAATGACATGTTTAGAATCATTATAAAACCGAATCAAAGTCATGTGGTGCAACCAACATAAAAAATAAAAATCAGAAAAAAAACATTCCCTGGAGACCCTCATGATGGTCAGTGAGTCTCTTAAATATACTTTAAATATAAGATTTGATTTTGTAAAATGTAATATGGTGTGATTACCCAAAAACTAAAATGTAAAATTATATATTTTTTTGTCAGATCATGAAATTTAATCTTTTCTTGAAAACAGTATAAAGATTTTTCAAAACCATTATGAACAAAATAGATTTCAGTCAATTTTAATGCACGCCACATTAAAACACATGGTATTTTTCATTTTGATGCAGCTTCTGCAGAGTAAAATCATTCTACTGTAGATAGGCTCATTTAACCATAACATAATTGGCTCATAGGGCTGAGGGGGCCCTTGCTTATTGGCTGCGGGGGTGTCCTGTGTGCCTGTGCACATAAATACTGTGTACATAATGTATGTATTATACTGCATGGCGCATACGTTTGGATATTAGTTCACAGGGAGAAGTGTTATCTAATACAGAGAGGAAAAGATTTGATTTTCCCCAAGCCTCAGGTGTCAGGCTATAGCTTCAGAAAAGTCTCACATGGTTTTCCCGGATTAGCAATGACTGAATAATTATCTTAACAATGGCATTGAGACATACTGATGCATAACTGAATTCTATTTTCGCAGGATTCACACAGAAATCTTGTCTTTGTTCATCTTAAACTCTGAATAAAATTAATCCTCTGTCTCTGCTATTGTAAATATTCAATGCAAATAATGATGTACGATTCAACGACGTTCGGTCCGGCTGTGATGTGCGCCGTGCTTTATGATGTGTAACATTTTGCATATTTTATTAGATTCTTAGGCCATAACAGAATAGCTGGAGGCCAACTGCAACCCTGACACAGACCATTAAAATGCAAATCAAGCCCCGTAATATAAAACTGAGATCTATATTGCCATAGACCCTTAGAGGTGAACATTCAACAAATCACCTCTAGGCTCATTTAGCTTGTGTTATTCAGTAATGTTATCCTATCTATTGCTTCACCCAGAAAACCTGTAAGCCAGTGCTATTACCCATGCGTTCAGCATTTCTCTACTTACGAACAAGGCTGGACTGAGGTGTTTCACATCATCAGTGTATCCTATCTGCTTAGTTCAGCCAACAAACAAAGTGCTAAGCTAATAAGATAGCCTGCTTTGCTAAAGCCCTGATTCTGTTCTTTTTGGATGGCTGTCAGTTTATATAAAGTATGCCAGCCTAAAACAGGTGGAAGAGATTCTAGTGTGCAGCAAATAGAGTATATCTTAATAGGTGACGATTTAACAGAGGACCAAAGTGACGTGCAGGATTCATAGTGGGAAATTAGGCTAATGGTTTCCTGGTTCTCCTTCCAGTATGATACATTACTTGATTCTACAAACACATTTGGGTAGGTTCAGTTTGTGTTCACATGTGAGGTTCAGTTTTAACACAGACTGTGGATGTTAAAATGATTGGTCATACATAAATAAAAATTCTGACATCGTTTACTCACTCTCATGTTGCTCCTAACTACATATCTTTCTTCTGTGGAACAGAAATGTGAACTTTTTAAAGAATATTTTGAATAGGTAAATGAGGACTGGGGCTTTCAAAAATGATAGAAATCCCTAAAAACAAATTTGCATGTTCAAAAAAAAAACAAGTCAATCACTGAAAAACTGAAAATCCAGTGTTGTTTTATTTATATATACTATTATATCTATTAATTTTTATTTTCAGTTTTCATTTTAGCTTTAAGTAATTTTAAGTTGACAAATGACATACACTTTGCAAGGAGACTGAATCAAAGATAAATATGAACAATAAACATGACAAAAACTCGAGACATGACAATTTGTTTATGAATTGGACTGATACAGTTTTCAATCTGGTTCCTGAAAAGAGTAAAAAACATCAGAGAATACTGATATTTTGTTTTATTCGTCATACAAATATGACTCATCACTTCAGATTTAGAATATGGTGAATGAGTTATATTTTTATGATAATTATATTCTATTGAAGCCCCAAACCTTATTCACAGCATTGAAAATTGCGTGGAAAAGAGCAACCAAAACATTATTCCGAATGTCTCCTTTTATTTTAAAAGGAAGAAAAAAAGACGTGCAAGTTTGGAAAGACATGAGGGTAAGAAATTATAACTTTTGGCTGATTTATTCCTTTAAGATTTGCTTGTGTATGATACTGCACTTCATGCTTCTCTCAGCTACAGAGCTTGTACAGATCTTAAAATCATGACAAAGTTTTCAATTAAGAATAATATTGAGTGACGTGCTTTGGCCAGTTCAGACAGCTGGTCAGGCCGAGAATGGGTTTGTGAGGGAATATATGGTCTGTCTGCGACCAATGATACGATTCATAAATTAGTGAGGAATTAACTGGACATCATGAGCAGGTTTGGTCGAGCTTCCAGACCTCTGTCTGTGGTTTATGAGGCCTTGGGTCATTACGGATAGTACAATGGCTGACTCTTTCAGCACAAATAAATAGAAGGCAGGACTGTGGAACTGGTGTTTGAAGATGTGCTGCGTACATTATTGTGTTTTTTTATGAGCTTGTGTTAATCTGTATAATTTTGTGGGGTAGATTCACACCACTTTTGCAAATTGCAATAAGCATGCATTTTAGGGGGCATATATTTCTACAGTAGCACTGCGAGAAAAGAGGTGATGTTGCAATGTATATAAGAAAATTAAAGTGTTTTTTTGACCTTGGCTGCATGTAAACCTATTGTAGGACACATCCAAACCAAAATCAGGAACCTTTAAAACAGCATAAAAGGGGTATTTTAAAGACATCCACAAAATACAAAAATTATGCTTTGCAAATGTTTTAAGTGACAGTTGCCCAAAGCCTGTTTGTGCCAAATCCAGCTCAATTTGAGGGTCTTCATAATACATTTATGTCAAGAGTCAGCCACAGCATGATTAGAGCTCTCTTGTGATGCTTTGGGGTAAAAATGGAACTGTCTCTGATATTTCTGCATGCGATAAGCTAATAGACAGAAGAAAGTCATAAAATAATACACATTTTCCCAATGTCTCCTAAATTAAAATTTAATGATCTTTCATTACATAATAATATTTGACTGCCTGAAACCCAATAAGTAGTTTTATCATCACAACTTCACTTTTCAAAAGCACTTTTCCTGTGTATTAAATTAAGGAATTAAGAAACAATGCAACTAATAATGCAAACCTAATCTCAATGTAGTTATTAAATAAAGAACCCAACAAGGAAGCAATGTTTTAAACACTGAACAAAAATGTCCCTTGTTATGACTGTAACCCTTGTTCCCTGAGAAGGGAATGAGATGCTGCATCGAAGACGACACTATGAGGCACTATCTGCGTGATAATGTCTGAAGCATTTGTGAAACTATACCAATCCTGATTGGTGCTACGTCTTGACTTAGCGTGTGATGGTGTACACAGAAGCTTACAAAATCATGCCGGAACACAACAGTGTTAGCTTCTGATAGGCTGAAGCAAGCCACTCTCAGGCATTCAGGATGTGTGGCAAAGTGACGCAGCATCTCATTCCCTTCTCAGGGAACAAGGGTTACAGTTGTAACCAGAGACGTCCCTGGTATGAAGCTGTTGTAGCGCCTGGGCGAAATCACGCTGACTTATTTATTCTATGCTTCGGAAAGCTTTTAACCTATTGGACTCATTCATGTAAATCACAGGCCTAGTGCGAATGAGTCTGGATCAAATTGCCCCATTGTCACTTTAGTGGCATGGCAGAGGTTAAACAGAAACACCTCCAAACTCCTCCGTGAGCTTCAAAAAGATCTTAATCAACTCAACTCCCCTCCCACGGCAGGAACGAAGGCCAGGTGGCATGGATGGACATCTGAGAGAAGCACCAATATACATAAACAAACATTATTTCCATTTAACTCATAATACAAGTCATTCCAAAATGTATTTGATAGATTCCTGTGAGTATGTATGTTTCCCACCTCATATTAGCCTAGTTATGACTTTATAGTTGTGTTAGTTGAACTCTAAGTGCTAATATTAAAGTGTAAGATTGTATCTCTACTTTTGTATCTTCCAGCCATATCTCTCTTGGTTCCGAATTAAACCTCTCGGGTTGCCTTAGCTAAAAATATATAGTAGGTTACGATAAAATGTATTATACTATGTTTGCCATCCTTTGGAGTAAAAATTACCAATTCTGACACATCATAAAACATGCTAATTAGCCTGTCAGTAGGAGACAAAGAAACTCTCTCCCGCTAAAAGTTCTCAGCACTATTGGTCAGTTCACCCAAAATAGGTGTGGACTATGTTTTCCTTAAAGGACGATGACTCGCAATCTTAGTCTTATGTCTTAGTCTTATTGTCACGGGTCTATGAAGGAGGATTCAAATGCAGAACGAGTGTTAACAGGTTTAATGACAAACAGTAGACAGATGACAGGATGTGTTGGGAGAGGTGAACAGTCCAGACAATAGGCAGGGATGAGACACAATGACAGCTGTAGTAACTAGCCGAGCAGCAGTTGTAACTAGCAAGATGACTAGAAGCAGGAGAGTAGTAATGGCAGAGTAGAATGAGACCTGAGAATACTAGCAATAGCCAGACAGGAACTTCAAGTACAACAGCAATGCACTCAGGGATCTCAGGCTCGGCACCAGGCAGAACTAAAGCACTATAATACTTCTACAAATAAAACACTATAGACTTTAGTAACAAGAAAAACTATGTAGCACAACATCTAACGACCTGGCAACACGAGAGAAAGAGCACACATATAAAGGGAGTTAAGAACAAGAGTAACAGGTGAGAACACTCAGGCTACGTCTACATTAATCCGGATACATTTAAAAACGGCATTTTCGTTTAAAAATGCTCTCCGTCCACACTAGCGTTTTCAGGCTTTTTCCGACGTTTCAGTGTGGATAAGAAACTTCTAAATTCACCTTACTGCGCATGCGTGAAACCTCACAGAAGCTCACTGAGATGATACAGATGGAAAAATAAATAAAGTTATTGCGCAATTCTTCTAACAGGATCATTTTATTTAGCAAAATATCTCTCCATTCACTGATAAAGGTCGCACTCAGTCACCATATGTTTGGTCTGAAACGCAACTGCTCTCCTGTACTGCTGCAGGACAGCAAATGTGAGTAGCCTACATTTTCTGTCATCTTTGCAGTAGGCTACTGTGATATGAAGAGTGTGCAAAGTAACATATTTTAGCAACAGTTTAAAAGTAAATCGCACATACTTAACAGGCACAATACCGGTAAACATGAATATCTATTGGTACCACATGGATCACATGACTAAACTTACGTCATCGTTTTCAAATACCTCCGGCTTCACAGTCCACACTACAACGCGGAAAGGGCGTTTTCAAATGTATCCGCTTTGGAGAGCGTTTTCCAAAAGCTACGTTTTCGTTGACTTAAAACGCTGTCTCAGTGTGGACGGAAGGCTAAAACAGAGAGAAAAATTTACGTTTTCAAACGAAAACGTATTAGTGTGGACATGGCCTCAGACAAGGAACAGGTGAACACACTCAGGTAAACGAGGACTCAAACAAGGGAGCAGAGAACATGAGGAACAGGTGACAACACTCAGACAAACGAGGACTAGACAAGAGGGCGTGGTAAAGGGAAACAAGGAGGCAGGAATAGAGCAGCACATGGCCAACACAAACAAAACCATATGTTAAAGCACAACACAAACATAGAGACATGAAACAAAGACAACACAGACAAAGCTGCCAGGGCAGAACCCTGACACTTATCCTTTTGCTTTGTGTCTTGTCTTATCTCCTGGTTCTTGCCTTGTTTTAGTCATGTGCTCATTCATTTCTATCTCCGGGTGAAATGGACTTACCCTGATTTTCCGGCAACTTTGCTTTCAAGTAAACCTTTTAAACTTTCCACGAACGACACGCTCTACGGAAGAACCGAAAAAACGCTTCAAACTCACGGATTAAGTGAGGATCTACACACACACACACACACACACACACACACACACACACACACACACACACACACACACACACACACACACACACACACACACACACACACACACATTCTTGCTCAGCTACAAAGATCCATGCAAGGATTATTTATATCAATGTTTAGATACTTTTAAAGATTGTTTGCCCCTGCCTTAAGGTGATTTGATTCTTTGCTGGCTCTCAAAGGTTAACTGTTTGTGATATTTGCCCTTCTGTGGTCTGCTCTCTCTCTCTTTCTTTACTTTTCGTTATTATGTTTATATGATTCTTTGTTGTTGTATGTATTCATAGTTTCATTCATTAAAACCCATTATATGCTTGATTGTCTCTGTCTGCTGCTCACCTAACAAAGTCTCTTAAATGTATGATCTTAAAGGAGCAGTATGTAAGAAATTTATTTCAATTATTCATAAAAAGGCCCTGATGTGTCACTAGACATTAAGAAATCATGTTCATTTCAAATACTTATATCACTGACAACAGTAGTATGGCTAGGATATTGTCATTTAAAAAGTGGACTTGCAGCCCTCAACTGATGTTGATGTTGTCATGTTGTGTTTTGGTCTGATGCGCCACCCTCCACCTATCTACCAATCACGAAGTCAGTAGTGTTTCGGGATCCGGGTTGCCAGCTTTGCTCTAATCTACCCTAACTCTAGTCGGATAAAAATGACAAAAAGACCTCGTTATAATTCAGAAATTCGTCGTGAATTCTGGACTCAATCCATTGAGGAGTGATTATGATCGGTTCAGAAATCGTCGGGCCAATCAAATTGCCAGGGCGGGCTTTATACGATGATGGACAGATGATCTGCAGTTACGTATTCATCACATCATCAAAGAGCGCTTGGTTTAAACTGGTTTACAACAAAGATGACTGCAGCTGGAGAATTGAGATGTATAGATTCCGCTATCGTGTCTGTTGTAAAAGAAATCTACAGCGCATTCATTTTAAAAGACGAACAGAGTACTGCAATCAAGGCATTTGTCGATTGTAAAGATGTTTGCCGTCCTTCCTTGCCATTTGCTTGCTCTGATTGGTTGTAGGTCTATCCAATTGAGTGCAGAGTTTTTTTCCTGGTTCGGTTAAGACACGCCTCATAATCAAAGCCCTATGGAGCAGTATCAGACTAACATTCTGACTAGAATATGAGTATGACGAAGTTAGGCTAGTAATCTAATAGAACAGAAAAGTTATTCTTCATGACCAGAAAAATAACCTTTCTTGAAAGTTGATAAGAAGAATAAGCGTCCTTGAGAGTTGATAAGAAGATTGTACTGTCGGTTCGGTGGATGAAAAGATATTCGATGTGAAATTAATTCTGTTTAAGGTTATTCTGAAAATTGATGTACCCTATCTATACACTCACCAAAAGGATTATTAGGAACACCTGTTCAATTTCTCATTAATGCAATTATCTAATCAACCAATCACATGGCAGTTGCTTCAATGCATTTAGGGGTGTGGTCCTGGTCAAGACAATCTTCTGAACTCCAAACTGAATGTCAGAATGGGAAAGAAAGGTGATTTAAGCAATTTTGAGCGTGGCATGGTTGTTGGTGCCAGACGGGCTGGTCTGAGTATTTCACAATCTGCTCAGTTACTGGGATTTTCACGCATTACCATTTCTAGGGTTTACAAAGAATGGTGTGAAAAGGGAAAAACATCCAGTATGTCGGTAGTCCTGTGGGCGAAAATACCTTGTTGATGCTAGAGGTCAGAGCTGATAGAAGAGCAACTTTGACTGAAATAACCACTCGTTACAACCGAGGTATGAAGCAAAGCATTTGTGAAGCCACAACACCCACAACCTTGAAGCAGATGGGCTACAACAGCAGAAGAACCCACCGGGTACCACTCATCTCCACTACAAATAGGTAAAAAAAGCTACAATATGCAAGAGCTCACCAAAATTGGACAGTTGAAGACTGGAAAAATGTTGCCTGGTCTGATGAGTCTCGATTTCTGTTGAGACATTCAGATGGTAGAGTCAGAATTTGGCGTAAACAGAATGAGAACATGGATCCATCATTCCTTGTTACCACTGTGCAGGCTGGTGGTGGTGGTGTAATGGTGTGGGGGATGTTTTCTTGGCACACTTTAGGCCCCTTAGTGCCAATTGGGCATCGTTTAAATCCCACAGCTTACCTGAGTGTTGTTTCTGACCATGTCCATCCATTTATGGCCACCATGTACCCATCCTCTGATGGCTACTTCCAGCAGGATAATGCACCATGTCACAAAGCTTGAATCATTTCAATTGGTTTCTTGAACATGACAATGAGTTCACTGTACTAAAATGGCCCCCACAGTCACCAGATCTCAACCCAATAGAGCATCTTTGGGATGTGGTGGAACGGGAGCGTCGTGGCCTGGATGTGCATCCCACAAATCTCCATCAACTGCAAGATGCTATACCTTCACATGCTACATCACGACATAGTAATCAGGATTGGTTTAGTTTCACACATGCTTTAGACTCTATCACCCAGAGGCATTCCTTATAGTGTCGTTTTTGACGCAGCGGGAGTTCCCTCGAAAGGGAACTTTGAATAATTTCTGACATATCTGATGAACTGAATTGTCTGCAGACTTTCTCAAATATTCAGAAATTTCATTGCAAATCTACTGACATAGTAACAGAAAAACAAGTACATTGTTTGATCTACAGTACTGGGGCAATCACGTATACATGGCATTGACGTAAAATTCATGACATTATAGCTAGCATCAGATGCTTCACAAATAATGTAGAGCAAGCTGTGAGATATATTGAAATGAGCGGGGGACATAGGCTGTCCTTTCAACAGGCATACATTATGCATGCATGCACACATCCATTATAGATAAAAATTAAGCCTGTTTAAAGGGATTCAAAGTGTAGTGTCAAAACTGATTGAATAAAAAAAAAAACACCACCCATGGGCAAAATCAGGCAAAATTTACTGTGGCAGGGAGTGTGGATTAGATGTGACTGTAAATAATAAGGCATTGTTCTGCCCCTGTGGTTATGGCAACTAAAAAGGCTGATGTTGATGAGGTGGGCTCTAGGGTGAGCTGCAGGATGTTCCCTAGTGAGTCGATGCCAAAACAATGACAATGTCATGCATTAACTCTGACACATAGTTGCATGCCATTGGCGGCAATGGCCTTGTAATACATTTCATAAGCAAGTCAAAAACTCTATAGAGTTGATCCAGGATTCTGTGGTTGTGCCATTTACCATATTATAAAAGTGACATTGTTTTTTTTGTGTGTGTGTGTGTGTGTGGAAAACAATGATCACTGAGTGTCTGTGTATCAACTGAATAACAGGTATATGTGTAAAACCATCACATGAAAAATAAATTCAAATTGAGTGAGAGCAGTGCACTGTGTTCGAAACCAAAGACAGCTGCCTCGCTGTCTAGTTATTCAATGACCTAGACGGTGTTTGGTGATGAAGATACCTCTGATAGATCTAACAGTGTTGTTATTGATAACTATAAACTAACTATTAAAAATATTTGTTGGTAATATACAGTATATGGCATAATATTATAAAATAAGATATAAATATTATGAAAAAAATTCAATTTAAATTTTAAATTATAAATGAAGTACTAAAGCTACAAACATAAATAAATACTAAAATAAAAAATAGGCACATACAATTAAAAAGAAAACGTATCGGTTACCTAACGTAACCTCGGTTCCCATTCGTTGTTACTCCGAGTTACGTCGGATGACGACGAATGGGGGTTTCGCTTAGAAAGCCTATCAGCTTCGAGTATTACAAAACGAGCCAATGGCAGAGAAATGCCATGGGTCTGCGGAATTTGCATGACGTAACTCCGCCCCACCTCGTGGGTATAAAAAGAGGACGCCGGCAACATGCAGTTATGTTTTCGCTTCGGAGCCAAGTTTATTCTTCTCTCCACAAGCCATCTCTGAATTGTCAGCTTCACGAATTAGTTCCTCTGGTGTTGGTGTGACGGCGATCTCTTAAGAAGTCTTACAGAGCGGCGGGACAGGCAGCTGCTTCTCTGCATGCTATGGCCACTCTGCAGGTCTCACAGGCCCAGATGCTCAAAGACATGCACGAGGGCAGGACAGAGCCAGGGCTCTTCGATGAGCTGCGCGCCACAACCGACCTTGCCCTCCGGGCGACGAAGGTGACCGCGCGCTCCCTGGGTTTGGTGATGTCCACTTCGGTGGTCCAGGAGAGACATCTGTGGCTGAACCTGGCCGACATGCGGGATACCGAGCGGACTCGTCTGCTTGATGCACCCCTGTCCCAGGCCGGCCTCTTCAGCCGAGCAGTCGAGGACTTTGCCCAACAGTTCTCGACTGCGCAGAAACAGACTGAGGCCATCAAGCACATTCTGCCCCGCCGACCCGCTGCTGCCTCCACGTCGGTCGGGCAGACGCCTCAGCCTGTTAACCGCCGAGGGCGCCCTCCTACGGCTCCTGCCCCTCCCGCTCGGCCGAAGCAGCAGCCTCCACCAAGGCCCAGTCGAGGAGGAAGCCGTAAGAAGGCGCCACAGCCCTCTCCAGCCCCGCCCCCCGCTAAGCGCCGGGCCAAGCGGCGCTCCTGAGACGGGCTGCTTAGAGATGGTGGTCGTTTTTCAGGAGATGGTAGCAGGACCACTCCTTCCCCCGGTGGAGGGCCGGGGGAGAATCTTTTATTCTCCGCTCCCTGCTGCTCACCCACGCAGCACCCTAAAGTGGTTAAAGAAAGAAATAATCCTCTCTTCCCTGATCTCACAGAGTTCTCGGGCGACACAGAGCGCCGCCCTCAAGCCGTGCTCTCCTCGTCCCCCTCTGTCTCAGAGTCGGTTGACACGGCGTGCCGTCCACGGAGGCGAAGCTCGAGGGAGGGGCTCCGGCGAGTGCTTCACAGTTTCCACAGGCTCCGGCTGTCTTTGGGAACGGCACTTCTTCTTGCGCGGTACCACAAATGATGGAGTGACGGCTTCTGGGTTGAAAACTTCAAGTCGAGCCCGCAGGGTCGACATCGGAAGTTCCTCGCAGTGCTCGCAGCCTCCAGACGAGAGGGCGAGGGCTGCGTGTTCCTGGCCCAGGCAGAGAGTGCAGATCACATGGCGGTCTCCGGCGCTGGGCGGGGCTCTGCACGAGCCGCAGGAAGTGCGAGGCATCTTTATAAAGATGGCTCGCTTCCTCTTTTAGGAATGGGGTGTCGCAGCGGCGAACGCACACCGAGAGAGTAGAGCTTGCAAAAAGGATACGTCGCCAGATAGTTCAGCTCTCACGGATGGCTGAAGGCGGGGAAGTCGGCCGGCTTCTTCAGGCACTTTCCTTAGCTGGCTGTGTCGCTTTCTCAACGGCGGCGCGGCTTCTTGAAGTCCAGCGATGCGAAGAGCTTCGCTGAAGAGATGAAAATCAGGGAAGCAGCCTCCGAGCCCAGCTTATATACGCTAGGCCACGCCCATTCTGGCGGGCTAAGACGCGATGAGGGCGTGAGCGCCCTTCATCGGACGTGACTTCACGTCGGGCTCATTGGTAGGCTGCTGCAGTTGCCGCAGGGCAGCCAATGAGCACGCTAGACAGCCTGCTCTAGGTCTGCTAGCTGCTGCACTGAGTTGACAATAAATACAAAATTAAGGATAATTTTTGGCTTCAATATCTCGAAAAGATGAATCTTTCCCGTAGCGTAAGCTAACTTACACAATACGAGAGAACCTCTCGTAAGAGAACTAAGGCTACATCTACATTAATCCAACATTAATTTAGTTTCAAAACACTATCATACACTAGTACTTGTCCACACTGAAATGTCGAAAAATGCTAAAATCATCATACTGTGCATGCGCAAAACAAAAATTCTGTAATATGAAGTCTGTACAAAATAACTTTTATCTTTAGCAGCACTGTAAATGTGAATAGCACATAGCAGGCTCATACCGGTCTGAACATAACTATCTGTCCAGTATGTGTTACATGACTAAAAGTGCTAAACACGTATTTCTGTTTTTGGTTGCATGCATAGTGAGTATTTGCTGCGTGTTACTGTATTTGTTTGTATTGTGAGTATTTGTAGTGCGTTACTGTATTTGGTTGCGTTGAGTATTTGCAGCGCGTTTCTGTATTTGGTTGCATTTTGAGTTATTGCAACGTGTTACTGTATTTGGGTGCATTGTGAATATTTGCAGCACGTGTGTTGTCAAACTGATGATGTTTTCTTAATTTGCTGGTGTTTCTTCTTTTTGCATGTGTTTTCTTCAGTTGCAGCACATTGAACTTTGTGATATTTGCACCTCATTTCTGTATTTGGTTGCGTTGTGAGTATTTGCAGCGCATTTCTGTATTTGGTTGCTTTGTGAGTATATGCACCATTGTGTTGTCAAACTGATGAAGATATTTTCTTAATTTCCTGGTGTGTTTTTTTCTGTTTGCATGTGTTTTCTTCTGTTGCAGCACTTTGAGCTCTCTTGGCCACCATAGAGATGTCTACAATTGATGTGCAACAAAGACAAAAGGTACAATGGCATCTCATTCTGATGGGACATTCCTCAAGTTGTTGTTCAGGACGGAGACATCGCAGAGGTCTCTTTCTTTAGTGCAGGGGTGTCAAACTCAGTTCCTAGACAACGACAACCACTGTTTTGCAGAGTTTAGCTCCAACCCTAATTAAATACACCTTAACCAGCTAATCAAGGTCAGGATTACCAGAAATTTGTAGGCAGGTGTTTTTAAGCTGGTATGAGATACTGGTTGAATCTGAAATCGCCTCCTAAACCCTCATTCACTATTCCCTACGTTAGTCCACTAATACTGTTCACTTGAAGGAGTGAATGAAAACGAGTCAGTGAATTCGGACAGCCATTGAGTGTACAAATGTGGGATTGAATGAGTGCACTCAATAAAGTCCACTATAGGTTCGGACACCACTAAAAACGGCTGTCCCCACAAATAGCGCCCTATTTCGGATTCAGCCTCTCTCTGCAGGCTCTCAGTCAAAAGACAGAGAAGAAACATCCCACACTTCTCAGCAGTTGAGCAGGTACTTCACACCTCCATGTTTAGATTCTCTCAAGTAGTTTCTGGCTTCCACCCATCAAGATTACCACAATAATCTCATCAGAAAGAGTGTTGAATGCACTGTGGAGATTCAGAGCAAAGACTTCCACTTTGTAATCGAGTTATTTTACCCTACAGCAAGCCATTGCTATCAAAAAAGGGACTCTAGCATTTTTCTGCAGTCTTGGAGATGTAATTTTGTGCTTGTATGACCATTGGCCACTGGATAGTGTAAGATTATGACAGCAACCCAGGGGAAAAATGCTGGTTCCTTGCCTTCCAGGATATTCACTTCAGATTAGACAGGCAAGGGAAAAGATGATAGGTTATCTCAAATGAATCCCACTACTCACTGCTGAGTGTTTTCTACCTGCATTTAACGTCACAATATGTGTTTCCTCTGTATAAATCTGACATGTCATGGATTAAACAAAAAATA
Organism: Meda fulgida; assembly: GCA_030578275.1. Lineage (NCBI taxonomy): Eukaryota > Metazoa > Chordata > Actinopteri > Cypriniformes > Leuciscidae > Meda > Meda fulgida. The sequence goes on from CM060629.1 coordinate 13,442,233, forward strand.
AATGCTTTGCATTTTAGATGTATTACGACTTATGCACTCACAAGGCCTTTCATTTACATAATGATCTTTTCTGGTATAACTTGACCATGGGTTAAACAAAAGGATTTATATCTGCTCCATTACTTACTCGAGCAGGTGCAAATCCTAAATTCAAAGCACATTCAAGATGGTGAACACTAGCCAGAGTCAAAGCGACAGAGGTCAGCAAATGTCCCAGCTGGTTACACACTTCACATTTAATTACTAGACATTTAAACAATTCCTGCCCAATTACTGTACATCTGTTTTGGCTCAGGAACTTAGAACAAGTGACCACTGGTCCCGAAATGTTAAAGCAGTCAAAAGGATCTGTGCTTTACAGCATACAAAATTAATCTCTGACTGTTTCGTGTTTTTTTCTGTCAGCTTGATGTTGTTGCCTTTCAGACATTATAATGTTGGGTAAAACCAGAGACAATTTATATAGAGACATGCCACTTCCTCAATCCTCAATACAACTATATAGGAATAACCCGTAACGCCAAAGATGGCGGTTGTATGCACATGTACCACCCCTCCTGCTGGAAAGCCAATCGTCTGCTTTTAACAGTCAAGCCGGGAAACATTTAAGCCTATCATCTGGTTCCACTGACGTAAAAGTATAACCTGTGGGGGGAAAGGCGTTTTAAATCTTATTTTGGGGCAAAGTCATCAAAGTTTTTCAGCGATTTTTATCATATTTTACTGCTGTTTCATGCAGTTTTTATGTCCCTGTGACCAGTGAAAGGTGAAGTTATGACTCTCTGCCCATTCATTTAGATAGAAGCCTGGTCTTGTTAGTCCGAAATAGCTGCCCGGAGGCGTTGCCAAGATGGCGGCCGAGTGGCATGACTTGCCTAAAAGGACTTTGGTAAAACCTAAAATACAAGAACAGCCACGGTCATTGTCCTTAAGTCAACGTTTTCAACTCTCTTGCTTGTCCTAGGGAGAAACCTAATACACAAATAATAATTTGAACATAACTGAGACCTCCATTAAGGCGAGACACGGCAGGCAAAAACATCTTTTCTTTTTTCACTGGTCAATTTTGAGATTTTGAGCTATTTGTCTTCAATAACATGTCTTCTTTCAGACTTGTGCTGAAAAAAAGTCCAAAATACACATTTATGTCTTTATTTTTACTACACTTTGTCTGTTTGCGTGTGTAGTTCCCTTTCAAGGGAACTCGCGTTGCGTCGAATTGACGCTAAGGGAACGCTTTGCGTGATGATGTATTGAAGCACATGTAAAATCAGTCCAATGGTGTGACGGAACGTCAGAGGCGGGTGACGTCATGAACCAGGAAACTATAAAACCTGCCCAAAACAAAGCGGCGTCAGCTTCTGTGTCTTCACAAGCGCTATATGTGAAACTGTCTGTTATATTTGGTGTTGTCTGTTATATATATATATATTATTCAGCATGGCGAGCAAGCAACAGTTCAGAGCGTGTGTGCATCCCTGCCCTCGTTATTTAACGGGTGGGGACACGCACGTTCTTTGTGTTGATTGTTTGGGAGAGGAGCATGCACGGTCAGCGCTCGAGGGCGCTGGCTGCGAGCACTGTGAAGTGCTTCCACTACGAACGCTCCGATCCCGCCTGGCGTTCTTTAGCGAGGACGCCCAGGCTCGCGTTCCCCAAGGCTCAGGTCCCGCAGCTGCTGAGGCACTGCGAAGGCTTCAGACTTGGGGTTCGCAAATGGATCTGTCAGCGGGGTTAGAGACGGGCCCGGCCTTATCTCTGCCTTCACCTGACAGATCTAGTGCATTGTATCAGGGTTCGGAAGCACGCGCTGCGGTTTCTTCCGCCCTGATACAGGCACCAACACTACAACTATCTAGTTCCGAGGAACTAGATGTTGTTAGTGTTGACTCACGTGATGTTGAGGATTCGCCACCTCAATCTCACGCGTTTGAGGAGCTGATTGAGGTTGTGACGAGAGCGGTCGAAAGATTAAATATAGATTGGCCGTCAGATAAGCAGGACGTTCGTTCAAAAAGTAAACTGGACGAACGCCTCCTGCCCTCTCGGGCACAACCTCAACGCCGGGGTCTGCCGTTTTTTCCCGATCTCCACACCGAGGTGTCGAGATCGTGGGGAAAACCAGCATCATATAGAGTTTACAGTGCACAAACATCTCACTATTCTTCTATATCCCAATATAAGGAGCACGGTTATGGGGAGATGCCAAGGGTTGAAGAGACGCTCGCGAGCTATCTCTCTCCCGAATCTGCATCTTCCCTTAAGGCCCCGGTGTTACCCACCAAACCAGTTAAATTAACATCAAATCTGGTGGGTAAAGCTTATTCAGCGGCTGGTCAGGCTGCAGCATGTTTACATACCATGTCTTTGCTGCAGGCTTACCAAGCTGAGGTGTTAGGAGACTTAGATGAAGGCGGGGGTATTGGCCCGAACGCTGTTTGCGAACTGCGTCGGGCCACAGATTTGTCTCTCAGGGCCGCTAAGGAGACGGCTAAATCTATCGGCCGGTCTATGGCAGCCCTGGTGGCCACTGAGAGGCATCTCTGGCTGAATTTTAGCAACATTAAAGAAAAAGATAAACATTTTTTAATGGATGCTCCCATCTCTTCTTCTGGCCTCTTCGGCGACGCAGTAAATTCGGTCGTCGAGAGGTTCCAGGAGTCAGCCAAACAAGCGGCTGCTTTTCAAAAGCTTCTCCCTCGCCGAACTCATGTCTCCGGGGCTGCTGAGCGGGAGCAGCCCCAAACATCTAAAGCCAGCTCCTCACACCGTGCCACTCAAAAGCAGAGCGTGGCCTCCCGTGCTCCCCCACAAAAAGACTGGGGACACGGGGGGCGCGCTCAGCAGCAGCCTTGTAGGGGTAAGACGGATCTGAGGACCGTCATTATTTCAAAGAAGGCTGCAAAGAAAAGGTCCTGACGTCCGAGTGCGCAGGCCATCGAGGGCAGTTCCCCCCCGAAGTAGAGCGGTTAACACCTCATTACACGGTGCCCGTCTCTCTTCGGTGCCCTCAGGGGACCGTTATGCTAACCCTGCCACCTCGTGTGTTACAGGGCGCAGCGGTCTCCAGCGAGCACTTATCTCAGATGCCACCCGGAAACGTAGTGGCCCTGGGATGCCCGCCCCCTCCGAGGAGGGTCCTAGAGCAGTCAGTTCAGTCGTTCCCTGCCGGTTCGCCGTTACAGGGCGACGGGCTGATTGTTCAACAACAACTAAATCCAGAAGCCAGTCTCGAGAGGCTGGTACCTCTAGTAGAATTTTTGGTAGCGTGGAAGCTACTGCCAAATATTTCTCGTTGGGTCCTGCAGACCATAGAAAAGGGCTATCAAATACAGTTTGGGTCTCGCCCGCCCAGGTTTATGGGGGTCCTTCCCACCGTGGTGGGCCCCGAGCAGGTTCTGGTAATGGAACAAGAAGTAAAGAACCTGTTGGACAAGGGGGCCATAGAATATGTACCTCCCTCCAGCAGGGACACCGGGTTTTACAGCCGATACTTCATCGTTCCGAAGAAGGACGGGGGGTTGCGTCCCATTTTGGATCTAAGAGTTCTGAACGAGTCAGTCATGCAGCTGAAATTCAAAATGTTGACTTTGAGACAAATCGTGCCACAGATCAGATCCGAGGACTGGTTTGTCACGATAGATCTCAAGGACGCATACTTCCATATTTCCATCCTTCCATATCACAGGAAGTTCCTGAGGTTTGCTTTCGGGGGCAAAGCATACCAATATCGAGTTCTTCCATTTGGCCTAGCACTATCACCCCGCACTTTCACGAAATGCGTAGATGCAGCTCTGGCGCCACTGCGTCTGCAGGGTATTCGCATACTGAACTACATCGACGATTGGTTGATTTTAGCTCAGTCGCACCAGTTGGCGATTCGGCATCGAGATGTCGTCCTCGCCCACATGAGAGAGCTGGGGTTACGGCTAAACGCCAAGAAGAGTGTGCTTTCTCCATTACAGAGAACCACTTATCTAGGGGTAGTATGGGATTCTATGTCGATGCGGGCGCGCCTGTCTCCGGCACGCATAGAGTCCATTCTGTCAGCCGTAAAGAGGATAAAGCTAGGCCAGTCACTCACTGTGAAACAGTTTCAGAGACTGTTGGGTTTGATGGCAGCAGCGTCCAACGTGATAACTTTTGGCCTGCTGTACATGAGACCCTTGCAGTGGTGGCTCAGGACCAAAGGGTTTTCCCCGAGGGGCAACCCCTTTCGCATGATCAAGGTTACGCGGCGTTGCCTACGTGCCTTGGTTATGTGGAAGAAACCTTGGTTCCTGTCCCAGGGCCCCGTGTTGGGAGCTTCTTGTCGTCGCAGGATGCTAACGACAGATGCCTCCCTCACGGGCTGGGGAGGGATCCTGGAGGGACGCTCGGCTCAGGGTCTGTGGGGGGACCATCATCTCTCTTGGCATATCAATCGCCTGGAGATGATGGCCGTGTTTCTTGCTCTCAAGAACTTCCTCCCAGATCTCAGGGGCCACCATGTGTTAGTCCGCACAGACAATACGTCGGTGGTTGCCTATATAAATCATCAAGGGGGTTTGCGTTCACGCCCACTATGCAAACTAGCGCACCAGATCCTCTTGTGGTCCCAGGGCAAGTTGCTATCACTCAGAGCAGCTTACATCCCGGGGGCCCAGAACATAGGAGCAGACATCCTGTCGAGACAGGGGCCGAGGCCCGGGGAATGGAGGCTCCACCCCGAGGTGGTGGAGTTGATATGGAGGGAGTTCGGCCAAGCACAAGTGGATTTGTTTGCGTCTCGAGAGACGTCTCACTGTCCACTCTGGTTCTCCCTCACGCATCCAGCTCCTCTCGGACTGGATGCGATGGTACAGACGTGGCACGTATGCATTTCCCCCGATTGCTCTGCTCCCGGGAGTTCTGGAGAGAGTTCGCAGGGACCATCTGCGCCTGCTTCTTATAGCCCCGCGGTGGCCGGGCAGAGTATGGTTTGCGGATCTAGTGTCTCTTCTCAACGGGCCTCCTCTGGAGCTCCCCGTCAGAAGAGATCTACTGTCTCAAGCAGAGGGCTCGATATTTCATCCTCGTCCCGAACTGTGGAACCTGTGGGCTTGGCCTCTGAGGGGGCCCAGCTCATAGAGTCAGGTCTCTCAACCGAGGTTGTGGAGACCATTCTACAATCCAGAGCTCCCTCCACGAGGAAACTTTATGCCCTGAAGTGGAAGGTTTTCGCTTCATGGTGTAGTGGCCGTCAGCTAAACCCAGTTAACTGCCCGGTTGGTACAGTGCTGGAGTTTCTGCAGGAGCGGTTCACTGCAGGTCTATCCCCGTCCACGTTGAAGGTTTATGTGGCGGCCATAGGTGCTTACCACATCCCTTTGGGTGGAATGTCTGTGGGTAAAGACCTCTTAGTATCTCGTTTCCTCCGTGGCACGTTGAGGCTGAGGCCTGCTGTACGCACAAGGGTCCCGACCTGGGACCTGGCTATCGTCCTCCAAGGTCTTTCCCAGGCTCCCTTTGAGCCCTTGGAAGAGGTTCCAGCCAGGTTTCTTACTTTAAAAACGCTGTTCCTCCTCGCTATTTCATCTTTGAAGAGAATAGGAGATCTCCAGGCTCTGTCGGTTGCACCCTCGTGCTTGGAATTTGCGCCCGGCATGGTTAAAGCATTCCTTCATCCTAGGCCGGGTTATGTTCCCAAGGTCCCCACTAATGTGGCCCGATCTATAGTGCTGCAGGCCTTCTGTCCTCCTCCCTTCCAGGATGCGGACCAGGTAAAGCACAATTTGCTGTGCCCGGTTAGGGCGTTAGATGCTTACGTCCACAGAGCTGCCCTGTGGCGTAAATCCGAACAACTCTTTGTCTTTTTTGGACCCCCTAATAAGGGGTCACCAGCATCTAAGCAAAGAATGAGCAAGTGGGTGGTCGAGACTATCTCACTTGCTTATGAGTCGACCGGACTACCATCACCCATGTTGGTGCGGTCTCACTCAACTAGGAGTATGGCGGCCTCTAAGGCCTTATTGTCTGGAGTACCTCTTCAAGACGTCTGTGATGCGGCAGGCTGGTCCTCACCTCACACATTCGTCAGGTTCTATTCTCTGGACTTGGACTCTACACCAGGGTCCCGAGTGCTCTCGTCCTAGTGCTGCTCGCCTTGATTTCACACTGGACAGGCACTTCTCGCTATGGTGGCGTTGGTATAGACGTTCCCTTAGCGTCAATTCGACGCAACGCGAGTTCCCTTGAAAGGGAACGCCTCGGTTACGACTGTAACCTCGGTTCCCTGAAGAGGGAACGAGACGTTGCGTCACCTGCCATATCTCCTACGTGCCTGTAAGCTACTTGCTCAGACCTTACGAAGCTGACGCCGCTTTGTTTTGGGCAGGTTTTATAGTTTCCTGGTTCATGACGTCACCCGCCTCTGACGTTCCGTCACACCATTGGACTGATTTTACATGTGCTTCAATACATCATCACGCAAAGCGTTCCCTTAGCGTCAATTCGACGCAACGTCTCGTTCCCTCTTCAGGGAACCGAGGTTACAGTCGTAACCGAGGCGATTTTGCCTAAATTCATCAAAAGTTGGCGTTCTAAATCATCCTGCTGCTCCGCGATCGCTGTCTGCACTCTGTCATCACATACACCGTTGGAAAGCTCTCTCTCTCCTCTTCAATGCTGTTGGATCCAAATATGGTAATTTCCAGTTTATCAGCATCCAATCATGAAAGTAAAATGGGCCATTTAACTCGAAATGCGCAATCTCATTGGCTGATGCCAATTTCTGACAACGTGATTTGCTCAGAATCGTCACGTGACGCGCTCTGACATTTCCGCAGTAGTTCAAAATGTCGAAAGTATGAGTTCATTTAGCCTACTATTTGTATTTATCAGAGTGATTCTTTCTTATACGACAGGTTTAAAGTTTGTTGTCATACCTTGACAGTTTCGACTGCTGACTCTGCAGTCATCTTCAGAAGCATAACGTGATGTTTCTGTGACGTCTACTATAGGTGTGATATATTTAGTTTTTGTCATTCCATCTGTGTGATGTACTGTTGATGTGTTGTTTTGGATGTTTTAATCAGTGATGGATGAAGCAGTAATGTGTGTTGGATGTTAAACAGTGTGATACATGGATTTTACTTGGACCTAAATCATATTTTGTCTGTAATTCATGGCTTTCAATAGAAATTAGTGAAATTTTGCCATAAAAATCTTTAAAGGCCGTTTTCTCAAAATGAGTTTTTTCTCACACTCCTAGTGACGATTTTCCACCTCTGTAGCACCTACATACACCAAACTTTACAGCTGTATTCCTAACTATATTGTGAAGGTTTATTCAGAGGGATTTGTTAATATATCATTCTTGGCTTGATTTATATGACATTTTATGCCTAAAAATGGGGCCGAAATCTATTTTTTAAGGCTATTGCCAGTATTTTCTGATTTACAGGGTAACAAAAGGAGATATTCATAATCCCCTCTGAAATGTCTTTTCATTGAATATATCAACAAAATGCAAAAATTATTTTGAACCTTGTCATTTTCAATGGTCAGATTCTTCACTTCAAAATATATGCAAATTAGTGCATATTTAATAGGATATAGCCTGATTAGCATATTTAAACATAAAATTACAGAAAACTTGCTATACATTTTCTTCTCCTATTCATGTGAGTGATCAACTGGTAAAGTTTCATGGTGATATGAGTTAAAAATTTTACCCTATTCACCTGCAGTGTCTCGCCTTAAGTCTGCTATGAAAGTGCTATGAAAGATTGTGATTCTATAATAATCTCCCTCTGGGACTGTCTTTGTGCTGAGTATATTGAGTTAGTATAAGGCCCTGTTTACACGAGAACGATTCCGGGGGAAAATGTAAAAATATTTTATCGGCTGTGCCTTTCGTTTACATGGCGACGGCGTTTCGGGGGCTTAAAAAGCAAAAAAGTGAAACCACACTCCAGAGTGGAAATCTTAAAAACGCTCCACCGTCGCATTCCCGTCTAAACAGTAAAAACACAAATCTGCTCACGGCAGCTCTCGTCGCCTACGCGTTTCGTCACAGGCATGTGCCAGTACAGGAAAATAACAACTAACATGTCGAATTACTTCCATATGTCGGACCTTCAAGTTGCCCTAGCAGCTCTGATAAACGTACTAGAGTCTTTTCAGCAGTTGTACAAAATATTCTCAGATATTGGTGTTGTTGTGTGGCAGTGCTTCACATTGCCACCTAGCCGCCTAGAGTGCATACTACATCGAATTTCACACACTTTTGCGTCACCATATATGCACGCAGATTTTCCCCCCAATAATGCCTGTCTAAACGCAGAATAAAAAGTGATAACGTAACGCCACTTTTGCGTTTTCTCTTCAGATCGTTTCCGTGTAAACATATCTTAAAATAGTCAGAGATGCATGCAAATATATCCTGCAAATATCCATATCTTTTTTTTTTCAAATAATTGACATTAAAGTAAACTTCAGTTGTAATGACGTATGCTTCAGATTCTGATCGTAATCAGCATTTTTGATCACTGATATTATGCAGAGAGTGAAATTCATACTTTGATCTAGGTTTGCTTATGGCTCCATTATGGGTTATGAGAGCGTTCTGGCCTAATGTACAGGATTCACTTTACATTTAAATGTGTGCCTAGTATGTGCTTGTGTTCAGAGGGAGTGTGGGGAGGGACACATCTCAGCTTTAAATAAATCAAATTGTATTTCTCTCTCTCATTTGTCTATTAAGTGTTGTGGCTTTTTTAAGCCACTGCCTCCCTCTCCTGATCTAATGAGGAGTTAGTTCCTGAGTGAAATGCAACACTTTGGAAGGACTGAATCATCCATAGAATTAGCCTTAAGTGAAATTCTGTAAATTAGTGTCCGTCATAGTTACTGATTACTCCAAGGGTGTTCACAGTTTCAGGCTTCAGTCTTTTTCGAGGTCAAATGGAAAATATTGATGGGAAGATAATAAGTAAAAAAGATAATGAAGAAAAATAAGAAATAAGAAAACCTTTTATTTGATACTTTTATAAATGCTAGCTATTTATAATGATTAAAAGGCCTTTACGCAGCGGCTAATATTAATAAGACTTATTTTCAAAGAATATGTCTTTATTCATTAAACATGATTCTGTTTTTTTTTTTTTTGAAAGCGTAAATTGAAGAAAATTTAGCAAATAAACTTTAGTAGTGTTTGCGAATTTTTGGAGAAAAAAAAAGAAAAAATACATTTGATATTCTCAAAAACAATACATTTTGCTTATCAAATAAATGTATCTCGTTATGTACATTTTGAGATGAGATATTTTTACTGGAAAACAAGACAAAAATATGGTCTGGTTATATATATATATATATATATATATATATATATATATATATATAAAGAAAGACTATAATCTCTATATGTCATTTGGTCGCAATTGAGTAGTGGCGTTATATGATCCGCTCTGTGGCATTTCTATCGATTCTTAGAAATGTCAAGACTGTGAGGATGCAGTGAGAGAAGTAAAGAGAATAAGAAGATCAGCTGACATTCTGCTAATGGAACATACAACCATCTTCGCAAAAAGTGTACTTCTTTGAGAACAAAACAACTGGATTCACATCAGCTTTAGACACTTCACTTAAGCCTACTCAATATGCATTATGAAAAGTAGTAAGTTATTAGTATGCATGCCAGTCACCTTATAGCCATCTGTGTAGAGCCCTGAGCAGATAAGAACATTCCCAGGCACAATAGAGATAAAGAAGAGTCTCCTGTCCCCATCCTCGCTTATCAATAAAATTACATTGTATGTTCTGTGACTGTGAGCAAATTAGATTTTTAAGAAAGTGTCATTTTTCAATTCTGCTGAGATACTATTGTATTACATGACAGTCATCCTCCAAACTATTAATAAACTGGCATTTCAGTTTCTTAAAGAACTCGTGACCTTAAAGTCAACATGAAATTAAAATTCATTTTACACTTTCTTTCTGCATGTTACGGGCCTCATGAACAATTCATAAGTTCATGTAATTCCGAAAAGAAAAAAAAGAAGTTGGTTTTATAAACCAATCAGTTCCCAATGCACAAAACAAAGTCCCACCCTACATATTTTCACCATATTCATAAATCTAATAAAATGTAACATTACATTTTTAGTGACATGTGCTTCCATTTTAGAAAAAAAAAATGCTAATGAGGTATGAAAAATAAGCTTAATTTAAGCTTGTCCCCCTGTAGTAAATAATTGATCCCTTAAAACTCATCTTTGATCACCAAAATAACATATTTAAAAAAAAATGTGCTTAAAATAAAATTCTTCATGCCTTAGCTTGAATATAACTCTACACCTTTGCCTCATTTACATGCAAATAAGTCCCGCCCCCACTTACCCACACCAGCTCAGAGATCCACTTGTTGACGATCACACATTGACGTGATTGGTTACAAGGTTTGTGACGTAAGAAACACCAGCGATTTCAAACCGCGTTTTTGAGACTGTCTTTGGTTCACTGCAGTTTTAAAGAGAAAAAACTCAATAATGGTGTTGACTTATGAATTTGCACATGGTTTGTCTTAAAGCATACTAAAAAAACACCCCATGGACATATAAACAACATTAAAAGCTTGATTTTCACTACAGGGGGACTTTAATAATTTCTAAATCAAGAAATTTATGAAATTATAATATATGTTCAATGCATGTTTACATTTTTTTTTTACTGGAAAACAAGAAAATAATACTGATTAAGAACATATCCAATTCCCACTCCATTTTTTTCTCATTCAATATGCTGTTTCACTCAGAAATATGTCAGATCAATAAAGCAACAAAGCTGTTTTATGTTGAATTTAAATGTGGGGAACATTCCATATCAGTTTTCATTCTTATAAAGAGCAAATACATGCAAGACACTGTTTTAAGAAAACATGATTCCAAATAATGTTGCTAACACTGTGCATCTTGTTGACTCAAGATTAACCAAATGTTTTGTTGTGGTTCATTAATGATCTCTTAAGACATTAAACTGAATCAATATCAACAGCATGAACCCATGTGTGGCTGATGCAACAGTTTTATGCCCTTTCCTTACCTGGGACCTTTGTTATATTACAAAGAGATTGATTTTATTAATGCATTCTGCTTGTGCATCTCATTTACTTTCCATTACAGTTAATTTATTTGACAGTAAAAACACTTTGTAATCTAAGCTTTGCAGGGTTCTGTCTTCACCTCATTCTTCAGGTGCATTATGCTGTATTTTTTTTCTACCTGATTGCATCTTTATTCTTTTTAAGCTTGTATAAAGGGGAAATGTGTAATTTTTCAGTATTAGAACACCTTCTCTTCCAGCTTAATGTGCTGAGAAAACTATAAACGTGCAATGTGTAGGCTAATTATGCAGTAGTTTGTAACACTGGACACTTTCACAATATATGTTTCTCAACAGACATATAGGTGTTTGTACCGTGTGCACTGCTTTGTGTCCAAGACTACTGCAATCGGTGGAGCATTAACAAATCCATAATCATACAAAAAAAATAAAAAAATTAGCATATTGTGATAAAGTTCATTATTTTCCATAATGTAATGATAAAAATTAAACTTTCATATATTTTAGATTCATTGCACACCAACTGAATTATTTCAGGTCTTTTATTGTTTTAATACTGATGATTTAGGCATACAGCTCATGAAAACCCAAAATTCCTGTCTCAAAACATTAGCATATTTCGTCCGACCAATAAAAGTGTTTTTACAAAAAAAGTCAACCTTCAAATAATTATGTTCAGTTATGCACTCAATACTTGGTCAGGAATCCTTTTGCAGAAATGACTGCTTCAATGCGGCATGGAGGCAATCAGCCTGTGGCACTGCTGAGGTGTTATGGAGGCCCAGGATGCTTCGAGAGCGGCCTTAAGCTCATCCAGAGTGTTGAGTCTTGCGTCTCTCAACTTTCTCTTCACAATATCCCACAGATTCTCTATGGGGTTCAGGTCAGGAGAGTTGGCAGGCCAATTGAACACAGTAATACCATGGTCAGTAAACCATTTACCAGTGGTTTTCGCACTGTGAGCAGGTGCCAGGTCGTGCTGAAAAAAGAAATCATCTCAATCATTCATCTCCATAAAGCTTTTCAACAGGTGGAAGCATGAAGTGCTCCAAAATCTCCTGATAGCTAGCTGCATTGACCATGCCCTTGATAAAACACAGTGGACCAACACCAGCAGCTGACATGGCACCCCAGACCATCACTGACTGTGGGTACTTGACACTGGACTTCAGGCATTTTGGCATTTCCTTCTCCCCAGTCTTCCTCCAGACTCTGGCACCTTGATTTCCAAATGACATGCAACCACTGAGCAACAGTCCAGTGCTGCTTATCTGTAGCCCAGGTCAGGCGCTTCTGCCGCTGTTTCTGGTTCAAAAGTGGCTTGACCTGGGGAATGCGGCACCTGTAGCCCATTTCTTGCACACGCCTGTGCACGGTGGCTCTGGATGTTTCTACTCCAGACTCAGTCCACTGCTTCCGCAGGTCCCCCAAGGTCTGGAATCGGTCCTTCTCCACAATCTTCCTCAGGGTCCGGTCAGCTCTTCTCGTTGTGCAGCTTTTTTTGCCACACTTTTTCCTTCCCACAGACTTCCCACTGAGGTGCCTTGATACAGCACTCTGGGAACAACCTATTTGTTCAGAAATGTCTTTCTGTGTCTTACCCTCTTGCTTCAATGATGGCCTTCTGGACAGCAGTCAGGTCGGCAGTCTTACCCATGATTGCGGTTTTGAGTAATGAAACAGGCTGGGAGTTTTTAAAAGCCTCAGGAATCTTTTGCAGGTGTTTAGAGTTAATTAGTTGATTCAGATGATTAGGTTAATAGCTCGTTTAGAGAACCTTTTCATGATATGCTAATTTTTTGAGATTTTTCATGAGGTTTGCATGAGCTGTATGCCAAAATCATCAGTATTAAAACAATAAAAGACCTGAAATATTTCAGTTGGTGTGCAATGAATCTAAAACATATGAAAGTTTAATTATCATTACATTATGGAAAATAATGAACTTTATCACAATATGCAAATTTTTTTGAGAAGGACCCATACATGCATTCGGCTATTTTTGGAACTTCTTGATTGGATTCAGTCAAATCCTCCGCACAATCGAGCTCTGATGGCATTACTTCCAGATAGTTCTCGAGGACAAGACAGCACCGGTAACTTTCAGGAACCGCTGCGATTACGATTTGTGAAAGAAAGGTCAATCTTTGTGAACCGATTCATTGAACAGAATCACTCAAGAGAATGATTCATTCACGAAACATATAGGCTACGTCACTATTCTTAACTTTGAAATAACTTGAAACTGCATGTTTTCTTTTTCTTTCTGAAATGTAATTAAGTAAAATGATGCTGTTATTGTAGTAAATGTTCTCTGAAATGAAAAATCCTCTGATAACTAGTAAATAAAAGAAAAAAATATTCGGTAACATACACTGTCCTTTGTATTTAACAGCAGGGCCGAAGCCACCATAGACATTAAGGACAAGTTCGACTCAAGTTTTACCAAATCCATCGAAAGGAATTACTATCAAAAACATTACAGTGACTTATCATGAGTTATCATGTTTTCCCTTTAGAATTCGGATCCAAATAATATCCATCTAAAGAATTTGGTAATTCTTTAGTCATTAGTGGGTTACCATGATCTTCACTTTTAGAATTAATTATACATTATGCATTATTCACGTTAATTATGAACCTGTATATAGTCAAAGTCCTTTTAGGCAAGTCATGCCACTCGGCCGCCATCTTGGCAACGCCTCCGGGCAGCTATTTCGGACTAACAAGACCAGGCTCCTATCTAAATTAATGGGCAGAGAGTCAGAACTGCACTTTCACTGGTCACCGGACATAAAAACTGCATGTATAGAAACAGCAGTAAAATTTGATAAAAATCACTGAACAAGTTTGATGACTTTGCCCCAAAATAAGGTTTAAAATGCCTTTTTCCCCAAAGGGTATACTTTTACTCTGCATGCGCAAGGGTTCTCTTCTCCGCTGTCGCAAACCTCAACTGTAGAACAGTGGAACCAGACGATAGGCTTAAATGTTTCCTGGCTTGACTGTTAAAAGCAGACGATTGGCTTTCCAGCGGGAGGGGTGGTACATGTGCATACAACCGCCATCTTTGGCGTTACGGGTTTTGCCTATATAGTTGTATTGAGGATTGAAGAAGTGACATGTCTCTATATAAATTGTCTCTAATATAGTAGGTCTTAGTAGTCTTCTGGGAGGTATGAAAAATAGTTGGTACTGTTTGCTAATAATGAACTATTAATTACTAATTCATTAATCAGAGTTTCTTGTTAGTTAATAGTAGTTACTAGAGATTTAATAATGCGTTACACCTTTGTTCCTGTTTAGTTATTCATTAATGACGGAACAGTACTTTAAAGTGTTACCAAGTAAAAATGATTTAAACTTAGGTGCTGTTTGGAACAGTTTTGTACTTGAAGGGGTCAAGAGGAGTCCTGTGCACTGATACTGATAAAAGGCTGTCTATGAAAAAGACAATTAGAGCTTAATTTACATATTTGAAGCGAGCTTTCTTCTCATCTCTCTCTGTCTCTCTCACTCTCTCTCACTCTCACTCTCACTCTCACTCTCACTCTCTCTCTCTCTCTCTCTCTCTCTCTCTCTCACTCTCTCTCTCTCTCTCTCTCACTCTCTCTCACTCTCTCTCTCTCTCACTCTCTCTCTCTCTCTCTCTCTCTCTCTCTCTCTCTCTCTCTCTCTCTCTCTCTCTCTCTCTCTCTCTCTCTCTCTCTCTCTCTCTCTCTCATTTCTCCTGTACAGAAATTTTGATGGGAGGCACAGTCATTTTAACTGACATTAAAATGCCACCTCACGGGCAATGCACCTGAGAACGGGTGATTTATTGCTCCATTCTGCAAAAGCCTGCACTGCTTTAATTAGAAAATACTGAGGAGGCAGTCGAGTGCTTATGCATCGCTTAGATCTCCACCGCCGTCGATGTGCACTGCAGCATCTTCTCCAATACATGAAAATAAAGATGTAACGTCAGCCTCCAGCATAAATGTCCATGTGTTAATCAGTCACGCTCCTGGTGAGTGAATAGTGCCTCTCATTCATGAAGGAGAGATCACGTGACGGTGTCATAATCAATGAGCCGTGCTGCTTGCAGGTTTTATCTTCTGCCACTTCATTAGCAGTTTGTGCCTCTGAACTACAAATATCCTCAAAGCAATATAGAAACCATTTTACAATGAAAGCAGGGTGTGTGTGTGTGTGTGTGTGTGTGTGTGTGTGTGTGTGTGTGTGTGTGTGTGTGTGTGTGTGTGTGTGTGTGTGTGTGTGTGTGTGTGTGTGTGTGTGTGTGTGTGTGTGTGTGTGTGTGTGTGTGGCTTCAGGCCATTGTAAACAAAGTGAACATAAAATATTGAAAAGGGAGAAATAAAAATGTCCATGTGAAATAAACCAACAATTGAAAGGTAAAGCTAAAAATAAAACCATACATAAAATATTTGTTTTGTATTAGAAGCAAACCTGTTCATTAACTAAAGTCATCATGTTCTTCATAATGAATTACAGTATTTGACTTTGGATATCATCTAACAGTTCATTTTAATTTAGAGACTGCGTTCCTCTGCTGTTTGTTGTGTAGCATATTATCATAATAATTAAGTGTGATCCATAATAATATAATGTAACAACAAAACAGCATTGCTAGTAATTGTTTCATGAGATTGTATAGTACTGCATTTGCCCAAATTAGTTTCTACAGAGCCATTGTAATCTATTTCATTTTCCCACAGTATTAAAAAATAAATAAATTGGTAATCCCATTTATACACAATGTATCTTGATAGGGAATCATAACTGTAATATAAGAAATTATTGATTTAAAAATTAGGGACTGTGATTATATATATGAGTGTATATTATCATATGCTTGCAGATTATGCAAATAAACCCATAAATAAATAATTCAGAGGCGTCAAATGAAATGTCTATGGTGCAGAGCATAGAATATCAAAATGTGCAGACATACATACAGTAAAACACATGACGTTTTATTTATGCCAACAGCCATAAGATATGAAAAAATATATATATGTGAGGAGAAAAAGTATTGCATTGCCAGAATAAGTACGATTTGTGGAAATGAAGGGTAACACTCTATTTTAAGGTAACGACGTAGTTACACATTACTACATGTACTTCTATGCATCATTACAAGTAACTAGCCCTAAACCAAATCCAAACCTTAACCGTAACTAGTGCATGTACTTAATTAATATTACTTAGTACTTATTTAAGTAAGTACAAATTAACTATGTCACCTTAAAATAATGTGTAACCAAATGAAGATCTTCAGTGGATGGATACTCTGGACCTACTTAATATACATTGTGTGCTTGACAGTGTGCTTGTGTATATAAAGTACAGTCTGTGAGGTAAAATGTGCATGAAAGACTATGTTGGCTAAAGGGTAAATGTTTAAATTCTCTAATAAATCTAGAAAGCTTTAGAATGTTTTATTTTGTCTTCTTGCAATGCTCCCGTTATATTTAAATTCCTCAGGAAAGAAATGCTTCGAGGTCACATTTGCACTTCCTCATAAAACTGACTCACTTTGCCCAATAAAAGTGTTTGTGATTCAAGTTTAATATCCAGGAAGAAGAAAAAGTTTCAGTGCAGAACACTTTGAAAGACTTGTTTCTTTTCTTGATTGAATAGGGAATTGAGTTAGGGAATTGAACACAGGGCTGAAATTGTTCTTTGATCAAAGAGGAATCTGATCCACTGGACTGGATGAACCACAAATATTTGATTGGTAAAACATAATTCCTTTAAATAATCGACCTCGGATAGCCAAGCAAATAACTAATTGTTATTATCTTAACCAAATTCTTTACAAATGTTCCTGCAAAATTAGATTTAGCAGCATTGTATTATTCATTAGTGTTTGAAAATTCATGTCCTGTCCAATATGGTAAGAAAGTGTTTTTACATGCATTGGTTTAATTTTTTACATTGGTAAGGGATATTTTAAAGTCAAAGTATACAGATGCACCATGTTTATGCAACATGCACAGTGAAACTGACTTTTATAGATTTTATTCAAATCTATAAATAATACACCGGACTAGAGTTTGATGGTTTCATTTAAAAACCCTCTTACAAATGTTAAAGCACAATTTGATTTAAAAAAAAAAAAATATTTGAAAGCTATGAAAGTCAATATATTGATACTGATCATATAAACAGTAGAAAACATAAGTGCAGTTTATTCGTTTTCAGTAGTCTCTTAACATGGATAGGGTTGCATTTGGAGAATCACAGAAATTCTCATCCCATTCCACTACTACCTTAGGTCTGCTCTTTTCCCCCACCAAAGTGAATATAAGTAGCCTGCTAAAACACATAAAAGATTTAAATTTAATTACAGTTGACAGTCAAAGAAAATTTCACAGACCATCATTTGAGAATATTTGTGGTAGAGAGGGTCAGATTTTTGGCATCAAATTATAGAGGTGGAAAAAGGTCTAAAATAGCTGGTTGCTTTGGTTCCAGTGTTTTTAGTGGTTTTTCACTTCTGAAGCAGAATGCAAAACATCTCTGATAACTCTTTAGCAGATTTAACTGCAGTTACATAAGACTTTGACGTCATTTCGTATACACAAAGCATCCCAGCCACCTTCACATGTGGCTTTGCAGCCTTTAGAACAGAGATTCCCTCCAAAATAAACACCTATTAAATGTCAGTTGGGTTTATTTCTATTAGCTAGCTCAGTAGTAGGCCAACTTTGGCTCTGTAGATGTTTGTGCCCATGGGAGTTTATATTTGAGGTCTGCAGTGGATATTTTTCTTTTAGATCTCCATTCGATTCATCTCTATTAAAACTGTGCTTCGATGTACTCTAAGAAATATTACAGTCACAGTGATCTTAGCTGAGCTTCTAAATGACCATTCAGAGAATCAATTTGAATTACAGCTCAGTGGCATTCGCACAAATGTGTGATGCCACGTTGAAAGAGAGGCCTAGAGACCAGGACTTTGATTGAGTGGCGTGACACTAAAGGCACCATTAGCTCTGAGTGAACCAAACGAGCAAGCGTGTGTTGAGCAAATGCAGCTTTACACTAATGATGATGAGCTGTTTTTCAAGGGCAAAATGTGAGTCGCCTACAAGTGGAATTAAATGTTGAGAAACAGACTGGGCAGCCGTGGAGACTTTAGGTTTAATGCAAATAAAAATAAAAATAAATTCACAAGAAATCTTTTGTATTGCATAGCTGTTGTGTTTGAAATATAGTGTGGATTGTTGAACTTGAAACTATTGTGTTATGCTTGTAGTAAGTCAGTAAGCCTTACATCTTAAAGTGCCCCTATTATGCTTTTTTAAAAGTTCCTATTTTGTTTTGGAGGTCTCCTACAATAGGTTTACATGCACTCAAGGTAAAAAAAAAAAAAAACACTTTATTTTTCTTATAATATACATTGCAGCATCACCTCATTTCTCACAGTCTCTGAAATGGTTCGATAAAGGATTCAGTCTCTATTTTCTCCTTTCAAGGAGCCTACTCTGCTCTGGGGTGCGTTTCCCAAAAACATTGTCAGCCAACTATGGTCACAAGTTCAATCTATTGGTAACGACGCAACTTGCAACCATAGTTGCTTTTGGGAAACGCTTCCCTGATTGGTCAGATGGCCAAGTCTGTTGTGATTGGTCTACCAATTACAGTGCATCTGAAAACTAAACGCTCATTACCATATCGGAATTTCAGCTCAGAAGACTTTCTCAGCATTTGTATTGTATACACATTGATATAAACAGTAACGATGCTGTTGACACATGAAAGACAATATCCGAAAAAGCATAATAGGGACACTTTAATTGTGAAAATTCTGAGGTAAATAAAATCACAAGGCATGTAGAGTGTAACTCTCTCTTTATTTTGTAATTTCTCAGAGCTCAATTAGCACAAAGAACTTGTATTGACAAGAAGTGAAAGCCAATAGAACGTTCCATTGCAAGACCAGGGGCCAGCAGCAGCGCTACACTTCCACCATTTTGGGGTGAAAGCGACTCGGCAGTCCACTAGCTTCTCGCTATCGCTATGGCAATTATCAGTTCCTATGTTAAAAAAAAGTAGACTGAAATCCCACCTGAATGATGAATAACGTACATTCACTCGACCATCCAAATCCTTTTAACAGTTTATTTTTCACATAACCCTTGCTCTCTATAAACCATGTCAGTTTGGGTTGAAATACTTTGAAGTTCAAGTATTGCCATTGTAAACACGGAATTAATAGATGTTAGGTGATAACAGACACAGCGATGCATCATGTTCTATAAGATCATGATGTTTGTATTGTGATCCAGGGGATTTAAACGTACAATATATATTTCAGACCTAGTGGAGTAATAGTAACTAATAATAGTAAAAGTAAATGTGTAAAGTTGCACAAAATGGAAAATACTCAATTAAGTAGGCTAAAAAAATGACCTACTGAATGGTTGGATTCCACATAACATAAAACCCGAATAAGACAATACAAAATGTAGCCTACTGTAGGTGAATTTACTGATGACTTAATTTTGCCTTCTTTTATTCCACTTTGACTTCTCTTTCGTTGTCATTCTGTCTGTTTCTGTGTATCTGTGCTGTTGTCCAGTTGGCATTTTCACTCCAAAATGGCGGCTGCGCTACCGAAGCGCCACCTAGTGGCTGTTACCAAAAAACATCAGCGTTTCGGCTCTTGTCTTCTATACTCTTTGATTAACATGACTAATCTCACCAGCCTACATTCTTGTCCACTCACTCTTACTCTTTCCACACTAACTCTTGTCCTCATGAGCGCCCTTATGCAGCACTTACACAGAACACAATATATTTATATTGTTAACATAGAGATCTGAATTTATTTTAGCATTTGAATTAATTTATCATGCCCTCTTTCTGTTGTGAAGGTTATTACCTAAATTCATTATTTTATACAGAATAACAGGTAACAGGTGAGTTGGCCTCATACGGAAAAGGTAATAGAGAAAAATGGGAATCTAAGAGATAAAAATAGCAGGGGAGCTGGTTTGGCACGAGTTCTTCTCACAATCATGATATTTTATCATTGCGAGCAGAAGGCGATTTCTCAGCCAATGGAATCTGCGGCTGCATGGTTCAGCCACCCCATGGTGCTGTATACAAAGATTAAAAATAACAGCAGACCCTCTGCATTTCACACATGACATGTACACAGTGGCAAACTGGTGTAATGTGGAACTTCACAGTGGTTACAGCTGTTTGGAGTCTCAGTACCCTGTTGAAAAGAGCCAGCTTGTTTTTGTTTGTTTAAAAAAACAGTATGCTTTTTGAAGGAATATTTCAGGTTAAGTACTGTACAATTTTAAGAATCTGAAGAATGGTGTTCATTAAAAACCAAAACATGTAAGATAGTATTTGTGTTAAAGTACCAATCTGTTTAAAAAAAAGTTCTTAAATCTATATTAGATTTAATATTTCATAAAAAATGTAAAGTATTCACAACTAATAATCTAATTAAAAACATGCTATTTTACCTACAATTTTGTGTTCTATGTATGAAGAATTGTGTTATTCCTTTTTGGTAGCCTGAGTCAGGTCTCCTGTGTGCTTTATGTGCTGAGCGATGTTTGTTTGACACATCGTCTTGCCTTTGTAGAACATCAAATCAGTCACTTACTGTATGGGGTTCCATTTCAGTCCGGATGCTGCCATTGAAGACAGCTGTCTATGTAGGCAGTAGACAGCGAGACTCAATAAACTCCAACTTTAGACATGTGTGGGATTGCTTTTTTTTTTAATCAAAAGGATTCATTTAGAGGTTTTAGCTTTGCATAGTATCACGACGACTGCACCCAAACACTAATAATACATTGAAATAGAATAATACTGTAGTTCCTGAAGTCAGTTTTTAAAATGATAAAAAGCGACATAGCCTTCTAGCCTTCCAACCCATTTGCCTTTCTTATTCCTCCTAACACTCTGTGGCTGTTGAAGCATCCAAAGAGCACAATGGCAATGGCAATATCTACAGGCAACATTGTGCAAACAGCTGAATCATGCAGAATGTCATCCTTTGAATGTACAGTGTGCCGAGGGCTTCCAGTTGCTTTGCCATGAGGTGCAAAGCTAGTAATTTACTGGAGTCATCTCCACTGCATACAGACCTCTTTCCCACTGCCGTGATGACACTGAATTGACTCTTTTTTTTTTTTTTTTTTTTTTTTTTTTTTTTTTTTTTTTTTTTTTTATACCTTAGGACAGTCCTAGTTGTCCATGGGGCAGTTCTGGTTGTGCAAGACTGCAACTGGTCACATGGGTGGCCAACCGACAGATGCATTACTGTAAGAGATGGCACAAATTACCCAGTCTGCTCTCATGGCAGGCGACATATAAGACAATCTGTGGCCTGTTTATTAGTGGAGTAATTAGCTGGGCTCCTCCCTGGCACATGCACAGCAGCAGCTGTATGCACAGCCCCACTCCACTCTCATTTGTTTATCATTAGATGAATCCTGGAATCGACACGTAATGCTACTAGGGAGGGAGCAAAAGCTGGTGTAGTGCAAGGCCCTGTCCTAAATGGCACACTTCATGTGCACGTGTGGACTTTCAATGGCCGCCGCGTGCGTGTGTCCTTAAGTTGACTGTAGAGTATCCCATTTGTTATTTTAGGTTTCAGAAGGGTGCTTTGCGTTCGATATGCACCTTCGATGTACACTTTTAGTGAGGATAGTGAGGGATAAGGTTTCCATTTGAGACAGGGCCCAAGATTCAGGCTGCATCCGAAATCGCATACTTTTCTACTATATATTAGTGTTGTCAAAAGTATGACTTTGGTACCAAAACTAAAAAAATGTGACGATACCAGCATTTCCCTCTAGCATTTTGAGCGCTGTTAAAACACCTCTGATTGGCCATTGTGTTGAGGCGCTCAACATTTATGTCTGTGATTGGCTACAATGATCAACGCTTCAAACACGTTGTCTTCACCGAGCGCTCACACAGATACACACGGGAGCGTTTAAAAGCAGGCGTGTCCCTAATATATCCACTGATAGACATATCCGCTGATAGACTTCAAACCCTTCCATGTGTATCTGTGTAAGCGCTCGGTGAAGAAAACATTTGTTTGAAGACATACATGTTGAGCGTGTGAACACAATGGCCAATCAACAAGAATGGTGTTCAACAGCCCTCAATGCTAGAGGGAAATTCTGGTATCGTCACATTTTTTTAAATGTCAGTACCGACTTGGTACCGGTACTTTTGGTAACACTATATAGCCTAGTAGCCGAAGTAATTATTCAAAATAAGTACCTACTCAAGAGAGTGATTTCGGATGCAGCCTCAGTCTTCCTGAAGAATGTGAAGTTGCTTGAACCCCAAAGGGTAGCTGTTTGTAATGCCTAATCAGAAAAAAAATAAATGTATAAACGGTTAATTAATTAAACTGCTGAACAATATTAAATGGTAATAAATAAATAAATAACAGCTTAAATGTCTTGATTTGCTGGTCTCCCAGACTGGCCAAATTAGGGTGTACAGTAGTTGGTTTAGTTGGTCCTTCAGCTCTCTCAACTAACAAAACCCAAACCCCTCTAAACAAAGTAAACTAGACCAGCCTAGGAGACTGCTGCCTTCAAGCAAAATCGGAAATTTCCTACTTCCCACTTCTGAAGACATGATTATGAGGTTGTTGCATTTAAATGTGTCTTTGTGGGAAACAGGAATCATGGAGGACCCCAGGTTTCCAAAATTATATTTAGTGTTCCATTCATTGACAACCATAAACAATCACCGCAATTAGCCTATCTACACAGTCAGCTTGCTGGTTATTCTGGAATGTTGGTCAAATACACACTATTTTCGCTGTGTATAACATACACTTCAGAATATGCTTCAAATGATTATTCATATATGTAAAAATGCACTGCTGTAACGACAAGACAAGGAATGTAGCTATTGTGGAAAACACTACTAAATAATAGCAGTCACAACAGCGATCGTTCTCAATTCTGCCATATTTCCGGAAATGATCATTCTGATAGCATGTGAAAGCAGCATAATACCAGTCTGGGTTAGTTTAGGCTTTTTCTTGTTGTTATTAGTTTTATTATTGCAGGATTAGTATATTTATTTTACACCACATATTTTGTGTGGATATTTAATTGACTATATTATTGTCATGTTCTCTGTCTTTGTCTATGGGCTTTTATCATACTTCCTGTTTCCATGGGTAAAAGGCTCATCAGCATGGGGGAAATGGCACAAAGTATTATCATTTAGTTTATACTTGTTTAAAATAATCTCTTTAGCAAAGTTTGTACTATTTTAATTCTGTTTGTACTAAGAGTTCATTTTTGTTAATATACTGTCATTAAAATGTTCATTTTAAAAATGCAGAAAAAAATGTATTTAAAAAAAGTGAACATTTTGAAAGCATTGAATGAGATCCCATAATAATTTAATATAGCTTTACTGTAGAAACAATACAATTTTATTATATGAAATTAATAATATGGTGGTTGCATTATAAATATGGTGATTAACTTTAAGGTGGACACCCAACTTTATGATATTTACCCTCTTAATCTAATCATGTCATGTCAACAAATGGAAAAGTCAAGCAGCTGTTTATTATCATGTTAATTACTGTGCCTTTCGTTTCGCCCCAACCGGAGGGGCGCCTTTTACCCCACATACCATACTTAAACATATTCTTCAGTTTTTTTAAATACTGTTGCTTTAATTTCTTGAAAAATATTAAGAAGACCTTTGTCTCAAAAGATAAACAATATTATCGATTCTCATTTGCTATATAAATCTACAA
Organism: Meda fulgida; assembly: GCA_030578275.1. Lineage (NCBI taxonomy): Eukaryota > Metazoa > Chordata > Actinopteri > Cypriniformes > Leuciscidae > Meda > Meda fulgida. Next base: position 13,466,105 of record CM060629.1, read on the forward strand.
CATTTTTAAAACATCAAATATTAGATCATATTAGCGCAGCTCAGAATCTTCTTTGCATTGCTGTCCGTGATCACGTCAAGGATCAGCCAAATTTCCACGTGCATGATCAAAAGTGTTTGTTAAGAAAAGTTCTGAGCTGAATTTTTATACCATTTAGTGGTTTAAAAGAGAATAGTTAAAAACCCCTTTTACCCCGGTGCACCTTAAGCCCCTGTTGTACCCTAATGTTGTCCAATTGTCAACATATAAACATGTATTATTACATGTTACTGAATTTTGAAGGAGAAAAAATACTTGGTGTTACCATATCATTTTACCATATAGCACAAAATGTAGTGCTTTTGATATGATTAAATGAAGTAGCCTAACATGCATTTTAGCTTAGCAGGCTAAATGATAAGCATGCTAACCTTAGGGATTGATTAACGGAATGTATAGTTAGCAATAGCATGCTAACTGAAAACATGAGAATTTTTTTTAAATATTTGACCATTTGTTGCTTCAGTATCAATATCATGTCATGTCTCGATATAAAACACCTTAATTGATGTATCTTCATGGACAACATTAATCATCAAGTGATGTTGGCAGCTTTCCGATCAGGCACCATTAGAATGCTCAAAACGAGTTATTTCAGCCAATGGGGTCGTTTTGGGGTCCTTCCGGGGGCCTGAATCTTACACGACAGCAAAGGAGGGGTGAATTTTTCTGTGTTTGGCTCCGGCGAGAAAAAGTGGAGCAATGCTGGAGGCGATAAATCATTCCCCATCTCTGAGTTTGTGCTTTGTTGTGCTTTTCCCTCTCAGCAGGGCCCATGATAAATAACTGTCCTCAGAGAGAGAAGCATATAAAAACAAGAAAATGAAAGTGATAAAATAAAACAATCGTGGCGTTCCGGCACAACAAGAGGTTTGGCCGAATGCTGGCAGGACGAGATATCGGTCTTCAGCATCGTAGAACAAAGCCAATGGGAAATGCAGCTGGCCTGCAAGTTTATGAGCCATTAAGTGTTTTCATGCAGCTAAAGTAGTGCTGACTCAACCCATATTGGGGGGACCTGAGCCATCTCATTCATTCATCACTCACCCTCAGGGCTTTCCAGGGCACATTCCAATTAAAAGCCCTTGGCTTAATGCTGGGAATAGCTGTATCACTCGATCCTCTCTCTATGTTGCACACTCCTCTCTCTCTATCTCTCTCTCTCTCTCTCTCTCTCTCTCTCTCTCTCTCTCTCTCTCTCTCTCTCTCTCTCTCTCTCTCTCTCTCTCTCTCTATCTCTGTGTGTCTAAGAGTGGGAGCGTGAGCATGCTGTCACACTGTACCAAGCTCGCCTCCAGGAGAGTTTCAGCAAGAGTAATGTATTCCTGTGCTGTTGCCGACAGATTCGGAGTAAAAATCACCAATGTTAACGACTGGGTTGTTGCATCTAAATGTATACCCAGTCACTCTGAAACAAATGAATCAGGGATATCAGTGCCCTGGCCAGATGGTGCATCGTATTTTCGTCCGTATTTGTATTTTCAGTCTTTGCTTGAAGCTTTTTTTCATGGCCTGGCACCAGAGACAGCACACATGACATGCCGGATAAACATTTGCCTTTTGGTAGACTGCACTTCATAACACACAATCTTCATTAGATATGTAAAGCCTGGAAACGGGACAGTGTCAGACCTACATTAAATGGGGTTATGACAGGGGACTAGAAGAAAAAAATATATATATTGCAATATTGAGAAATACAGGAACATTTACCAGATGACGTGAATATATTTAGAAAGAATAATAATAATAAAAATAATTGTAATAATTATATTCTGAAATAATATATTTAAAAAGAAATATATTGTAATACTGTAAATATTGTACTGTAAAATAAGAAACAAAGTATTTAAATAATTATTAATAATTTAAAATTATTCATTTTATTTTAGAACTGTAAAATTACAATTACAATATTTATGTCTTAATTTCTTCATGATTTCTACATTATTTGTCCATGAACATCATTAATATTATTTAAAAATTAATTGTAATAATTATTTTACATTTTTAATGTAAATCTTTAATCTTTAATCAAAATACCTTTCTATCCTTCTTGCAGTGACATTTCTTCTCTTCTCTGATGACGTGTACACTGCCGCGAGGACGGGACAGCCTGTCACTCACATGACATCACAGCAATAGCAAACCACAACCATCCAATCAATTCCCCATGGACAAAATCAAGTCCCGCCCTATATTTTTTTATTGTTTGAGAAGCTGTTTCACATCACAATAGGAAAGAAAAGACTGTCGTAACTCCCTTTTTTTTATAATGCTGACTTTAAACCAGCTTTTATCTTGACGGGTCGCCAGCTAAATGAATGTATGCACTGCCGGTTTCAGAGTAAAACACTGCTGCACTTTGACACTTTGATATATTTTTATTTAACTCTTTAATGTTTTATTCTAGCTTCATGCTTTCTTTTTTTATCAACACTTGAAAGTGGATACGTTTCATAAAAAAGTAACATTTTGAACAGAAAGACAAAGTCAAAAGTCACAGTCAAAATCACTGAGCCTTATCGTGATATGAATTTTATTTAAATATATTGTGCAGCCCAGAATAGCACACAGTCTTTCTCTCTTCAAGGCTGCATGACAGTCCGTTCCGAATTATAATGCACAAAGTCACATCCATTGGTTGTATATATGGTGGTCTTTTCCGGTTTTACCTGGCCTTTACGATTAGCATAACGACATGATGTGAGTTATCGCTGGCGTCGGCCTGTTTGTTTTATGGCAAGTGAAGCAGCTCTGCCGCTAGAGCTTCTGCAGCTGAAACATTCCCATCCTATAATGAAGCCATTAAAAATGCTTGGCTGCTGCCAGATGGTTTGTCATTGAGCAGGACAGAAAGGGAAGCCTGCCGCAGTTGAGACACCGGTGCCGTGGTGGTTTGGAGGTTGTTGTTTTGCTTCTATAGAAGCAATGCTAGAGAGATTAGCAACAACGTATCAGGGAAACCTGATGTATCTGGAAGCTCCTCTTTACTCCATTTTTTTCATTAGCTCATTCATATGGGAGAGCACAGCAATCTGCTTCTGGGCCAGCACATGGGAAACCCAGACACACTCCCAAACACCAGACAGGCTTTTGTCAACTTTACTTTTCTTATTTTAATATTATTGTAGATATGTGTCAGAAAAAAGTGTTTTTATTGGTCTTTTGGGATACAAAAGCTTCATGAACAAGGTAGACACAATAGCCATATGGTTATACTGATTCCTTTATATTTAGTTTATTTTACTTATTAATAAAATAAACTCCACTTTAAGTTCCATTTACTTCTTTTCATACACATGCAAATGTTAGAGTCTGAAAATGAAGTTTCGTGTTTCGCTGTGTCCAAAGTTTCTGTTTACTGTTTGTTATATGTTGAATTTATGTTTTTTAAAAAGACTGCAGAGCGTGACATCATATCACAACCATTGCAATCTCAGAAGAAATGTAGTGACCAAAAACATGTTAAACAAATCAAAACTGACAGATCTGTCAGCACAGACTGTGGAAAATATGTGAGGATTAGCCAATCAAAAGAGAGGTATTTACATATAGCCTTAAAGGAACAATACTTCATTAACCTGATAAAGGTTGAATTAATCCCAAAATTGAACATTCTGTCATTAAGCTGGGCGGTATGATAATATATATCATGAAGGCGATATAAAGTGTGCATCGATAGAGATTTTGCTATATTGTGCATATTACGGTATGTAAATATCTGTGCAGTACTTGACTGCTACAAGTTTTGACATGTTAGCGCAATGAAGAAACACGCTTGAAAGAGAAAATAATGTGCAGAATGTGATGATGGTACAAAGAGTTAAATGCATAAGCCATGAAAAATAACTTTAATGTAAACTGTTGAAATGAAATTTAAGGTGTATCAATATATTGTGTTTGTACATGATGTCAAAAGGTTACAGCAGCCTATATGATATACCGTTATTGTGAAATAAAATAACTTCTATTGTGAAATACAGTTTGGTCATATCCCTTTAATTTTACGAATCAGAGAGAGGATAAAAATTGTCATGTAAAAAATGACTTTTTCATGTTTTTTCTTCTGCAAACAATCTATAAATAAATAGTAAGAAAGAAAGCTACAAACGTGTAAAAATCATCCCCTCTCAACATTAAAAAGCTAACTTCGGCCTACATTCATTTGTGCATTAAGTCAAGAAGACAAGAAGAACCGTTGGTCAGGACATGTGTGGTGTATCTCCAGAGATTGCGGGAAATTCGCCCCAATAGATGTCAGTTAAATGTCAACCGTTTGACCAGACTTCACTAGCTATTATCAAGTGAGACCTACTTTGTACCAAATCACTGCACAGCCATTAGCGGCACCATTAGCAATGATTGAACGGTTCACTGTAAAATGAAGATAATGGAGTGCTGTAACCTGTAAGTAAAAATTCTATTTCATATATTATTTGCAACCTCAAATCAAGGCTGGTTAGTAAAGTCAGACGAGGAACCGAAAGATTTAAAGTAGACCATAACTGTGTAAATGGCATCAAAACTGTCTCAAATAGATCCCAAATTTCAGATTTGAATATAGAAATGAATGGAAGCACAGATCAACCTGTACTCCTTCTCACAGCACTGAATGTACCTGTGATGGTTCTCTTCCTTATCTAGTGTGCTGAGTTCGCTATGCTGCCTTTTCTTCGTTTATCTCCATTTGAGGCCTAAATATCCCATTCAGTATTGTATTCCCACATATTTATACATGTACAGCAAGGTCTAAATCCCACAAATCCAAAGGTCTGTGAACTTAAAATCTCAAGCAATTTCCATTCTGGCACAGAGCAGAAAAATCAGCACTTTTGTACAACTCTGATAGAGGGATTGTGCCGCTATCACATTCTGATATGCGTTATCCTGGCCTGAGCTTGAGAGAGAAACAGTAATTTCATCTGGATTAGAGGTACTACATTTAGCACCTTGTACTGAGCTTGTTTGATTGTAGCACTCGTAGACTAAAGCTGTGCTCTGTTGCCGTTGTTTCTCACCCGATCACCAGTATGCAAGGTTAAACAAGGCTGCTTACTCCAGTAAATGGAGCTGCACTAAGGTGTCTACAGCAGTGATCTTCTCTTTATGTCAGATCTGCACTGACCTTTTGACTTGTGAGCGTTCCAGTGAAGTGTGCCAATTGGACGATGACTGCAAGAAAGAAAGTGAGTCCAGGATAAGACGAGCAGTGCTACAGTGGAAGGAAAAATAAAGCAATGGAAACTAGAGCAAATGGTTCTGGGCTGCATTTCCCAAAAGCATTGTTCGTGAGCTAAGTTGATCGTAGTGGCCAATGCTGGCAATGGTTCTATTCTACGTAGGCTTACATTGCTTTTGGGAAACGCAGCCCAGGTATTCTGGGAGTTCTTAACCTTCACTTAATTTGACCCCTATCTGTGCAAAAGCAGCGGTTTTTCTACTTCCCCAAATACCTTTTTGTCACTGTAGTGTAGTGCATTATATTTTTCAATTTGGGTCATTACCTTAAAAAATAGAATATCAAATTTTGAGGTCATTTGACTAAACATTTAATCATGTTTAAAATGCTGCTTCATCTAAAACTTAGTTTATGGTTTTCTTTTTTGTTAAAGGTTATTTTCAGTAAGGGATTTTTTCTTTTTAGGTAAAAGCCCCCTTTTATTTGGGCTAACCAACTCACAAAGGCTACATTTACAGTATTTAATTACAAGAATACTGTAAAAAAAAGTTCCACATGATCCTTCAGAAATATTTTAATACGCTGATTTGCTGCTCAATAACATTTCTTATCATTATCAATATTGAAAACATTTTTGTGCTGCTTAATATTTTTGTGATTCACGTTGATCGATTTACCACACATTGTGTTACTCACATATAAAATATATATGTTTAATCCTCATACACTCAAGGACCAGAAATAGGCACATTTTACATTCAGGGGCGCCATCATATAATTTGTCTTATAATTATGTGCACTTATTAACACAGCCAGTACAAGATCACTCTATTCTAAGAACAAGTCAAAGAAGTTGTCATATATAATTCTTAATTTTTTATGTAAGAAAAAATGTGTTGGAAATCTTAAGAATGCTGCATAAGTGTGTATCTGGCAAGTGCTCTTAAAATGTGGAGTGAAAAATAGGATTTCTTTCAATTTCAAACGTTTTCAGTTAAATTCACACCGAGGAATCGCCTCAGTAGCCCAGAGTTATAGTGAGAGATATTCTTCAAGCCAAATACGACCTACAAAGTGACAACACCGTGGTCTAGATGTCCTATACACTAGAATGACAGCTACCGAATGAAGCTGCCACTGAAACCTCACACTTATGTCAGGACAAATTAAAAATGTGTGCCGGCTTAGCTCTTTTCCTGGAGCCTATACACAAGCATTACGCAGAAGCATTGTGCAGCTGAAGGTTTCATAACCTAAAGTGTGTGTGTGTGTATATATATATATATATATATATATATATATATATATATATATATATATATATATATATATATATATATATATAAAAATGACGAATAGAGAGGGGAAGAAAAAGAGATGGGACAGTAAGGGAGGGAGAGAGATGGGGCAGCACAGCGACTGAATTAGCAACTTACTCCAGGCGCATTGTCAAAACTGCTGCATGAGGACATGACCTCCATCGCTACCAGAATCTGTGGCTGCCATGTTGGGTGGAGAGGGTAATTCCTCATGCACTGCTAGAGTATGGAGCACATATATGACACATGAAATCCAAAGCCTTTCCCCCTTGAGACGTCTCTGAATGTATATAATTACACCCAGCGCTGAGCTCTAGTATCTATTGTGCGTGGCCAGTGCTGTGCTGTGTCTGAGCCAGCAATCCCTGCTGTAGATATGCCTTTAAAATGCACATGCAGTGAATAACAAGCCTGGCTTTGGACAGAATGATTAATTACCTGCAAAGGTGCTGCAAAATCTTGCCATCGATAGAATGATTAATAAGCAGTTGCGTTCTGAATCTGGCGGAAATGTATGAATTTAGAAGCTCAATCTTGACGCTAAATCTGCATCTTCCTGTTTTGAGTGTAGCTGTGTTTGGGGTTTATGATGGTGTGTGGGTTGTTTATGTGAGTGATGGACGGAGAGAGAGAGCAAAGGTGCATGTGTGTACAGGGAGCAGAGCATGATTGTGTTGTGGAGGATTGTGGTGGCTAAATGAGATCACAGAGAGTTCAGAAAAAGACCTGGTGTAAAAGCTCTTCTTTCATGGAACACCACCATGCAGACTTTAAATCTGGATCAACATGCAGGATTAATGGTGTTTTTTACCTGTGTGTTTTTATGGGCAAATTCCACGTTTTTTTTTCTGCGTTCTTGAAGGGCTTTGCCAGAAGGGGACACTACTCTTTGGGTTGATCCGAACAAAAATGAGCTGAATTGCTTTATGAAGGGCCCCTCTGTAATTTAGGCCTAATAAAGATATTAACTTACATTTTTTAAGTTATATATTTTTAGCATTTATGCCTTTGTTATGATTGGAACGTAGAAGCAGTGAAAGAAAAGTAGAATGGGAATTGGATCTGGAAAGGATATCACTGGATAATATTCTTTAAGCCCAAAGTACACTTCAGTTTTGATAGCATTCGCAAACACAAACGCTCGACACATGCACTCTAGAAAGTTTCGTCCTTGTTCAGTGTCTATTTCTATTGCTATAAGTTATGAGTGAAAAAAATGTCTCTTTAATCATGCAAAGTTGTAGGTATCTCTTAACCCCCTCACACAAGCACTCATCAACATTGATGATCTATTGCTATTGCTGTTTCCATTAGATATTTGTTGTTGTTCCACCTCATCAGTTTATTTTTCGACTGTAAAGCAAAAGACTGGGGCACAAAATTAGGGAAAAAAGTATATGCAAAAAAACAAAAAACAAAGAGTAGTTTAGGCTTTAGATATTTACATATTTGTTTCTTTTTACTAAATGCCAAAATGAGAGAAACTGGCAAATATGCTATATTTTCTCTCAATATTATTCTTACTAATAACAACTGAAAATTCTCATGGAATTTTATGGAGAGCAAGTATAAACACCTGAACAATATTAATCGAAAAGTCTTATCTCTCACTGTTAAAAAAAAAAAAAGCTAAGCTTGAATTATGAATATTTTGATTATTACTTTTCCATTCCATTTAAATGTTTTCCACTTTTCATTACGCAGATGCCGATCCTATATTTAGATATTACCAAGATCTAATGGCAGCCCAATCCCCATCTACTTCATTGATTTAAAAAGGTTTTAGCCACCCATCTGAAGTCAGCACTAAAGCTGGTTAATTTGCATACTAATTAAAGTCCTCAATCAGACATTTTGGAAAAGATGGAGAATTCTCAATGCTGATCATTTTTGCACCCTCAGGTTTCTAACTGCCAATAAATTGCTGTGCATTTACTCACTATTTACACATTGTAGAGAGCTGTTAGCTTGAACGAGGTCCACTTTATGACAAATACACATGATGAATTCGATTATGCCACATCTAACTGAAAAACAAAGTGAGTTTCACACTCCCAGGTGGCAGTCTAATTAAGTTATCAGGCACCTTTAGGGCATGTGGTCTGGTTCGGAGCCAACAGATGCATCTAGTCCAAATGACAACTGTTTGTTGCTTTCTTGGACCTAAACAGCTTGCCAGTCAGCTTTTGATGAAAACTCAATGGCATTATGCCTTATAAGATGTATTGTATGCGTTTAAAAATCATTAATGCAGTGATGGTTTTTTTCACATTAATTAAACAGCTCAGATCGTCTTTGTTTGATTCCGAAGCAAAACAAAAAAAAATCTAGTGAAATTCAGATTTGCAATATCCAGGTAAATTAGATGAAATTACTAACGTGAATTATTGAGCAAAGTGACATGTTAACAACTTTATTGACACCTTTTTGTTTTAATCTAAACATTGAACAATATATATTGGTTGTTAACATAACTAGTATCCATGGACTGTAGGCTTTGTGAATTATTTTGGGCTTCACTCCATGAACACATGGTATACCCAGCTTTAACTGTGGGAACTGTAAGATGCCGGTGAAAGTTTGAAAAACAACAAATGAGCCGAGAGTAAAGGCCAAGCAGAACCTGCAAACCCCCTGACAGACATCCACAGACTCCATCTCTGAAGTAAATCATTCTAAATGCTGTTTAGTCTTGAGGCTTCATGTGTTTTCATGCACTCCCTCACTTCAGCAAACAATCTGTCCATGAACATCTGCTGTATTATGTTCAGACAGCCATAAACTGGCATGTAATGTTCAAAGCGTGACCAAACTGAAGCTGGTACACGCTCATGTTGTGTGAAACAAATTCTTGAAACAGTCCTGAATTGAGCAAACAATCGTCATAAACGTAGCCCATGGTCTCGTGTTTCTGAGAGGCTCGCTTGATCAGCATTCAAGAAGTATATTCATTGGTATGTACAGGTTTCAAAGCAGAAACAAGCAGCTCTTACAAAGGTTCACTTTTCCTGGGGCTGTTCTTTGTTCCCAAACAAGATCCAAATAGAAAACGTGAAAGTAATGTTTTATTCTCTTTTTTTAAAAACTTTGTAAGCTTGATCTATTCTTACCCAAAACAGATAGAAAAGAAGGACAGCCCTATAGTGCTTGCTTGCTTTGCTTCAATAATACATAAATATCACTCATGTTTTTGTAAAATAAACTACCCTCACAGTATTTTCTATAATTTACAAGATGAACTAAAAAGGATTTTTCACTTATTTGTTTAGGAACCCGATTCACTAAAGGGATTATGCAAATAATGTAACAGTGCAAATATGCCCCACAGACAAAAAAGAAAGAAAAATCAGTTGAATGCAGTTTGAATGCCACAATTTCCCAGATTGCAAACTATTTCTTAGAGGTAAACTTCTGCATAATACTTTTTTAAATAAAATGTAGTTTACTGGTTGTCCAGCAAGCACAAAACTTTTTTTTTCAACATTGAATTTTGGGGTCACTGTGATTTTGACATGTTTAAGACATGTTTCTGGATCAACTTCGTTGATCCTGGAACAACATTCCTGTCTTGAGTCTATCCTTATACCCCTAAATCTATCCCTGCCCATAACTTATCCTTAAAATCAGAGGGAAATGATAGGCTCATTGGAAAAACGTAGGCCTACAGTAGCCTACCTGTGGCAAAATTTTTGCAAAACGCAAAATATGTAGCAATACATATATATCACTGCAGTTTCCAATAGATATGAACACTAGAGGCAGTAAAACAGCAATCACTTTTAATCGTTTTCACACACAATTACGATTAGGCTACAGGGGCAGATTATGGATTAATAAAGACTCATTTTCACTCTTCTCCTTGCACAATAATGTTATGACCTCAAAACACTGTTTACCATAGTGCATGATTTTTAAACGAATACATTTTGTAGATTGCATCACATAACCAGCTCCATATGTAAGGTTTTACTGACGTTCAAAGCTCGCTCGAGGTCAGCTGGTACAGAAATGTAGGCTACTTGTGATGCGGAGAGCTGGGGTATAAATCCCGTGAAAGACGAGTCACGGTGAAAGTGCTCAAAGACACGAGTTCAAGAACAAGCTAAAATGCCATGGTTATGATTTCGTTTTTATGTCACATTTGCTTTAACACTATCGGGTAGTTTTAAGGTTTGATGTGTAGGCCTAATTTGAAAAAAAAAAAAGAATTAGCATTAAGCTTTTAGAACCACTCACCAGACATTTCAATTCAGAACTGCGGTGAAATGTACAAACTCCAACGTAATAAAACGTTGCCATATTCACGTCCATCTGTTCCAGAAAAAAACTATAAAAAACCACTCACTGGACATTTCGCTTTGAAACCGTTGCGAAACGTGCACGACTCAACGTATTTTGTGTTTTACAAAAATGGCCCTGTCACAAATGGCACCCTTCGTATGCACTTTCGTTCTTGTGGACTTACAATGGCTGCCGCGTGTGCTTGTCTGTTAAGTCCATGAGATCGTAGGGTTTCCCATTTGTCATAGGTCTCAGAAGGGTGCTCGCGAGCGCCCCCTTTTGCGGTCGATATGTGCCCTCGATGCGCGCTTTTGCCGAGCCCGCACTGATGCGAGCTCTGACTGCAGCAGAGACTTCTTCCCGACAGTCAACACGGCGTTACGTCACGAAAGTAGGAAGACTGTTAGTGCTTAGGGTGCCATTTGGGACAGAGCCAATGTTGCCACAGGTAGCCTACTTTTTTCTATTGAGCCTGTGAATGACATAGAAGCACCTAACCCTGGTTGTAAAACTTGACATGCTGTAAACTTGACCCTCAAATATAATTTGCTGATTGGAAGGTTGTTCCAGGATGATCCAGGAACATGTTGTACTTGGTGAAATCACGTTCACATTCTGGTTACAGTAGCCTACTGTACAATGTTTTAAAAATGTGCAAGAAACCAATCCTGCATGTGATTAAAAAAGTAATATAACCAAACCATGATTATATGCAGTTTCCTGATTAGTATGGCCAAATATATGCAGTTTTAAACTATAAGTTTGATGCATTTTATTCATGTTGATATAACCATTTTGTAATGTTGTTTAATACATTATTGGAGTACGTTTTACAAGAAAACATTATTTACTTCAGAATTTCAAGTTTGATCAAATTGCTGTTCCTTTGTTAATTGTGAACTTTATAGAAATGTACTAGTGAAAATTGATTTCAGTTTTTATTTTTCAGTGTAGGTTTTCTTTGGTTTCACTTTATTATTTTTTATTATTTATTTGATGGTCCCTTTAACACATTCTGTTGTCTATAAGTATTATTTATTTATTTCAAGGATGGCCCCTTGAGATGAACCATCTCATTTCGAGGGGGTCCCTTCATTACAAGGAAACCAACATAATAATTGAAAATCATAGATAAAGTAAATACAACACAGGACTATAACAAACATTTAGATACATTCACATTCATAATATATACACTCACTCAATGCTCCAGTAAACCTAATCCCTTCCCATTTGGCCCATACCATAATACACAATCCACAATACCACAATAAAGACAATCAGTGAACCATCTGCAAAAATGCATATACACAATCAAGATATAAATATGCTCACACACATCCATAAACCCATACAGATACCTAAATAGAACAGAAAGAAAAAAAGAAAGAAAAAAAAAGAAGGAGAGGAATCAGAAACAAGAACACAATGTTTGATAATAAGTAAAAAGAGATGATTTGAAAACAAAAAAAGAAGATCTGAGCGAGCCGGGAAGATTGTTCCAATCTGATGGAGCTTTAAATTTAAATGCACAACAACCTATTTCTTTGCTAATTCTGGGTGTATGAAAGAAGAACTGTTCCGTATGCCTTATATTGTACTGTGTGTTAAAAGGAATTAGGTCATATTTCAAATGAAGGGAAATTAAAATGAATACATTTAAAAATAAGTAGTGACCAGTGAAATTGCCTTCTTGACTTGGGTGCCAGCTAGACTCATACATTTGACAGTGCACTCTAAAAAATGCAGGGTTAAAAAATAACCCAACCTTAACCACGCTGCTGGGTCACTATAGGACAGAACACGCGCTGGGTTGATTTGACCAAAGTGCTGGGTTTTACCATTTAACCCATATTTATGGGTCATTCATTTGACCCAACCAGTGGGTGAAATTAACCCTCTTGCTGGGTTAAGTCTTACTCACATGCTGGGTTATGTCCTGTCTCATTGCCTTTATTAAAATTAGTAACAAATATTTGTTATATTACGAATGTAAAATAATTATTGTATCTGTATTACAATAAACCAGAGAGGCCACTGTATATGTAATTTCAATCTCATTTTTAATACACTTCTTTAATACTTTTTTGTATACAAGTATTGAATACAAGTGTTAAGGTTCATTAGGTCATACACCACTGAAAACATAGTTATGTATATTATATTGCATTTCTGTCAACAGATCCTCCAAAATATTACACAATGAACCTTTAAAAGTCATTAAGCAACTCAATTGAACTCTTATACGATTACGATTAGCATCAAGCATATTTCGCATTCGTCCACCTGTGCAATAACCCCCTTTAACCATGTGCGATGTTTCAGATAGTATGTCAAGTGTAAACACATGAATCGGAAAGGGGTCACAGTTGAAAGAACGTGTAAACGGACGGTCAAAAAAATTAGATATAGGCAACACGTCAAAATTGGGCATCAAGACCTGCAGTGTAAACGAGGCCAAAGATCAACAGCCTCCAGAAAGACTCGGTCTCTATGGTGTGGCCTGGAACAATGGCAAAGGTCTGAGATGTCCCCCTCGTCTCGTCCCTGAGGCACAGAAAGTGCAGCAATGCTCCGGCCCTCTCATTTTGTAAATATTCAACCATGTTGGTCCCGACCTGTTGATCACACACAATCACTTAGCGTTTTGCAATGTAACTGACATGCAAGTTAAACTTTTTTGGGGAAGTACAAAAAAAGAATTATTGCAAACATTACTAAATATGACCAGATATGATAAACAAACAAAATGTCTATTTACATTCAGTATTTGCAAACTGAATTATAGAAATAAGAGAGTAGGAGAATAAGAGATATGTCTATGACGAGTCTCCCAGGTACTGTGCTACTCCGCCAGTCTAAAATAGTCTGAATATAAACACTTATTATAGGTGATGTTAGTGATTCAGGATAAGACAAAAAAAAAAAACGATTTGGAAAATGGATTCATGATTTACTCGCTCATTATATACATTTTGTAAATTTTGAACACAAAAAAGTTATGGACTGCAGCTTTAAAAATGAATAAAAATCTATTTAAAAAAATTTCAATTTTATGTTTCAAACAGAGATAGCGGCGGAGAGGATTGCAGCTTTAAATATTCTAACCGTAAATTATTTTATAGTTATCAAGCATATCAAACAGTGCAAACGTCTTCCCTTATTAAAGTAGAAAGACTAAAGCAAAACTTAACAGGTTGCGTGTCAATAGAGGATCTCTGGGCCTCCTCCGATGGTCTGAACACCTCCTCCTCTCGGATGGGGAAGCAGAGTTGCAGGTCCTTCAAAGCGGTCTCCCCATTTAGCAGCTAGACAATTTGACCATACATAAAGTTGCATTAAAATTTAAATGGTATGCTATATATAACAATTCATTTTCAAAAGTAGCATTTCTGACTTTTCTGCCCTGGTGTTCATTGGTAACCAAGATCATTTTACATTTTACATTACCACTGTCATACTAAATTACCGTAGTGCTAGTAACGTTACCTCAAGTCTTAACAACTTGTAATGGGGTTTCAGGGCGAGAAAATGATTAACATGAAATCTATTTATTTCTCCTTTCCTCAGTCGGTGTTTGTAAAGATTGCACGTCATACGTTTACTAAAAAAGCTCTTGAAAGGATTTTTGTTGTTGTTGTTGTTTTTTTTTGTTGCAAAAAACTAACCTGGGATGGGTTTCCCAAAAGCATTGTAAGCTCAAGTTGATTGTAGAACAATTGCCACCAATGGTCTCAACGATCAACTTTGGCTTACGATGCTTTTGGGAAACGCAGCCCTGGTTCCGACAGCGACATTACAGAATACAAACGAATACTACAGAATACTATTATAGAGTATTAGTAGACTGGTAGGGTTAGGTTCAGCAAAGTTACTTAAAGTCAACAGAATGTTCAAAAGGGACCATCAAAATAAAGTGTTACCTTCTCCTTGAGTAGATTCAAAACATTAATATAAACACATCATGTTTTACTACAGCAATAAAACTAGACCAACCTGCAATATTTGTAGGATGTGTAATCTAGGTTTAAAATCTGTTTAAGAAATGTAAAAATATTTTATCACATTGTAAAATAATTAGCATGCTGTGAAAAGCTTGCGATAATGTTGTTGCCCTACAGTTTCCTAATACAAAAGACATTATAGTTTATTTTAACATCATAAATATGTATTTTCACAATGTTGCAGAAACATTGTTAGGCTATGTCCCCTTATTAGTCCTGGGCAAACGTAGTGAAATTCACCCCACAGTCTTGTAGGAAGAATGGGTGAGCTGAATGTGGCCGACTCAGGCAGAATGTGCATTTGGGGAATAGGGAGCACGCTGACAGATTGGCATCAAGTAAAAAAGTTCCAAAATGAAGTATATTCGTGCAGCAGCATGTTCAGCAGAGAATCTGATGGCAATAAACCTGAATGGAGGCAGGAGCCTGTGACAGTCACGGCACATAGAATGTAAATTTAGCTGCAGTACAGACCTACATAGATTGAATGCAGCAGTGCAGCGATCGGGGCGGGCGGGGGATGGGAGTGGGGGGGGGGGGGGCAGCGCCCACTTCAATATGTCCTCAGACCTTTATTTACAACATCTCTGTAGTTAGCGTTGAGAATTTGCTGTCTCTCATTACGACAGCCTTGGCCACAAAACTAATGTGAGCGAAGTTGAATCATTTGGAGTGAGTCCTTGGTATCGATAACAGGGTCACCAGAAAAGCTGTTCAGTGAATTGCATTAATCTTGGCCTGCCGTATACCACAATTCATCATGATGTACGTGAGGCAGGATATGGCTTGCAACTGAAGCCTGTCCCAGACCAAATGAAGTCATAAAATACACACCTTGGTGTTGAGGAAGCGCCCTCCTTTTTTTTTTTTTTTCCTGGAAGCACTGTCTTGTGAGAAAACGAGTTCTTTCCTCCCCCATTCTTTCTCCCTCCGTTCTTAATAGAGCACGTCGAGACTAATCAGCGTGGTTTTTATGAGTTCATTATGTGGTCATACATCTAGAAATATAACTTCATAAAAGATACATGGGAGAATTCACTCGAAACGAGTAGCGTTTTTGTTTGTTTGTTTGTTTGTTTGTGTGTGTGTGTGTGTGTGTGTGTGTGTGTGTGTGTGTGTGTGTGTGTGTGTGTGTGTGTGTGTGTGTGTGTGTGTGTATGTTGTTTAAACCCCCAATTCGCAAAAGGAATTATGCAAATCAGGCAAAACACACACACAAAATTAGTCCTGAATGTAATTTGAACAGTGTAATTCTCCATCTTTTGGGTCTGTTCTGAGTGCTACTGTAGGAGGTGAAGAATGCAGAAGACTAAAATGATCTCCCTTACTTTAGGACTGCACAGCGTCACTCCACCAGTGCAAACCTGAATCAGCTGTTTGAAATGCCAAATGTGCATGTGAATACACACTGCATCTTTATGCTGCCAGTTGCTGCGCTTTTCTCTATCATTTGATGAATTTCTTTTAAATTAACTGATTATTCTGATCAGATATTAAGATTTTCCAGTTGCACAGTTCCTGTTACATTGTTTGCGCCAGTAGGTGGAGACAACTGATTACTTGCATCCCAACTCGCGTACTATGCACTATGCTTTTTTGTAGTTCCTATAAATAGTGTGAGTAGTGTGTTCACACTGAAATTTACAAAAAGAAAAAAGTGTACTTTAAATAACTAGATGATGCACTTAATTAACTGAAAAAATGAAGCGTGGGATGTTGGACACTTCATGCACTCAACTGTTGCAGCTTTAGTTACGTAGCCGAGGGGGAGGGGCTATCAGACTCCAATGTTGGACTGCAGAATAACCTTATAAAACCATACACTACACGATTGACTACATAGTCCATACATAGTGTTTAAGTGCATAGTGTATGGTGCATCATTTGGGACACAACTATTTTGTCTTTTATAAGTGAATCATTGGATCATATAATTTGTTCAAAAACACAGATTCGTTCAGAAATTAAACAAGTGGGTGCATTTCCGTGTAGACAAGGAATCTATGCATACAACAGAAGAAGGATGAGAAGGATGTAACCTCAATATGATGCTGCCTTCCAATCAAAAGCACTCAAGAGACATTTTAAAAGAGTCATTGAATCATTCGTTTAATCTTGTGTTTTTTTTCTTCAAAAATACTAATTCATTCACAAATGTCTGTGTTGCTAGGAGCATTGGAGAATCTTATTGCTAATGTCACTTGGATTGATGCAAAGTACATAATATTTGAAGCTGTACATTAACACTGTTGTGCTTAATCTTCTGAATATATTGTTTATATTTCAAATGGAACCTCTTCTTTTGAAATTTCTATTCATCAAAGAATTCTGAAAAAAAGATCAGTTTCCACAAAAGCAGTACTACTGTTTTCAACACTGATAATAATCAGAAATGTTTCTTGAGCAGTAAATCAGCATACTAAAATTTCTGAAGGATCATGTGACACTGAAGACTGGAGTAATGATGCTGAAAATTCAGCTTTGCCATCACAGGAATAAATTACATTTTAAAATATATGAATAAAAAATATGCCTTGGTAAGCATAAGACACTTTTCATAAACCTAAAAAAAAAAAATCTGACCAACCTCAAACTTTTGAATGGTGGTGTATTATTAAAACAGAATAGAGCATCTTGTTCGTTTGATGCCCGGATACAATTTTTGCGTGCTTTACTGTATCTAGGTTGATCATGTTGTGCAATGTTTCACCCCATATTGTTTGGTGAAATTCTCCGAAATTTTTTGCATTTTCAAGTTAGTCATGGGAAATGTCTCAAAGGGAATCCTCCACTAAACTAACTAGAACATCATCTTACTAATGCAGGATTAGTCATCATGACTAAATGCCTTTGAGTATTAGCTCTGACATGTGGAAGGATACCGTTGATTTCATCTGAATGAGTAACATAGAGTCACAAACTGACTTTGAATCCCAGATTCGCCTTCATTAATCTTCCTACGTCTGACCTTCCACACACACCTCGTGACCACAAGACATGCAGAATTTTTAATCAAGAGGCAGCTTGTGTTGCAGGCAGTGAAAATCTATCATTCTCAAACTGCTATTGATGTGAACGTCAAGACCAGTGAGAGACCATCACACAGGGCAGAACTGCAGATCGCACAACAAAGCACTCAGTGTAATTAGCAGCGGGGCCCTTGCCTCCATCCTATGAAATCACACTGATGAAACCAGGAGTGACGGTGCAGTGAATCTGAAGCACGACAGAGCTGCAACTCGCTTTATTGTAATGTTGTAATGCAGGCCGAAAAGGGTTCAAACACAAGCTGCGTTACAATTTTAACAAGGGAACTTCTTCGAAATCTTTACTGTTTGGCCGCTTAGGCTGTTCTGTTCTGTTCTTTATACACAGAGCAATAGATCTTAGTCAAAGTAAATGCCATTTGTAATTTTATATGAATGAAAACAATATGTTTAACAGGTTGCATTGTTGTGGCATATTTAACCCTATAAAGCCGACCTTGTCATATTTGATATGCAAATGTCTAAAGCCTCTAAATTATCAACATGATCAAAACTTTGGTGATAAATCAGTTGTACACAATCTATTACATGCCCTCTGTCACCTGATTGATAGGTTTTACTTTGGTAAAAGTAATTTAGTGTGTCGTTCAAAAAATTGCCTCTTGCAGGATGTGGAGCATGTGTCCTTTTTTCTGTGAAATCTTTACTGATTTTTAAATGAGTGAATAACTTTTGAATTGTTAGTAGGCTATTATTTCACTTAATGGACTTAAGCAACTTATTGATACATCATTTTTTAGAAACATTTTGTTAAATGTGAGTATCAAATATCTCAGCAGGCACACAACGTCATAAGACATTGGAATTTGGTTAAATAATGGTTCTGACGCCAGGTGACCAAAATTAAATGTCAGGAAAACGTCAATTGTCAACATCAATTTGATGTAGAATATGATGACAGCTGAGTTTGATATTGTGTTGATTTTAAGTCAGGGTTTCAAGTAACCAAAACTAAATGTCTGCCAAACGTTGTAGGATTAACGTCCACACAATGTCAAATTATAGCATCATTCTGCTAAACGTCACAAGATTAATGTCCACACAACGTCCAATTATAGCATCATCAGATATTGATATTTTGTTGGTTTGAAGTCATGGTATCTAGTAACCAAAAGCCAACATCTACTGAACATCGTAAGATTAACGTCCACACAACGTCCAATTATAGCATCATTAGACATTGGTGTTTTGTTGGTTTAAAGTCATAGTATCTAGTAACCAAAGCCCAACATCTGTCAATTGTTTTAAGTCATTGTATTACCTGACCAAAACCCAACATCTGCTAAAAACTGTAAGATTAACGTCCTATCAACGTCCAATTATAGTATCATCAGATATTGACATTTTGCTGGTTTTATGGTATCTAGTAACCAAAAGCCAACGTCTGCTGAACGTTGTGAGATTAACCTCCACACAATGTCCAATTATAGTATTATTAGACATTGGTATTTTGTTAGTTTTAAGTTATTTTAAGAAAACTAAACCCAACGTCTGCTGATCGTCATAATGTTAATGTCCACAGAACAATAAATTATTGATATTTCAAACTTCTTTTATTTAAGTTAAAATCTATTGTTGATAATCCTGCCATTGGGTTATTTAGTGATGTTTGTAGTATTTTCATTATAGATACACAGTTGTATAGAACTTAATTTTGGTCATAATAACATTTGTTTATTCGTTGTATTTTTTTGTAGGACATAGAGAGCTAGAATTGTCAGCAATGGATTATTGGGTAGTACTTTCTATGAAGAAATCATGAAGATGTGCAAGATCATACATTTTAAGGTATTTATTTGTAAATGTAATTAATGAACAATTATTCCTGTAATAAAATAATGAAAAGATAAACAGAAATCATTAATACAAACAGTTGATTTTTTTAAAAAAAATATTTGTTTATGTTACATAGCAAAACACTGCAACAATCTTTTTTAAAGTGTTATACTGTTATAAGCTGTTATAAGCAATACCATGCACATAGCTGAGGATAAATGGATTTTAATCAAATACCATTCATGATCTCTAATGCAAACATTAGCCATTAAAGGCATAATTGATAACTAATTGATACAGCAAACAAGTGTCTCTGGAACTATTTTAGATTTGATCGTTTATAAATCAGTGTATAATTGATTATGAGCATGTGCATTGAAAAAGCAAATGCATGACTTAAAAATAATATAAATGTAACTATAACTATTCTTATAATGCAGTATAGGTCTTAATGTATACTTATAAATATATTTATAGAATAGTACTTATAAATAAGTATAAATTCTTTTTTCTTCATAGAAAGTGTTACCGATTGTAGAGTTGGCACCATTTTCCACCTAGCTTAGAGTGCTTTAAGTTTCACTTGGCTGCATCGCAAGACTAGCATAAGTAGGCTATGATGTAGGGTTTTGTCTACAAATATAAAATTGAGTTAAAAACCCCAGTGAACATGCCATTGCCTCACCATCACCATTCAGAAGCATTTAACCTTCTTTTTTTAGCTTTGATTTATGCTAAAATACTCATTTACTAATTAATCAGTGATACATTTTCATATGTGAACATTTTGTTAAAATAATTTTAGTTTAAATAATTTTATGCCCAGAATTAATGTCTGGTTGCTCTGCCAGGAGGGAAACTGTCTTTTTTATTTAATGCTTTACTCAAATGCTAATCGATAGAGTTTGATGTAAAGACAACATTAGACAACATATTACAACATTTTGATATCAAATCAATATTAGTTTTTGACATCTGCACAATGTCAGAGCTTGACGTCAAATAAACGTTGGGTTTAGACGTCAACCCGATTTTCATTTTCAACCAAAATTTGACATCTGCATAAAGTTGGAGCTTGATGTCAGACAAACGTCGTGTTAAGACATCAACCTGATTTTCATTTTCAAAAAAAATTGGATGTCTGCACAACATTGGAGCTTGATGTCAAAAAAACTTTAGATTTAGACGGAAACATGATTTTCATTTTCAAGCAAAATTTGACATCTACACAACGTTGGAGTCCAACGTCTTCCTTTTGTCTAAAGGTTCAATAAACTGTTCTTTTTCTGACTATTATTTCATATCAGGCTTTACAAGTTTAAAGCCATGACCCATGAAAAACGTATTGTGAGATAAAGGTTAAAATGAGAAATGATGTCACATTGCTGGCAACTGCAAAATATAATGCTGCAATTGTCAGATATAATGTTATCTATTATCAGATATCATTTTTACTCTTGAGTCAGAAAGGCTTCCATAGAATGATGTACAGCACCACTAAATCAAAATGTATACCACTGGAAAGGCTTAAAGACCAAACTTTGCAACTTGTCTCATTTCTCTGTTAAATAATCCATCAGTTTGTGATATGTAATCCTAGCTGTGATGGAGACTCAGCTACTATCAGTCTGAAGGGTTGGCATTCATCACTACTATGAGGTATTGGCTGCAGAGTTATTACTAGATTACTAGAATTATTACTAATTGTACTAATATTTAACACTGCAAATTAAAAATAAACATAAAAATAATTTAAAAAGAGACTATATCATGTCATTGAAGTATTTTGTTTCACAGGGGTGTTGAAACAATGAATAAAGTAAAGGCAATATGAAGTTTGCTTTCTGTCAGCGGCTCAGAGCAAACTGTTCAAGGTGTAGCTTGGGTCAAGAATAATATTTACGTCATGTGACATTCACCTGAACTGATTTCCTGAAAGGTGACTGTTGGTACAAGCGCTAAGCCTTTTATCACTTGTGCTTTTAATCAGCCAACTGTCAAAGCGAACGGTTGGCAAAGTCTACTGCTTAGCTTTTAGTCATCATTTTATGTACCCTGCTACCATTTATTGTCCTTTACACTGCGGCCAAGCAAAATAAGCTTTTTAAAATGATTATCTCCTGAATAATGTCGAGGGAAAGTGAGAGTTTTATAATTGGACTGTCATGCAAATCACTCTCTATTTTTATTTAAGCAGCTTCAAACAAGTCAAACAGAAATTCTGTACTCTCATACGAAATTCGACGCTAATCACTTTTTCATATATGCATTTCATTAACAGCTCAAGTAATGAGTCTTGGACTGTGTTTGCACAGACGACTCTACATGTATCCTGCCATATGACTCATCAAGTGTTGTGTGATGATTCCGACTTGATTTTGCGGCTCGGCTTTTGCTCATTTCGACTTCCTGCTTGCTGCATCTGCTTGTAATGCCCTCTGGGAATACAGCTGGGCTGTGGCCTACATGGAACAATACCATGAAGAGCAGCAAGAAAACATTATAAACGTCTGGCTAGTTGCATTCTTCTTCGTTTTTGGAGCCAATTTTGTGTTTGTTTCCGTTCTATTTATACTAATTGCATAAGCATCAATCATGCACAACCTGTAATCGGTGTGCTTTCATAAACAGCGATTGGGTAAATGAGGGTCTCTTCGTATAAGCAATCAGCACCTTCACACATTAGTTTCTTATGTAGGAGACACCTGGGATATCGAGCACAGTCGTGGCTCGTTGGGGAGCTGCAAATTCTTTCTCCACAGGAAGATGTGGACAAGACAGTCGATGATTCAGTGGAGTTGTCTCAGCTCCCCTGGATCCCTTGGCTGGCTGACTCTCCTCTCTTGGGCAAGTCAGATCTGTTTGATAGCATTTAGCAGGACAAGCAGATGTCAACTGCCACTAACCTTGCCCATTATTACCCCAACAGAAAGCTAATGACAGCATATCTATTCACTCCTGCTGGGGAACCTGAAAGCTGCCGTTATGTTCCTTGAATCTATGCAGAAATGTACATGTATTCTAATGTCCGAAAACCCGATAAAAGGAGGCCGTATTCATTACACGTATGAGTCGGTTTCAGCCGGGGTTTTCAGACTGACAGCTGGATTATGCAAACTGTCTTTCTTTGAAGCATCTAGGGAGACTGGTTTCAACAGCCTCTTTGGCATTGGTCAGCACAGGGGCGTTTGCTGATCAATGATGTTAATGCAGAAGATGCACAATGCTCGACCTCAGCAGACGGCCAGGTTCATTGATCGGGAGATCGCTCACATGCTCTGTGTCCTGAATCACTGAATCTCTCAGCGTAGAGAGAGCTATTAAGAGACCATGAAATCAAAACTGGACTTTTCTGGCTTTTAGTCCATGTCAGCTTTGAGATTATCTGTATGGTCGTGCATCTGGATCAACATGTTTTGTTTTTCCCCTACCCCTAAACCTAACCCCGCCCGTAACTTATCCCTAAAATCAGAGGGAAATGAATAAGAATGGTGTAGAAGCCCATACTCTTGTAAGCCTGAACTTGACATTAACTGTCAGTGCTACATTTTTCTAAATGTCATAGTCAAGTATTCATCACTTCAATGAGCTCATTGTTTCTGCATTAAATTATTACACTGTTTAAATGAATACCCTTTTCGCTAACTGTGATTTTGTATATGTACATTTCTGAAATACATAACTTAGACAGTTATCTCTGATAACAGATCACTCTAAATTGTAAAATGCATTTTCTGTAAAGTTGCTTTAAAATTGTGTGTATTGTGAAAAGCGCTATACAAATAAATGTTAATTGAATTGAATTGAATTGAATTGAATTAACAGTAAACCTATCCCTCAAATCTGAATGGTTGATTGGAATGTTGTTCCAGGATCAACGTATCTCTTTCACCCTGAATGCTAGTGTAGGGCTCTCGACTGTTCGGTCATGAGCCAAATATTATGATAAAAAACATGTTTGGAAACAACAGGGAGAATAAATTATAAAGGCAGATAATAAAACAACGGAACTGTATGTACTTATGATGTAATTAAACAGGCTTATCAACTTTTTAAAGAGAGAAAGAAAACACTTTTCTCTGTCATTTAGAAGCAGCCAAATGAGGCATATGAAGGACATTTTGCATGACTGCCTTTATCCTCTAAGACTATGAACAAAGCTAAAAACCCAAATGAAAACACAGCCCAAACTAGATTAAACAGGGGTTCACTTGCTGTAAAGATAAAGAAAAACAACAACAAACAGACATGAAATGCTGTTCATCCAGTCACAAAACTGCCATTCACCTCAACAGCTTAGATGAAACTGAAGAGAAAATGGCTGACTTCACTTATTTGTTTACTCTACTCCTGTAGGTGTCTCCATTTCCCCTACTTTTAGATGTACGTAATACACCACATTCAATGAATATTATTTTACAACAAGAACAAACATTTTGGCACAATTCAAATTTAATTTATTTTCCCTGTTACAGAGACACAACAATAGACGCCCGCGTTGACTATAGGGCTGCATCCGAAAGCTCAAGCAGAAGATTGGTTACTTCGCTGCAATGACTTTACAAGGCAATGACTTTACAGGCAGCGTTAGCGCATGAACGTACCTCACAAGTCTTCTAAGGCAGAGGAACGGAGATAGAATAATATTTAATGACTACAATGGTATTTTCTCTCTAGAAATGACATCAAAAATGGAAAATGTTGGTCAAAAACGTACATTTGCACACAAACTGACCACCAAAGACCAGCTGTCACAGAATGGAAAGCACAGGATTGCTGGATATCAAAGGCAGAGAAGGATACTGTACATCTATAATGCCTTCAAAAATTGATCAGTTTAAGGTATCTCAGGAGACATGAAGTGAAGCTAACATTAGATTCGGACATGCCTTGATCCCTTCCTACCTAATGCATCCTCTAAAAAAGGTTGTGAGGAGAAACACACAACTCTAGTTTAAGTGAGTTAAAAAAATGTTTTATTGTTCATAACTTCTGAAGAGAAATAGCACAGACACTGACCAAAGATGAAACTTTAGTGTCCACTGTCACACAAGCTATTAAAAGGAGTATACTTTGAATGGCTACGCGTTTCGCTATATGCATACGCTAAGCGTTTGCATCAAACTAATACTTTGGGCTTTAGCATGGCCCTGTTAGCTCCTGCTGGTAGGTGCTGTAACTACAACATCTGCACAAAATATATTTCTCCATTGACACCCATTTAAAAGTAGCTCTGTATTCCAATGAATTATTCATATTAATCCCAAGTGTGAAATGGACTTGATATTTTTCCGTCTGTTGCCTTTGATGTCATAGCTCAGTAAAGGGTATTGGACCAGAATCGTTCTTCGGTACCATCAGCTAGTCAGCGTTTCCCTGTGTTGTCATGATGTTCTTGTACCCCAGCGCAGTAGACTGAGGCGCTAGAAATACCAAGGTCATGGGTTTGATGCCTAGGAAATGCATGAATTGAAATATATGTCACTTTGGACTTATGCACTAAAACAATTATTTGATCTCAGCTGAACCGTTACAGTAAGTCTCTTTTTTTACTAAGAGCCTTTCACTCCTCACACATGAATCCTACATATACAGTAACTTTAGTTTAGTTCCTGAGGGACGTGTAATTGCATTCGTCTCAGACCAGTAGTACAAGCAGACAAGACTTATGCATTATTCATCTGCATTCCCTTTGCTGTAGTTCAAATTAGAGGTCATCGTCTAGCAGTGGATGAGGTGATATGACACTTGCCCACTGGAAATAAACTCCTACCTTGGTGGGAAGAAAAACCATACAACTTGCATTATTTACAAGTACCACCATGTGGTTTAGGTATGTTTCGATGTTTTTTTTCTGTCCAGCTCTCTCTCTCTCTCTCTCTCTCTCTCTCTCTCTCTCTCTCTCTCTCTCTCTCTCTCTCTCTCTCTCTCTCTCTCTCTCTCTCTCTCTCTCACTAACCTGACATAATTTCTCCACCTTGACACACTGCAGGAACTCTCACTTCTCATTGATTCTGCTGAAGCAGGAGAGAACTCAACTCAGCACGCTCACCCTAACACCTTAAGAGTGCAATTAACAACAGAGACACTCTCATTTCTCTTCTCTAGAATGAAATTGATCATTGACATTCATACGTTGGGTATTGAAGGCACCGATATTATCAGTACAAACAGACCGTGGTGTATTACAAACCTTTGGGCTCTAATAAACCCTAAGACAGAATCGTCTCTTTTCTGGGCTTTGCTGATCTATCATTTAGAGCAGGGGATTTCAAACTCTGGGGTTGTACGGAGATCAGAATCAGAAAGAGCTTTATTACAAAGTGTGCTTGCGCACACAAGGAGTTTAGCATAGTATTTAAGCTTCCGGCACACACATGATGCAAGATGGATCTAAAGAATTTGAGAAAGAAGAAAAAAAGATTTTACATACATAGGTTAATGTGTGCACCTGAAATATGAATAAAAAGTCTTTAATACTCATGAAGGCTGCACTTATCTGATACAAATACAATAATATTAAGCTAAGAGATTTAAGCTAACTCTTTTCTGTTAATATATTTTTAAATGTAATTTATTCATGTGATGGCAAAGCTTAATTTTCAGCATCATTACTCCAGTCTTCAGTGTCACATGATACTTCAGAAATCATTCTATTCATAGCAATGTTGAAAACAGATGTGCTGCTTAATATTTTTGTGGAAACCATGATATATTTTATTTTAGAAATATTTGATTAACATTTCAAAAGTACAGCATTTATTTTTTGCAATATTATACATGTCTTTTCTGCCATTTTACTCTCATTTTTATGCATCCTTTCTTAATGAATGTATTAATTTTTCAAAGAAAAATGGTAGTGTTATAATGATATAAAAATAATGGTAGTTGAATGGTAGTTTATTTAATAATAATAATAATAATAATAATAATAATAATTTACTGTATATATACTGTATATGAATATATTATGTTATTATGAATATATATAATAAATGTATGTATCTATTTTTTATTGTATTTCTTTTAAGAAGGGGATCCCTTGAAAAGTTTAAATATGGTGAAGTTTAAAAAAGTTTAAATATACTACCTGAAGGCTGGAGATTTAAATGTTGTACTAATCAGAAAACTTTCGACAATGATGTAACTGACAGGAAAACAGTTAATGTAGCTCTATTCCTAGATAGGAAAATATAACTAGAATATCACTGGCTCCTGATGACATCAGATGGGCCCCCATAGATAGTGAGCCCCTGTCTCAGATTTTTAGATTCCCAGTGATCACCGCAAGCGTTCGTAATCAGAGGTCTTTGCAGCCTCAAAACACGAGTCTCTTGTATTATTTTTGAAATAGGACAGTGCTCATTTCAAGGGCAGTCAATGCTGGGGACATAACACGCTGTAGCAGTAAACGACCAACCCTGCGATTTATCAGTCTGGCTAAATTAAGGAGATTGCAAAATGCGGTTCCCTGTGCGAATATGAACAAATGTGGCTTTTAATATGATTGCCGGAGGCGGTTGTGCCATCAGTCAAGGTTAAGGCTGGTTGCGGTCAGGGACTGGTTTCATAGCCATCTTAAGTGTGCAACAACAGTACATGTGGATGCTTTGAAAAAGCACCTGTTAAAATTAATGAGCCAGCTCTCCTCCCTTTATATGCATGAGATACTTCTGAAGACATGATGGCACCGCTGCATCAGATTACAAGACGCACGCTCTCGAGTCCAAAACAAGATGTGGTAATTTACTCTGGCAAGTTGGTGGAGTCATTCATAAGCCACTCGGTTAACACATAAACGAATTTGTCAGAACAGACAAATAATCTCGCATCGGCTTCTGACGATTTGTCACACGGCATCAGCGACACGCGCTCCCTCTGATCATTTTGAGCCTGGATGAGAACCAGAGGATGTGCTCTTTCACTCCAGAGACAGGTAGATTTATCATCCCCATAACAAATGCTAGACACATCTTTCCCCTAAAACTGAAGCCAGATGGAGGGAGGATTCATAACTAGCAAATTGTCTCGGCTGCAGGGTGTTCCTTTTAAAGGGAAATCGGCTACAGCTCTGCAGAGAAGGCAGAAAAATCGCTGACAGTTCCCTGAATTGGCATGTGTGACCTGTTAGCATTGGCTCTCCAGCGTGTCCTTGCTCCTGGATGCACGATCTCGGGCACAGGTGTGCCCATTCAGCATGAATGATCAACGTTATGTGCCATCCTGATATATACAGAGATGGAGTGTGTTTCCCAGTTGCTAAAATGGGTCTGTGTTTTAATATGACCAGGATAAAAAGCGAGGGAACCTCAGTCACGCTTGAGCAAAATTACATCTCCGTTTCCCCAATGAGTAGCTTTTTCCAGATCATTTTTTTAACGGATATAAATAGGTAGGTCAGTCTGATGCCAGCTGTAAAGAATAGTGCACCTCCAAAGGTCATATAACTCCCCTCACATTATTTACCAGTTAATTTATCGGCTGTAAATGCATGCAGGAGATGTTTTATTGTGCATTTATATTGCTGCTGAACCACATGTATAGAGATGATTACCAGCAAGCTGTTTCATCAAGAGAGAGATAATATAAGCACGCTACATTGAACTTATGAGTTTGTGCTGCCTTTGTGTTTCCTACTGAAAAAGCTCCTCGTTTATGAAGAAGCATACAACACATTTTCAATTCATGGCCTTTCCATGGGAAACACATCCTTGATTACACTAGAATTATAAGAATATCCTCCACGTCTGCTTCATAAAACTAAATTGGGCCGTGTAGGCTATGGACCATCATAAGTCATTTGGATTAAGTTAGTGATACGCCAGCCGCTTCAAAAGCCCACTTTTCATTTAGGTAGAGGGGTGGACTGGGAGCTTATGGAAATGCCTGAACACTATTCACAACACAGCATCCTGACTAGTTCAACAATAGTGGAGTTTAGGTTTAACCCTGTAAATATATAAAGACTTCATATTTTTACTGCAGCTAAACGCCACCTCCACAGAAACGCAGAAAGTGGAGGGTGAGTGGAGAGAGATAGGGTGGGATCGGGAAACGACTGCGGGTCACATTCAAACCTGGGACCCATGTGTGCATTTGGACCTGAATACGATATGGACGTGGCAGTAGTGATTTTGTAACTGTTTTCTATGTCTTGTCCAAAGAGGTGGACTTAGAGTTTTTTGGGGGAGAAAAAGCACACATGGACTTATTATTTTTTTACTTTTATACTTTACTGCCACTTTTGGTCAATTTATTGCATCCTTGCTAAATAATAAGAAAGGGATAATCCATGGCAAAAAAACACCCGAAGTGACGGGGCATTCAGGTCGTTCAATGCACAGCTAGTATTTGCCAGCATTGACAACTTAAAGCTGTTATTGATGTTTGCAGAGCAGTATTTGACGGGTAAAAATGACGCTCATTTTTGTCAGTTACAGCTGTTAGATCATTCTGTCCACTTTAAATCAGAAATAAAGATATAGTATAGTGTGTAAGATTACATTTATTTGAATCAAATTAATTACATCATTCATTTGAATTAATTATCGAGAGAGAGAGAGAGATAGAGAGAAGCGTGTGAATTATCTGCATTTGTTCAGCATCTCTTTGTCTATTAACAACGAAGCTGTAAGTTTAATTACTTCAAAACCAGCAATACTCCCTCGTTGATGACAAATATAATGTAGCGATTCAGTAGCAAAGCTATTTTATTAATGAAAGTCGCAGGGTAGCGTTGATAAGTGTCTGTGCTCCTCCTAAATGTGTGTTTTAAAAAGTTTGGGGTATTTAAAAACAAAACAAAAAAACAATTATATGCTGTAACTTTCAAAGATAATAGAGGTCAATGATCAGAAGATACAGTTTCTGTTGCATACAGAAATTTCATTTCTAATGTACATAAAATAATTTCATACTGTATGCCTACCCAGTTCCATTACATAAGAGAGACATTGATGATTAAATGTGCGGTGTCGGGGTACTCCGTGGATTGGGAAATACTGACATGATTCAGTCAGCTCATTCATCTCCCAGTGATGGAGATGTGAGATGTTTCTGTGCCTGAACAATAAGTGGCGGTGCTTTGTTGCAGAGCACCATTGAAAATCGACATCCGTCACACTGAAACCAACTGGATTAAATTAGGATCATTTTCTTATTAGAGAAAATCAGATAAGTTCATTTAGTTCCTTTGATAGATTTTAGACAATACATTAGCATTTCTTCTTCACCGATATCCGACTATTGTGTTATATGATTTGTCTTTTATGGATAGATAAAGGTCAAGCACTTTTCACTAGTCAGAGTGGAGAAAAAAAGGTGCAAGAATCTGTTATTTTATCATATATAAAGTGACCTGGCTCTCCAGTGTGTAGAGCACAGACATGTGAATGGAAATAAATGTTTTATAGTTGTGTTTTCTTCGATTAGTCCTGTCATTCCGTCAGCTTGTTCAGCATGAAACGCTTGTGTTAACAGTTTTTTAATGGTTAATAACTTTTTAATCTTAAACTCCTTTTCAAAGGTTTTAATATACTATATTCAAAGCAGTCAGAAGTGACATTATTCAATTCTGTCAGTGTTTTGGCCCACTTGCAACAACGGCAGTGCAGGGGAACAATGCAGAACGGGCGAATCTACCCCCAGTTTTGTTGATATCTTTAATCACTTCTTTCTGTTCTGTTTGTGTTGTCACGGATAAAAAAAATGAACTGAATTCCTAGGCTCTTTATTCATCATGAAATATTAGAGCTGTCAAGGTGTAATAGAGTTTGACAGAGATATACATAGCATCTGAGTCACAGTTCTGTAAAAACAAATACAAGTGGTACAACTGTAATTGATCACAGATTCAAACTGATTAAGTGAACAAACAAATAAATACAATAATATAATATATTTGAGATATAACAGTGGCTTATTTTATAAATATTTAATATTCAATCTTTTTTATAGAAACAAAAGGCTATTCATGTACGTATATCTCATCCAATGGTAGAAAGACTTGAACTACATGGATGCTGACTGTATTGCACTGTGACTGTTTATTCGAAACATATTGCTGCATTGTTTGTTATAATTACGTCATGTTTTTTTTTTACACTTGCGGCTTTGCACTGGCAAACATTTAGCTTATTATTATGCCTGCAGTGAAGTGACAATGAGCAGGACAGACCTATGAAACCCAACTGCAGTAAACTTCACTCCTGATGTGTGTTTCAATAATGATGCAGGGGCGGCCGGGGCTAGTTGTCACATGGGATATTTCTCAGTAACTATACGGTTTTGACTCATAAGTCAATTTACACCAATGTGTGTTTTCTCTAGCAAAGGGTTTGTGATTTATTTACAATTGCCAAGTTCGAAACAATTTGAAATTCTTCTAAACTAAACTTATAATAACATCATGCTGATTTTTAGCTTTAGCTGTTAAGTTAACAAGTGAACAATAAAAACACAAGTAGCATATATTCAGACAATAGTACGGTAACACTTTATTTCAATAGTCCACTTTAGACATACTACTAACTTTGCAGGTACATGTCAACTAACTGTCATTATTAGAGTATCAGTAGACTGTCTGCTTAATATCTGCTAACACTTTATTTTGTTGGTCCCCCAACAGACACAAGACATAAGTAACTTGGCAACTGCAAGTCAACTTATTCTCCTACCCGAACCCTAACACCTAACCCTAACCTGTCTACTGACAGTCTACTACACTCTACTAATACTCTATTGAGAGATAGTTGACATGTAGTTGAGAAGTTACTGAGAATTCTAAAGTGGACTATCGAAATAAAGAGTACCCATAGTACGATTCGATAAAGGTATATCTTAACATAAAAAGGTTCAGTGCTTTCAGGGCAAGTTGTGTTTAAGTTGGTCAAAAATATGTATTTGTGTATTCATAGGCTACCACATTTTTTGTTTTATAACTTGTTTTATTTCAATTTTTCTAATAATATGCTATTTAATTGATGATTTCATTGTGACAATTTATATTGGCTGACAAAATGCCATACACACGGTGAATTAACTACATCTTTTCTATTGGCAACAATGGGAATGAATAATGACATTGATAATGCTGTAAACGTATTGCTTGTTCATGTTAAAGGGATGGTTCACAAAAATCTTTCATCATTTACTCACCCTCAAGTTGTTCCAAACCTGTATGAATTTCTTTTTTCTGCTGAACACAAAATAAGATATTTTGAAGAATGTTTGTAGCCAAACAGTTGTGGGGCACCATTGACTTCCATTATTTTATTTTTTCTATACTATGGAAGTCAGTGGTACCCCACAACTGTTTAGTTACATATTCTTTAAAATATCTTCTTTTGTGTTCAGCAGAAGAAGGAAAACTTATACTGTACAGGTTTGGAACAACTTGAGGGTGAGTAAATGATGACAGAATCACATTTATGGGTGAGCTATCCCTTTAACTAGAGTCAACGTTAACAAATAAAAACCTATTGCAAAGTGTTACCTTTTAGGACAAAGTAGCAATTGTATACAAAAAAAAATCTTTCTTTTTTGGGTACAGTATCTCCTCGACAATCTAATAAACACAGTTATCAAAGCTGGTTGATCAGAAATACCCCAGTGGCTTGAACAGAGTTATAGGCACTGCAGCTCTCTGCCACACAATGTCTTTTTGTAGCATGTTTCCGAAAACTGTGGCATATATACCAAATAAATAAATAAATTGGCCCAAAACAGCGTAGCCCTCGAAGTCCAAAATATGGCAATAAATGCCCATCTCCAATCCGTGGAGGAGGCATTTGTCTGGAGTGCCATTCAGACCAATGACAGCAGCATGTGGGCGTGTGTTGAGAGTGTGTGAGGTGCTTTTTGAGTTTAGTAAATGACTGCAGCAAGAAATACTGTGGGGCTGGGGGGCTTCTGAGCGATGGAACAGACCCTGTGTGCTGAAATATCAGCGTTTGGGCTTTTCTGACGAGGATACAAGAAAAACATTGAAACAAACAAACAAAAAAAATGAGCAGCGTCTCTTAACTGGACCAGACAATGGAAGTAGCTTCATGCAGCACTAACAATTCACCCCAGGGAAACAAGTACGTACTAAAGAAGACTACCTCAGCCAGAGGTAGCAAAAACTAACGTGTGGCTCGAAAGCGACACATTTCTACACTGGGATGCATGCAAAAAGAAGCGTGGAGGAAAAGAGCAGACGCGTATGTATATTTTTCCAATGACTTTGGTGGCATTCCAGCACTGTGAGGAGATTTAGTGTGTAGTTTCGATTGTTTTAAATGTTTGCGATGGAGCGTCTTTAGATATCCTCGGCGACTACGCATCTAATGCTGCTATGGATCGTCCGGAATGAACATCTGAATTTATCTCATCGAGTTTTTTCCACAGCGCTGCTTCCACCTGAAATTCCGCAACCCGTATGAGAAAGGCTTCACCTACACAGCCGCTGTCGGGAAAATGACCAGCTCGCCTGTATGCTCTTGAGATTTGTTTGGCCTTTCTGGGAATCTGAAACAAGCAAAGGACGAATTGTGAACCTCAGAAGTGAGAGAAGAAGGAATTGTATGGTGCTCTGAGCTGTAACTACATCTACTCATCTCTAACCTGACACAATGTTCGCACTCGGGATTTATTTGTGGGAAACTATTGTATTTTTCAGGTACGTATCGCGCTGTTTTGATGTGAGAGTGCTTTTTACTCAAACAGGGTATTTTCTTGTTTTCTATCGAGGTGGTTTCTTTACTTTTGCTGAGAATTTTTTACCCCATTTATAAAAAAAAAAATACAAAAAAATACAAATTCGTCGTATCAATGATTGAGTCGTTGGCCTGTTAGTTCATCTGTTGTAATCTCATGTATGTTAATTAAAAAAATAAACTAAGTCATAATTCCGTGTCATTCAGTCATCCAAGTCAGAAATGGCAAGGATTCATTTGAAAGCAGGCTAAATAGCGAACACTAGTGGTCATTCGATGAATAGGAAGTTATCAACAGGCACATGAAGGCAACAAACTACCTAAAATAAATCAGTGTGTGAGTGTGATATTTAGTTAAAAACTTCATGGAGAGTTATATATTAGGCTATATATTAGCGGGGTCATAATCCCTAAAGCTAATAATTCCCAATATCATGGGAAATGTGTTGTGATTGACAATGCAATTACATCATCCATCCATCCATCCATCCATCCATCCATCCATCCATCCATCCATCGTTATACATTGCAGTTCTACAAAGTATAGGTATACACCACCCTTATGCCGCCATGCTTATGCACATTTATTCAGTTTACTGTTTAATTAAAAAAATATTTAATTTTACAGACGCAATCTATTTCAAGCTCTATGTTAAAGCTCCACATTATTCTATCATAACACTGATTATCTCAAACGTAAGAATCCTCTATTACAATATCATGAACGTATTCACCTAATCTGGCTGGTGGTTTGCAGTAATTATTTAGCATTCTATGGGCAGTGTTTAGTTAATGAACTAGCATCAGGATATTGCAGTCTCAGCTATTGCTGCTGAACTTTTGCAGCGGCTGTTAATTGATATCTTTCTCCTAGTTTCAGCCTACACTCCAACCTCGTTTCACATGCAGACTTATTACTAAACATTGATCACTCTATCAATGCTAATGCGATTTGCTCTATGAATTGCATCTCTCTAATTGATTTCAATATTAGCTTGCATATTTTCCAAGCTAGGATTGTCACGTGAGAGACTACTGTGTGCATGTCACTGGAGAGGCATAGCTATTAAAATACATGTGTAAAGCAGTTATGACAATAAAATATGTAGGGTAATGCTGTGTTAAGCCAATCCAACGATTGCAGCTGTGTGCATGAAGTGTATCTACACTGTAAAAGATTTCATCTAAATAAACAGAAACATTATTTATTACGACTGAAAAAACATTAATTTAGCTCAATGAAAGCAACATATTACACAGTTAAATGCTCAAAATTTGACAAGATACTGGACAGTGTGACATAACTATTGAACATTTGGGGAAACACTCATTCTAATAATGTGACTCTGAAAATATAAACAATATTCTAAAATAACTTGAGATATAATTGACAAAATAAACTTATTGTTTTGGGTTATTAACTTTATTTTTGCATTACCTTTCTGTGTTGTTACTCATCAAAGATGTACTTCATGTCATCAAAACAACAACATTTATTTAAAAAAATAAATGCTTTGTTTGTAGGATTTGTTGAAGGAGAGTCAGCAAAAATAAAATGAAACAATGCAAGGACTTATTTTTGTAATGCTGTGTCAATGTCAGTGTCCCTCTGTTCCATCAGCTCAATTTTTTAATTTTTATTTATTTATTTTAAACAATGTAATCTCTGCTGGTTTGCATGAAGATCATCTTTGAAAGTGTAGTTGCATTTCTGTTTGATATTAATGCATATCCCTATTTCTGTTAAATTTCAGCTTGGTTCAAAGAGGAAAACTATGAAAGAAATTGCACTTGCCTCAAGGGTTAATCTCTATTTAGAGATTAGAATCAGAGTTTAGTTTCGGTCTCTCTGGTAATTGTATAGTGACTGCAGCGGATACATATATGCTCTCAATGTTGTGCTCTACTGTAAAGCTTTTCAAATCGAATTTGTCCACTCAAAGTGGAGGGAAATGAGGGGAAGGTTCAATATCTAAAGAAAAAAAATCTATAAATAGTATTCATTGTAACCATTATTTTTAGGAAGGATCATTACTAACTCTAATGCATAATTAATAATCAAAGACGTGATTGTACCACAAATAGCACTGACCCATCACTAGCAATACTCATTTTTGATTTTTCTTTCAATCTGAGAGGTTACTATGTATTGAGGTCTGTGCTAAAATGAAGATTTGAAGATCAAGTAATTTGGGGTTTAATCTGACATGTTCTCTTCTGTCCTTCAGTAACCGCATTGACAAATTGAGAGCGGCTTGAAGAAATGCCATCTTGGTGCCAGAGAGGCCTTTGATTTCTTGAGTGTTACAAGATCAATAAGGATTGTGTTCATCAGTGGTCCTAAGAACATAATGAGCTACACTTAGGGCTAATGATTGGATCCTCACATTAAAGTATGCAGGTCTCTGGGTTGTTTGCATATATTTTCTGGCAGGAGGCTCTGGTTGGTTCCTGCTGCATCAGCAGAAGGATCAGGCCCTCTCCACTGCCATGGCCAGCATCGATCAAGGTTCATTTGTTCAGTGCTGCCTTGATCAGTGAAACCATTATTTACTAAAGATGCAGTTTAAAAGTAGGGGAGGCAATTTCAGAGAGGCTAGCAATAGCAAGCTAGCTTTAAAATCATGAGATCCCAGAGCGTCTCCAAAGCCACGCCTCCTTCAAAACACAGGAACGAACACAGCAAAGTATGCAAAGCGTCACGAGAGACGGAGTTAAATTACCTCATGTCTCAAAGCACATACCAATACAACAATAATCAATGTAAACAACTTAGAGCTCTTATGTGTACCACCTGACTGCTGCAGTTTTATTTCAGCGTTGATAGTGATGTCAGAGAAACGCATACATTTGAGTGTGAGGACGTGAACCGCTCTGAGTAGAATGTCACGGGTTGCCATCTTGTAATTACAGACATGGCGTGAACGCAGCATAAGCTCAGCTTTTGGTTCAGGAGGAACTGTAAAAGGAGACTGCTGTTTGTTTTTGGCGCTCGGTGACTCTGCATAGCCTCACGAAACACTTGAATGATGTGTGACGTTTGTGTGAGCAGGGTGTGCGGAGGTATGGAAATACACACACTGATAGGCAGGTAGGACATCCTATTATTGCATTCGGGCCGAATAAGTGCAATGATTGGACGAATATTTTTCTGTCCTGAGACTTCCATAGAAGAAATATGTAGGTACATGTTTTTAAATATTTAGACCTCTTCTATTATTGATTGCTATCAGGATGTAAAGGAACTTTTAACCAGTATAACAAAAAGTGTTTATAAAAAAAATGTGCCTACCCTACTTTTAAAGCCCACATTACGTTTCCAGTTTACTCCATCTTTTGTCAGCTACTGGGTACAATGAGATGGATTTGCAGGGAACCAAAACTAATAGAGACTGAATCCTCAGATTTCACACTGTCACCAAGATTTTTTCGATGTTGTGTTCATGTAAAGAGCCTATAGTCACAGAGAATTGCTCTGGGAGAGACTCAATAATCTGGCATGACTAATCTCATTATGCTTGCATTGCAAAATTTTACATTAAACACAAATTAATGTTTCTCACAATGGGATGATTCACACACACACACACACTCTTTATATCTATCTATCTATCTATCTATCTATCTATCTATCTATCTATCTATCTATCTATCTATCTATCTATCTATCTATCTATCTATCTATCTATCTATCTATCTATCTATCTATCTATCTATCTATCTATCTATCTATCTATCTGTAATATTACAGATTTCAGTCCCTTCGACTTTTTAATGTGGTGATTCACCAAAATGAAAAAAAAAGCTTTTCACAATATTTTGGTATGTCCATTATAATGAATGAAACAAATGATTGCATTTAAATAATTTTTATCATAATGTCTTATTTCTATCTTAAACTAAGAATTTTGTCATGTCCCTAAGGCACTTCACTGAATTTGTGCTTATTTAACAAATATTTCCCTACATTTTTAACAAAATGTGCATAGTGTCTATAATTTTTGGGAATATTGGAAGTATTTGTGTTATTTTCTTGTGAAAAAAAACGAAAGCTATTTTATAAAAAAAAAAAAAAAAAACGACTATAAAGTCATGTCCCTCAGTCTGAACTCAACCCCGTCATGCCAACCATTCTCCGTCCATTGAAATCACATCATTCAGGTCTCTTTAACAGTGGTGCAGAAGATGGTAATTAGTTTCATCATTTTTATTCATATTCTTTAGGTTTATTATAGTCAGGGCACTGTCAAGCTTAACAACTCAACCCCATCATATAAAAATAAGATGGAAAATTATTATTTCTCAATTTTATTTAATGACATAAGTACATACAATGTATTTATTTCATTGCTGCCATGTATGGTCTACATAATTTTTTTGGATCAACATTATTGTTAGGGACAATTCAGTGTCGCTGAATATTGATGGGACATGTCCCTAGCTTCCCTACTAAATTCTCTGCCCTTGATACACACACATGTTGTGTTTTCATGTTGAATGGGGACTTTCCATAGACAATTTATTCTATACTTTACAAACTGTATCTTCTCTCCCCTTACACTAAACCTACCCATCACAGAAAACTTTCTGCGTAAAGTACGTTTTCAAAAAAACATCAGTTAGCTGTTTCCCATGGGGACCAAAAAATGTCCCCACAAGGACAAGGATTTGGGATATTGCCGTCTTCGTGGGGATAGTTTGTCCACATAATATAGGGTTTACCTGGCCCCCCACACACACACACACACACACACACTCGCTCACAAAGGCTGCATTTATTTGATCATACATGAAGTAATATTGTGAAATGTTACAACTTACAAATTAGCTTTTAGTAGTAAAGCTGAATTTTCAGCATCATTACTCCAGTCTTCAGTGTCACATGATCCTTCATAAATAATTCTAATATAATTATTTGACGCTCAAGAAACATTTATTATTTTAATCAATGTTGAAAACAGTTGTGCTAGCCACTTAATATTTTTCTGGAAACCATTATACCTTTTTTGAAGAAAAGAAAGTTCAGAAGAACAGCACTTATTTAAAATAGAAATCTTTCGTGACAAGGTAAAAGTCTTTACAATCAATTTATTTTTTTATTTGAATTTATTAATTCATTTTTTTCTACACCTGTATCCACGGAGTTGAGCTTTTGGATCTTTACTGACACTTTTTTTTCTTACGCTGTTCATTTTGAACCATTCAGGATGTGTTAAAATGAAAGTGTTTAATTAAAAGTGATTAACAGTGTGTTGTTAAGGTGTTCTTAAGACCGATCACAAATTATGTTTAGATTTAAAAGAGATATGTTGAGCTGCATTTCCCAGAATATTCTCTATGATGTATTCACATTTAAATGCCATACACTTCTCCAATTTAATAGTTGCCCAACACCAGTAAATGTTAATGAGCAGAAATAATAATGATGTGCAGAATGGAAAAAGCCTGACTATTGCTTATTTAGAAAATAAAAAGGATAAGTGGTGACGCAGAAAGTCAATGGACATGAAAGAATAATGGATATGCTGCCGAAACAGTTAGACAGGATTCAGTGGCTGGTTAAGAAAATAGAGCAATTCCCTTCAAAGAAAGACCCATGAAATTGCCAAGAACAGGACCATGTCTCAAGGACTTGGGTGAAATCAATATACCACAGGCTCTTTTATGATTATTATCCTCCATTTTTGTCAGACACACTGATGCTGTATATGGAAAAGCAAGTCTATTGTTCCTGTGAGTTTTCAGTAATCAGGTATGTGGGAGGATTTGAATAAGTCAATAGATATTAAAGTCCTTCATGTAGCACATGGTAATTAAATGTAGGGCAGATGAAGAGCCCTATGGAAGCAGTTAAAATGTGACTAATCAGCACTAAAAGTGGTCTTCGGCTAAAAATCCTGTGGGATAAGTTATCATGTGACTCGCAGGCCAGTTAGTCTTGACTTTTCGTGTGAATTCAGTGGGTGGGTTACTCTGAGGTTTCAAAGGGATTGACATGCTCCCTGTTATTGCTTATTAAGCTCTAATGGCTTTCAATGCTAATGAAGACACGGATACTCCTGTATGACGAGGTCTCGATTCATTTCCATGTTCATTTAGCTTTTTCATGGATTCTCTTTTGGTGAATAAGCTTCAGCTCTGGAGATTTAAACCCAAAGCTTGTCAATCGTTTAATATCACTTTTTGAAAACGACAGCATATGATGTCAGAGATATAGACCTTATTCACAGCAGCGCCATCTTTGTAACAAGAATGAAAGCGAGGCCGTGAGGGATAGACATGCATCTCCGCAGTGGGTTGTACTAATGTTTAATGTGTTTTTGGATTGTTCTGCTAATGAAACATTGCAAAGATATCTTTCCTAGAAATTTCAGTAGACAAAAAACTGGGCAACGTGAGCCGTGGAAAATGATGTGATCTAGGAGTTTTATACAGCTTTTTACAGCAGATGCCATTGAAAACACAGGCAAGTCTATCCCTCACAGCCTCACTTTCATGTCATGGCGCTGCTCCGAATAAAGTGTAATTGTAATTGAATATATCTATATATACATCTATATATAGATATATATATATATCCTACATCATAATGTAGTGCCTGTCCTGCTCTGTTCTTTAACGCACATGTCTTTCTCCCATTCCACAGCTTGGCAGCGTCCCAACAAGCAGCGGCTCGGAAAGCTGCCTCCCCCATGCCCCCGTCAGAATTCCTGGACAAGCTTATGGGAAAAGTGTCCGGTTATGATGCAAGAATCAGACCTAATTTCAAAGGTAGGTGTATCCACCAAGACACTGCTGGATATCACAGGAATGTAGCCAAGCGGTATTTTAAAATGTTTAAAGAGTTGGAAATTTAATGCAAGAATATATATGATAAATGCATATGGACTATTTGTCAGTAAATGGAATCAATGTATGTTTTGTTATAATAATCCAAAATGTTTCCACAAACACGCATAGTTTTCCTGTACAAAGGCTTTACAGATTCTGATTTCAAAGCATATTGCAGCCAAACCTGATACCCTAAATTAAAAAAAATGTCTCAAGATTTTTTAATAACAATAGAATAGCAGCCTGCTATATACCTCAGTGCATCGCAGATACTGTTTAG
This sequence comes from Meda fulgida, assembly GCA_030578275.1. Lineage (NCBI taxonomy): Eukaryota > Metazoa > Chordata > Actinopteri > Cypriniformes > Leuciscidae > Meda > Meda fulgida. The sequence goes on from CM060629.1 coordinate 13,506,561, forward strand.
GATAGATTATATAGGATGGATACTTTCTGAATTACCTGTACGGCAGTTATATTAAGTAAGCTTTTGGCTACATTGCTGTTCCTGTTCCATGATCTCGAATCATTACCCTGAGTGAATGTCTGTGGTGGGACTCGGTATCCTATATATATTATATTGTGACGTGTGCTGGCAATGTTAGTAACAGCCACTGTCAGATACATGTCAGAGGTTTCCTTATATTCAACAATATATTAATGTCAATCCCTGCAAATTAGTCTGCCTGTTTCTTAGCTATTCTTGGAAATATATATATTTTTTGTTTTAAAAGCAATACCTTGTCTTTTAATACATATATTAAGTACAAAATACAAACTTAATAATGCATTTGAAATATTTGTGACAATGTTGTGTACACAAACACCGATGCAAGATTAAAACCTATATGTATTTCTTTCTCTTACAACTTGTTTCTGCATTTATAGTGACTACTGCACTATTATGTAGTGTATATAATGTGCAGCAGTTGATAGAAAGTGTGTATATTCACTTCATATGTATTGTATTTGTGTGTGTATGTATATATATATATATATATATATATATATATATATATATATATATATATATATTGTTTTTGTATATATTCAATTCAATTCGAATATTGACCTGTTTGAATGCATATTGTTTATAGAGTCAAATGTATCAGATGTTTGATATATTGTACGTGTGTTGACTAGTAACACTTTATAATAAATCTAGCAAACTATTAAATGATATAATGCTTAACAAATCATTATTGTACTTCGAAATATGATCTGCTGATCTGTTAAGCTTTATCTAAAGTTTATTTATTGATTAATGACATATATTATAAAGTGTTCTCTTTTGACCAAGATATTTAAAGAGTAAAAAATCGTTAAAAAATGTGTGCATTCTGTATATGTACAATCTCACTCTTCCTTTGAAAATATATAGGTAAACCATTACTGAATGATAGGAACATTACAGTAATGTATGCTGGGACTTTGTCCAGACTGTTAAATCTGCTTGAACGCTTAAATGGCAGAGGGTCACCGTCTGATTTTGAGTGGCCTTGCATCTTAACCTTGCTTGTGGCAACACATTTCTCTCTTTTATTTATTTATTTTTGTTTGTTGACAGTCAGTGCTGTGATATGGTGAATGAAGTCTGACGTCTTCAATTTTGCTGTTTGCTGAGTTTTGCTGCAACCTGAATGGTGTCGGTTGATTGTTTTCTCACTTAAATATACCCAGAAGCAAATATTCTTTTGCCTTTCTCGCATTGCCTTTATGGTTTCAATGTGTAATTTAAACCCTAATTGTCAGAAATCCAGTTCAATAATTCTTATATTAACATTCATATATATATATACATATAAATATACATATAACAAAAGTTACAATGGCAGTTGATATCCAATGTCTGAATAAACACTGGCCCTCATTCGTAATTTCATTACGTAATTCATTCACTTCATTTTATGTGGGCACATGGGTCCCATGGTCACATGACCAGACCAGACATTATGAAATACAAAGGTTCGTCACGGCTGTCAGGTCAAGCGTGTAACTGCACTCTGAGCCGGAAGCTCGTGCGTCCTCAGACAGTTTTCTGTGCTCCACTGTAGAACGCATTCCCTAAAACTCATATAGCAGGCAGCCTGACAGCGTATCTTGATCAATTTCTGAAGGAAAAGCCGAGAGAACGTTTCAAGGGTCCTAGGGTCCTAGGCTCCTACGTAAACAGCATCTGTTGTGAGAAGACATTTTTTCCAGCTCATGGTGTGGAGGAGGAGGAGTTAACCTCCTCTGAATACTGCCTCTCCTGCAAATTTAGTCGTACAGCAATAGTGAAAAAGGGAGTGAAAAAGATAAGAATTGCCTGAAGCAACGAATGTGCTGGCATGAGAAGAAATTACACTGATCATGACTGGGACTCACAGTGGGAAATCCTTCCAAATGATTTATCCTGGACCATTTGAAATGGAAAGATCATAGTCTGGCACATTTGGGGCACCCCATGCAGCTAGGACCAGGATAGATATATTTTCAGATCATAATCTTGCTCATATACCTTTTCAGTCAATGAATAATCCAAGATTTATTTTATTAAGGCTGAAGTGTTTTTAATTTTTGGTAACCCTTTCCAACAAGGTTCAGTTCATTGTTAATGCATTAAATGTCATGAACTATCAATGCATTTATTCATTCAGGTTCATGTTAATTTTTACATTTGCATGTTTAACATCAAATTTAATAAACTTAAAATTAACATAATTACGACTGAAGATGAATTTGCAATGAATGAGTCTGTTTACACTACTGTTCAAAAGTTTCGTTTTTTTAATGTTTTTGAAAGAAGTCTCTAATGCTCACCAAGGCTGCATTATCAATATTTCACAATAATACTGTTTTTATGTATTTTATTACAATTTAAAGTAACTGTCTACTATGTTCATCATTACTTCAGTCTTCGGTGTCACATGATCCTTCAGAAATCGTTTCTTATTATCTTGAAAAGTTGTGCTGCTTATTATTATTATTATTATTTAAATTGTTTTGGTGGAAACCATGAAACATTTTCAGGATTCTTTGATTAATAGAACATTCAAAAGAACAGCATTTATTTGAAATAGAAACCTTTTTTTAACATTATAAATGTTTTTTCTGTCACTCAATTTAATGCATTATCACTCAAAAAAATGGTTTTGTGGCACTGTTCTTTTTACCCAAATATTTTATGTTAAAGTAACACAGATATATTTATGTTGCCTCCAAAACACTATTGTATTGCGTTTAATTAACTTAATCTGTATAATTTTCCACTATACTTAATTATCATTCGTTAAACTAATGTAAAGGGTATAATTTCGCGATAAAAAAAAACCACGGATGTGATTATTTCCGACATATTGGATGATGACGGCGTGCAAAGAAGTTGGAAAGGTGCATGGTGTCAGAGCTAGAAGTATCAGCCAGGTAAGAAAATATAAAGATAATCTAAAGGCAAAGTCTTTCATTTCTGTTAGTATTTCGTAATCTGTTCTGGGATGCTTTTAATATATTACACAGAAAAATATATATATTTTGGCTGCTGGTTCAAATTGCTTCATTCAACTGAGCTTAAGCAACACAATTGCTATACATTTTGTCCAAACTTAATTTGATTGTGTTCAATCTGCTTAAATATATGTACAATTTAAGTTTACTTAATCCATTTGTGTTGGATTACATGAATGATTTGTGTTGCATTAACTGAAACTAGGCGGTGCTTGTTAGTTCCCAGCATGCTTTGCATATGGCAGAATAAAGAGAGAATAAATGTTAAAATTAAGTGTTATTTTATGTGTTTTTGAGAAAATAGTGTGTAATTGTGTTTAATGTTCAATTACAATGGAATTATTAGAACCATTTAAATTACAGTGGGTTACCATTGTGGAGAAGAGTGGAGCATTTGCTTAGGTTGTGAACTGATTCAAATAATTTTAAACTCTATGGCTGAAGGAGCATATAAATCTTAACATTTAAGATTTTAATAAGTGCAATTAGCTAGCTATAGTCTAGAAGTTAAATTGAAAAAACATGTAAATCCAACTCACTTTATTTATCCAGTGCAGTTTTAAACAAACTAGAGCATGTTCACTAAACTTAACCACTTTAAGTTACAGGGAAGCAATTCCATTGATTTGTTTGGACATTACTAGATCACATAGATCCTTTCTCATTCAGTTGGGTTGTCACAACACAAGGAGCTTACATAGATTAAAAAAATCCATTAATGTTAATATAACATAATTTACTTGTGTGGAACCACTGTCCATAATTATTTTAAAGAGTAATTTTTTTAGTGTACTTACTTTGAAAGAAATCTTACTGAACCCAAACTTTTGAACGGTTGGGTATTGTATAATCTATATATATATATATATATATATATATTTTTTTTAGTTCATGATACCTAATGTATTAACTGATGTTAACTAGTTTACCTTAGTGGTAAGTGTTTCTTTGCCATTGCCATTGCCTAAGCCATTTTCATATGCATTTCCCCAAAATATGTATCAAATAGAGCATCCTGACCAGCTCAGCACAGCGGCATTGACTCAACCTTGAGGCGGTACTATCTGTCTAGCTGACCAACAGTGAACGGGAGAAACCCGTTTGAAAACGGTTTAAAAAAATAAATAATAATAATTCTGTTTGGTACCACAGATATTACACACTTTAGCTTTAAGCCTCAGTTTTTCTGGAATAGACCATATCTTAGCGCTCGCTGACAGATCAAAGTGCTGCGTTAAACAAATTGGGGACGTGTGAACCTGAGAGGAGCGGGGACAGTTGGTCCGCTAGCTTGAGCTGTAATCTGCGGCCGCTAGTGATGAATGCTTTGGAATGCAGCTGCGCCTCCCGTACCCACGTTAACCTTGTCCCTTCTCATCAGTCACAGCGAGGAGCTACGAGGTCGACAGCCACGAGGTGCTACAGATTCTGCCCAAATAGCACAATCATCGGCTGCTTGCGCCATGCCGTACACCGACAGTCTCCCTCCCGTCCCCTTTCAAACCAGCTGCCACGATGCATTATAGTCATGATCAGTGCAATACTTTCTGATTATATGTCGCTTTGCTTCTGAATGGGTTTCGATGAGACAAGTGTACATTTTGTAAATATACAGTCTGCTGCGGTATATTTACTGATTGCTTTTTTGTTCTTTTTGGATGTCCTGTATGTGTCTGTTACCTCTTTGCATCTCCTCCTCATTCATGTAAAGTGCAGAACTGAAGCTTTAGGAGCTGGTGGAGCTTGATGTTAATTTGGTGCTATCAGCACATGCTTAATGGGTCTTTAATAGGATTAATGGGAATTCTCTAATGAGTCGGGTGCAGCGTTCACATACAAACGGCAATGGTGAACCTACTGATGCTTTTCACTCGGTTTAAATGATGACAAATGACTGAAATCCTGATCAAGACTGTTTCTTACGTGATGTTTGAAGCTACCGGATAAGTTATCTGCAGAGAGCAGCAGCATCCCCAGCAGAATGCGTGTATCTGCTTTAAGAGGTGGCTATAAATGATTTTGTAACATCAAGCAAGCTTTCAGAGATGCTATGAACTGTATTTCCACCATGGGGGTAACGAAGCGTCTCGGGATCGCGCTAGATAATTGTGTTTTTATCTCGCGGGTAGAGAGAGAAGGCAATGCGTCTGTGAGGGGGGCTGCGGGCCTCAAGAAACATCACAACAGAACAATCAAATGACACCGAGATAGAGCAAGGTTAGATGTGATTTTAATTTTTCATACACGTTTTAGCTCATCGCCTTCAAATTGTTTTAGTTCTCACAGGGCTGCAGAGACAATCATCCATGGAAATGTAATTTTAAAACTTCTGTTACTCGCATTTGAACTTAAGGGTGCAACTCCAGAGCGATTTATCACTGTCTGCAAAAATTGGTGTAGGGTTTACTTTGAAACAATTTTCACTCGGAAATTGATAGTACTTTTCACAAATAATTGCAAAGAAACGGCAAGTAACATTGACATTCTGAAAATTTGAAGTGGACATTTGCTTGTAGAACATACTCAATATCAATAAAAATATTTTTTGCAGTGCAAGATGGTTAGATTAAGATTGGCCTTTGCTAGAGACCGTTTGGGTGTTTGCAAACAGCGATGACATGTTTTGTGGGCGGAGCCTATACCAAAAATGTAAGCTTTTTTTAAGATGTATGCAATTTAATTAATAGTAAAATTCCGTCAAATTGATTTTAATAATCCTTATGTAATTTTAATTGAATAATTGTTTGATTAATTGTTACGATTAACACGATACTGACGCGCAGCTTTTGCATTCTCTTTTGTCTTGTTGCACTTGAATTGTTGCATTACCACTTTAACGTTGACGACACCAGTTTAAATATTATCATGTGCTTTAACTTTAGGGCTAATACGTCTTGTCCCCTAAGAAATGCTTATGCGATTATTATGTAGAGCTATTGTTTTGCATCAAATTCGTACCTTAATAGTAGGGTATCGTCGCTGGTTTAATTTTCAGAACTGTTTTCAATCAAAAGTATGAATAGAACATTTCTTCTTTTAATATACTTTTTTTCTTCTCTGAGCTCTCTCAATATTAGCTCTACGATTGGTGATGGAAATGTACAGGGATCAGCTGTTTTCTACACGATAAAGAAGTGGGCGTCTCTAAAATATTTGTCGCTAATATCATTTATCTAAGAGGATTAGATGGGATAATCGATGCTGGGTCACGGGGTCTGGGAATTGAATGGTTAACGTAGCTCTTTCACAAAGGATCAGCCTCTTGGGAAGTCCTGGATTATAACGCCGTCTGCGTTATTGGTGAACTTGGGCTGAAGAAGTAAGAAAGGACTTTGAAGGACTTAAATCACTCGTCTACATTTCATGTTTGTGTATGTTCATTAGGATCCAGTGGATGAGTGATTGAATAGATTGAACTGCATTCGCTGTGGCGCATCACTGTACACGATATCTACGGTCAGAAATGTGCATGGTAGTGTTTTATAAGGAGCATCTTTATCCTTGTGATTACCATACAGAACTGTACAAGAAAAACACTATTGTAGTAGTTTCTGTATGGTTTTGAGGAAACTGACTGGAATATAGTACACTGTGACCTGACGTATGTTTTCTAGGTTAAACATTTAGGGAAAATGCCCCAAATTGGTTCTCTTTGTAAAAAAAAAAAAAGAAAAAAAAAGTTCCCATTCCTTTTGTATTGCACAGCCCTGCAACCCAATGCCAGGCAAATCAATTTGATCTACCGGTCAAGACAAAATCTTGAAAACAATTATCCTTTATACAGTTTGTGTAAAACTCAAAGTGAAGCCAGTTTGACATGTAGTCTTTGCATTTTCCCTCCTAGTGTATTGCATCTATTCGTGCATTTTGCTAACCTCTGCCTCCCGTGACCAGATATGCATTGCAACCCCCATCCTTTCTTTCATTTCAGTGCTTTGCCTCTTGTCCTGCCCGCTCTGAAGTTTTGGATGAATAAGTGCATCCCTCCTTACCTGCTCTTGCCTTTAGTATGCCCTTAGCACCCAATATTCCCTGCCACACACTTCAACGCTCAAAGTGTTGGCGAGTGTAAAGTAGAATACGTGAGCCATGCTGCTGATGTTTTTTTTTTTCTATTGTTGGTTGCCGCAAAGAAAAAAAAAAAAGAAAAAAATCTTGCTGTTAGAATATCATGTTATTAATCCTGATCTTTTTTTCATTAGACCCACAAGGCTCCAAATCGGATGGTACTCACAAAAAAGGTACTTCCTTTTTATTTATCCAGGATTATACAAGCTTATTGATTCATGCAATGAGCCGGCGATATCTCATCTGAGAAACAGCTAAATGATATAATGAGTTCAAGATATCTGTGTGTTTTGTTAATGGTTGAGAGTAACATAACTAAAGCATTTGCCTGCAATGCAACTGACATCAGACGGGCGTCTGATCTTTTTATAAATGGCTTGCTAACTGATAACACCAAATGACACATGGAGATATTAGTTTATCTTTTCTGGTATAATTGGATATCATTTCTTGACCTTATTTATTTACTATTAGGAGGATCAGAGTAATTGGGCTTCAGGCAAGACATTTAAAAATTGCGTACGTTCTATTATTAATTAGCTTCCTTTTACTCATGCTGTGGAAATGACTTTTTTTTAATTCTGTGTGTAGCCTCCAGTTGTTGGTTTACCATTGGAACTTTGTGACTGCAACTATTTAGTACCAGTTTATCCCTAAGATAAGCTTTGTGTAGCCGGGCACGGTTTTAATCTGTGCACCACTGATTTTCCCTCTGATCTTGGCTTAAATTATAATTAAATTGGGAGAACAAATTAATTTGTACATATGACTGAACAAAAAAAAACAACAACTGGTGACGCTCAGTTATTCGTCTAATCAAATTTTGTTGCTTTAGGTAGTAACAAGCCATGGTTTCAGAAATTGTATTCAAATAATAGATTTGATTCTGATGCACGGTTGTCCCGGTGGTGCATGTAATATTGTTTGTGTGACTATTGAGGCTGCAGAGATGCAGCTCTAGTCCTGTGGGCCGAACGCTGCCGATATTTTCTTATTAGAGCCCTGTTATTTAGCTTTATTACGGCATTATATACACAGCTCACTCCCTTTATGTAGACTAATGTGAAGCCTTCTGGATGTTTGTCACGGCTCCAGTGTTTTCAAATGAATGATCATAGGAGGAGTATCCACAAATCACATTAGAGTATTATTCCGCATTTATCACACACCGTTTAATCATCATTTATCCCAGCTGAGATTACTGCTTGCTATTGGTGTGGTCGCGGTATGTTTAATGTGTATCGTGTGCATATATTAGCAGTGTGTTAAGAACTATAATGTCCGTTTGTATGTTATTTATAGTTATAGTTAGTTATTAGTCATGTTGTGGTGAGTTTTTCATGCCTTGGTACCTTAAATGAAATGAATGACCATAAGGTTTCTACTTGAAGTAGCAGGCTGTAGATGTGTTTGAAAATGATATTTAATTTGTCAGGGATGCAGCTTTTTTATCAGATGATGAATATTCAGTGTGTTTGTTTTTATATTGCACACATTTTATTTCTAAGAGTTCTTTACGCATCCAATATACAGCTCAATGTAGCGGAGAACAAGTTCATTAGAAGTCACGAGGAAACATTTAGTTTCCATACAATATTTCCATTACTCATTTTTTTTAAAGTAATAACTCTGTTGGAGAAGTTATTTTAAAATTGTTTTTCTACAAGCTAATCAAAATTCGAAGTAGTTAAACTCTTACTCTATTCAAGCTATTCTTAGAAAAAATAAAAGTACTTAGATACACCACAAGTTGCTAACAAAAAAGCTATATATATTAAGTTAAAAGGAGCAATATAAGCAAATGGCCTGACAGTTTCAAACTATATAATATAATAATAATAAAAATATATAATATAAACTAATTATATATAACTGAAAACTGTTAAAAACGTATTCAATATTTAAACAGAGCTCAACAGAGATATGTAGAATTTTAAACGCAGTTTTAAAAGTGCCTGTTAATGTAAAAGGAACTGAATTACTTTCACACTATAAAAAAAAGTGCTTAAGTTTGTAGCGTTAACTTAATACTTTTATAATACTAGGTACTCCCCAACACTGATAGGACTGTATATGTTACTGAAATATGTAAATAACTAAAGCATTTCAATATAATGGCCAGTGAAATCTGGATTGGACAGTAAGGAAGCTCAGTGCCAGCGCTAGTCCAGCCGAGATGTCGGCCAGTTTAATAGAGATTCATCATATTAATCTAAATTCCTTCTTATCTCTATTCTCTAATCTAATTATTTCATACGCATAGCCACCGAGTATAAGGAAACACAGTCTCTCATATCATTAAAACCATCAGTTAACCTCGCTGTGAATCAATTTCGCTGTAATATTGACCATTTTATCTCATGACTTCTGCAGCTGAAGCTAGCCATGTAATCCAGTGTAATCAAACTGTAGTCGACTCATTCTCCATTCCGGACTCGGTGCCACAGCCCTCCTATTGATTTATGTCTCTCTCCAGCCTCCCTCCTCCAAGGCTGTCATGTTTCCCCTATCAGTGATGCTAGCCTCAGGGGCAGGAAGAGATCCTGGTAATTTAGCAGTGTGTCATTACTTATAGGCATGTGACAATGCTAACTCAGACACTCTCTCTGAAACTAGCTGTCACTGCACAGGCATCTTTCCCCGTCTGAGCCGTCGCTGTCCGTCTCTTATGAATTTTAATACAATCCCCTTAATGGTTAGGGTCGCCTCTAGCTGAACCGAACCTGGAGTGATGGATGGCTGTGACTTCTGCCCATTCTGGATTTGGTTTTGTTGGAGTGGGTTGTTGTTTCAAGTAGAAAATGCATAGAATGCAGAATGATGTTTGAGTCAGGGATCCACATAGCTGCTTTTTATGTGCATAAACCAGGTTGTTAATTGTCAAACGTTTTGTCGCAGTAATTTGCTAAGACATTTCAGGGCATGTTGTGCAAAATTGTTTTTTTTTATGCTTAAAATGTTTTGTTTGTTTTTGTGCTAATCTAGTTTATAATGTTCTCTTTTTTTAACCACTCTATATTCAGTTTTTTTGTAGAATTCAAAGAAGCAATATTTTATTTTTGTACTATTTTATGCTATTATGTTTTAGTAATATTCTAGTATAGCATTTTGTTTTTTGTGGAACTCTTCTATACTATAATTTATGTATTCTTTTTTTATTGTATGTTATGCTCTGTGTTTGTAGTACTCTAAAAAGAGTATTTAGTTGTTTTTTTTTTATTTCTATATGTATGGGACAATCCATGGCTAGCTGTGCATTAATTGATTTTAATGTGCGACGTGTAGGCAAATAACTACCCGACACGAAGCAGAGGTGTATTCAGATAGTTTAATGCACAGTAGAGATGCACGGATGGGCTATCATTTCATCCGCAACCGCATCACAAAACTCATTATCCTTCCGCCATCCATCCGCACTAACGTTCTTTGACCAATTTTCAAAGCCGCACACGTCCGCCGTCCGCTGATTGTTTTAAGGTGTATGGGCGATGCAAGGCGCTGCTGACGCGAGCCGCGAGGCTAGAAAGCCCTTGCCTGTTCTAGAAAGGATACGGATGTACTTTTCGGATGTAGGTAACAACATTTTACAATGTATATATTTTTTTCATTTGATTGGTTCAACTGCCACCCACCTGAATTTAATGAAAATATTATTTTTCTCCACGTCATCTACCCGATCCGCGGTTTCAGAAGCGAAGCTATTTTATTAATAAAAGTCGCGGCATAGCGTTAATAGCAAGTTTACGTGCTCCTGAATGTCATAAGCTATCTGTGCGTAAAGTAATGGGTAATGTACGTCCAGCCGGTTATCGCAGAATAATCCCAGACAGGATCACACTGAAGGGGTTTATTCTGCGATAACAACCGGCTGGATGTACATTATCCCGCTTCTTACAGCTTGTATGAAACGAGAGAGCGAGTCCAGATGACAGAATTGAAAAACTGAACACAAAATATTGATTTTTAAGTAGCCTAATATAGTTTTCTGTTTGTGTATTATTCTGTACCATATTCTTTTTGTAGTCTATTTTTGTACTAGTGTTTTTATATAATATTCTAGTGTATATAATATTTTTAGTGTAAAATAATGTTTTATAATCTTAGATTGTATGTGTTGGGCTGTATGTAAAGCACTTTGGTCAACGTGTGTTGTTTTTAAATGTGCTATATAAATTAATTTGATTGAATGATTGATTGATTGATTGATTGATTGATTGATAGTATTATTTTTTCATAGTATTCTATACTATTATCTTTGTAGTATTCTATTAGTAGTGGTCCATAATATAGTATGGTTTTTGTACTATTTTCTACTATATTCTGTAGTATGGTAATACAGCATTCTATTTTAGATTTTTAAAAACTTCTATTTGAGGTATTCTATATTATATTCTGTCATTTTTATTGTCATCTGTACTATATTCTTTTTATAGTATTATATACTTTATTCTATACGTTTATATACTATATATTTTTGTATAATTTTGATTTTGTTGTACTCTAAATCTCTTCACACCAGAAGAAATCAGATTAAACAACATAATCTCAACAGAAATGGATCTTGGATTATGTAGCTACATGATTTATTTGTTTTTTCCCATTTCACTCTTCATAAAGAAGCTCAGCTCCTTCGATGGCGCTTAACACCTTTTTTTTTACTCTATCACTGTAACTAGAGCAGCGCAAATTGAAAATTGCCCCATGCCAATAGATTTACTCAGCATCAGCCCATATGTCAGTGTACGAGGAGTAAGAGGAAGCCCTTGACATTTGCCCCGCTGTTGATTCAGTGAGGTGTGCTAACATGGAAAGGCTGGTAGGGCACGTTGCTGTCCCTTTGTTACCAGCGGATCTCACTTCAGTTGAAAACTGCCTTCCCAAAACCTTATCGGTATAGCCATAGCCATATAAATATTTAATGTCTCTGTGCCATTGTATTTCTGCTGAGAGGAGCTCGATTTTTAACATGAGCAATATCATTAAGCTTTCTTTATTTATATCAGACACTTTCATTTGTGGTGGTCCACTTACCTGGGAGGCATCTTAAGTGCCCGTTGTTTGTAATAAATCTGTTTTGCTCCCTTATTGAGAGTGTCCTCCAGGGGACAACATCTTGTGCGCCATTTTCCCTCCAGCTGACCGGTGTAAAACAGACTAATGGCTTTTGAGGCTGTATCATTTCTCCGGTTGCTGCTAGGTAAAGAGATGGACTCACTCTGGTATTGATCAGTTTAGACATGAACCTTGTTAATTAATGATTATAAACTGCTAACTGTAAAGATGAGTAGTGGTTGTTGGTTTATGAAGAAGTAATTGGTCTCTCGGATAACTGATTTTTTTTTTCTTCTTCTGTTCGGTGGCAAGCACGTAATTTATAGGCTTTCTAAGGAGGTTATACTTACCCAAGGGAAATTTGATTAATGATTGTTCTGTTTATGCATGAAATTAATCACAGTAATGACTCTCTGAATGTCTTGATTTTTCTTCGTAAATACTTAACTGTGCAACGTCAATACAGTAACGGGGAAACGCTCTTGCCTCACTTTCTCCTTCTCGCTCTCTGATGAGCTCAAATGGGAAAGACGAGGCTGATCTTTGCGACTCGCGTGTCCTGTTTGTGTCTGTGTAATAAAGAGAAGCGCAGTGAAACGTGTGAGGCTTCTAAACTACCGTCACCTCTGCGAGATGAGAGTGGATGCACGGCTCAGAAATTAAGGTCTGATTTGCTGGGAAGGACAGCTGAGTGAAAAATTTATAAATAACCTGAATGTCCCTTCTCTGGTGGTTGCTTCCCTCTGCAGTGAGCTTCTCTAAGGAGAGCAGGGCACAGATTGTTTGGCAAAAACATGGCAAAGCAAATCATTCTTGCCGATGACTCACCCTTTCCTGACAGTTAATGAGCTCTGTCTTTCTCTTTCTCCTCTCCTTATTGGAGGCTGGGCTCACAAATGAACTGCAGTGGGGGTGAGGACATTAGATTTCCTCTGCGCTGCGTCACATACGGCAAGGAAAGCCAAAAACAGACAAATGATTACAGCCAGTATAATACCCAGTGGAAGGAATAAGCCAAGAGCAACTATGGGGCTTGACACTGTATAGAGGCTCAAACCGGAACTGCCTGATAATATGATACAATTTGAGCCAGTTCCGAAATTAGAGAGCCGCCTACGAAGGCAAAGTCTGGTTCAAAATGTAGGCTACTGAATTTAGCTAAGATACCTTGTTTAAGCCAAATTCCGAGGCAACATCGCGTGACCTTCACAGAGAACAAAAATGTACTACAACGAGTGAAAACCAAGATGGCAGACAAAGCTATGTTGACTTATATAATGCTATATTTCGATTAAAATTAAATATTACGTTGCACACAATCATCAATTCCGCTCAACTACTTATTTTTATGCTTTTTAGAGAATCGTGCTGTTAGCTTAGCAACATGCTAATGTCAAATTCTTTTGAAATCAATTGTTAGTTGAGTCTTTCATGCAGAATGCTTATTGTATTGCGTCTGGAAAGTCACAAATTTGTTTGATTATGGTCAGGATGCTGCTTTGTTGGCAGGCAGTGAGGCTGCTCACTAGGTTTTGAAACACAGGTGTTGTGCACATTTAAGATATAGACTTGGGCAGGAACAACGTGTCGCCGTAACGCACTGTTTATCTTCATCCCTAATCCCCTGTCATGTTTCACACAAAATAAAACTCTAGAGCAGATGCTAATGGCTAGTTAGATGAGTTTTGTGTGAAGCATGACAGGGGATTAGGGATGAGCATAAACAGTGTGTAATCAACATAATCGATTACATTGACGTGTCGTTCCTGCAGTAAAATAGACCTTAGTCAGGTTTGATGGCATATTGCATTTAACACGGAGGAAAATGAGGCTGTTACTTAGTCTTCTTTACAACGGCACGTACTGTATTGTAAAGATACTAGATCCAGTAATTTTCAAAACACCTTGTCTTTTTGTCTACAGAAAGTTTTCTGTTGTTGTTAAACAGTACAATAAACGCACTGTATTTCTATTCCTCACAGCTTCGTATTAATTTCTGTCTACAATTTAATATGGCACTACCCTGACTATCTAAGATCTGTTCGTCAATTAAAACATTTCTGATGGTGCACCGCTATACAATCGTGTGTAAAATATTGTCAAATCATACATGAGGTAAATTTATTTCCAGGTAATAGTTTTCTTGGGGATTGCACTTTCCAGCTTTATTGAATGCCTGATAAATTGTGCAAGACTTTGCAGATTGCAATATGTTTCTTTCCAGTAATCTACTCATTCAGCACCTTAGGATGCTGCGTGCGGCTCGTCAGCAGGCAGAGAAATTGGGTTCAGGGTTTCTCCATTCTGCTCAGCAGCTCTGTATCTAACCGAATCAGAAGTCTGGAGCCGCCTGACAGGGTCTTTACGAGGCCATGAGCGCAGTGTCACTCCAAATATCCCCCTCTCTGTGTTTACAGAGCCATATCTGATGGATCGCTTGGTTTTTTTTGTTTTTTTTTTAACAGCAGAAGTATGGTTTCTGTTCAGTCATATACATCTGCCTCTTTGACTGCAGGTTTTCAGTTATACACCAGCATCATATATTTACTTCCAGTATTTCTACAACAGAAAGAGGAGGAACAATGGCTTCCCTTTGAGGGTTTGTTCTGTCCTAATAATAATACTGTTGGTCTTTGTCTTCACAGAAGACTCACCTCAACATCCTTTCTCTTTGGGATGATTAGTCTAATAAACCATATCACTCCTTATTTAAACAGCATTTTGTTTTGTAAGCTAAAGCAATGTATGTATCTTAAAAAGATTTACATACTTGGAGTCAATTATAATGTGCTAATTTAGCAGTTAGCAGGTAAGTTTTGGTTAGTATTTGTAGTTGATTCTTAATAAGGAATACGTTTAAATTTTGGTAAGATTAAAATTTGGAGGATAACCTGTTTTTTTTTTTTTATCAGTATCATTTGACTCATTTGTTGTTGTTGTTTTGTTGTTTTTCTCTTTTCTTTTTTCCACAGGTCCACCTGTGAACGTAACATGCAACATTTTTATTAACAGTTTTGGATCTATTGCTGAAACAACAATGGTGAGTATATTGATAAAAGTGATGCACATGATATGTAACCCTATAAAGGTTTTGTGAAGAAAGAAATTCAGATGAACGGGCTCCAAAACTTTGCATTTTTCTAATTTAATACATTTTTGTTGGTACTTATGATTAACATAAAAAAAAATTAAAAAAGAGAAACTGAACTGAAAAATTAACATACATTTAAATATGCTTCTTTACCTGAGTTTTTTCTATTTATTTCAAGGTTTTAATTAAAATCCAGAGTTTGGATGTGGTCTAAGACTTTTGAACCCTTCTGTTAAGGCCCATTCACACCAAGGAGGATCACGATAACTATAAAGTATATAATAATAATAATCATAATATAATAATAATAATCTTTCTAATTCTGTAAGAATAGTGGGTCACACTTTTATTTCAGTGGTCCACTTTAGACATTCTACTAACCATAAGTAACTTTGCAACTCCCAGTCATTAGAGTTTAATTAGACTTTTAGTAGTCTGTTACTTATAGTCAGTAGAGTGTCTGTTGTGGACCATAAAATAAAGTGTTAGCAGATATTAAGCAGAAAGTCTACCAATATTCCAATGACTAGTAGTTGACATGTAGTTGCAAAGTTACTTAGTCATTACTTAGAATATCTAAAGTGGACCATTAGATTAAAGTGTGACCGAATAGTAAAGTCCACACCACAACTATAACAAAAATGATTCCGAAAACACTTTCAGAATAATTTTTTTCCAATAAAAACACTGACAGCCAGTCAGCATCCATCCGACTTAAAAGAGCTCAGAATTTTACTGCCATTGGTGTAAATGCTAAAATAGTTATGGTTATAGTTATCATTATCATTCTTGGGCTCAATGGGCCTTAATGGTCACTCTTTTTATCACAGTGAAACACAGTGAATTTAATGTGCACCCAAAGCCAGACTTTCACATTTATATAGTTTTATTGATCATATGCCAATAAGTACCTGTAGGGCAATATAGTTTTTAATGTGTTTTCAATGTATTGATACATGGAGGCAAATGCAATCGAAAGACCTTTCAACTGGTGACCAGGTGAAGGTTACACTTTTTAAAAAAAATTTTTTTTTTATATATCTTGTAATGCCAAGATTTCCTGTTTGGCACCAGCTGAGCAGGTCCAAAACTTCAACAGCTTGCAAAACCCCTTCAAGCTGAAAAAATGCAGTGCTTTCCACTCTTTCTTTCTTCCATAACCAGCGTAATTGATCCGAGTTGCTCATGCTCGTGTTCACACTGAGACAGCGGCGGCGAGGTGGAGGGGCAGGAGCAGGTAACGCGAGCGATATCGATAAATCTTTATTGCTTATAGGGCAGTCAAGAACAATGTTTCAGCCAGTAATGATCTGAGCAACTCCGGCCACTACTGAGACCGCCGTTCCCCCGGCCTTTCGCTGTCCTAATTGTTTACCCTTTTTATAAGGCAAGGGGCCCATGGGAGAGGCGAGTGGCTATTTAATTATCTCGGCGGCTCTTTCATTTTCTTGAGGAAGCAAGAGAGAGCGAACGTGTGAATTTTAACGTCCGTCATTTGTTAGCAGAGTTGGGAGCGCGAGAGTCATGCAAACTTTTTCTAATATGTCACCGTCAGGATAGGATCTGGCCTTGGGCTTGAATCACATTATGAGTGGGTTGTTGCCATAAATCACTCTCCTTAGCCTAGAGAAATCAAATCAGAAAGGGAAAAAAAAGTTGTGTGTGCGCGCTGATGAATGTGCGCCCACTCCTCTCTTGTTTGCAAAATCATTCTGTCGGAAACTAGCTGTACGTTTGAAGGGGAGCGTTTGACTGCAGGCGTCTTGTTTGGTTGTAGCAATGGATGTCTGAAAATCACAGTAGACAAGAGCAAAAGGTTTTACTAATTTTGCCATATATATATGCGTGGTTTCTATGACGTTAAATGTGTGTAATAGGCATTTGCCGAAGAGAACAGATGTGTTTACATATCGCCTGAGTAATTGGTAGATAATGCTACTTGTAATGAAGCCGCTATGCATCGCTCAGTTGTTTTCGCAGGGTTCATTTTGCGTCTACAATGACCGCGGGCTGTTTATCATAAAGGAGAAATATTGACAAAGTAAAATCGATGGGACTTGTTCTTTTCCTGTGCTCTCTGAGAGGCAAATCTAATAACCTGGGACAGATGATTCTCCTCCATCAAAATATTTTGAAATCCTTGGGATGAACCGTTCACCATACATTAGGATAATTGCCCTGAAATGTCCTTGCATGTTGTAGCTGATTGCCATTGCAAAGGTCATCCACTTTATTTCGTGCCATGCGGATCATCCCAAGTCATCCCAAGGTACATTACTGCCCAGACGGTTTAATGGTCTCCCTGAAATGATATAACTGCATGCCCGTTTTGGAGAAGAATTGACAATTATGGCAGTGTGTTGGGGTGAAATGCCACCGCTTTACGGTGTCTGCCTTCACGAATCACAATTATCTCAAGCTAAATATATAGTGAGACGATGCAAAATTTACCTGGACTAAGTTTAGACATGCTAGAAAAAAAAAAAAAAGCATTTCCTTGTGTAACTTCACTGGTTCCTGAACCTGATGTTAGCTTATAAAATGTGCTGGTGTCTCTTGCTCACCTCTGATCTGTTGGCATGGCTGTCTTTGTGTGCCACAGGATTACAGAGTGAACATTTTCCTGAGACAGCAGTGGAATGACCCTCGGCTGGCCTACAGCGAATATCCCGATGACTCCCTCGACCTTGATCCCTCCATGTTGGACTCCATTTGGAAACCTGATCTGTTCTTTGCCAATGAAAAGGGAGCTAATTTCCATGAGGTTACCACCGACAACAAGCTTTTGAGGATCTCCAAAAATGGGAATGTTTTGTACAGTATAAGGTGAGTGCAATATATAATCTAATGCTGTCAATAATATATTATACGGCGTGTTTGTACACTTGAACCGGGGCTAGTTGTCAGACCAGCTTTATTGCCGTCCATGTTTCTCACGGTGGATTGATTTCTTTGCGCCCTTTAAAAAAAGACATACAGTTCATTAAACACACTTTGACCTTTTGTGATAACATGGCTCAGTAGTGGGTCATGTTGTCACACTATATGGGGTAAGTTGTTGCAATGGAAGCTGCCATTAAACAGCATTTTATAGAATTTTCAGCAAAATGTAAGACAAAAATCATTATTTAGAAAATTTTAATGGGTAACAAAAAATGATCCTCAAATATCTTTTGGCCAACATATATTGTAATTTGTAAGTTTTATAAAACTTATACAACATAGGAATGCTACAAATTTACAATAAAAAGATATATTATGTTACAAAAGATATCTATTTTTTAAATAATGCTGTTCTTTTGAACTTTCTGTTCATCAAAGAGTCCTAAAATAAATCATCAGTATCACGGTTTCCATAAAAATACTAAATAGCACAACTGTTTATAACATTGATAATAATAAGAAATGTTTCTTGAGCATCAAATAATCACATTAGAATGATTTCTGAAGGATCATGTGACACTAAAGACTGGAGTAATGATGCTGAAAACTAAACTTTGTATTACAGGAATAAATAACATTATAAGATATATTAAAATAGAAAACCAGCTACTTTAAATTGTAATAATATTTCACAATTTTACTCTTTCTATTGTGTTTTTGATAAAATAAATGCAGATTTGGTGAGCATAAAGAGACTCTTTAAAAAAAAAAAAATTTTTAAACTCACCGACCCCAAACTTTTGAACTGTAGTGTATCTTGATGAAATTACACTGTTTAGACTGCACAGCATGTTTGCTTAATTTTGTGTGGTACTTTATTGTTAAAAAAATGAAATAGCTCAAAGCTAAAAAAATATAAAATATCCTTCTTGGCACATTTCCAAATTCACTGTCTTATCATTGTAGCATTAAAGAGGACTGGGGTTGTGGTGAATAGCTGTGTGGATTGGGAAGCCTCGTCTCTTAACTTGACACCATCAAATGAACCTGTAGCTGTGAACTCTCTCTAAATTGCACCAGCCACAGTGCACAGTTAAATTGAACACATCAGGTAAATAACCACTATCCTTTGATAGTGACATAATACAGCCTCGGATCAGAGCTCTGCACTGGGCTGCTTCTTTATCTAGCTTTAGGATCATATGAGGCAGAGTTAATAATCATAGATTTAATAGAGTTTGGTTGCATTTCTTAAAGGGATAGCCACCTAAAAATGAAAAATCTCTCTTTGTGTCTCATCCTTATGTCATTCCAATTCTGTATGCTGTTATTTCCATACAAAAACAATACATAGTGACCACACGCTTTAAACGGCACAATAGGAATGGTCTGTAGTACAACTTCCGCACTATATTTTAAGTCGTCTGAATTGAGGAACAGAATGAAATTTAAGTTATTCACTGATAATCGTCACCCCTGATGCAGCTCTCAAATCAAATTTGGCACCTGTGCTTCAGGTTGGACATCAATAACATCAAACGTTATTGGTTCTCCAGTGTCTCATAACCAGGTGTCTCGTAAAACCAAAACGAACTGCGACATATTTCATTTGAGAGCTGCAGTGGCGGTCGAAATTATTGGTGAAAAATAACTGATGACAGTGAGCAAATAATGACTGAATTGTAATTATTGGGTGCTAACTAAAAATAAACCCTTAACATTAGTTTGCATCATTTAAAATAAAGCTGAAATATAATAAAATATAAATGTTAGATATAAAACCTTAAAAGGATAGTGCTCCCAAAAATGACAATTCTGTCATTATTCGCTCGCCCTCACAAAGTTGTTCCGAACCTGTATGCATTTCTTTCTTCTGCTGGACACAAAAGAAGATATTTTGAAGAGTGCGGCAACTGAAGTTGATGGACCCCTTTGACTTCTATAGTATGGGAAAAAAAATACTATGGAAGTTAATAGAGCCTTTTCTTTTAAATGAAAATTAGAAATGTTGCCTTGACACGAGACTGAAATAATATTTATTATTTATTAAATACAGTATTTCAACTTTATTAAAAAAAAAAACTAAGTAAAATGAAAAATAAATAATTCAGAATATTAATAAATGCAATAATAGTATATAATAATATTAAAATGAATACTGATGTGGGTGAACTGTTCCTATAAATGTAACCGGTTTAACCAGTGGAAATGGAAGAAAATAAGAGCTGTCTAATTGGATCTGTTGTGGAGTTTGTTGCTGATCGCGGGTGTTGTTGTTCTCAGAATAACACTGATTCTGGCCTGCCCCATGGACCTGAAGAATTTCCCTATGGATGTGCAGACCTGTATAATGCAGCTGGAGAGCTGTAAGTATGCCCTGATCCTTTCAGCCAGATGGAGAGGATTTATTCAGTGGTGCAGAGATGGATGTTGTACTGGCTGGCACCAGCAGATGAAGAGCGTAGTGATTTAAGGCCGCCTTCAAGTAGATTCAGCAGTCAGCAGAGAGACGCTTCAAGCACAAGCCAACTCCGGCCCTTCCTGCCATTACAGATTTCTCTTATTTACTATTGATTTTCATATTTGCCAAATTATAGCGCATTTATGCAGGGGAAACTTTGTTTGACTAAAGCATTTTGAAAATTATGAGCAAATTATTTGTGGATGACGGATGGTGACGCAGGTTTGGTGGTTATGTAACATTTGAACAAATCTCTCTCGTTAAAATCAATGCAGACAATTGCACTAGTTTTGATTATAGTGGGTGCTTTTTGTTTCACATTTTGACGTTATATACTAGGGGTGTAACAATATATCCTGTCACAATATATCGCAATTCAAAAATGCAACAATATGTATCGTGTATAGTTACAATATGTATTGTGTATACCCAAAATAAAAATTACTTTGTGAGAAAAAAATTCAAGTTTCAAAGTTTTAGTGTCAGTTCTATATATAATGTTTAATGTAATGTATAATAATGCTATGGGGGAATATTTGTGAGTAATGATAATGCCAAATATTTATGTTACCAGTAAAAAGTGTCCTACATTATTTTAAATATATCTAGTCAGTGACAGAGTGCACGCATATTTGTCTAAAATAATTCTTTATTTTAAGCTTGAATATTGAATATTTTTATTCTGGTGTCACCAGTGTCCGTTGCATTGGATTACCAGCACCAAGTCCAAGCCTATTCATTTACACCGCCTATGTAATACCAAATTTAACATTTAAAGCAACAGTACATTTTTTTGTTCACCTTTTATCATATGTCTGGGAGTATCGCAATAATATTCAGTATATATAGGGTTCAGTATCGTGATATATATCGAATCGTTACATGAGGGTATCGTTTCACCCCTATTATATACTATATATTATTGTTTTTTTCAAGAAATGCATGGTTAGATCATTTTTTTTTAGAGGTCTGAAGTGGCCGATTCTCTAAAATAGGTGCCAATTTCCAATTTCAGACCAAAAGAAGCTTTTTTTTTTGCTGTCATGGACAACACTATTGTTTCATCTTTCCTCCACTAGTTGGCTACACGATGAATGATCTTATATTTGAGTGGGACGAGAAAGGAGCCGTACAGGTAGCAGACGGACTAACGTTACCTCAGTTTATACTGAAGGAAGAGAAGGATCTGCGCTACTGCACCAAGCACTATAATACAGGTAAGTGTCATTCATCGTGTGATATTCATCTGCATGTGAAGCTGTAGTGTTTGTTCAGAGCTCACACTGGTCTAAATGTGACCGGACACAATCACAAACTATTGTTGGATCTGTTGTTATGAAGCACTTGGCACCAAATGGGTTCAGTGAAAGGTTGTGGACCACAGCTATGCTTTGAATCTTCTTCATGAACTTTTGATTGGGTTAAATACCATCTGTTCAGTCAACGTTGACGATCAGGATTTGTTACACTCCAGATAAACTGGAAAATTGCTGAAGGCCAGACTAGTTCAGATCGAAAATAGAAGCAAGTCAAAACAGTTGGGACAGTCAGGGCAGATTTTCTGCCTTTTCTTGAATTATTATCATTGAGCTTATGAGAGTTTGTGTTTTTGTTTTGTTCGAAACAGTCTTATTGGATATCATTTCTATATTTTTTCTTAAGCATTAGGTTTTATTAAAGGTCACATTTATCTGATATCATATTAGGTTTGAGGACTAAGAGAACTTTAAAAAGGTTATTATATATTGTTACAGTTTCGTTAAAGGTGCCATATGTAAAAATTGAGGTAAAAATATCAAAAAAATGAGCTACACGCATCAAAAGAATGAGAAGAAATAAGTGTGATGATGTCATTAAAAAAAATAAGTTATCGTGCTGCCGAGATATAAACCTGAATTAGCATGCTAAATTACTAGCCCCGGCCCGGCAGGTGTCATAATACCAGTTTCGGCCATGGGAGGCGGTATGCGGGCAACATAACCACCAGCCAAACTGCAATACATGAATAACTCGCACGGCTTGTGGGCGTACTTCAACCTGATGTCAATCAATCGTGCTTACATGCGCTTCATGAGACACACTAGCACACGCACGCAAGGTCTCGTGCTCTCTACCTCTCTGCCGTGCGCGCTGTTTGAACATACATATTCACATAGACTTTCGAAAACCGGGACATTTCAATATCCTAACTACAATTAGCCTATTGCATAATCATATTTTCGGCTACTGAAGATATCATGTTACAGTTATAGCCTTGGTCTGCATTGTTCCGTGAACACAGCATGCTATAAGCCAACTTCCTATAATAACAGCCTAATAGTCACAAATCTTAAGTTAAGTATTAAATCAACCATGCATAATCAACTACGACACCCTCACACACGTATAGTATATCAGTGTCAAATGCATAATTTACACCAGGGCTGGTGCAACTTACGAAGAGTAATAAAAACAACTGGCCTACTCACGTTCTTAATACAGCTGAAGTCGACGTTTTTGAGAGTGGAATCTCCACATTAGTTTCTCTTTCCATTCGTTTCTGAATTGGCAAAACAAAGCGCGTCGCTATAACTTTACCGAGATGCTGCGGTCCGAGCGGCTCAGCGGGAAACCCCTTTTTTGTAAACATTCAGCCAAACTTCCGGGTGTTTTTTTTTTTTTTCAGTCAAACATTACACTTAAATACACATCAATAAATATATAAATACTGCACGTAAATTATTATTATTTGTAAAATAATTTATTAATTGCAAATTGGATGGAGGGGATCACAGGAGCTCTGTAGGCGGAGCATTATGACTATGCCGTTTCTCGTTTGTTACTCTAGAGTAGACCAACTCAGTTTCTGGAGACACTGCCCCCATCTGGTATGGAATGTGGAGTATGAATTGATTTTTTGTCCGAAATGACACAGGGCACCTTTAAATGGGTCATGAACTGCATTTTTTAAATATATTTTGTTATAATTTTATACAAAATAAAGTTTAAGTACTTTAAGTTACCAGTTATAGTTGACAGAATAACGATAATGGTGGATCATCCGAATGCATCCAGGACAACGGTGTTTCATGTAAACGAATTCTGAATGAATGCTCCATCGTTTGTCACACTGTCATTCTCATAGACTATTTATCGTTCATCATTTTCGATAAAGTGAAAAATATAGGCTATGCATTGTCATTTGCTGTCGCGTTTTAAATAAAATTAAACTTTTTGTGATCTCATGAAACATGTTGTGATCTCTTACTGATGACAAAACAGATGTTTCTCACTCAAGCTTTTATTCAGGATTACAGTGAATGTGTTCGTGATCAAAACAAAAACAAAAGCAGCGTTCTCTGTGTGCTTTCTTCCCTATCCGATAATCCAGCGCTTTAACCCCATAAATGCAGAAGCACAGAACAGCAAATCACAACTATTCAGTTTGACTGCGGCACCACAGTATAAATACTCTGTCACAGACAACACAATAGTTACACATGGTAAAAACACTGTTCCCTTTCAGTCGAGAACGTCAGACGTAGTCGACGTCAACTGAATGGGGATCACGCTAGGGAGCCAATCGTCTTCGATTACTATTGAACGAGCCAATGGAATTGGTGTGCGTGACTTGCATCACACACTCCGCCCCCCCAGCGCAGGTATAAATACGGAAGTGGATGCACGCACCAGTTGCCTTTCGCTTCAGAGCCGATCATTTGATGTCTCTGAAGATTGCTGTTGTTTACAACGAGTGAGTGTGTCGGTGTTCTTCTGGAAGACTCTCCCAGTGCTGGTGGTATCTACAGCGCAGGTGCAGTGGTGATCGCAATCTTTTGAGCTCTCAACTGCTGTTTTAACAGCAACAAATTTCTGTTTGTTTGTGTTTGTTGACGGCTTGTTAGAGGGCTTAAAAGTGAGTGCTTCACTGTTTCAATTCTCTGTTCAGTGTTGCCGCGGTCATTCCCCTGTGTGCTCCGGCACTGGTGATGGGTCCTATTTCCTGAAAGAGCAACACGGGTACGTTTGCGTCTTTTTCAAGATGTCATTCCACCCGTGCGTTTCTAGATGCGGTCTTTTCCGGTTCCTCTATGACGGTCACAATTGTTGTATCACGTGTTTGGGCTTACAGCAAGCTGAAGCAGTTTTTGTGGATGGGAATATGACTGTCGCGGTGTTGAGATCGAGACTCGGCTTTGTCCGCGAAGCGCGAGTCCCCATTACCACGCCCCGCCCTACGGGTGCCACCTGGGATGGGTGATAGGAGGATAGCGCTGCCCCAGTACTCTTCTTTTCCGGAATGCATGGAGTGCCCTCCGGGGTATGAGTGTCGTTGCGTGTTTTACTGCTGAAAACTGACTCAGTGGTTCTTCCCCTCTCGCTAGGGTTATGAGGCTATCCCTCCAGTGGGGCGGTCTGTCACGACACAGGTGCACCTGTGTCCGACGGCTGCTGCTTTTTGGGGGATCCTCATCTCCCCCCTAAGGCCTGTGAGTTTTCGTCCGACTGGCAGGACTTACAAAGCCTGTGGGCAAGCCGCCTCCTCTTTGCGTGCCATGACGTTGCTACAGGTCTATCGGGCCAGGGCACTCATGGACATGCACGAGGGTAAACCAGACCATGCGCTCATAGGTAAGCACCGCACTGCATCCGACCTTACCCTCCGGGGCAAGAGTGTTGTGGCGTGCGCGATCGGTCTGGCGATGTCCATATAAGTGGTTCAGGAGTGCCATTGTTGGCTCAGCCTGGTTGATATGGCGGATGCAGACAAGGTTCGGTTTCTGGTCTCCCCAATTTCCCAGGTTGGCCTGGTCGATGACGCGACAGTGAACTGCACCCAACAGTTCTCTGCCAACCAAGAGCAGACGAAGGCCATCCGGCATATCCTGGACCGGCGGCCTGCTGCTGCCTTTACCCCGCCGCCGGTGGCAGTTCTTCCACCTGCTCGTCGCGAGGGCGTTCCCCTGTCGCCGCTCTCGCTGGGCCTCCGCAGCAGCCTCCACCTAGGCCTTAGCGTGGAGCCGGCCGCGGTAGGGACGCCCAGCCTGCTCCAGGCGCTGCCAAGCCAGGTGGCAAGCGACAGCGTAAGCATTCCCGAGCGGGCCGCTCAGGGATGGAGGAGGGTGCTCTTGGAGTTGGTCAATCCCTCCCCCCGGGTTAAGGCCGGGTTGAGTCTTTGTTGGTGTATGTGTCTGTTTCACCAAAAATAGTGCAGTTCAAGGACCCGGTCATCCGCCTTCTCACACATCCCTGGCCGTCTCATGGAGACAGGTAAGTGTCGTGCACCACACTCAGACCCTACTTCGGGCCACCTTCGGGCCTTCCGAACCGGGTCCCTGTCCTCCACCTTGCTGCCCCACCTCGGGTACGTCTGTGGTCCCTGGCCCGGTTTGTGGAAGCCAAAAACGGTTCCCAAACCGGTCCAGATGGCAAACTATTCCATCAGACTCGGCTTGCGATTCCCTTTCGCTACAGGCTTCCGCCCAAGCTCAGTGATATTCATCACACCTAGGTGTTGAGCAAATATGCTCCTAAAATTAGTAACTTTTGTCACACCTAAGTGTTGGTCAGTGCTCCTGTCTTGTGTGCGCCCATCGCAGTCTGCTGAGAAGGACGCGATGTAGCCTCTTCCTCCAGCCTATGTAAAGGCCGGCTTCCATAAGCCCGTACTTCATTGTACCCTAGAGATGTGGGTCATGATCATCTTGGTCCTGTGTTAATTGATACAGGGTTTTTTGGGGGGTTGCATACAAAACCAGGACGTTACTCACACTTGTGTTGCGACATTACTGTCGGAATCAATATGGTCATCTCGTCACTGCATCATCTTTTATTTTCAGTCTCTCTGAAAAGCTTGCGCCGAACTGTGTCTTGTGAAAAAACGAATCCACAGTAAAATGAAGCGAAATAAACAAGTGTCTTGCTGGCATGATCTGACTGGAACTTCTTAAAAATAAAGTTAATCCACGCTTTCTTAATCTTAGGCTCACAAGGATGGCAATGCAAAGACTGTTTTTCTACAACTTGGCACTGTAAAAAGTTTTGTAATCCTTAGAGCATCTCTATGGTTTTGATGCTGCAGTAATCCTGTGTTTGCGTCTCTCACATTTACTACTACGTGAAACACGTGAATCGGTAGGCGGGGTTAAATAGACAATAATGTAGAAGTAAGCGTTGATCTTCTTCTGAGAGCCGTTCTTTCATCGCACTATGAATTTATAATGTTACAAAATCCAAAACGGCTTGGTTTCAATAAATTGGATTAACGAGGAAGTCTTGAGTTCTGAAACTTACGGGATATGTTTATAGTATAATGACCTCTTATATGTCAAAAGATCAAAGAAAATTTGTTTTCTCAATTTATGACCCCTTTATTAGATTAACATTACGTTTTATTTCAAAATAAATTTTAACTTTTTTCCACACGGTTTTCCAAGGCTGCCGAGCACCTCATGCTGATCTCACCTAGAGCACATTTCCATTATTATCTCGTCCTGTTATAAAACACTGGCCAAATACTCATAGCATTGAGCCTCATTCATGAAACTCTAGTGGAAAGTGTACAATTTTATAAAACTATTCAAAGACAATTTATTGCTTTAATTTAATTTATTAAAGAACAAGACAATTACTTTATTTACATTGTGTATATCAAGTCATTATGTCATGAAAGATATTTCAAGATGGTAGGGAAAAGTGTATATATAAATATATAGGGAGATTTTAATTTATGCATTCTTTTCGTTTTTTGTTTCTTTGAAAATATGTATTGAGGAAATGTAAAATATGTATTTTCCTTTTTTTGTATATTTATTTCTGAAATTATTGAGATGGTGTCTATACACTTGAGTTTAAATATGAAATTTAAAAACAATTTAGATACAAAAGTTTACACAGACATTTGTGCTCATGCAGGCCCATCATATTGATTTTGTATTAAGTATAATTCATCTTGATAATTATCTTTTCTATCTTTGCATATTTTACCATGAGGTAATCCAGAACTAACTAATATCAGTCAGATTTAAATACTTTAACAAGGTTCAATATTTGCTCAATATTCTCTCTTCTCTCTCTCTCTCTCTCTCTC
Source organism: Meda fulgida (assembly GCA_030578275.1). Lineage (NCBI taxonomy): Eukaryota > Metazoa > Chordata > Actinopteri > Cypriniformes > Leuciscidae > Meda > Meda fulgida. The sequence goes on from CM060629.1 coordinate 13,534,244, forward strand.
TCTCTCTCTCTCTCTCTCTCTCTCTCTCTCTCTCTCTCAAATGAGCTTTATTGGCATGGCAAATTGTACATTGTCTGTATTGCCTAATCATTTCTATGAGCATGAAAAATAAATCACAACTTAACAAAGAAGAACAGATTTTGTATTGAACAAGTGTGGAAAAACAGGGGGAAAAAGTGTATGTACTTTCAGTGGTGTGTGTGTTTGCATATGTGTGTGTTCAAGAGTTTCTCTCTCTCTCTCTCTCTCTCTCTCTCTCTCTCTCTCTCTCTCTCTCTCTCTCTGCATGTCGTGTTCCTCCAGCACGAGCACTGGACATTCATACATGAGCTCTGCTGCTCCCCAGTCAAGCATTAACTGGAAATTAAAGTGTCGTTTTTCTCAGATTTATTAGTGGCAATCTATTTTGATTTGCAGAGCAGGCCTAAGCTCTGCAGTCCAGCCTGTCTTCCTCATTCAAATGCATCTTCCAAGTCCCTTGGGAAAAATAGGCACTTGTGTAGTTTTAATTTTAGTGCTGGTCAGTTGCATCCCGACTGTTTTTCGCTTGGCTGTTTACAATCAACACAGATTGCTGTCCAAAGAAAGTGTTTGCTCTCTCTGTTTGAGCTTCTGTTTGAGTCAATACCTCTGTTTGCTTTTAGTACTAGCCTTTCCCTTTATGTCTTTATCTATATTCATAAATGCAACAGTATAGTCAATACATAATATTCCCAAGAGTAAGGGAATAATCTAGAGGTTTATGCTGCATCAACTCCGTAACAACTGCAAAAGCTTAGCTATTTCAGTTCAGCTGAGTAAATGGTGGAAGTTAAATGAACCTTGACCCTGACATTTTCAACTCTGCTGTCTAGTTATAGTGTGGGAACACACATGTAATTGTCATAGGGCTGTAAACTAGGAATGGGATTTCCTAGACTATTCTGGTTCCCAGATTCCTTTTAGCAGTTACGGATACTTAATGATATTTGAAAAAAAAAAAAAAATGCAATGCTATTGTTCAATAATTGATAATTTGAATAATAATAATTGAATAACTATTACAATTAAATTTGATCATTTAAAACAATTCTTCCAAAATGTGTTTACATAGACTTTTTCTTAGGATTTTAGGGCTAAACATATTACTAAACAAACCAAAATGTTATAACATATATTTATTTTTTGAAAGTACTATTGACAACTCATATTGTTTATCTGTCATATGGGAAAAAGCAGTCAGTATACAGGTAAACACTTATTGAAGTCTGTAAGCTGCATAATATTATGTTTTATTCGCTAAAAAGAACCAACTTGTCAGAGTCATTTGTTCAGGAATCAGATTCACTAAAAAGAACTGGTTGATAAGAGTCATTCATCTAGTAATTGGACTACACTGGTCATGCTTTCCGTTTTGTTCTGATTCAGTATCTGTATTTTAGTTTGGTAAACTGTTAATAATTATTTTTTATGGAACTGTTTCTAAATAAAAAAAACTGTTATTCCTTCGCAACCCTATTTAAAAGGGCTGTCTTAAACCTGCAAAGACAAATCACATTGAACATGAGAAGACAATGAAAGCCACATACTATTTGTGTTTCAGGGAAGTTTACCTGCATAGAGGCTCGTTTCCACCTGGAGAGACAGATGGGCTATTATCTGATCCAGATGTACATTCCCAGTCTCCTGATTGTCATTTTGTCTTGGGTGTCCTTCTGGATCAACATGGATGCTGCTCCTGCCCGTGTAGGCTTGGGCATCACTACTGTGCTGACCATGACCACCCAGAGCTCAGGATCTAGAGCTTCTCTTCCCAAGGTCAGTTGGGTCTCCAGCATAATCATCTCAACAATACAATGCCCTAACAGAGTATACTCTGTTCACAAACATATTTTAACCTATTTCATTTATACCACTCCAGTGTGTCATGAGCTGTAATAGGCTCAATCCCTGTCCACTGCTTGTCTACAAAACACAATCCTGATCAAACTCAAACCTCATAGAAAATTATTTTAAGACTTAACGGCCTGGTTTCACAGACAGGTCTTAGATTAAGCCAGGATAAAGCTTTAGTTCAATTAGGATATTTAAGTAGCTTTTATAAACATGCCTTGGAAGAAATGTTTTACTGGTGTGCATCTTGAGACAAAACAATGGGTTTGATATATTGTTAAGATATGTCATTGCAAGTTAGGCTACTTTTAGTAAAAACATCTCAAACATACATTTCAGTCTGGGATAGGCTTAAGCCTGGTGCCAGTGTCACATGTATCTTTATATCTGGCCACACTGAGATAAATAAGAAAGTAAGGCTGCACGATTAATCGAAATAAAACCAAAACAAGACTGCGATTTTTAATTATATAAATAAAAACAGTTTACAGTGGCTCAAAGCGGGTCAGTTCGCAAATGCTACTCCACAACAACAAGCAAGCATGAGCACAAGCAACATGTGCCAACCATCTTCCCATACTGGTAATGAGAAGCAAAAAGAGGGCCAGTCAAAATAAAACTTTGATGTTATAATTTGAAAATGAAGAAATTAATACCATTAGTATTGTAATCTTACTTTTGCAAAGTAAATTTATTATTATTATTATTATTATTATTGTCATTATTATTATTAAATACAGTGACATATTACAATAGTCATTTTATTTTTGTAATAATAATAATTATTATTATTATTTTGTAGCCTTATTGATTTATCATCTCAAAATCTCGGCCAAATTGTGCAAATTATTTGTAATAATTATTGTAATTATTCGATTTTTCCCCAAATCTTGCTGCTCTATAAGAAAGTCTAAAGCCCAATTTATACTTCTGCGTCGAACTCACGCCGTAGCTACGCCGTAGGCTGTGTGTAGCGCACGTACCGTACGGCGGACCCTGACGTGCACCTCTCCAAAAATGTAACAACGCGTCAATTCTACGCGGATGCAAGCGCTGTGATTGGTCTGCTAGAACCCCTCCCTCGGGTTTCACACGCTCCCTCTGCATGTGTAATTGCGTGTAAACGCGAACAACGACGCAGAAGTATAAATGAAAACCAACGCGTAGTCTATGGCGTTGAGGCACCGGCATAGGTCCGACGCAGAAGTATAAATCAGCCTTAAGACAAGCTTGACATCAGGAGCATTTCTTTGATTCCCAAATATTATATCCAGGTTGACTTGGTTTTGAGACACAGCCATGTAAGTCTTGTCTACACTTTGTATAAGTTTATTTTACAATTTATAAACATATATGGCAAGGCACAATTTCAACTGCAGGAGTGAATTTCTTGTAATTACTGTTTAGTACGATGTTTATTGCCAAAGTGCTGTTTGTCAGAGACATCCAAAATAGACATAATAACAAAATATCACATCCAGGCTATTCGTGAAGAGTAATAAGTCCTCAGATGGTTCTTCATACCTTTTTAGCTTATCGCATTGGTACGGCCAGCTGCTCATGTGATTCATTATTCATTAATGCTTTGCATTTGTGCTGATGATTTTTAAATGACCTGCTATTATTACTAATTTATATATATATAAATTAGAAATTAGAAAATATATCTTATTTCAGTTGTAATTCTGATGTCCTTTTTTCTGTGTGTGTGTGTGTGGTTGTTGGGTATTATTGACATAATTACTTTATAACAGGACATAAATTGGCCCCATCATTTCTCTGTACCTGTTTTACTTACTCAGCCCGCTGTAGTACTTCATAGATTTTCAGATCCTACATGCAGCGTCAAGATGAGACAGGATATTGCTGTAGTTTGAGATGCTGATCATCATTTACATGCACACATACCACATACCGTTCAGGTTTAAATAGGTTGCCATGCTTGACATGAAAACCTCTAGCTGGATTTATGAAGTTAATTTTTTTCTTATGAACGTTTAGGGAGATTATTCCTAGTTTTGACATTTGGCAGATGATTTTGAGTCTTCTCACCGCAATACTGATCATGCAGGTGTTGAAAAACACCATGTTTTTTTAATGTCAGTGCTCAGGCCATGTCCTTGGATGGCTATACCTCCCCTGTGTCCAGCTGCATGTATCTGAAAATCACAGCTTTGTCTCTTGGCTTAAGCTCTTAAGACTATTCGGTTTTGATAGTAGTAGGTGTTACTGATGGAAGTAATTGTAAAGGTTTCAATTAACGAAAGAGAACCGTTCCAATAAAGCCATATGAGATTAGTGGTGAAGATCAGAGCGGAGTATTTCATCAGCGCTGCCTCACCCCAGCGCGCTCCCGTCATTTCAACAATGCTTTGTGAACCGTGCACTCTGTAATGCCACCTAAACTCCACAACCACTTTGGTCACTGGCTTGTCAAATAAAGTGAGTCTCAGCCAAGCGGTCGGGCCGGCAGCCCAGCTCTTTTCCAGGCCAAAGAAGCAGCTCTCAGCGCATCTCCCAATGCACACTTCAGTCGTCTCTATGCATAGAGACCGGGCCACTGTCTAACAGCCATCATGCTCTGACAAAAAAATGATAATGCATAAAATAAAAAAAAAATGCATAAAGACTCACTGCTAAGCCTAAATTCTTAAAATTGACATATTTTATTCATTAACACTTTGATCCCCTATCTCAGGCTTGGTAGAACAGTCCTTTTAGCTCTCCGGATTTCAGATGAAAGGTATCCTTACCTATAATGGGCATATTTTACGACTTTCTCAACTAGAAAGTTCTGAGCACTTGAGCCAAGAGTGACTCAGTGAGTGAACTTAGAGCCAGGCAGTGACTCAGAGTTGGTCTTCGTTGCTCGTTGCAAATCCTGTTGATTTCTGTCTTGCTGCAGGTCTCGTATGTTAAAGCCATTGACATTTGGATGGCAGTGTGCCTTCTCTTTGTGTTCTCTGCTCTGCTGGAGTATGCGGCCGTCAACTTCATTGCACGCCAACACAAGGAGCTGCTGCGCTTTCATAGGAGGAGAAGGCATCTTAAGGTAAACCCTACAGTACAAGCACACTCTATCTACATGTGCTGCAGATGCAATATTGCACATTTATGTTATTATTTATGTTTATCAAAAATACAGTAAAAACAGTAACGTAATTGTTCTATTTGAAAACATTTTATAATGCAATTTATTCCTGTGATGCAAAGCTGAATTTTCAGCATCATTACTTCAGTCTTCAGTGTCACATGATCCTTCAGAAATCATTCTAAAATGCTGATTTGCTCAATAAACATTTCTTATAATTATCAATGTTGAAAACAGTTGTCCTGCTTTAATATTTTTGTGGAAACCGTGATACATTCTTTTCAGGATTCTTTTAATTGAAAGTTTAAAAGAACAGCATTTATTTGAAATAGAAATCTTTTGTAACGTTATAAAAACGTTTTAATAAGTGGGTCTTTCAGAAGGGAGTCGTCCTATTTGGGGGAGCCAGATTGATATTTTCTCCTGACTTTAGCATGCTGAGACTGAAACCAACATAATGTGAGTTGAAGTTGAAACATTAATGCTCCTTCCATTCATAGAGTAATGTGAGTTGGCATGGTGAAATCTTTCAAGTAGCTCAGAAAGCTCAGAATAAATCCTGAATCTCTCCGTTGTAATCCTCAGTTTGCCTCTGGGCTGCATGTAATGGGTGCAGTGAGATTAGTCTCTGGTTCCCTTAGCCCTATACAGGTAAATCCACAGAGAAAGACTACACAGCCCTCCCTGATAGCAGTCCTTCCACCATTCAGGCGCCAAGGGCAAATGATGCAAACGGCAAATCCAACTATTTGGTATAAATTCTACAGATTTCCATCTAATAAGTTCACAACCAAAGCAGTAAGGGTTTGGCTGGTTAGCATGGACCAGTTAGCCAATGCTGGTAGATGAAACACCATTCTGGGGGGGCACTTAATTGAAAAAAATTATTTTGTTATAAACTTATTCATGTTTTTGAAAGAAGTCTCTTATGCTCAGCAATGCTGCATGTACTTGATTCATTTTACAGTAAAAACAGTAATATTGTGAATAACTTTTCAGTATGAATATATTTTAAAGGGGACCTAATATGCCCTTTTTCAAAGTCTTGATTTTGCTACTAGAATAGGTTTTCATTGTTGAATGTTCAAACCCCCGACACACACATATTGTACACTGTTGCAGCACTTGTCTTCCTAGTCTGTCAGTAGCGCTCTGTTTAGTCCCGGTCTCTATTAAGCCCCTCCTTCCGAAAAGCGCAATGTGCTCTGATTGGTCGCCTGGAACAGTGGGTTGTGATTGGTCAACCTCATCGAGCGTGCTTGGGAAATGTCACTCTTCTTAACATAACTGCGAGTCTAAATGCACTACTAACGCAACTCAACCAGGCCACACCCCTTTTTTCTCTCTTTTTTGGGGGGGTATGCCTTGGGCGCGAATTATTTAAATGAGAAATATAGTGACGTGTTCGTTCCCTAGTACATACGTTCACTAGTCTTCAGTGTCACATGATCCTTCAGAAATCATTCTAATATGCTGATTTTCTGCTCAAGAAACATTTTCTATTATTATCAATGTTAAAAACAGTTGTGCATCTTAATATTTTTGTGAGTTTTTATGAATAGAAAGTTCGAAAGAACAGCATTTATTTGAAAAAGACAACAATATTAAAGTCTTGACTGTCTTTTTTGACCAATTTAATGCATCCTTGCTGAATAAAAATATTAATTTCTTAAAAAAAAACAAAAAACATTTGAACTGCAGTGTATATCGAAAAATTTCATTGGTACAGTATGTTTGCCAGTCATCATTTTTGTTCTCAAAAGCATGAAATGGAAAATATTTTTCAGTCTGTTTTGGCCGTCACGGCTTTGAACAGCCATTAACATGAACACTCTCAGATAGCTCTCCAAGCATGAGACTCCATGTAATGGCACGTGACCATGGTTGTGTGATTCAATGTTTGTGTATATGGAGTGTTTCTCATTTCAGGAGGTGCAGCACAGCAGTAGGGTTGCTGCATTATCATTATCACCCCCTGGTTAATGAAACTCCCCAGCCACAGTGATCCACGGCTGGGGTTCAGCCCTTCATTCTGCCTCACTGGGGCTATCAGTCAGTGCCTGCTCTCTGCACTGCAGCCCGGAGCTGTCACCTCCCTGCACTACACAATAAAACAACTCCCCGGCATTACCATGGGAGCTTATCGACCTCCTCCTCCTCCTCCTGCATATCTCTCTGAGAGGCGTTGGGTGTAGAAAGAGGATTCCCCCTGCTGGACAGCGCTGAGATATGTGCTCAGCAGTGGTGGAAATGACACCAGAGCAAACTTGTTTCAGAGACGGCTGTCCTGTAAAACACTTTTTTATTGATGTATAAATCATGACACTTTTTTTTTTTTTTTTTTTAAATAAAGGGTCCTGGTGGGTAGTGCACAGTGGGCAACCTGAATCTGAATTGTCACTCACAATCTGACTTAAATCTCACTTAGATAACATAAAGTAACTACTGAGTGTCTCAAAAATCAAAAAAGCTGCATCCAAAATCACATTAGTAGGCACTTATTTTGAATTAGTACTTTGCAATTGTTAAAAAAGAATGTTCTGCCCGGCCAAACAAAAAAAGGTCACGCTTCGGATTTAAATAGGGAAATGCTAGCATGTTATGTTTGGCAGTGTGTAGTTTTCATTTCTAAACAACCATGTAGGAAGACACATGATGGGCATATTCCAGGATGACAATGTCAAGATTCATCAGGCTCAAATCGTGAAAGAATGGTTGTGAGGGAGCATGATGAATCATTTTCACACATGAATTGGCTCCTCTGAGTCCAGACCTTAAATTCAGTGAAAGTCTTTTGGATGTGCTTGAGGAGACTTTACAGAGTCATTGACTCTTGCATTTTCAATACAAGATTTTGACCAAAAATGTATGCAACAATCATAGATCCAATCATAGACTCTTGAGCATTTGCCTTTTTAAATCCAAATAGTGACTTTTTTTTTTTTTTTGGCTGGGCAGTGTAGTATGAATAGGTGTAGTATGAATGAAATATGGACTTACTGCATTCAGTTGTTTTGCTTCACTGCCCTTCACAAATCCTCTTCCCTGGACTCATGGGATAGTGAAGTGTCTATAGAGTGCACCAGTCAGGTTCCGGAAGTAAAAATCCCATTAATTTTCTCTATAGGGGAATTAATTTTAACGATCACTTAACAAAACCATTAAAGACAGACCCACTGTGAGTTAAAAGGTTATTAATTGATGGTGTATTTTAAAATTATTTCAACACATTTTTTTAAATACTTTAATTACTTAAATACTATTCAACAGTGGAATTCCTGGTGATAAACTACATTACTCATGATACCACAGTGAAATTTCCACCAATCAGAGAATTGCAACGAGTAAATTGCGCCAAAAGAACACTTTACTGCCCACCCACTCCCATGATGCACTTTGTGTGACGTAATAGAAATACTTCTATTATACTCTTACTATTTCTTGCATATAAAGATGACAGAAATAGTAGTATTGCTAGTATGTTTCTAAGAATTCAGCCATTGTTCCAGTTTTGTGTGCATTGTTCATCAGACAGTCAATAAACAAAGACACAACTAAATTAAACATGTTAATATAATTGATTATTGCATACAGATTCTTTAGATTTAAAATGAAGATGCAAGTTCATTTGCATAAATAAACTGTAATTAAGCTCTCATCCTTTAATAAAATGTACTTTAATAGCATTTTGACTAATAGCTAGATTATTTACTGGAACCAGTCCAGTTTAATGCTACACGCCGTGGGTATAACAGAGTACAACAGACTACCAGAATGCCCCTGTGCCAGACTGCATGGCCTTACAGGGCTGTATTACTAACTGGGTGAAGCAGTGCGACCTCTGGACTGCAGATGTCTTTGCTTTGCCTAACAATGACAAGTGTATATTAGTGAGTAGCCTATTGATGGAGAGTAATCACCTTGTTAGGGCTGATTGTGATGCAAGATGCCGTTCATAAGAGTGGGGATTGTCTATGCAAATAAGCATGAGGAGATAAGCAAGTCACTGTCGCGCTCTTCCTGGCCATCTTGAGCTAGCGTGGCAAAGGTGCAGAGTGATGCTGATTCGTGTCGTTTTATTTGGTTTGGTGCAGCCTGAATTATAGTGCAGTGTTTAATAGAGCCAGAGGTGTTGAGTGGACTTGGCACTGTACTGTTAGTGTGCTGCAAAGTACTGCAGTATTTTGTTGTTGCTTATTACACAACTTTCTTGAATACTTGATTCTGATTTGTCAGTCAATTTCAATCAGCAGTCAAATATTTTTGAATAATGTCCGCTGACCAGGGAAACTTTGTGGAAACTGACCGCACATCCAGCCTCCTACGAATAAAATAATAAATGAATAAACATTAAATATTGATTGACTTATTTTAACCCTTTACCTGTCACCCCCCCTTTTGATAATTGACATTAAAATGCACTATACAAACTTAAATTGTTGTAATTCAAGAATGCTTTGGAATATAGACCTAAGTTTGGTCTTGTTTTAAAGAAAACAATCAGCAGATTATTACTGAAGTGAAAGCACTTCAAAAAATTAAAGTATGAAAAAGTTATGGAAGTTATAATTTACAGTAAATCAAATATACTTTATTAATATATATTTTTTTAATATAAAATAAATATTTTACAAAATATTTTTTACAATAAAATTACTATAAAATGAAAGCTATATATCTAACCAAGTTGTGTTCCAAATTTAAAGTTGATATCACAAAAATTGAAGTTCCCATGAGATTTTGTTTAGGCGTAATACCAAAAATAGCCACCGGGTGCCATTGAATTCCATTGAATTTAATTGTATGCATTCTGCCATAACAAATTAATAAATTTCTATCCAAATATCACTTCTGTCACTAAATATGGAACCTTGAGACCCAGACCTTTCTGACAATATGTGTTTTGTCAAGATTAGAAAAGGTTTTGATAATAAATTATGAAAGATGATGCCCAAAAGGGGAGGGGCCTAATAAAAAAATACCATTTCTATGGTAACGCAACGTCCAATTTCAAAACGGTTTTCACAGGATGAATTCTGAGTTCGTAAGCTTTCAAATGATACCTAATTTATGATAACTACTAAAATATGTGATATAATAATAATAAAAAAAATATATATTATATATAATATATATTATACTTTTTAGAGGACTTCTTACTTTACTTTTTTAAATATAATTTAATCTTTTTTTATTGACAAATACTAGATTATGTTTTATTATGAACTTTTAGCACTAAAAACCAAAGTTTCAATTATTAAAAGTGTGTGCGTCGACTTTTTGTGACAAAGGTCAGAAACTCCTGTAATGACGTTGATTTTTTGAGGCGCACTCTTGTCATAAATTCATATATTACTGTTCATTCGTAATTTGTAAGAAAAAAACAACGCTAAAATATCTATTTAGGAGTCTTGGACCTTTCCAACGATATATAGTTTGTCATGACTAGATTAGGATTTAATAGTAATATAGTGAAGTAAATTTAGTTAAGAAGGGGTTAAGAAGTCGTGTAAAAGTGGAATAATGCACAGTCAGATGGTCAATATTACCAAATAAACCCCTATAGCAGGACACAAGCTTGCGTCAGGGTCCTGATCACTTTGTCAGGGTTTATTAGTGGTGTTCATATAGTAATAGGGATTATTGGTGTAACAAACCTGTAACCACAAGTTTTGAACTTCAGCATATAGCATGTCTTGTTGTTCTGCAGACATGAATGATAACTCAAATCATGTGATTTGTTCAGAAGAAGATTGCATTTCTAATTTATATAAATAATAAAGTTACATTGAAGGAGAGACCTGAGACACACGTGGGAACCAAAATATGACATTTGGATAAGTTCTGTTGACTTGAGTCAGTAAGCAATAAGACCCTAGGACCCGTATAGCAACATGCAAAAAACCACTCAGAACACCTTTACATAAACCATTTCCCCAGCCGTTCTCATTGCTTAACTGTTCCATTCCACGCCGATCCGTCCCAGCCGGTATGGATGTGGGTTCATTTTCCACTGTGGGGTTGATAACAGTGCTCTTTGGAATGTAATACAAATGCGTTAGTTGTTGCCTTGGTAATGCAAGAGTTTACAGACGATATGAGATATAAACAGCGAACATATTATGAAAGATGATCCGATATTTTTATTATTAACTTGTTTACTTTGTTCAAATAATGTGTCTGGTCAGCTACAGAGAAACTAGTAGCCAGGCAACAGACAAGTGACCAATCCTTAGTGGTGCTGCCACACATTCTACCAGCACAGTTAGCCAACCGTGCTGAGAATTCTGGGCTGAGAACTGCAGTGATGGCATGCTTTTGTAGGCCAATCTGGAAGTTGGTAGAACTCTGGTTCCCTCAACAACAACCCAATAAGATTTTTACATTGGCATTTGGATTATTGCATAAAATAAGCTCTAGGACCAACCAAACATTCGTACACGTTTTGTTCATCAAGATAATCTTTGCAAATTAATGCAACTTCAATGAATTTTGAAGAAAAAAACTGAAGGTAGACTATAAATGAAATACACCATGGTTGCACAACTTAAACGTCACCACCATTAAGTTTCCGACAAATCAATCTTCATTTTTAAAATCTACAAGAACATTTGCGATGGAATGGTGAGACTAGTGAGTAGATGAGTTTTCCTACTTGACATAATGCTTCCTGTCCCTGACAGCATCTGTAGTCCCATTTAGCCAATTAGCAAATGACTTTTGCAAAACAACTACGTAAAGGACGTGTCCAGGAATGCTGTGGAATCAGGATTGGCTCCAGTATGTTGCATAAATGCAAAAGAGACTAATAGGCCATATACCTAACAATTAATAATCAATTAATATGTCCACCAAAGCCAGCTTTTTAGCCAGCTAAAAAAAATGTCTGTTGCTCTTCTAAACACTACCAGCTGGTGGTGCTTAAGAGCGATTTGGAGGCGCAGCATTTTTCCAGCTGAGTTGCTTTGGTTGCTATGATTTGGAATAACCACAATATCCGCGTTACGGTCTCATTTTGAAGAATATTACCGAATATAAAAATGCAGTAATATGCAATGTTAACTGACAGTGACGAGCGCTGCGTTTTACCCAAAGTTTAACAGTTTTCAACTCTCAGCTACAAAAGAAATTGATATATATATTCATATACATATATATGGTATGTAGTGCATCAAAAGAGACCTCTTTTGTGGCCGCAACTAGGGTAAGCGTTTGCATTTTCGCCAGGGAAAAAGTGTTTTTTTGGCAAATTCTTTGTTATAAGAAAATACACAAGGCTAGAGACGTAGTACAAAAGGCAAGCATTTCGTTTAATTAGTAAACATATTTATAATCAATGCTTGGCCTGAAATGTCGCTGTTGAGCCATCCATTCTCATTACACTCTGGAGGTCACTGCACATGACAGGACTAGAGAGGTTTTTAGATGTGGTTGGACCGATGCAGCTGATGTCAGTGGCTGTCCCAAAACAGGGTTGAAAATTATTTAGGCCATTAGGGAAACCTGAAAGGCATAATATGCTTGCATGAAATACACCAAACAAATGCTGTTTGTCGGCTTCTCATTTGAATTCCCAGCATTTACATGGGCACAGATTTTTGTAAACATGTATTCATTCAAGACTCATAAGCATTGGGCACATCAGCATAATGCCTGAATCTGTTTCATATGCAGCTCGTAAAATATTCATTCCAAGTCACCCATAGGTGATAAAACAACAGACGCATGTAAATGCAATGCATTGTAATGGCCTACACAGATAAATGTAGGACATCATCCCGGTCTCAACGTGTATGATAGAGGTGACTTTCACTTTAATATATGCTTTTATATAAAATCATCCCCATCCCGGACATCTGATGCAAAACATTTTCAATGTATATAGATATATACGATAAAAGCATGAGGCTGCTACTTTACAGCCGTTTCGGTTTCTGTTGTTTATCACAACGTCCCAATAAAAGACATCCAAATCATCAGTCACATCTACGGGCTTTGATTGATGAAGGAGCTGAGAGGTCCTGTATATAGTGGCGGACACCACACCCCTGATTTGCAAACGCTGCCGTGAGCAGCATTCTGAAGTTCGGTGGTAATATTGCACTTGGAGGTTTAAAGCGGAGGCTAGGGTTCTGCTTATTGTTTTTAATCCCTCCCCTCTAACAGTTGGACTGGGAACGCAGCTGGCACGCCTAATGCAGTAATGGCAGAGGTTTAATTAGGAAGGGAGGGTAATGAATCTGGCAGGGGCCGGGCCGGGAGGGAAAGTGACGCAGGACGCAGCGGTGCTGCAGCCCGGCTCCTCTTTACAGCTCCACGTCACGTCTCGGAGCCACCACATTAATCATATGGCAGCAGAAATAAAGCAGAGCATCCGTAATACTTACAAATGGCGAGCCAGTGCAACTGAAGGAGAAGGAAAGGTCGTAGCACCCTGGCATCAAAGACAGCGTCATATACAAAAACAAAGGGGCAGTGGAATAGCATCACCCCCTCACACACACTCACGTCCTAGTGTGATCTTCCATTTACCCCTGCACACATTAACGGTTATAAATGGGATGGCTGAAAGACAAGGACAGAAGGAGGACAAAGTGTCTAAAAATGGAGTCCTGTGTAGAAAATGGCTGATCTTTCACTAAAAGCGAGCGGGATATTTCCCCGGCGCTAGATGTTTGCACCTGCAAATTGAAAACATGCATTACGAACATAATGATCCCATTTCGCTTCTGCGTTTTGTGTTTAAGCAGGCACAATCATGGTGAAATATCTACTCGCGCTGAAATGTAATTAACCGAGGTGGTTATTTTGGGGACTGTTTTCATTAACGTGTAAGATCAAGTCCATCTGCTGAATCTCAAATAAAAGCGTGTGGAGGTGGAGAGCAAGGCAAGGTCAGTCCATTAACTGAAACGTAAAATATTGTGACCTCAGACAGCGCCCTGTGGAATCCAGCTGACACGTCAATAGTTAATACTCGTAAAAATGTGTAATCCACCTCACAGGACTGGAGGATTTAAAGGGATACTCCACCAAAAAATGAAAATTCTCTCATTTATGTATATGATTTTCTATCTGCATAGGACTACAAATATTTTTAGAAAATTAATCTATGCGAGTCCACATAATGCAAGTGGACATTAAAGGTGCAGTGTGTAGCTTTTGGCGACATCTAGCGGTTCGTTTGCGAGATTACACTAAGGGCTCAGCCCACTGCTCACCCCTCCCTTTCGAAGAAGCTACGGTGGCTAAAATGGGACAAACATCGTCGTCTGAGACAGCAGAGAATAGCCAGAGTAAAACAAGCTTTTGTACCACAGTCCATTATAAACCACATCATGGATAAAGTTTACAAAGCCATAGTCAGGTGAGGATCAAGGGTCTTAATACATAATATAATAATAGTAATCAGCTGATTGTCTCACGAACGTAACCTGCACATTTCTCCCCACATAGCAAACCCATAATACAGCGAGGGAGAAGAACCACATGAAACTATGCAACTAGCGTTATATTTTTTTCTAACAGGGTAGTAAAAGTTTAGCTGGCTAATATGAGCTGTTACTGTGGTTGAGCTGGTTAAAGCGTAAAGCCTTGTTTAAACTCGACGCGTCCACATGAGCCCAAAGGTGCGTGCGGCAAAAATGGCGTGATTGTAACAGCGCGCGCGCCTCCGCATCCCTTAGACACCATTTACTACACACAATAGGCTTTTTTCTCTGATTTTGGAAACTCGATCGACTTAAATGCTTCCAAGATCGACGGGTTGGTGATTCCTGTAACTGTTTTCCGGTCAATGAAACATGACGTCACAATATGGCGACCTTCATAGAAGAGGATTCCCGCGACTATGTAGATATAAATGACTCATTCTAAGGTAATAAAAACATTACGGTTTATTAAGTAAGTTCTTTATACACCACTGAACACATAGTTATGGATGTCATATTGCATTTCTGTTAATAAAAACTCAAAAATGTTACACACTGCACCTTTAACCCAAAAGTTGATGCTTTTGACCTGACAAAACAAACATGAAGGTAATCAATACATGCGACCCCAGTGGATGAAGTGAAACGAAGCAACTATAGCAACTTCTAATATAAACCATCGCTTCCTTCCAACTGTCATACTTGCGTTTATGACTTCACGCTCTATGTAAAGATGAGCATGTTGAGAAGCATGATGTAAGCACTTATGTCACGGATCAAAACGTAGCGCTTCACAATGTTCTCATGAACCCACGTATGACAGTTGTCCGAAAGCGATGGTTTATAGTTTAAACATGTTTGGATATTAGTATTTTTCTTACACCTATCGTTTTGCTAAATATTGATTTATCAACTGGGGTCGTATGGATTACCATCATGATTGTGTTTTTTTTTTAAACGTTAACTCTTGGGTTGCTGTCCACTGGCATTATATGAGGGCTTTTCACACTTGAACTAGTTAACACTGGGTCATTGTAAACCTTGGTAAACAGAATCCATCTTCCTTCACATTTCACTCATACTTTAGGGTTAACAATTAATCCTGGGTATTTATAAATTTCATACTGCACATTCCTGAACCCTGGGTTAACGTTCTTATTTGTGGTGTCAGTGTCATGGATTGGACGCATGCATAATGTGACCTGTTTACAAGACTCTTGCGTTGAGCATACTCATATTATACAGTGCTGACTGTGAAATAAAGATTTTCCTTGAATGAACACGTCACCCCCACTATATACAATACACAGCCTTTCATTGACTGCCCAAAGCCCCTAAATATGAAGCACACGATTGGCTGTTTCTTAGCATCTAGCCGTAGCATTGTAACATCACATCATTTAACACTGCAAAAGTCTCTTAACCTTTACACTAAGGAGAAAATCCAATGCAACTTTGAGGGGACCAAGAGAAACATGATTATGTATTTCTGCTCAGCTAGCGACACTGGACATCAACCACACGGCATACGCTAATACCTTTTCATTTACTGTCTACGTTCTCTGTATAACAGTTCTATCTAATAACGTATTAGACAGGACTGTTAAACAGGTCGTAAACTAATGAACACAGAGAATGGGAACGCTGTGTGCTCAGGCTCTGGCGTTCTCAGCCGCACCATCAAAATAAAAGTTACAACAACAAGCATGGCTTACGTCACTTCAGAGTTCCTACTGGCGGTGCGAATTCAACCA
Organism: Meda fulgida; assembly: GCA_030578275.1. NCBI lineage: Eukaryota > Metazoa > Chordata > Actinopteri > Cypriniformes > Leuciscidae > Meda > Meda fulgida. Next base: position 13,550,392 of record CM060629.1, read on the forward strand.
TTAAAACGTTCCTAAGGGAACTATTAGTTCTCGGGCAACCACCCTGGTGGCTAGTTCCTAGAACAAGACTGTGTAAGGGTTGTGTTATAATGGCATAGTTATCATAGTGCGACTCTTTGACCAGGGGTTTTAAATGCAGATCAATTTTCACATTGCACAGTAACAAAGAAGAAAGTTTGTGTTCATCATCCTGATGTCACGTGTCTTTACTAGGATGTGTGTGAACGCACTCACAGATTCCAGAAAATCACTGGCAGTGTGAAGGAACCAAAACCAAATGATCCCGGGACACATTATCAGTGTATTTTCCGGAATCTCTGTGTGAAAGGGGTTTAATAAAAGCGCATTGTTTAAGGTGAATAATGTGTGAATAATGTGTTTCTTGACCAATCAACACCTGTGCTGTATTGCAGGAGGACGAGGCGGGAGACGGGAGATTCAGCTTCTCCGCCTACGGCATGGGTCCGGCGTGTCTCCAGGGCAAAGACGGCATGGCCATCAAGGGCAACAACAACAACGCACCCACCTCCACCAACCCCCCTGAGAAGACCGTAGAGGAGATGCGCAAGCTCTTCATCAGCCGCGCCAAACGGATCGACACAGTGTCGCGTGTGGCCTTTCCGCTGGTCTTCCTCATTTTTAACATTTTCTACTGGATCATTTACAAGATCATCCGCAGCGAGGATGTTCACAATATGAAGTAAATAATGCAGTAAAGAGATCCGAATACACCCGTCTTTACACCCCTCCCCACGTCCCACCTTGCCCGCCTTTCTCTCACTGCAGTGCTCTCACTCGCTTTCGGTGATGACGAGTCCCCGGCAGAGGTATTTATTCCTCTTTTTTTCCGTTTCTTTCTCTCCTGTCCTTCTGAATAATCCGGACCTGTGCAATAGCAATGCAGTAAAATGCATGATATATGAATGTGGCAATATATTTACTAAAAAAATGAAAATGACTAAAAGTAAATATTCAACTTAAGAACTTCTGAACTGATGACTGGGAATCCAAGAGGAAAACTTGTACAACTTTTTTTGCAACTTGAAGACGCACTGCATTGCGAGAATATGGAAAAACATTACTGCTGTAATATATCATATATTTAAATGATAATACTTCCATAAGAAAGTGAAAATGAAACTTTTTTTGGTGTCTCGAGGCAGTTTGGGGCTTCCATGATTATACGATGAAAACGTTGCAGAGACCGAGATTTGTTTTGGTACAGTACATGTGTCCTGGATGTTTCATTCTGATGTCGATTATTAATGGATCTTGATGAGTGCCAGTGAAAAAAAAAAAAAGATTTATTCGAGCTGTGGTCAATGTGTTCCTCTATCTGTGCTCATTATTATTATTATTATTTTATTTATTTATTTATTTATTTAAACATCAGGTAATGTTCTGTTCATGTCCCAAATGTCATCTTTTAGGTTGACCAAAAAAATGACAATTTCATTTATTTATATAAGTGTTCACCGTTTGATATATTAAAAGCCAAAACACCCCTGCTAAGGGTTGAGAGGGGGGGAATACAAATAATTTATTGGTAACACTTAACAATAAGGTTCATTAGTTAACATTAGTTAATATATTAACTAACATGAAGTTACCATGAACAATAAATGTGTTACTGTATTTATTCATTAACGTTAGTTAATACAAATACAGCTGTTCATTGTTTGTTCATGTTAGTTAACAGCGCATTAACTGTTAACAAGATTTTAACAAAGTATTAGTAAATGTTGAAATTAACATTAACAAAGATTAATAAATGCTGTATAAGTGCAGTTCATTATTAGTTCATGCCAACTAATGTAGTTAACTAATGAACCTTATTGTAAAGTGTTACCATTAGATATATCTAAATACATGTCAAATAATATACCTTTAAGCATTTTTTTTTCTCTTTGCATTCTTTTGTTTTGCCATCAGTTTCATCATCTCAGTGTATGTCAGAAACAGACAGAAAGAAAAGCAAAGGGATCTTTCATGTGTCATACTTCAACAGTGTTATTTTTATAAGCTTGGTTTTGCAGTGCAGCCAGTGCCATGATACTAGCTCTATATTTCCAACCAAATGTATATTATAGTGATTTTTTTTTCAAACTACATGTATAAACACTGCATTGTGCAACAGAATAAAAAAGTGCACAAAGGTTTAGTTTGTGAAATTTAGGATGCATCTTCATCTGGCTTCTCTATGCAATAATCCTACAGTATATGCAATTCTTTTTAGTGTTCATCATGTTATGAATATGGCCGTTTATCCCGAAGGCCCCAAAAGATGCTATTTCGTACATGTTCAATTTTCTCTTCCAGTCATGCTCATTTGCTGTCTATGCATGGCAAGGCTTTTTTGTGTGTGGTGCAGATGATATAGATGTCATTTTTCACTTTTGTAATGTTTTGTTTGAGTGCCGAACTGAAGAGAAACACCATTATACAAAGTGAGCATGTGTCCAGACTGTGTGATAGATGCTCTGTGTAGGATATGCAAGATTTTGCCATGCGTGACATTTTGTTTGTTTGTTTGTTTAAAACCAAAGAGCAGTTTTGTTACTCTGTAGTCAATTTGCCTTTCCGGTTTTCAAACTGAAGTTTGACCAATTTTTGTCGTCTCCATTTCGTCCTGTTTGACATTGACCAATTTTGTAAGACCTGTGACATTTGTAATTTATTCCGTTTTTCAAACATTTATTCAAGAAAACCTACAAGCATATATCTTTATACACTGCGACTAGTCAGACATTTTGTGAAAGAAAAATATTACCAAGAAATCCGAACTTGCATCTAGGTCCAAATGGTATCATGATGTTTTGATGTACGTATATATTTTTGGTTGAGAGTGAAGCTAAATAAGTTCATAGGTAATTGATGGCACATTTCAATTTATTATTTTTTTATTCCATTTATTTAATAAATAATTTATTGGTTTCATTTCTTTAAATGACCAGGCATCATGGTAAATTTGAAGGGCTATTTTTGATTCTTAACATCAAATCTTCTCCCTCAAATGAATTGGCTTGTGATAAAGTGCTCAAATGTGTGATCTGAGAACTGGTTTATACCTCACCGGTGAAGACACTGGGTTACACTATATATTAGACCTCGCTGTATGATACGTTAAGCAGAAGCTGAGTTCTACTTGAGAACATTGTAATGTGAAACGCTATCCACATGCAGCACAATGTAGCAAGAACACATTTCACACATCATTTGAATGTTCACACGATGAATTGTGCTGAAAGGAGTGTTCACGACTGGATCTGTAACATTACAAACAATATAAATCATTGTTGTTTCAAGTAGTCATTCTTCCGGCAGGTCCTGTGTGCGACTGATAGAGGCACATGATGTATGATATACATCACAGTGTACAGTGTGGAAAGTCATAAAGTTGCTTTATACACTTGATGTGCTCATTCTTGAAATGGGAAACGCAAATATGTAGTCAAAAACACATTTAGAGAACATTTGTAGAAATGCGTTCAGCTTCATGTTGCTGTTAATGACCGATTTCTTTCTTGATGAACCCTGCTTAAAGCTATTGACGACGTTGCTGGACTGTCCCGTGTGTAAATGACAGCAGTGACGCCCCGGGCCCTCACACACCCAATATACACCACGAGTTATAACAAATAATACTGGCTCGGGAACACAAGGACAATGTGATGTGAAATATGTGCTATATGCAAATACGATTTGTTATTTGGCTTAATAATCATGAAAATATCATTTTAACGTCCTGATGATTTCTGAATCTTATTTTGAGGCATGTTTCTTTTATGTGTGTTTATCATTTATTTATTGATTTGTCCTGTTTTCATTAATGCCACCTTGGATTTGATCGCAACTGCCCAGGAAGTGGTGATCTCTGAGTGATGATTGGCATGGCCATCATATGTAACTTATGTACGCAAAACTGTGGGTCAAATTTTATTTTTGCACAAGTTGGTATGGCCTTAATTTGGGGGTTTATTTGCTTCTATTGTGGATTGGCACAAAGTGCATCTCTTCATTTGCTTCTTGTCATACTCCGAGTGCACTTCAAAGCAGTGAAAAGAACAGCAAATTCTTATTTTTTATGTTCCAATACTAAAACATGGAATTTTTTGCATGAATAGAATTAAATGGCAGATATTTTTGGCTTGTACAGAAATGTGAGCAATTTGAAGAAAACGGAATGTACCATTTCTGCTATATCTGTATATAACACAATATTTATTGAAATATGTCATAATGCTAAATCTAATTCTATTAAAGGTTTTCTGAACTAAAACATCTGAACATTTTGTGAGAATTGTGAAATTTGTGTGAGCTAAACTAAGAATCCCCATGATCTGTGGGTCAATCATGTGTTTTGTGTTTGTGTGTGGTAGGGGGGGGGGGGGGGGGGGGGGGGGGGGGGGGGGTCGGGGTTTTTGGGTATGAGCATATATATATATGTGGATATTTTCAGCAAACAGTTTGCTCTGTACATTCAGTTTAACAGCATTAAAAGGGAAAATGTTATCATTCAAATGAACTGTGTATGTGCATTTTAAACACATTATGTTCTTCGTTCATGCAAAGATGGCAATATCTAAAATCCTTGTCCTTGTGGGGACATTTTTTGGTCGCTAGGAAAAGCTTAGAAATCATACTAGATTCTGTTTTTTAAAAATGCTGGTATGTGAAAATATAAAAATGTTTTCTGTGATGGGTCGGTTTAGGGTTAGTGTTCGGGGAGATGATATACATTTTGTACAATATAAAAATCATTATGTCTTTGGAATGTTCCCATTTAACATGGAAAGTGTGCGTGTGTGTGTGTGTGTGTGTGTGTGTGTGTGTGTGTGTGTGTGTGTGTGTGTGTGTGTGTGTGTGTGTGTGTGTGTGTGTGTGTGTGTCTGTCTATTTATTCCAAAAGAAAATGCATTCCACTCTGACAATGTCGTCTTGACATCTATGTTGAGCATATATTCAATTTCTGAACTTCATTTTTTTTATAAACTTTTGTGGCGCATACATTTAAAAAATAAATAAATACAGGATGCCCATAATAAAATAAAATTATTAAAGAGCTCTTATTAAAGAGCTGTCATCCTTACAAGTTTTTATTTTGTATTAACATTATTTTGTTATAATTTCTAAAAAGAAGTAAGTAAAGTAGTTATGTTACTGTCGTGACAAAAATGTGTCAAGTCAAAGTATGATACATATCTTAAATGCAGGAAGCCATTTCATAGTCATAACAAAAACTCCAAAATATACAAAGGAAAATATCAGAGAAGATAGAAGGTATGTTTTGTGTATTGGTCGTTGCAATTTTATATATAAAATATATAAAATTTTAAAAATATATATAAAAAATGTATACTGTATACCTTTATATATGTAAAAAAAAAAAAAAAAAAAAAATATATATATATATATATATATATATATATATAATAGATAAATAAATAAATAAATACATAATAGTTACCGGTAAACTGATCAAACATTTTTCTTTATAGATATATTTTAATGCAGCAGATAATTTTTTTGTCCCTTCATGCACTGTTTCAACCATTTTAGGGGAATGACCTTTTTTAAAATGGTGCTGTAGTCCTTATTTGAAATTTAAAAGTCAGTCACATTGAATATTGACATTGTTTTAATATTACTTTGAAACATTTTTTTTTTTTTTTTTGGAGCCTTATATACCCCAGCCAATTTTTAGAGGAAAGTCAATTAAGCAGATTCAAGCATTGGAAAGTATACACTTTGCTAGAATTTCCCAGAGGCCCTGTATGGCTGCATTTGAATACATCCATACTCGGCCTTATGGCCATCCTTGCTCAGGCTTTTAAATTATGCAAGTGGATTATGAACCACAAAGGCTCAGTCAATTCGTCCCCTCTCTTGAGTAGTCTGGAGCCCCCCCCCCCCCCCCCCCCCCCCCGCCTCGGACTGCCCTGCGCTTTACAGTGGGACTAGAATTACATTACGGCTGACACTGAAAACCGCCGCGGGGCCCGAAGCCAGTGAAACATGAAGGCTTTGACAGAATGTTTTTTCCTTCAATATATGAGAAATTGTTTCAGTCTTAGCTGAGAAATAGAGCTGTTCATTTTGTTTTATTAACAACTTGGCAATAAAAATCTCTGGAGGTGAAATTTTTTAAACGGGTGGTTCATCCATGGAACACGAATGGATACGCTTTGAAAAATGTGCAAGCCACTCTTTTAGCCGTCAGAGATGTGTGAGACTAATCTATTAAATGATACTGGTGCCAGGGCCGTAGCTAGGGGATCCGGGGCCTCAGTGCAGGTTGTTGAAATTTGCAGAAATCACGGGGGGCCCCGTTTGTTATCGTAACATTTTTTTCTTTTGTCAAATCAGCTTAGATATTTATGTGGTTCAGATAACATAAACATTTTAAGTTCATTGAAATAAAAGGGAGGGAGGATTCTTTGGAAGTCAATGGAGCCCATCTACTATTTGGTTGCCGACATTGCTCAAAATATAATTCAAATATATACTGAGTTGAAGGAACAGTAAAAAAAAAAAAAAAAAAAAAAACAGAATCGGAGGAGAGGAGATCACGACTTGGAGTGTAGAGGGTTAAAAGATCAGACAAATATTGTGCAAAGCCTTGCAGAATTTGAAAATCTATATGAAACCTGACTAAGATTATAGCAGCTGAGTTTTGCACGTACAGCATAACTGTAATTTAGATGTAGGAGACCCCAAGTAGAGCATTTCAAAAATCAATGCGGTAAAATACTAATGTATTGATCAGTTTTTCAGCCACAGAGTAAGATAAACATGGGGCACAGTCGTGCAATGTCTTTTAGATTAAAAAAAAATCTTATTTTAAAATTAGGATCAAATGTAAAATTTGCACCAAAAATCACCCTTGAATTTTTACATTTTGTTTGAAACTCCAGAGCAGAGCCATCCAAATAAGGTTAAAGTAGTTGTGTGGAGAACCAATGAACATCACCAGAGATGGGCACAAATACATCAAAAAGTATTTAATTACAAATTACAAATACTTATTCATCAAATGTATTTAAATAAAATTATATATATATATAATTGTATATATATTTATATATATATATATATTTAATTAAAAAAAAGTAATTTGAAAATATAAAAATACAAACAAAATGTACAGTCTTTTGAAGTGCGAGAGTAACTGTGATACATGCATGTATATATATAGAATATCGGAATTTCATCGTTTAGTGCAGAAGATGCGCTTTTAACATACATGTTGCCACATACTGTCATAATAAAAGATCATTATGCTTATAACACTATATTTGTATTATATTGCACAAAAACTAGTTAACGCTGTGAGGGAGTTTCTAATACCGCGGCTGTGACAAAGTTGACATCTTTCTCCCGACTGCCATTATCAGTCTATCTCTATTTCTTTTTACTCTTTTTGAAAGTTGTGAAAACGCTGTTGTGGCGCTTTTCTTTTGTTATTTGAGCAAACAAAATATATTTCATGTAGTCTCTCATTCACTGCTACAGAAGTTTACTCAACTATGACGCCTTCCACTTCTGAGAAACTCGGAAATGTGAACAGGGTCAATAGGATGCGTCAAGTCTAGCCAAAAACTGTGATAGGCAATTTGGTAGTCCTATTTGTATTTTATGTCTATGGTCCTATTAAAGGCATAGTTCACCCAAAAAAAAATAATTCGCCCATGATTTACTCACCCTCAAGCCATCATAGGTGTACATGACATTCTTCAAAACAGAAACGGCCATTCACTGCCATTATAAAGCTTAGAAGATACAAATTACAAAATACTCAAAAGTAATTGAATACGTATTTCAAATACATGTAATTCAAATACTGCCCATCTCTGAGCATAACCTCAGGCTAAGTCATTGTTTAGACAAATACACATTCTAGAGACATCCATATTTTTATCTCAGAAACACACTTAAATAAAGGTGACAGCTGCATTATCACCAGATTTGGATGTAAAGGTCTTCTTTGTAAAAATGAAAATTAAGACCAAGAGATCTTAGTAGCTGATCAAGAGAAAAAGTGTGCATGCTAAAAAGTAAGGGGCTCAAAATAGATCCCTGGGGAACACCTAATTGAACTGAACCAACTTTGGACTTGCATGCACCCAAGGAGACAAACTGTATACGGTCGGTCTAAGAGGTAAGACTTGAACCAGTTTAATGCAGTATTAGCAAAAGTGAATGATACAGTGCTGTACTAAGATCAAGAAGGATCAGAATTGAAAGACAGCCAGAGTCTGAAGCTATTAACAAGTCATTAGTGACCTTAACTAATGATGTTCCGGTGCTGTGGAGTTTGCAGAACCCAGATTGAAGGGGCTCAAACATATTGTTTAAAGTAAGATGAAGTGTATAATTAAGAAGCAACAGTTCAATAGAATTTTAGCAAAAAAGGGGAACGATTTTTTTAAGGTTGTCCAAGTCCATATTCAAATGCATCACTAGCTTATACAGACAGTCTAGACTGGTCTGTTGCAGAATTTCCTTTTAAACGATTATGAAATTTGTCGTTGTGCACATCCCTAATGCAAATACAATTAATTAATCTTCAAGAAGGTTGCAAAGGCATCTTGAAAGTACCATATACGATAGTTCTGTGTGACTAGAGAGAGAAAATTTACTCTTTTACTCTGAATGATTTGGTTGCAGTGGTTCAAAGCTTAGAGGGGAAGATTTCCATTGAATAATGACTTTAATTTCGGTCTGTTCCTCATACAGAATCTCAAACCGAGAAGTCATTCTGGCCACTTTTATGGTGCTTTTTTGGGTTTAAGGCATAAAGGCCTCAATGGCAATGGGGACTAATTCCAAGGACAAAAGCAACCAATTCCAATTTTTGAACAAAATGAGGGTAAGTAATGACAGAAAGCTGATTTTGGGCTGAACTACCCCTTTAAATAGCTGTGCCGGTGTATGTGGTGTTGCAGAGGGTCCAGCTGGGGGTCCGTATGTTTGGTGGGTTGTGGCCAGCTGTATGAGGACATCTTAAACTCATGTGGGTCTTCAAAATAAAGTAGCAGAGAAGCTGCACTTTCCCTCTCATGAATACTAATGCTGGGCCACCTGCTGGTCAACACCCCCCTACATCACCGCTACAGCTAATCACATTCACTGTTTATAATGAGCTACATTTGTGATTGTGTTTTTCTTTTTTTCCAGTATGATGCAAGCACATGAATTCATAATTAGGCCCAATAATCTCAGTAACTCTGTCAGACTGAGAAAATGGGAAGATGATTGGCCGGCGTGTGCCTAGGGATAAGGTAGCTGTAAAGAACGCTGCTATGGCAATATAACATATTGATATTTGTTGAGAGTGGCAGAACAATATTGCAAAATCTCATCATTTTGGTGGCTGGGTGATGGATGTCTATAAGTGCAAAATTGACTTTTCTGTTATGACCAGTTCTACCCCGGCAGTAATGGAAAAAAGATTGGGCCGATGCTATGAAGATCTCCAGGTGCTGCAGCCTTTAGAAATTAGATGCATATATTCTCATATATATACACACACATATGTAAATGATCAACACTACGTTAACATATCTTCAGATGCGGCAGCCAATGAACATAAGGATTCTCTTTGACATTTAGTGAAACAGTCTGTGACATCATTTTAAACGTGAAATACATTTGAGGGGACAACCTGTACCATGTATAATTTAAGTTGACATGAAACTGAAATTACAATATCCTTTCCTTCCCTATTGTAACATACTTGTGTGAAATGGCTTCTCAAACAGAAAAAACTTAGGGAATTGTTTGGATGGCTGTGGTTTGCCATTGTGGTGATCTCATGTGAATGACAGTGCCAGAAAACACATCATCATCAGAGAAGAGATTGCAAAAAAAGGGCAGTTAGATTAAGATTACAAGGGCACCTGACCTTTTCAAAAAAATTGTGCATGGATAAATCATCTTTAATAAATACATCAATTTTGATATCATGGTGACGAACATCCATGATTTTCTGTCATTTATTTCTAGCAGGTATTTTAGAGGCAACTTTAAAACTACTTGCAAAGAGCCGTTTAAAATAAAAGAATTATTTTGGATGTGAGCAGCAGTATATTTTTAACATTTTTCTTAAATTGCTTTTAGTCCTGTTAAACCTACTGTATCATTTGATATGCAAATTTCTATGCTCTCTATTTTATTATATGATCACATACGCAAACTTTTTTTTGTCTAAAAGGTTCAATAAATCATTCCATTTTTTTGTTTAATTTTTCACTTTACACTAGTCAAATTAACGTTTTCCCTTCTCAAATAGTAAATACTTTTATTTTTTCTAGATAACTGACACTTATGAAAAATGTTGGAGTTCCAGGCCTAGACTAGGTCAATTAAAAATTGACTATTTATATTTTCCATTACCATATGATCCCGGTTGACATTTCTTAACCTAGACAAGACACACCCATGCTTCAAAATAGTACATAGAGTTTATTTTGTTCTCTCATCAGTGGAGTTGTTAAAATATGTTGTCATTCTTGATGAAGTGCAACAGTAGAAGGCAAACAGGATTCTTTACATGCTAGATAGTCACTCACACACAACCATGATTTGACATGGCAACAATTCCAAATAAAACCATACTTGCACTTGACCTGAAAGCGGGCGCTAGCAATACACAGGATTGCCCAAGCAGTAAAAACACGTTCCTTTAAGAAACAGGGAGAGAACTCTAAAACCAAATGCTAGGTTTCTCCTTTCCCCAATTCAAGTAGTTTTGTTTTTCTACAACAAATTCAAGTTCAATCTCAGAATTAAAAGGAAGTCCAGATAAAGAAACAAATAAATCACACTCCTGGGTCCTGGAGTGAGGGATGGAGACAGGGAACAGAAAAGCCATCGGTGTTAACCAGGGTGACTTGCATCAGCAGTGAATGACGTGGGAGCTGGCTCACTGACGCGGTCCTGCGTAGCGGCCCTCGCTGGGTCCTGTGCCTCGACCGGCTCCGAAACTGGGTTTCTGAGCCATGCCTCCACGGGCGGGCGGTCCCCTTGACCCGCCAATCCTGTCACGCGGCCCCCCCGGGCCTCTGGTGCGGATGTCCCGCCTGTCACCTTCACGGGCCGAGCGGGTCTTCTTTTCCTCTACGTTCAGTCGAACATCTCCTCGCAGTTTAATGGGCTGCAACACAAAGAAAAAGGTCATTCTGATGATCCTGCATTAGTCGAAATATCCCGTATCACACAACTAAGTCACACGTACCCGATTGCTGAGGATCTTCTGCACGGGCTCAGAATCATCAAATACCACAAATCCAAAGTTAGGCAGCTTTCCACCACTGTTGATTCTCAGCTCAAGGACAGTGCCATACTCTGAAAAGAAATAAGCAGGTGAGCTCATGCAGGATGAGGATCTGATCTACTTTTTAAAAAGTTTGAGTTGAGAAGTGCCATTTTTACCACTTACGTTCAAAGAATTCCTTGAGCTCATTCTTATCCACATCGTGAGGTACGTTTCCAACAAAGAGTTGGTGGCTGTCGGGATACCGGACCGTCCGCCGCACCTCTGACTCCCCGCTCTCACCCTCCCGAACCACTAAACCAGAGATTAAACAGATGATTCATGTCCTTTCAGGTTTTTAGTGGACTAGCCGCTGCTTTTAATTTAACTTTCAACTTCATTGGAGTATTTGCTATTTATATCAGGGTACCCCCAGGATCCTCCAACTTAAATTCAAGGCTTTTTAAGACCTTTTTAATACCATTTCAAATGAAATTCAATGCCAACTTCGTACCCATTCCGACAGAAGTATGAGGGGAAAATGTCAAATCTGTATACATTTTAAACCCTAGAAAATAATTATGTACAAGGAGGTTACTTGAATTAAATATATATTGAATTATATATCAGTCATATTTAATACATACGCAACAGCATTGTAGCGCGCACGTGTGTGTAGGCCAGTGTTAATTTTGGCAGCCATTTTTGATTTAGTCTTAGTCTTCAGACGAAAATGCTTATTGGTCTTAATCACATTTGAGTCATCCTGTTTTTTATAGTTGTAGTTGACGAAAAGTCTTTGCAGTTTGACTAAAAGTTGACAAAAAATGCAGTTACTTTACTTTTGGTAAAAACTAAATAAGACCTTTGTAACGAAATCCAAGACTTTGTATTCTAAATTCAAGGCTTTTAAGGCCTTAATTTGAGATGATCAAATTCAAGACTTTTTCAAGGCTTTAAGACCCGCGGGTACCCTGTATATACAGACATGAAGTTCATTTTAAAGCAGATTTGCCAGAGCCAATAAGATTAAGAAACCGCAAACTCAGCTAATCGACTCTTTCCTAAATATTTTAAAAACTGTTATAAATGGACCCATACTAGATTCAGTAGACTTTTGCACACCTCCTGGTCTCGATGTTCTGTGAGCAGGAGAGGGTCCTGGTCTCTGGTCACGTGGTCTCTGGTCTCTCTGGGGTCTCTGTGCTGTGGTCTGTGTTTCTGCTTTCACCTCCACACGAGGCTATGGAACACAAATCACAATTAGTCAAGTATGGCAATAAAGCTGTATATGAAGTGATTTAATGCAAAATTCCCTGAACTATTACAAAACTTCCTTGATTAGTATCTACAGTAAGTTACATTGCTGGACTTTAGTTGCACTAAAATAGTCCAAGTACATATTTAACTACTGAGCAATAAGAATTAACATGTTTTTACTACAGGGTAAGTTGCATGTGATTGCCCTTGTTACATGTAGTTACTTTAGTAATTACTATAGAAAGTGCACACTGTAAAAAGGTTTTACTGACTAAGATTTCCTAGACCAAGATCAAATATTCTTTGAATGGAGTAAAAGAGTGTTGTGACATCTACCTGCGCAGATGGGACTCGGACAACATGTGGAGGGACTCCTGTGGCAGGGACCACTCCTCCTGGTGGGAGATTCTTGCTAGTGACTGAAGCCCATGAAAATTGCTGAAAACAAGAAAGCATTTGATCTCACCAATCCAGTTTGGGATGACTGTACAGCTTCACAAATACAGGTCAGTTGACACGAGAGAGACTCAACAGTGTGAACGAGGGTGGTCTTACCCGGTTCTCCTCTGGCATGGTGGGTGCGGAGTCAGCAGGTGTGGGCGAAGGTGAAGAGCTCTGAGTCTTTTCCTCAACATGAACCTCAGGCTGGCTGACAGGCTCTGGTTTCAGCTCTACAGCTGCTGGCTCAGGCTCCACCTCTGCTTCTGGCTCAGGATGGGGCTCTGGAGTTATAGACACCTCTTCTTGCGGCCCCTCTGGCTCCACGCTGTAAACGGACAGACTTGCATGAAAACACAACTCAGTGGTAAAAAGCAACACTTTCTGGAAGGCATCATACCTAAGAGTTATGCAACCCTTATGTAACAAATCAAAATTGAGGTGCGTTTAGTTTGTTTTGACTTACAACACACCCACATGATTTGCATCCAGCCATTTTCAAGTAATTACCAAACTGAACTATATTAAATGAGCAGAAAACTGACTACAAGTTACCAAGGTGTCTGATCGTAGTATCCAGCAGACTCATCCTGGACCACCTCAGGTGAGTGTACTCGCTCCAGCTCCTCCACGTCCTCCTCAGACTCTGTGAACAACAGGAGATGAATGAAGTCATCTGCTCACAGCGAGAGCAAAGGGAGAGAGATTACTCTAAAGATGCCTAAAATACATCAACAATATCAGATGCTCACCCTCAGGAGGTTCTGAGTCGGAGTCCCCGAAAACTTCATCCTGGTACCGGAAGATATCGTTGTGTACATAGAACTTGTTTGCAACAGTTCCCTAAAAGATAACAAAAAAAATGTAATTATCTAAAAGAGAAAAAAAAAAAAAAAACTGAATTTGTTGGCAAAAAGGCCAAATCTGCCTCAAACCATTTAATTACTAAGAACACTATTACTAATTAAACACTGAAGATCAGAACAAGTTGATGCTTCCAAGACATCAAGTGTTGTAAGGTTGACACTTTTCAGCAGGTGAATTTATTTAATCATCTGTGACTGGACAAAGAATAATTGATTCGAACAGATACTAATGAATCAATGAATAGAGGAGACTGGAGCAGAATGCAGAAAATGAAGTATCCCTGCGCATTTAACTTTATGCCACACACACAAAATATCTAGCCAATTACTTAAAGTTAGGGGTATGACAAGATCTTGTGCCACATGATCTCGCGATATTAAAACATGCCATTTCTCATCTGGGTGAAAAGCAGTTGAGCTTGTGGCAAAACCTTTTAAAGGGCTCACATTATATTGTCTTTTAAACTGTTTAATTTTTTCAAGATATTTTAAGATGTTTGCTGGATAAATAGGGCTGGGACTGTTATCGCATTAACGCAGTCACGTGACCCCTAACGCGGGTCTGAGCTCGTCATCGTCATCACCGCGCAAAAAAAGAAAAGAAAAAAGTGCCTGCACATGTTCACGTTTTGTCTAATTACATGGATGCATTGATTCTAATAACTTGGATTGAGTCTAGTGACATTGTGTCTAACATGAATTCAAGGTTTTCTAAACAAAAGTCAACATCATCAAAAGATGGAGCAAATCCAACCTTTCGCGAGTTGGGGAGCGGAATGTTTCATGACACATAATAAACATTCCATTTGTATTGACTATTAGGGCTGTATGCGAGATCACATGTGTAATGTCTCTTTGTAGCCTATAATTTGAATTCTATTTTGCTAAAGCATTAAATACAGGCGCATGACTCATGAGAAAGCCCCAAAAGCAGGACCTCAGTTTTTAATTGCACGTACTTATTTACCACGATTCTCTCACATGGTTGAGCTGCGCAGCCAGGTAGGTAGATGAATAATCGTTTATTAAATAAGAGGCGATCTGAAATGTGTTCTTTTTTAAATCAATTGACCAAAGTGCTCGTTGCCGCGGATCCAGTGTTCTGTTGTAACTCGCGCATAGTCTTCACTTGGACGTGCGCTTCAATCCGTTGTGGAGAGACTATTCGTTCCGGTGAAATCACAAAACATAATGCACAAAAATCGTGTCCCTGCTTGATATACAACCTCTAATAAGCAATCGGTTTTGATGAGGGGGGAAAAAACTATACTACTTAGTGCGGATTAGAACCCAGAACCTCTGACACGCTTGGCAAAAGTTCTGCCACTGAACCATTAAAGTACATAGGGTTAGTAGTCGGATCTATGTATTTATTCAAGTAAAAAGTTCTCAACCTCTGCTTAATTATTTTTAATTTATGTTGTTAGAGGCAGGGATACATTGACCAGAAAGGGGCAAATCCCACGCATCCCTCCAGCAAATCGCACCGTGTGCGCTTGTGCACGCAGGCGCGGGATGGTGCTAATAGCGGTTTACCGGAATACTGCAGGAATTTCTTGCTTTTCAACTGCGGTAAGAAAAAATCCATACCGCCCCAGTCCTATGGTTAAATATGCTACACATATAGTAATCCCAATTAAATCTAGGATTGGCTTCTTATTTCATAATAAAGCTTGTGATGTTATTTATAGAATCGCTTCAAATTCTCTCCTTAGGAAATTGGATGTTATATATCATAGTGTCACCCGTTTTGTCACCAATGCTCCATATAACAACTCACCATTGCAACCTTTGTTTAATCGGCTGGCCTTCATTACATACCCGGCGTCAAAAACATTGGTATCTTTTTATTTATAAATGCTTACTGTGTAACACCCCACCTTATTTACGATCATTAATTTCCAGAGCAATCCCCTCTATGAACCTTCGTTCAAGCAGGTATATCACCCTGGTGGCTACTAATGCTCGTAGTTCTTTTGGACGCCTCTCCTTCCAGTTCTCTGCTGCTAACGATTGGAATACACTGCAAAAATCTTTGAAACTTGAATCCATTGTCCCGTTAATCACTTTTAAATTATTGTTAGCAAATTTATTGTCGGACCATTGTACATGCTAACCTGATCTATGTACTTGATCTACGGATCTGTATATTAATCTTCGTCTATGTTATTGAGTACTACTTTGTCTTGTAATTATATGTTTAACTTATGTTTTTGTACCTCAACGCTTTTTGGCCAGGTCGCCATTGTAAATGAGAAAATGTTGTCAATGTGCTCACCTGGTTAAATAAAGGTTTTATTATTATTATTATTATAACTACATAAGTGACTTGTCTGTTTTCTCTCAAAAACACTTTCGTATAAGTCACAATTTATTAGGCTATTACATTCTGAAATAATGTAAAATACCAGTAAATAAAGCAAAATATTTCCAAACATAGCTGTAGGCTTTTTTAGTTTCATTGACAGCTCAACAAATTCTTTCATTTTTAAGATATTTAGAACAGGACAAGAATGAAAAATAAGAGTAGCTATACAAGCATCAAGACAAAAACATATCAATTGCCAAAAAAAGCCAAACTGAAACTGTCATTGGGTTCATGTAGCCTACTGCTCTCATTAGGCACAAATCCAAATGTTTCAATATTTGCAATGTATTTGGATGCTAAACTATTACTTATTGGAAGGTGAGTGAAGTACAAGGCCAAGTTTAAATTATATTGATGTAAAAAAAAAGTCCTTCACGTGCTCAAATACGCTTGGCATAACACCACAGCAGGAAGGTGGTCACGATTTCTTTTGATTTTCATTTTGATAACGAATAGGCTGTGATGTCAAGTTAATGTTAGAAATTATAAGTTTATAACTTTGTTTTTCACCGTTCACAGAATCGCTACAGTACAATCATGTGTGAAGCCTCATGTTCTGTTATTTATGCTGTTATTACACAAGTAAAGCCAGGGACAAACCAAGCCGACAATTGGCCACCAGGCAACGTCGGAAGAGTCGGGACGTCGGTGAGAGAGAGAGAGAATTCTTACAGATTAGTGAATTGAGTCAGTACACGAAAATAATATCAAAACAGCGAGCAAAGTCGTCAAGACGGTATGGACAGAAAACTTACATCCTCTCACTTGAGTGAGGAATAAAGAAAGTGATCAGCATGATTGATAACCAAAACGGTAAGCACACGCTGCTTTGTTTGTCAGCTTTTTTGCCCTGACACAGGCAACAACAGTCGATTTTTTTATCAGGGCTAGTTCTTTGGCATCCATTTGGTGTCCCTACCTTAACTAAACCCTCGTAAAACAAATTTTGTTTATTTTAAATGGGCCACATACACTTCTCCATTCTAAATTTAACAATCTTATCTTTTAACAAGCTTCAGCTTTCAGTTAGGGAAAAAACAAAATGAACATGCCTAGATTTCACAATATATTAAAACCATTTAGAAATTGTAATATAGCATAGTGCTATTCTGAAAATCACAAATGCTGCGTTTCAAATAAATGAATATGCACTGCGAGTTTCAGAGTGAAGCATCTGAATATATATGTTCGCTCCGATTTTGGCTATAGATTTACACATTCACTTTTTCAATTTCGCAGGTCTTTTGAATTCAGTCTTTATTCCACACAGGGATGCAAACACGTAGTGTCAAAAAAGAGAGGTTATCAAAGCCTTCGCCCCATGGCAAATATCCATAATTGTGATGAATTTAATCCTTTGTAAGTTATCATTTTGCAGTGTAAGATTACAGTTAACACCTTTAAATATTACATAAATGTATTATGTATTTTTGTTAAACTTAACCCTCTGGGGTCTGAGGTGTTTTTGGGGCCATTGGGATGTTCTGACATGCCCTTACATTTGTGTTTTTTTCAGTTATTTATAAACATGTTAATGGCAAAGGTGTAAATTCACTCTATATAGCACAAACAGGGCTACCATAATATGTGAGCAACATAAATGTACATGTTTGAATTTTTGAGAGAATATTGTTTATGCGTGGTTATTGAAAAACTAAAAACTAAACTTTAAAGTTTAAGGCCACAAAACACATACTAAATATCTGTCCACAAGACTTTTGACTAGTGGATGTTGTCGCCTAGAGTTTTTGCTTCAAAATGATCTGAAAATCATCCTGCATTATCATTCACATTAAACAATAGATTGTTTTAAATTGTGAAAAACGGCCCAACCCCCTCATGAATAATTAGGCAGTTCTCACCTGAGCAGACTGCATACTAATGAGCCTTTCACTCAGGGGTGTCACAAGAAAGAATGCAAGGACAATATATATATATATATAAAAAAAATATACATACATACACACACACACATATATACATACACAATCAAAACATAAATGAAAGTCAAAAGCATATTTATAGTCACACCTGGAAACAAATCCTGGTCAAATAGGCTATATGGGCCATTCTACAGAATTGGTTCAAACATCTTGAAAAGAAAATTCTCTTTTTCCATATATGTCTTATAAAGTATTATTTTTTAAAGTAGGCCAACACATTTTATTATCATAGGTATTTCAAAGTTAAGGACTCATTATTTTGATATAGCTTGCATTAGGACAAACACTATAACAGTTGATTAGTTTATTTGTGACAAAACATAGCCTACTAGCAGTATATATTTAACATATGAGCAGAAACTGTCAAACAAAAGCTTATTTGATGTCTATTTTATAAAACTTTATAAACTATCCAAAACTAGTGAACGAAATGTTGTCATTACAGACACTATATTGCGATTAGAAGAAATCTCAGTAGGCTATATAGTTTGGATGTGTTCATGTAAAAATAACGTTTACTAATGTAGGAGCGAGAGTGAATGAACGGCACAGATGCGATGGACAGCTGTAGTAACATCACGCGCGCGTCTGTGCCATTCATCATTCACACACAGACACGCAATTCTTATTTAAACAGTCTTTGTGCAGTTTACGTACACTATACAATAACGCGATTAGAACAAAGCACTTAAGAATAAATAACTTACTTCAGCTGAATCCGCAGTCCTTATTCTGAGGTAACTTTTCCAGGATTATTAAGATAACAGCGCAGCAAGACGAGGTAAGTAGCCTACAAGATTCTTATTAAACTGGATGTTTTATCCAGCTGATGTGGGCGTTAACCGTTTGCATGGCTTGCCTCAGATCATTTGCGTTTGAATAGCGCGCGTCCTCCGTGGGCGTGTCAGATTAACGCGTAATTAAGTGTAATGAGCTGGGGGGGAAAAATACTGACATACGCTCTTTTCATACAGATTACATAAACTGAGAATATTTGTTTTTTATATAAATTACTTCATTGAAAAGAATTCAAGCTTCATAAAGAAAAAACTCTTGCCTGTATGACAAGTATTTGCGGAGTTATAGTTAATTTTCGGACGCGATTCAGAATGGACTGCACTGACAGAGAGAAGGCAAAACTCGAATCATGTTTCTTTTTCTTTATTTGACAAAAAGCACAACAATTTGTTTTTATTGTGAGTATACAGAAAAATAGAACAGGATCGAATGATATGTCTAACAATTATATGTAATATATGTAATTACATATATGTTATATGAGTATTTTAAGTTTCTTTTGCACTGATAAGAAAAAAAGCAAGACTATCGCGCCCGCGCGATAGCCGACCTCAGAGGGTTAATGTGTATAAATCAGCAGCAAAAAGTAATTCTTGAAAAAAAAACTCTTAAATTACTATTAGTACTCTTTTAAAATTCAATCATGCAATCATACATTTCACAATTTTATATTTATATATGAATGTCAAGAATTCAGAAGTGTATACATTTATATAGCCTACACTACACAGAAATAATATACAATTAAATTATACTTATTTTAAATGTATTGTGCAGGATAGGTATAAAAAAAAAATAGAGGCTTTTAATAATCTTTCAGCGTGCAAAACCATGAAAGCTTCAAAGCACGTATGCGCATCGCGGGTGCAGAATGATGTGCTCAAAGCAACATGAGTCACAGTGTGCAGCGCTGCACAAGTGCGAATTTAAAAGTTCACGGCACAAAGCGAAGAAATGTCGAGTGTATATGCTATGTCGCACAAATCAGTGTATATGTGTCCAACAGTTTATTGATCATTTGTTTCTTCACAGTTTTAAATTCCAGTTATTGTGCGTTTGATGCAGATTCATAGTCCTTATGCTAACAGGCACGGTAGCGAGTCGTTTAAAAACAGCAACAAACAATATACAAATACACAAAATAAAGTAATTTTATGCAAATCCACAGCCTTTTATCTACAGATCAAGCACTATGTGAATATATCATATTGGAGAGAGTTTTACCGTGCATCCTGCTGTAACCGGACGAGGCGCGCGCGCTGTTTGAATACTGAATGGAAAATGATTGACAGACGCAGAGGACGGAAAAAACGAGTTTCCGTAAACTTTACTTTAATGATGTAAATAGACTTCTGTCCCTAACATTAAGCTACGGAATGGCTTCAGATGACTTTGTGAAATTATAATAAGACCCTCTCAGTCTCAGACCCAAGTCACCCAAACTGACGTGAAAAAAGCGCGAGGCGTCGAAAAGCGCGCTGTTTGCATCCCTGTCCACACAACCTCACATTTCCAATGATTTACTTCTGCATTGGCAGATGTTTAAAAAAAAAAAAAAGTTTTGTTAATTCACCTAAGGGCTTGTTAACAATATCATCTGATAACACATTTGTGAAGAAATCTTCATACCTCAGGTGCCAGAACAAATGTCTGCATGAACTTCCTCATGGGCTGCATGTTATTAGAGAGCTCCCCCAAAACTTGCACCACCACTCCCTCGTTCAGGGTGGCATGGGCATCGACATGCCTGATCTTAGTGTGACAATCACGGAAGCTGAGAGCCATCACCTTCTTATGGATTTCCTGTTCAAAAAGAAAAATGACATTGAGCTACTACACTGAACTACAACTTGTATTACAAAATCCACAACACTTGTATCAAAACTCACAGACTGCCCATAGACTGCTTCCGCTGGTTTGCCATTATTATCCAGACCACCATGTACATAAGATGAGTTCTTGCCATAAAACCTGAGAAAGACAAATGCAACATGTTTAACTTGATTGCAATATGTGCTACCACATTTTAAACATACATTTGACAGCAGGGATTGATATAACATTTCATCATTTGCAAAGAAAATCTGACTATGAAGGCAGCAAATCCTCACCTGTGAAGGTAGTCAGGAGCCTGGTTCAGCAGGGTGTAGTACTGTCGGACAAACTCTCGCCCGACAAGCTGGGCACTTGGCTTCTCCATCACCATTTCTTTGGTCAACTGGATTCAACTAAACGAACAAAATGACTCATTCAAATATTTTGACCCATGACTTTCTCCTGGTGAACGCAAAAGAGCTGTCAGTAACATCTTGTTCCTCCAGAGAAAGTCATACGGTTTTAAAGAACATGATGGGTGACTGAGAATTACTATTCCTGGTTGAAAAGCTTAACCTGCTATAAAGATAAACTGCATCTGTTGATTGAAAACTAGGACAGACTCTTCGGTGAAAACGAAACAAATCCCTTTGTTAAGCCCATCGAGAAGCAATGAGGCCGTTTCATGTCGATGGTCGATCGTTTCTATAGATTTCAAGTGGAAACAGCCACACCCTATATGAACATTACTTGGTTTAGCTGCTCATCATGTAGGGTGGGACATTAATGCTTATTATGAATCAGATGAATCCATTGGGAGATGGACTAAAATACGTTAGGCCCGAACAAGACACACCGCGTTGCCATCTTGAGCCCGGTTCCTTTGTGATGGCATTATGAAACGTGATAGTATAAGAAACATTTTTTTTTGTATCCAGTCAGGTACACAATATATGCACAAAAAATGATTTTCTTAAATCGTCGTTCATGAACCAGGCACGTGCCCAATAACGTTACTTTGACGCATAAGCTTGGACCAGATGATGATTATCAATCGCAAACGATAATATTACATTTTCTATAAACTTATTTTCCACACATGTACAATGTAAACATCGTATAAAACTTGTACTATAATGTAACAACTCCAAACGCGGGATCGCTCTTTAACGGAAATGTCGGCTGGTGGTGAGGTGAACTAGCTAAAGCTACGTTAATCCTCACAGCGTCGAGCTACAAAAACCCACCCAGCGGCCTAACCATGAGACTTGCCGCTTAAGGCCTCGATTAAATAGTCATATTTTAACACCCGATATGTATTAATATGAAAAATGTTGGAATCGTATATTTTTACCAAATAAATCTAGCACATGTCTATTAGCTGCGCACGAGCGATCGGATTCAGTACGCTAACCGGACTACAAAACCAAAAAATATGCACAAAATAAATGCTTTTTTTCCTTTTTTTTTTTTAATTCAGCCATTTAATTCCAAAAACACTTACCAAGATGGAATCTGTAATGTGTGTTTGGGTTGAGTCTGAAGTGATTTGAGTGAAGCGCCGATAGCTGAGAAGCTTTTAGCTCAGGCACACTGGCGGCAGCGCGTGTGGCGATGGCGAAGTACCGGTTTCACCCGAGCTCCTACTAAATCAACGCCCCTTCTGATGGCAGAACCCAAACGCCAATCAGATTGACGCAGGGGGTTTGCGCTTCCAATCAGCATTCGTCTTCTCGCATAGCCCCCACATTTACCCAATTAGCGTAATCTTTACAGACTGTTTGCAACCTATTGAAACCGAGACTGAAACGAAGGATCAGAGCAAGGTTGTTAGGCCCGCACGGACATGAGTTACGCAGCAGCTGAACGTGTTGATGCTTTGCGCATTTTGTTTGCGAAACTAACGAGTTGCCAGGTAATGTCTATGCACATTAGATACTGTAAACCACAAACATTTAAAATATATGTCCGTCTCAAAAAATTAGCATATTGTGATAAAATTCATTATTTTCTATTATGTAATGATAAAGATGAAACTTTCATATATTTTAGATTCATTACACACCAACTGAAATATTTCAGGTCTTTTATTGTTTTAATACTGATGATTTTGGCATACAGCTCATGAAAACCCCAAATTCCTGTCTAAAAAAAACCAGCATATTTCATCCAACTAA
Source organism: Meda fulgida (assembly GCA_030578275.1). Taxonomy (NCBI): domain Eukaryota; kingdom Metazoa; phylum Chordata; class Actinopteri; order Cypriniformes; family Leuciscidae; genus Meda; species Meda fulgida. Next base: position 13,573,311 of record CM060629.1, read on the forward strand.
TAAAAGAAGTGTTTTTAATACAAAAAAAAAGGTCAACCTTCAAATAATTATGTTCAGTTGTGCACTCAATACTTGGTCAGGAATCCTTTTGCAGAAATGACTGCTTCAATGCGGCGTGGCATCGAGGCAATCGGCCTGTGGCACTGCTGAGGTGTTATGGAGGACCAGGATGCTTCGATAGCGGCCTTAAGCTCATCCAGAGTGTTGGGTCTTGCGTCTCTCAACTTTGTCTTCACAATATCCCACAGATTCTCTATGGGGTTCAGGTCAGGAGAGTTGGCAGGCCAATTGAGCACAGTAATACCATGGTCAGTAAACCATTTACCAGTGGTTTCGGCACTGTGAGCAGGTGCCAGGTCGTGCTGAAAAATGAAATCTTCATCTCCATAAAGCTTTTCAGCAGGTGGAAGCATGAAGTGCTCCAAAATCTCCTGATAGCTAGCTGCATTGACCCTGCCCTTGATAAAACACAGTGGACCAACACCAGCAGCTGACATGGCACCCCAGACCATCACTGACTGTGGTTACTTGACACTGGACTTCAGGCATTTTGGCATTTCCTTCTCCCCAGTCTTCCTCCAGACTCTGGCACCTTGATTTCCGAATGACATGCAACCACTGAGCAACAGTCCAGTGCTGCTTCTCTGTAGCCCAGGTCAGGCGCTTCTGCCGCTGTTTCTGGTTCAAAAGTGGCTTGACCTGGGGAATGCGGCACCTGTAGCCCATTTCCTGCACACGCCTGTGCACCGTGGCTCTGGATGTTTCTACTCCAGACTCAGTCCACTGCTTCCGCAGGTCCCCCAAGGTCTAGAATCGGTCCTTCTCCACAATCTTTCTCAGGGTCCGGTCAGCTCTTCTCGTTGTGCAGCGTTTTTTTGCCACACTTTTTCCTTCCCACAGACTTCCCACTGAGGTGCCTTGATACAGCACTCTGGGAACAGCCTATTTGTTCAGAAATGTCTTTCTGTGTCTTACCCTCTTGCTTGAGGGTGTCAATGATGGCCTTCTGGACAGCAGTCAGGTCGGCAGTCTTACCCATGATTGCGGTTTTGAGTAATGAAACAGGCTGGGAGTTTTTAAAAGCCTCAGGAATCTTTTGCAGGTGTTTAGAGTTAATTAGTTGATTCAGATGATTAGGTTAATAGCTCGTTTAGAGAACCTTTTCATGATATGCTAATTTTTTGAGATAGGAATTTGGGGTTTTCATGAGCTGTATGCCAAAATCATCAGTATTAAAACAATAAAAGACCTGAAATATTTCAGTTGGTGTGCAATAAATCTAAAAATATATGAAAGTTTAATTTTTATCATTACATTATGGAAAATAATGAACTTTATCACAATATGCAAATTTTTTTAGAAGGACCTGTATATTTGGGAGGGGGGGGGGGGGGGGGGGGTATTGGGAAGTGAAGAAAATGTACAGTACATGTCTCATTTCAGTTCAGAAACCAAAATACATAAATAAGAAATATTTTACATGCAATTTACATTTTTTTGCATTATGATATTTATTGTATTACAATTAATCACATTTACACAATTTTTGTTATCAGAATATCACAAATTAATAAGTAAATGAATATATTAATAAATAATGTGTGGTAATTAAAATATATTTGTTTAAGTATATGCATATGTGTTTATACATCATATTAATATTTGTTTTACAGATGCTATTCTTTATTAATTTAGCTAATTAAAAATAGCATTATAATAATAATGCTAAAGCGTATAGGCTACTTTAGTAGTTACATTTGTGGGGTAATTCATCTCGTGAAAGTAATGCCACTCACAATGCAAAATATTTGAATAATTCAATGAGATTAACCCACTTGGATGCGGTCACAGTGGAGCAGCCTGGTATCAGTGTGGAGAAAATCTGTAGCACGGATTTTTCTAGTGTTATTTTTATATTTACAAATCCAGATAATTCGGCTGAACTGCATTAAAGATTCATATACATTTGTGAATATATTGAGATCGTATAGTGTCCATTAGGGGGCGACACGCTTCCCATGCATGCAACCATGTGCACTTTGAAAACTAAATTGGAATTCGTTAAGTTTAGTTTCGTTTCCCAAAGGCATCGCAAAGAACGATTAACTTCACGATGCTTGAAACGCAGCCTGATCATTTGTTTGCATTTTTAAAGGTATGTGCCAACAATCATGACTAAATCTCACCAATCAACAGCTCTAGTTGAGCGTTGAACTGAATATTTCTCAATTCAAGATGAACCTCACTGACTGTTTGGGCATTGTTTGTATTGGATCATGAGAATAAATCAGATTTAACCGTTAGATTGGACTGCAGGTAGGCTACTGTGGGAGAGTGAGTTAAAACAATAATATCTTAGTCAATATTACTTACTTTAGGTTTTTTACTAATTTGACAAAACTATATATCATTTGAAAGCTTACAACATAGTTTTCATATTTGGTGGCTGTTTAAAAAAAATTACAGAGGAGCTGTAATTTATCAAGTTTTATTTAAAAATAGCAATAAACGTGAAAAACCATGAAAGATTGGTAAAAACCTCAGTTTGTTTTCATGCCAAGAGTTCAAAAGATGACACCCAATAAATTTTATAAGAAAAAAAGGTCTGAAAATTTTTTAAATATAAAGAAAAATATTATGAATTCTCGATTTGTGATGTGGCTGCGAGCTATAACACACATATGTGCTCTTTTTATGCGTTTATTAGAAGTTGAATTCAAATCAAATACTGTCAAACCACCCATACTACTTCTGAATAGGATGTCTACTTCATAAATTGAATGAAAATTATGCAAATACATGGTTCATCAGATCACTCAAAACATATATGAAAATGGAGGCGAAGGTTGGCTGTCCATGTAGTGAGAAAGTTTGGTAATGCGTATAAATAAAATCTTACTGAAAGCTCAATTTTTGAGATATCAACCTAACTTTTCTTCAGATTTGTGGCTTTCATTTTCTTGCAGTTTTAGAGTAAAATATATTTTGTAATAGCCTATATATTTTATATAAAATATAAATAATTATATTTTTACATTGTTCATTTTCATAAACTCAAACTTATATAACTTTTTTTTGTTTCACTTTCATAATTTATGTGACAGTTAAAGGGTTAATCTCTCAAACAAAATGTTTATTAGCCTATATTACAATCAACTGGGATGAAAAAAGTTTATCCAAATAAATACATTTTGTATTCATCTGTTTAATATGTTCAGATGTATTCACCAAGGTTGAATGCTTCTTTCTGTATGCATCAACACTGACATATAGAATAATGTATAAAATATTTATAGTTAATATAGTTAACAAATCTTGTGAAATCTTATTTCATATTTTGTATTAAACAAACCTCTTCATTCTGTAATTAGAATTTCTTTAAAGGACATGCTTATATTTCAAGTTTACGTCAATATATTGTATAATGTGTCTGAGGACAGGTTGTTTTAGGAGTAGTCTAGTACGTAAGGTCCAATGTTTGGTCACTCTGGCAGGAAGTGAAGTGATGTTCAAAGTACATACCTTTTTAGACCGGTAAGATTTTTTAAATGTTTTTAAAAGAAGTTTTATTCTGCTAAAAGCTGCATTTACTGTATATGATCCACAAATGAATACAGCAAAAACAGTACTATTGTGAAATGTTATTACAATTTAAAATAACTGTTTTCTTTTTGAAAACACTTGAATTTAGCCGAAGAGACTTCTTTTAAAAACATTTAAAAATCATACCGATCTAAAACTTTTGAAAGGCAGTGTATATGTCATCATTTTGACAACAACAAATAAAATAAAAAAATCGGCTGAAAAATTATAGTTAGGCTATTTGTGTCTAGTGATGCATGTTGGGACTACAAGGCTTGTGTTGTGATTTTGTTTTTAGGGTTAAGAAGGAGTGGAGAAGAGTGATTTACCCCTCCCCGGTGCAGAAGTGGGCTGGACAGTGTTCTGGCTGGAGCTCTGCCATTGTTTGAGATTCCTGACGTGAGTGTCTGGCTGGAAGGGTGAGCCTGGTGACTGGGTAAATCCTGCTCTTTCTCTCTGGCTCTGCTTGATCCCCGCTGAGACCATCGACTCTTTTTCCCACATGCTTCATGCAATATACGCAACATGCTTGAAACATGGTTCTGTTTTAGTTTGAACTATAATAGAGCCTAAATTATTGGTTGTTTAGAAATATGACCATAACATTATGATTAAATAGTGTGAAAAACGACAGATTACGACTTTAAGCAAAAAACAAAGATGCGAATTGGCTTCAGGAATAAGAAAATTCTCTCCACGTGAGTCCTCTGATATCTTCTTAGCCTGAATTATTATAAAACAAATCTGTAAATGTGTGCTTGTGAGAGGGCTGTTTAAGTTTGATTTGTGGATGTTTTTCAGCATTTAACTGTTCAGTGCAAGCAGTTAAACACTGAGGTAGCCACATCGCCTCGGAGGCTTAAAAATAATCCTGTAATACAGGCTCCTAAAATACATATTTTAAAATGGAAATTACGTAAGCATCCACTCCACCCTCGAGGAAACTACTAACATATGTGTTCCAGATTTTTAGCCCCGCAGTATACAGAGATCCCGCTGACCATGCACCATTGTTTTCTTTGCACATTTACAGTGTTCATGTCGTCATAATCATATTTTTTTATACGCTAAAATGATCGTGGGTGCCAGAATAAAACAAATGATCTGTAAACATCATGTTTGACAAAGTTTTGCATTCTTTCCAGCAAACATTAAAGTATAAATGGGTTATGCAGATATGAACCTGGGGGAAACAGATCAAGACAAATGGATAAATGCATGCAAAGAGTTTTAAAATTTCAGTAGCTTTTATTTTTGTATATATTGTAAAGAGATTCATGGTGTTCACATTGTGGCAAATACTGCAAATGTATGTGAACATGCTAGAGGGAGAAAAAGAATTAATCTCATCCTGCGAGATTCTGTTCTCTTGAATTCAAATAATATTTCCTTTTATTATTCAACTTTTAAAACACTCAACATTTGGTCCTGATGTCTGACAGGAAACAATATGCAAATAAAAACATCCGCCTGTAGATATTCAGGGCTCAAATTAAAAGACGTTTTCAGATTTAATAAAGAATTCAAAACAAATAATCCACCACCGCAAATAGTGCAACAAATTAAACAAAAAGTTTTATAAAGCAAGCAGAAATAACATTTATTTGGAAACTTTATTTTGATTTGTACATTTCCACCATCCAAACTCCAAACTTACAAATCAAGCCCTGATTCTGAGTTTTTAAAAAAAAAACATTTGTGGATCCATTTCCAAAGCGAAAAAAAGTGTTTTTGCAACATACATAGTTCATCGGATCTAACTCTCTCTTTAATGCAGCCTGTCCAACATTTGTCTTACCAACTTCAACTAACTCTATAAAATGGGCAGTGTTCAATCACTTATTGTGATAGTTACCATGTGGATTGTGCACTTTCTTATAAACATTATGAATGTTTAGTGGTATATGCAGGTTGTTAGAAATCGCAATTAGCACCTTTAATTTGATTTTAACTTAAGGGTTAGCACCTCGCCCCAATAGTATCTAGGAAGCGTCAATGGTAGACGTGCTCAGATGACAAGATCAGTGTCGACGTCCTCTGAAAACAGAAAACAGCCAAAGTTAGCAAATCAAATGAACTGAACATTAAAGAAATATGAATCGCATGGTCAAAAACTCACGCTCTTTTATTCCAAAGCAGTTGGCCCACTCCTCGAGAGCGATGTACTTGTCTTGGTCAGCATCGCATTGCTCAAAGAAGCTGGTGGTGCAGTGCTCCATTGGGATGAGAGGAGCACGCAGAGGGGACAGCTCGGTGTGGGACAGGAACCTTGTATAACACAAAATAACACATGTGCTTTTAGATTAATCAATTATTTTACTGACATATTACACAGTAAAAACAATTGTTGTTTCAGCTTAAAAAAGTAAGAGTTTGTTCTGGATTAGAATTTTAAGTTTAGTCAACTTAAATATCCAAGTTGTCACTTAGTCGAATTTCACATTTCAAGTTGACTAAACTTACAATATATATTTTTTTTTACAGTGTAGCTAAAGGCTACTGTTAGTTTCTGCTATCAAAACACTTAGCTGAACCATCAAGGTAATAGTTATTATAAAATGTTAATTTTTTAGCATCATTTTTGAAGTATGTTGGGTTTGGATCCTGCAATGGCTGTGAAAATGAGTTAAACATACCCGTCAATAGGGTGCTGGTCAAGCTGGCCAAACTGCCAGTGAACGGGGAAGATGTACATGTTGTAGTTCTTCTCAAAGTCCAGGGCCAGAAGGTCCAGAGAATGCTCACCGGCCTGCAGCCTCTTCTCATTCTCATAAATCTTCTTCACCTAAAAACACAACGTGAGGTTTGGCATTTCAGTAGTTTAGCCAATTGGCTTTGACTATTGTTAAATAATGCACTCTTTAGGCTTACATTTAAGATTTAATTGCATACAAAATTTCTATCCATTTGGATAATACAGTTTTAACATAAACTAATAAACCTAAGGGGATGATATTTGCAGTCACACATAAATTACGGGTAGAAACCGGTTAGTTTTCTTTACTCCAAAAAAAATCTTGGCATGGTTTATTTTGATCTATTTGCATCTATTTTATTTTACATGAATGCCTTAATCTGCATGACCATATTCTACATCCCTTAATCCTACCTAATGCCTAAACTTAACAACTACCTTACTATTAATTAGCATGATTAGGGGTTTATTGAGGCAAAAGTCGTAGTTAATAGTTAGTTAATAGAGAGAAATGGACCCTAAACTAAAGTGTGACCATGTTTTTAGTATCAAATAGCTTAGTATCAGCATAAATCATTTATTCAGTTAACTAAATGTATTCAATTAAAATGAACATGTGTAAAATATGGCTAGCTATGGAACAAGCAATATTAAGTTGGTTAAAGAGATTGAAAAATAATTGGATTTATTGATGAGAAACATATAAACCTGGTTATTGCGTATTTAAAACACTTTCAATTTATTAGTATTACAGAATTCTTACCTGTTTTTTTTTTTATTTTATTTTTTTTATCAATGATCTATGACTGATAAAATATGCATCACGTTAGTTTATGTTCAAATGGATGAAAATGTTTATAGGAAATGGCCTAAATATTTTTTGGAATGTTTGTGCACTATTTCTTTTTCTTTGTCTTTCCCTGTTACTTAACTAATCTTTAGTTAAAATAATTTTGACATTGCTATGAGGATAATGGAAAGTTCAGCTGGTTAAACAGTATTTTAAAGGCAAAAAGTTGAACTGACTCTGAGTTTCTGCTTCTCGGTGAGCAGGTTATTGTCTTCATCGCGCTCGTACAGGGTCACCAGCACGTTCTTCAGCCAGTCCCTCATGCGCAGGGGAAACTCATTCAGCTCGTTCTCCATGCAGGGGGCGATGACTGAGGAGAAATCCAAACATTAAAAACAATTGATTTGTAATAAATAATAAACACAAAACAGCATGCTAACATGCCTCCTAGCACATAATACAGCATGACAGTCTAAAAGGAGGCAAATCACAGCCCTCTGGCTAATATTAATGTTATAGATGTTAGGATCTAATTCGTTAATGCCAGAAACAAGTTTTCTGAGTCTCTTACTGAGACACCCTGCTTATCAATGAGACTACGGCGCAGCGGGAGCTCCATCTGAGCCCTTCAGTCCTGACTCTTCCCATCAGGCGTACAACGACAGTGGATGAGGCAGATTTAGGAGGATTCGGCCTGCTTTGTGGAGCAGCACTGACAAGCTCAGGCTCGCCCTGTGCTCAGTGTTTGGAGGGGGCAACAGGGACGCCTCAAAGCTACAAGCCATCAATCACGTCAAAGCACTCAATTCCACTTGCGTTCATGGCTGAGTTTGTGAGTGGTCTACATTTTACTCTCAAAGTCAGTTTGAATGTTTGCGCCTTGTTTTCCTTCACAGTTGCGCGCTCACATTTGCAGGGTCCGATGTAGTCCAGGTGCAGCTTGTGGCCCTTCTTTGTGCCCTCCAGGGTGCATTTGGTGGCAAAGAAGTGGCAGGAGGAATCGTAGGTCTTGTTGTCAGTGCCACAGACCTGTGACAGAAATATGAGCAATCATAAATGCCACAGTTGTCAACTTGACAGGTTTGGATTTCCCCAAGGTATCCTACTAATGTTTACTGACATTACTTGCCCAATACATAAACTAGCATTTCAATCAAACTGCTAAAATGGTGTGCATGTGTTTTTAGGCATTGCTGTAACTGCACACGTGGAGACTTGAGACAGATGTGAAATGAAGGAAATGACTAAAGACGCACATGCTCGAAATCTCCAACTGGGGCGGGGCAGGTCAAGGGGTCCTGGCACACACACATGGGCTGGTTGCTGTCATCAACCTCGCACACCTTGCCTTTCTTGCAGTGATGGTTTAGGCAGGGGTCTGTAAGGGAAAATCATTGATGACAAATATATACATATATATTTAAAGGCTTAGTTCACCCCAAAATTAAAATTCTGTCATTAATTACTCACCCTCATGCATGTTGTTCCAAACCTGTAAGACAATTTATTTTCGGAACAAAAATTTTTGTTTTTTAAGTCTGAGAGCTTTCTGTCCCTCCATTAACGGCCTACGCAACTACCACTTTCAAGCCCCTGAAAGGTAGTAAACACATCATTTAAGTAGTCCACATGTCTCCTGTGGTTTAACCTCAATTTTACGAAGTGACACGAGGGCTTTGTTTGTGATTTTTTTTTTAAATAAGTTGTCACTTTATTTACCAAATATTAATTTTGAATGCGCGTTCATGCAACAACGTCAACAGATGCGTTGTGGTGCTCTCGTGAAGGCGCTTTGGAGATTAATATTTTGTAAATAAAATGGTCAATTATGTTTGTTGCACAAACAAAGCACTCACGTCGCTTCAGAAAACTGAGGCGCTGAAGATGGATGGATTACTTTAATAATGTCTTTACTTTTGGGGCTTGATACTGGTAGTTGCGTAGGCTGTTATGGAGGGACAGAAAGCTCTCAGATTTCATTAAAAAGATCTTCATTTGTGCTCTGAAAACGAATGCAAATCTTACGGGTTTGGAACAACATGAGGGTGAGTAATTAATGACAGAATATTAACTTGTTGGATGAACTAATGGATTTTATTTTATTTTATTCCTTTAAAGGGCATATATTAAAAAAAATCTTCTCCAATGGATTTACATTCTTTCCCCTTTCTAAATATTTTGTGGTTGGCAAAAACATCATGTGGCTAGATGACTGGCACTGGCATCAACTTTGTCCTGTATAACTTAGTCTGTCTGAAACCATAATTATAGCTGTCTACATTTGACTTATCTGCAGCCTGTTATTACCCATGGTCTCATGTACATCTACACACGTTATCACAACTTCACTCATATACAGGGACAGAAGACATGATGCAAACAGCAGAAATATCTCTGTACTGTACAAAACTTTGGTGGTGGTGTGGAAAAGACATCAAACTCACTCTCAGCAATAACATCCTCCACAACTTCAATGGCCTCATCAAATTCTCCGGTCTCCACCTGGACTGGGTTAGCTCCCAATTCCAGCTCCTGGATTATCAGACAGAAAAAAGTATTATGGGTATGGCCTGTAGAACCAAGCCCAGTTTTAAACACAGCTTTCCTCTTTTATGTGAGGAAAATATGTAAAACTGCAGTGGGAGCGAATGACCCACATTACTGCACAGCCACAACAATAGTTTTGCTTTTGTGTCCAACACAACTGGCATCTGTGTGCTCATGTGGCGAAGCAATGAATTGTAATTAGTCTCTTTTTTAGATATATTTTCAAACTTTTATGGATTTCAGTCCCCGCGGGGAATTTAACAGGAAGTTGAACATGTGCATATATAAACACATCTGGTCCCATAATGGGGGTGAGGTGTCTATTTTTGGCCAATGGCTGGCTTGACAAGGCTTCTTAAAAATGCAGTTTGGCCTTATTAAAAAAAAAGTAGAGAGATTTAAATAAATATAACATACCTCTTCAACAGCTGGCTCCTCTTCAGTCTGTAAATTAAATTTGTATGGAGTTTAGTCAAGGTTTAGTCACAAAGCAACATTACTGAGGGAGCATACGTTAAAAAATGCCCTTTGGTTTTTAAAACAAGGCTTGTTTTATATTATATCATTTACTTATTACAAAATCAGTTTCTATAATATACACTCAATAAATAATATATTTATTTAATATTTCTCTTTCAGATGTACTTACTGGAGCAGCCAGAGTCTTGCCAGCGAGGCAGAACAGGAAGAAGATCCAAACCCTCATCTTGAGTTTCAGCCTAAGCAAAAACACCCAAAACCTGAGTATTTACAGAGCATCACATTATCATGTTAGTATTATGCATGTTTTGTAGGAGTATGAGACAACAAAATCACACACTAACATTCCAGTTGATCCTATATATATATATATATATAAATAATATAAATCCTGCCGTAACTCGAGATCAATACACCTCAGATGCTGAACTGCACGCGTTCGGGCCACCAGACCTGCTCTGTATGCTCGGCGACGGATAAGTAGCCTACAGAAGTCAGTCTCTCCAGACACAGAAGCTGATTGAGATAAGAGCTCTGTCTGTCTTTGTTCTGCTAGCTCGACCGCTTTCCTCTCAGGCAAAGAGCGCCTGGAAGACGGACTGATGCGATATGTTCTCCTTGAGAAACGACACTTTCCTTGCAGGAAGATAGGGGCTGTTTGTCTGAAAGCACTCACTCTCATGTCCATTTTCTTTGTACCAAAGATCTCTCTTGCTTTCGCCTTGTCTCTCTGAATCAATATAGATATATTTTGTCTATGGCTGGAAAGTTCAAAGCAGCCGGTAGACCATCACTGGGGAGATTCTATCAACGGCGTTTTTGTTGCACTAAAGATCAAATATCAAAGCCAGACATTGTTTTTCTATAAGAAAACACAGACGCAGTAATGAAACTAGCTACGAAACAAAAGATACCCTGCCATTTCTGAACATGAAAGGCTTAATAATAACGTTGACTGTGTTTGATTATGAAAGCTATTGGTTATTGAGGGAGCATCCATCAGCCAAGTTCATGTAACAAGCATGATGAAAATGTGTCTGGACATATTTGGTTTTTGACTTACAAAGCTAATTTCTCACCCCTCAAGCTGTGGTGGGCCTGTTTGTGCATGAGTGGATAATGGGTAGGATTAGTGCATAAAATCTGTGCAGTAATTGGCTGAGTTATAAAATTCTTGTGGGAATTAAGGAGTCTTCTTGAAACCACTGACCTGAGAATAATTTGCCCAGCAACTGCTGAGAATCACCTTGGCTTGTTGCTCAAGGTTGAAAAATTCCTAGTTTATTCATGAAAAACTGCATGAGGTTAGTTAAAATTGGCATGAAGTTGAATTTCAACCTATCTATTTTCTAATTGCATCTTATTGATCTCATTGTGAAAGATTCATACGTGCATGTTTCATATTTTTTATTTTGCTTTACTTTTGAGCTCTTATTTTTAATCAAAATGTCATATGCGTACTTTCAACTAAGAGTCACCATGAAATCAATATTGAAAATTCTTGTTTTTATGGAATATTGCAGTATTTATGACAATTATTTATCTGTGCAAATCATTATTTTTTTTCATTCATGTGCCTTCATAATTTTTTTTTAACAAAATAACTTCCCCTCCGTCTTGCAGCGTCATCTTTTCTCTGATGATGTGTTTATTGGCGCGAGGGCAACTTGTCAATCACATGGAATCATAACTATAGCAAACCTCAAACATCCAATCAATTTGCATTGGCAAATTCAAGACCCTATATGTTCTTGTTTGACAAGCCGTTTCACTCGTATATACGCCACAATAGGGAAGAGAAGATTGTAACAACTTCTGTTTCATGTGACTTTAAATCCTTGAAGGATCATTCTGACCCCGATTGACCAGTTGGTTGTGTTGTCAAATATTTAATAAAAAATGTGGTTTTAGATTTCAAATAGCCTTCGGATATGTCATGGAAATCCATGGATCCTCCATTAGATTTGATTTTTGAGTAGGCCTATTGTTGGTCAGTTCACCCAAGAACTCATGTAGTTGAGTGCATGATGCATGATCTCTTGATTTCAGCACATGAAAGCCGTGTAAGCAGGTTTGTGAACCTTTCAATGGCCCTGTTTTCTTTGGCAAAAGAAAATAAGGTGGTTGCTCGAATCAAGGTCAGACACCCCACATCTCTAATAGACTTAGACATGGAAAACTACAGAGACTCTGTCACCCTCCTATAATAAACCCTCCTCAAATACTGACGTCTTGAAACATGCCAGACAAGGAATCTTTTCGCTTCCCGTCAACAAAAACGTCCTATTTTAACAGGTTGTGTGAGTCACAGGACGAAGGAAATGACCCAACATCATGTCCTGTATTTTATTTGGATGTCCGCTCTGTTCCTTTCAGGAGACGATTTGGCATATTTATGTAATTCATTTTTTTGGCTGAAGTAAAAGTCCACTACTCTAGTGGAGTCACTTTAGAGCAAAACAACTTATTTTGTTTGGAAGGTCGCATTGAAAATCAAACATGCCTGAACTGAAGGAAAGTCAGCGGTATAAAGGATGCCATTTTTACCCAATATTTAATTTAGAGTTTAGTAAGGTAAGCAGCAGGTTTTTGGGTGTAAACCGTGAGGAAAACAGCGGCTCAGTACTCTGCATGTTTTTCCCAAAGAGTCATTTTCCAGAAGCTCCGCACACGGAGTTCTCTTCCTCTCTGAAGCGTAAAAACAGGTGGTTCAATCTCTAGATAAACAAATGAGCTTCAAAACTGTATCCACTACATTTGACATGCTGCCAACGCATCTCTGGCAAATTTAAAAACTAAACAATATCTGAGAAAATATGTTTGCTATGCTTACACTAATATCATCCAAGGTAGTTTTAGAATATTAAACACAAATATCATCACCAATGCCCAGCACTGGGACAGAGTTTGGCATGGTGGGCATGCTTGATTTATAGAGCAGGAAGTCACTTGGCATGAATAGTAAACCACTGCACAAGCCACCTGTCCATTACGCCACAATTACTTGCTTGCATCTGTGCGACGTTTAGTGCTAAGCAGAAAAACAGACTCCTTCTTACTGAAAGCTCCCTTGAAACAAACAGTGAACCTGCCAGTCACATAACAAAAATTGAATGTGACAAAAAGTGGGGTTTCAAACAAATCAGCGTCGACATGCTAACTTTGAAACGTGGTACAGCACCAAATCAACACTTTGTTTTACGCCTGGGTTTTGTTTATCAGGAAATGAAAACTCATCTCTTTGTAACCTTATCTTGATTTCTGTGCCGACGAAATGCTCCTACAAAGCTAAACCTTGTGCAGAAAAACAAGGTGGGGGAAGAGGAAATTTCATCCTCTGCTGAAAAGGAGTAGCAGGAGCTCTGAGTTAGACAAAAGACAGTTAAAAGAGAGTGACTGAGCAAATAAGATCCGTGTAACCTGAGTTAACAATCACCTGACCTTTTTAAGTCATCATCCCATCCCATCCCCCACTGCTGTTTGTTAAACCGCACTGTTATACTGCCTAGCGGTCTCCTTTATCCAGTGCACAGAACAGAGCAACTGTCTGTGGGAAAGGACATGAATTTCACTCTAAATAAAAGCATATCACCTTGAAAAGACCGTATCTGTGGCCATGAAATATGACTTATTCATTTATATTCCTATCTGATCCTCAAGATGATCGCAAGCCACAAACCATTGGGTTAAAAATGGGGTCAAATCCTGATTTGTGCTAATCCACATTCTTAACCTGATTTGTTGCTCTTTTCAATTTGTACAACTTCATTTTATTTATTTTAAAAAGCACAAGCCTTCCATTTTTAGGGATTCACCAACATTGTAAAAACATTATATGATCAATAAGTTATGACAACATATTACATTGCTTTAACTCATCAGAATAAGTTAAGCAATTTTCAGCTTTTTAAAATTAAGTTGCACAAGATCCAACTCAATTTGTTTAAGTTTAATGTAATTTAAGGTGAAATAAACAACCAAGGTGATTGTACTTGAAAATTTAAGGCAGCAACTTTTTTTATATTTCTTTTTACAGTGAATCAATATGCATTTGGAAATATAGCCTAAGACATAAGACAAACATATCTTATATTTTTGGGGTTTTCTTTTTTCACAAACCCCCTGCATGCAAAATTGATAGAAAAAAAAACACATTTAACCTTTTCTGTTTCACCCAAGGCACATGATATTTTTTTTCCAATCTCTCATGAAAATCTTTTGCTGCACTAGGGGGGAAATATTATTCATGCCATACCACACATATCTTATGAAATCTTGCAAAATACATTCTAAAAATAAAGGTTATTTATTGACATCTATGGTTCCATGAAGAACCTTTATCATCCATGGAACCTTTTAATTGCATAGAAGGTTCTTTTAAGAACGGTTTACCTAAAGGTTCTTCGGGGAACCAAAAATGGCATCACTGCAAAAACCTACTTTTGGAACCTTTACCATAATCAATTGGTATGCACATTCTTATGAAAAAAAAAAAAAAACTTTTCAAACTTTTTTAAGGAAAACTCGGCCCCTCCGGCAGCTATAGGCTGACAGTTTGTCTTCACACGATTCTTGTTTGTCTACAGCAGCGACATCTGCCTCGTTTGACATGGTCTCAAACAGCTGGTGAAAAATCACCATGGAAACACGCATTCCTTTTGATGGGAGTAATTTTAAGGGGAGGGGTCTATTGTGCCGAATCTCTCTCCCCTCCCCCTCCATCCCTGACTCTGTCTTCACCCCTCCTGCTGCATATGTGGCACACAATACCTCAATATTGTGCTACAGTGCACGTTTTAGGCTCACACTTTGAGTAAACAGCACAGTAAGAATATTAGCTTGGTAAATAATCTGCTCATATTAATTTTACAAAGATTTTATAATTAATAAATAAGCAACTCAAAGTTTATATAAAACAACAGACACCTGCTTCCAGTGGCAGGTTTACAGAGAGGTCAGTAAATCTGTGCTTTCAAACATGGGAAAGTAATGTTTAAAACCCTCACAATCTTTTTAGCATGCAAGTAAGACAAAAACAAAAAACAAGCTATTATTAGTAAGAGTTGTTTTGGCAATGGTTTTGAAAGTATTAGTAAATCAACACTTGACCTAGACTGTATTGTTCTTTATGCAGGATGTAAGAATGGAAGAGGACCCAAAGGAAAGCTCTTACCTTCTGTCCGTCTAACAGAGAAGCCTGAGGAGAAGTCAGCTGCTGGAAGGGTCTGAAACTATCTAACAGCAATACAAGTTCACACAGAAGACATTTGCTGTGGGCAGGTCTGGTCAACCCCCTTCACTCAGTTAGGGTGGGACGTCCCACAGTTAACTCTCTGTATCCAACTCACGTGGACCCTTATACTCAATGTATACTTTTAACTTAGTTCATGTTTGAACTTTACAGTAGGTATGTGACCATTAACTTTATCATTTCATAGTGTTAAATATGACCTGTTAACACTTTATTTTGATAGTCCAATTTTCAGACCTTCTACTAATAAGTAACTTTGCAACTACCAGTCTTTAGAGTATTAGTAGTCTGCTTAATATCTGCTAACACTATAGTTTTGATGCTCAACTTTAGACATTCTACTAAGTGACTTTGCAAGTACATGTCGACTTACTCTACTGGCCCGAACCCCTAACCTAACAATTTAGTACATTCCACTACTATAATGAGAGTTAGTTGACATGTCGTTGTAAAGTTATAGTAAGTAGAGTGTCTAAAGTGGATCATCGAAATAAAGTGTAACTTAGTAAACTTAACTGCCAGTTTGAGGGAACATGGACCAACATAACAAGCCAGCTCATTATTTGTGTGTGATCTACAAAAATGCTCACTTCCAGCTAAGAATAGTTGAATTAAGCTTGATGTCAGATCTTGTAGGTCAATGTTGAAGCTAAAAAAGACTCATGCAGAGAAGGAGCAACAGAAACTGAATAACTGCAAACTCTTTGGGATTGTCTGCTTGGATGTGCCTTTTATTATTTTGTTAAAACTAAACAGATCCCCCATTCTATTATTAGAATGATTTCTGAAGGATCATGTGACACTGAAGACTGGAGAAATGATGCTGAAAATTCAGCTTTGCCATCACAAGAATAAATTACATTATAAAATATATTAAAATAGAAAAAAGTTATTTTAAATCGTCATAATATTTGACAATATTACTGTTTTACTGTATTTTTGATCAAATTTAAATGCATCCTTGTTGAGCATAAGAGACTTCTTTCAAAAACATTAATTCAAATTATTATTCCAAACTTTGGAGCACCCATGTACATTTCCATAATAATATGCATGCATAAAAATAACATAACATAAAAATACCTATATATAATGATCCAATATAATTTCTATCAACAACATAAGCTATACTTTAAAATGACTCAGTAGACTGCACATAGCCTTATATAACACTTAACTTTTTTTATGTGATGGAAAAATATACAATTAATTAATCTTTTTTTTTTTCTGTTGATTCTTTGACACAAAATTTGATGTAAGAATATTATGTATAAATGCTTCATCCACCCAGAAAGACCTGGTCTATAGAAATTTCTCTCAGAAGTGATTTTTACATGCCATTATGTAATTTACTCCTAATAATGTATGATCCTTAAAGCATTTATGATCAGATAATGGTGCACAGATCATCTTTGGCGGCTGACTGTAGAATGTATTTCAGATTGGCAGCACAGAATTTTTTGAGAGAGAGTGTCAAATGGTTGAATCTTCTAGAAAAAACAAAACAAAATCGAGTCTGTAATTCCAGGGGCCCATCCCACTGTACTGTCTCTTAGTGTTGTGTCCTGGCCACCAGACTAAACTAATCGCGCATACCGTTTCATTCCACCCATCAGACATCTGCCGTCAAATCACAGTCAAAGAGGTGCACTCTGCTATAGATTGCTAATGTCTGTACTTTCTGAGTGTACAGAGCAGTTAGGAGAGAAACATCTGGATGAGACAACGCTGGAAAAAAAATAGTTTCTCTGCAACGTGGCATTTTCCATTCTGGCCTCTGCAGACACTGAAAGCAGGGCCACGGAGGAGGTGTAATTATTATGTGCACTGCAGACGTGGCGCTGTGTCTGTGAGATGATCTAACAAGATCGCAAAGGGTCACAGACTCCCTGAAATTTAGAACAGAAACTGACACATTTATAAAGAGGGGGGTCAGTAAAAATGAAACCCCCACACACACGCACACACACACACACACACACACACACACACACACACACACACACACACACACACACACACACACACACACACACACACACACACACACACACACACACATATATATATATATATATATATATATATATATATACAATTATAATGTACTATCAAGCAATAATATGTGTTTTGAGATGTGTCAAAATGTTGCATCACAAATGCTGGCCCTTGATTTATTTTGAAAGAGCCTTGGTTCATTTACGGGAAATACCTCTCTTGGGGCCGGACTGAAAATAGCTTGATTCTGAATTACACACCAGACGGTGGGATTTCGACCACCATTTCCTCAATAAAGTTCCACAGGCTCTTCAAAGATTCCCATCCTTTAAGGAATAAGCTCCCTTTTCATCCTAGCTCCTGTTTAGACTTTAGGTAAACTCTGGCCAACGGGACCAGTGAATAATATCAACACTGGACGGGTATATCATCACACATTAGTTTACTGCACATATACAGGATGTGAATAAATCATATGATTTATAGACCAGGTTCGGGTGGCATTATGCTGATAAATCTGAAATACTATTTAGAGATCGACATATTATATAACTTAAGTAAAGTAAAGCAATTAATTTTCATCCTCCAAAAAATACAATGCGATGGGAAATACAATGACAGAATGTGTTTGGCAAGAGAAACCTCTCCTTGTCATTACGTCAACTGAAAGGAGCCCACACAAACTGAACGTGTCTTTTCACTGTGAACCATCTCATTGTCTCAAGAGCTGCTCTGTAATTTGGAAATAGACCCCATAATCTTTGCCAATGTGGCTACTGTGCAAACTACTACCACATGCCACACACTCCTTTATTTATGTGGTTCAGGTGCATAACATCATACTGCAGGCTCTGAATCCAGCTTGAATAGTTGTAGACTTTGAGTACAGGTCCAGTGCTCAAGGGCACTATGGTAATTGCTCATTTATACTAAGCTTATTTGTTTGTTTGTTTGTTTAAAAGGGTCATGACGTGAGAAACCGAATTTGCCTTGATCTTTTGACATATATGCAGCTCATTTTGATATTGCGGGATCTGTGACGTCACACGGGCAAATATATTTGCATATGACTGCCTCCATAGCAAGACATCGACCAAAAGTTATAAATCATTGCACCATAGGCCCCGCCCACTGGAGTTCAGTAGCTTAATGGCTGACATTTGCCTGCACCGGACGTGAGCATCACGTTGTATGTAGTGAGTGGACGTTGATACTGGTTGCCTCTCATTTCTTATTTGTGCATCCTGGTTTCCTTTCCTGACTTCCTTCCCTCACGCCTGTGTATACTCGCTCATGATTCCTCGAGTAGCTTCCTCGCCTTCTTGTGGTGCATTTCGAAAATTGAGATGTCCTTCAAGATGGCTGACTATGATCTGTTTCCGGGTCATGGGCTGGAGGACGTATGAGCGAGGAAACGAGGAAGCATCAATTTGAGGATTGAGAAGCACTCATAGTTTCTTATGCATTGATGTTTACTGACAAGCCTTAAAGGAGCCGCCCCTTAAAAACGGATCGTTTCAGACAGAGGGTCAGAATGAAGGTTGAAAATTGTTGTTTTTATGCATTTACCTTTTATGTTTGTTTTGTTGTACATAAAATATTAAAATAATAATAAAAAACATGTCATGACCCCTTTAAAATATTAATGGATGACGGTTAATACCGCATTCTAAAGTATTTATTTATTGAATGTGTTTTATTATTTCATTTAGAACATCAATGCAACGATCAATTTTGTGAATTTATTTATTTATTGTCATGTTTTTTTTGTTTTTTTTTTAAAACATCAAAGAACGATGGTCAATTTTGGGAACTCAAGTATTTATTTATTTAATATCATGTTCTTTTATTATTTACTTTAAAACAGTATTGGTCAATATTATGAAATCAAAGATTTATTTTTTTATCATTTTTATTTCTTGTCATGTTTTTATAACATTTAATTTAAAACATTAATAAAACGATTGTGGCAATATTAATTTCTTTGTGCTGCATCTGCAGAGTGTATTAATCTCCATAAACTAATGTATGCTAGATGCAGATTAAGCCATGGATCTAACAACACTGTCAATGATGCTGCAAATCCTTTTCAGTGTAGGATTAGATGTAATCTGTGGCCATAAAGTGGCCATCTCATCTGACAGTAAAAAGATGCTGAGGTATTAAAGAAAGCCGTGTTATGGTGGGCACTCTGAAAGCGTGGAGAAACAGATGGGAGCAATGAACTAGACAAAATACAATGGAGCTTCCTCTGTATTCCTTATTTCCTTTATTACAAAGATGACTTGGACAGAGAGACATGGAGAGAAAACATCTGGTTGTTGATTCAGGAAGACAATAATGGTAAACTGACAGATGGAGCAAATGGACAGAATAGTTCGAATGTTATGATTCCCTAGAGTGTCTAACTAGATCAGAATGCAGCGTTGTGGGATGTGGGATCAGATGCTCTCAGTGGGACGGCTTGTCAGTGGTTGTTCCAGAATCCTGATCTGCTGCTGGAGGTGACCTGGTGACGTGTACAATAACGACTAGACGAAGCCCAGTGATTATGTTCAGGTTGTACTTATTTAAACTGCTCACATCCAGTGCAGGAAAATGTCAGACATTAAGCGACTGAATGCCAGTGGGCGGAGCCTATGGTGCGATGATGTATAACTATTGGTCAATGTCTTGATCTGGAGGCAGTCATATGCAAATGTATTTGCCCGTGTGAGGTCACAGGTCAGCCAATATCAAAGCGAGCTGCTTTTCGAGCTTGATGATTAAATGCTTTGTTCATAATGAGGAGGATGATTTAAGCTATGAAACTTGCAGGATGATTTATTGGTACAGAAACCTCTTATATATCAAAAGATTAAGGCAAGTTTGATTTCTCATGTCATAACCCATTTAACACCTTCAGGAGAACTGTAAATTATCAGTCCCAGCCTCCTCTTTTTCATTTCTCTTCCCTTTTTTCCATTTCCTCGCCAACTGTGTGAACAACACTTCTATCATCTCACTGCAGCTCATTTTTAATCAATTCCTTTTATAATGACATTCCTAAAGGCCGTTATTCCGTTATAATCCCCACAAGGAGCATTCGATACCGAAGACATTTAAAACATTTGACAGCGCCGATGACAAGAATATTAAGAGTCGAAATATGATCTCATAAAAATGTCCTTTTGTTGCCACATCAGCAGCTTTCTTCTGAAAACTGAATCATATGAATAATCCATAGAGTATTTCTACTAAACATCATTTAAAGACGGAAATTAAAGCAGCATGGAATTAACACTGTGCTCATAATTAGCTTCAGGCCCCATCTGTTAAGCTTTTTTAACAGCTAATTCATAACCAATAACTGCAAATCTGTTCTAATTTATTCGTGGACTATATCAATGCATGCACACAGCAAATAATCCTATTGTTTTGTTTTTCTGTAAAAATACCAAACAGCCTTACAAGATCATTTTCACTGAAACTCTTCCCTCCACCAGCTCTTAAATTATTTGGAATAATAAAGAAATAATTCATTAATATCATTTAATAAATAAATTAATAATAATAAAAATAATAACTTGACAGGCTCACTATGGGAGCAACATGAGAGTGAATAAATTATTTTTCATTTTATTATGAAAGCTTGTTTTCACCATGGAATAAAAAAAAAAGGTAATAGTGATTTTTTTCTTACAAGTGTGAGTTGATATCTCTCAATTCTGACTTTATAACTCGCAATTGCGAGATTCCAATATATAAAAACTCACAGTTCCCAGAAAAAAAGTCAGAATTGCAAGTTTATATGATGTTTTTGTCAGAATAGTGAGCTATAAACTGCAAGAATAGTCAGAATTGTGACCAATTAAAACAGGCGTCCCTATTTTCGAGTAGGCTACCGCTTTAAGAAATCTTACAATGATAATTTTGTCATGTTTCATTGAGATATTTTTTTCTGTCAGTTTATGCATAAACCTAGGTAGATAATTATTTAATTTCTTATTTTCTATCATTTTATCTCTCTTTTTTTCTTGAAAAGCTGCATTTCTTCTATTATATTAAGCAGTATATAATACTATAATAGTTTGCAGTAAGTGCAGGGCGTTTTTGCACTGTTCGAAGTCTGCACACTGGTTGAGGTTTTTGTTACCTTGATCAGAG
The DNA here is from genome assembly GCA_030578275.1 of Meda fulgida. Classification (NCBI taxonomy): domain Eukaryota; kingdom Metazoa; phylum Chordata; class Actinopteri; order Cypriniformes; family Leuciscidae; genus Meda; species Meda fulgida. The sequence continues at coordinate 13,594,800 of CM060629.1, forward strand.
AACATGATTACACTTGTCTCATCCTGCATGGCATCTCGTCTCAGGTCCTTCTAAAAAAATTGCATATTGTGATAAAGTTCATTATTTTCCATAATGTAATGATAAAAATTAAACTTTCATATATTTTAGATACATTGCAAACCAACTGAAATATTTCAGGTCTTTTATTGTTTTAATACTGATGATTTTGGCATACAGCTCATGAAAACCCCAAATTCCTGTCTCAAAAAATTAGCATATCATGAAAAGGTTCTCTAAACGAGCTATTAACCTAATCATCTGAATCAACTAATTAACTCTAAACACCTGCAAAAGATTCCTGAGGCTTTTAAAAACTCCCAGCCTGTTTCATTACTCAAAACCGCAATCATGGGTAAGACTGCTGACCTGACTGCTGTCCAGAAGGCCATCATTGACACCCTCAAGCAAGAGGGTAAGACACAGAAAGAAATGTACTGAACAAATAGGCTGTTCCCAGAGTGCTGTATCAAGGCACCTCAGTGGGAAGTCTGTGGGGAGGAAAAAGTGTGGCAAAAAACACTGCACAACGAGAAGAGCTGACCGGACCCTGAGGAAGATTGTGGAGAAGGACCGATTCCAGACCTTGGGGGACCTGCGGAAGCAGTGGACTGAGTCTGGAGTAGAAACATCCAGAGCCATCGTGCACAGGCGTGTGCAGGAAATGGGCTACAGGTGCCGCATTCCCCAGGTCAAGCCACTTTTGAACCAGAAACAGCAGCAGAAGCGCCTGACCTGGGCTACAGAGAAGCAGCACTGGACTGTTGCTATGTGGTTGCATGTCATTCGGAAATCAAGGTGCCAGAGTCTGGAGGAAGACTGGGGAGAAGGAAATGCCATAATGCCTGAAGTCCAGTGTCAAGTACCCACAGTCAGTGATGGTCTGGGGTGCCATGTCAGCTGCTGGTGTTGGTCCACTGTGTTTTATCAAGGGCAGGGTCAATGCAGCTAGCTATCAGGAGATTTTGGAGCACTTCATGCTTCCACCTGCTGAAAAGCTTTATGGAGATGAAGATTTTATTTTTCAGCACGACCTGGCACCTGCTCACAGTGCCAAAACCACTGGTAAATGGTTTACTGACCATGGTATTACTGTGCTCAATTGGCCTGCCAACTCTCCTGACCTGAACCCCATAGAGAATCTGCGGGATATTGTGAAGACAAAGTTGAGAGACGCAAGACTCAACACTCTGGATGAGCTTAAGGCCGCTCTCGAAGCATCCTGGTCCTCCATAACACCTCAGCAGTGCCACAGGCTGATTGCCTCCATGCCACGCCGCATTGAAGCAGTCATTTCTGCAAAAGGATTCCCGACCAAGTATTGAGTGCATAACTGAACATAAGTGTTTTTAATACAAAACAAATTTCAAATAATTATTTTATTGGTCGGATGAAATATGCTAATTTTTTTAGATAGGAATTGTGGGTTTTCATGAGCTGTATGCCAAAATCATCAGTATTAAAACAATAAAAGACCTGAAATATTTCAGTTGGTATGCAATGAATCTAAAATATATGAACGTTTAATTTTTATCATTACATTATGGAAAATAATGAACTTTATCACAATATGCAATTTTTTTTAGAAGGACCTGTATTTCCCACTTCATTTGTTTTGTGCACTAAACTGAGCATTCCAGTTAAAACTGGTGTCTGATACTGTATCACCACACTATGAAAATATTGAAGAAGCGGTGCTGTTGTGTTGATGAGCATTTGAACTGACTAAAAATATAGGCTAAGTTTAATGTTTATTTTCTATAGTCTGTTTATAGCCTTACATTGTCATACTCAGATTCTAGTCAGAATTCAGAACTTCCTGACCTCAGATGTTCTGAGCGGGGCTAAATTCGGCTGGCATCCAGGCTAGTCTGTCTAAAAAATCTAACAGAAATTATGAATCTGGTCACCCTTGGCTAGTCAGCTGAGGACATTCAGGCATTAGCAGTGTCATTAGATGCTGCATTTAACTCAACTTTCATTAAAGGCACTGGGTACATACTCAGGGCACATGTTTACTCCTTTGCAGTGAGCATGAAGCCCTTATATTGTGTCTGGTGATTTCTATTTGCAAAAACGTTTGATGGCAAAAAGAAACATCTAGGTACAGCTGACTTTCATCCATCATTTAAGGCTGAGAACTGTTTTTTTGTCATGCAAAGAAAAAAAAGTGAAGGAACTATTAAAGTCATTAATGCACAAGCTACTTGTATCCTTGTTGTATATTTGGGTTTCTTTGCCATTCTCTGCTTTATCCAGGCGGCGGGAACCATGCAGATGTTTTTGACACGTTACAGTTGTGTAGAAGGCTTCTCCAGTCACATGGCCTGGATGGTTGAGCATTCCTTGCATTTTCTCTTTTCAATCCAGCCATTCCACGCAACAAAAGATCAATTGTCTGGACACCACAGTAGTATGAGCGAGTTTCCATCTCGATTCCCCTCACTTAAAACCAGGGAAGCTTGGCATGGCTGAAGACAGTCTTAATCTGGTCTTTTGGTTAGTTGTTGAGTGTGATGTGTAAATACAACACTGCTGCATTCTGTCCAGGCTGGGATCTATTTCATTACGTATTGTTTCATCAGTAAATAAATATATATTCATAGATATACAGTATACAGTTGTTTGCCCCCGCTGACAACCCTGGTTTGGTATAGCTGCAATGCCTGTCAACATCTCCTCTGTGCTTTATAGGCTACACCCTTATAAACCAGCTCGCTGATTCACAAGAATTTCAGATTCTTTTCGAGTAAGAACCTATTCTACATCAATGAGAGCAATGCTACTCACTTATTTGTGGATCTGTATTCCACACACCTGACACAACTCATGATACACAAAAATGTGCAGACATATTGGTATCCAGCTAAACCCATTTGTAAAGTACAAGCAGTCATTTATTAAAATGAAACGTTGTCCCTTGAACTGCTGATTGTAATAGATTCCTAGAAGCAGCAGCTTGATGACTCTGTTTAACTGCATTTTGTGAAACAGCTTGTATGGCATTTCTTTGTTACTCTCTTGTGATTGTGACCCTTGTACTTCTGTAGAATACCTCCCTAGTGGAGCCATCCCTATAGGATTTGTGGTTTCCCGGGAACATCTCCTTGAACAGTGTCCCTAAAACTCAAACTTTATTTATTTCAAATTAGTTCCACCACCTTTTCAGTGATGGTAGGACATGTATATAGTTGACTTGCCAACATTAACTTCAACTAATGGCTTTGGGTCTTTTTGCATTAATTGGCTTCATCAACAGGGCAGTAGAGCTAATGTACCACGAGAATGAGAACAAAACTAAATTCCAACAGAATATGTTTAAATTATGTGATGATTCTTTATTATTAACTTATGTGATTGTAGAGATCTTTAACAGGGGGTCTGCAACGGATCTTAAACAAATTTTTGTAACTTCTTCAACCAATCCTCTAAAAGCAAGAACTCAAAGAGTTTATTTTTCTCTTCACAATAAAATGTATTATGTAAACTAACCCAACAAACCATTAATAATAAATCATGAAAATACATTAATGTATACATCTCTCAGTCCACCAAGGTGGTCATTGATCTGAAAAAACATTCAGACACTCAATTTAAAAAAGGCTGCCTGGAAAATGGATTTGTTTTATTGAAAGGGTAACATTGCCCCCTACTGGTGCCGAGGCTAAAAAGGTAAGCCTATTGACAGAAGTTCATTTGATTCACAAATATAAAGATGTGATTTTGTACTGTAACCAATAAATATATTATTAGTTATTGTCCATCTTCATTAGGTGCCTTAAAGGGATAGTTCACCCCACAATTTTGTCCTACCCTCAAGTGGTTCCAAACCTGTATGAGTTTCTCTCTTCTGTTGAACACAATATAAGATATTTTGAAAAATGTTGGTAACCAGACAGTTGACGGAAACCACTGACTTTCATAGTGGGAAAAAAATTGGTGGAAATCAATGGGTTCCAATAACTGTTTGATTACCAACATTCTTTAAAACATTTTCTTTTGGAACAACATGAGGGCGAGTAAATGATGACAACAGTTTTGGGTGAACTATCTCTTTAAGGTGTTGTGTGAAAAAGCATTGAAGATGAAAATAAAATCAAGTTGAAAGGGCCATTAAAAAGGTAAGAATTATATTAAGCATTTAAGCTCTCTCTTAACAGTTATATTAACATAATTTGTTGAACAATATATATTTGTTGAAATATACAACTAAAACCATAAAAACATTTTCGTTACTTAAAATAATATAAACATTATCTGGTATAAAAAAAACAAAATAAAAAAAACAAAAAAAAAAATTTTTTTTAGATATTTGCAAAGGCAACATTTCTCGTTTGCATTTAGTTTAACTCAATGTACGGTACTAAAATAACACAAAAAATGTATAAAACTATATAAACATAATTTAAAAACAAACTTATAAAAATGGCAAAACACACAGAAAAACAACTAACACTTTAAATAGAATTAACCCTTAAACAGGCAAGAGAGGAAAATGATCATCAAAAAATAATTTCATGTCACTTGTAATATCATCAGGACTTAAGTAAAACATATCCAATTGGAATTTTTGAAATATTTGATATAGTTTGGATTTTATGAGTTGTATCTCCCAGGATACGTTGCCCTATTAGGGTATAAAAAAAAGGCCCAAGTCAATGTTTCTGTGATTTGTTTGATACAAAAAAATATGTCATATGCTGCATGTATGACATGTCCAAACATTGAGGCATATACATTTCTGATATTGGTTTACTGCTGAACACAACCTCAGTTGTGGGAAACTCTAGCCCTGAGGTCCACTGTCCTGCTGGCATTAGCTCCATCCTTAATCAATCATATAATGTGACTTACGATACAACTTTTGTATGATCATCTTCTAAGTAACCCTAAAGACTTAAGTTAGACTTTTCAGGTGTGTTTGTTAATCTGGCAACGCAGCCTATCTCAGGGGATACATACTTTTCAAAATGCGGTACAACAGCATGATCAACACATGACTTCATTTTCTATTTCAACATCTTAAGACAATGTTCACAATTAATATTAGCAGGAGTATTGTATATTTATTTTCCAGAAAAAAAAATCAGATTCATATATACGTACTTCATACAAAGTCAGAATGTCCAGCACTATGGGCAGACTCAACTATGATACTGACAACAGCACTGGATGAAAAATTATTTCTAGTGCCTCCTACAAGAGACTAAAGAATAATGTGATACACGTTGCCTGTTTTGGGGTTAAAATGAAAACATAAAATGAAAAACGAATTCAAAATATTAATAAGAACTATAAAAGTAAAATAATTATTAATAATTTGTTATATTTATACAGCGCTTTCTCGGCACAATCAATTATACTAGATTTAGACAAACACCAAACATTCACAAAATTTTGTTTTCCTCCAGGTAAATACAGGAATCTTTATTTGAATTATCATCTGGAGATTTACAACAATTCCAAGCAGACAAGTGTGGCATGAAAACAACCACACTGTAAGCGGTTAGATTTCAAAATTATTATAATTGAGAGAAAATCTGCCTTATATCTGCACTTCATGATGCTCTGCTGAACAGATTTCCTTCAGCGGTCCCAAAGATACACGATGATTTATCTGATGTGTGATGAACGGTCCCACTTTATCATCTTCACAGCCACATGATTCTGACCTATTAAAACATGGTTCAACGAATCAAAATAGAGTTGAACATCATGAGAAAGTACCACAATCAATAGTACTTTGCAATTAATGACAGTTGCTTCTCACCTTTTAGTTTTTTAATGTATAGCCTGATATTTCAATTTCGACCGATGTAGGTAACAGTTTTTCCAGTCTTTTTCAGTGTTTCCAGAAGAACATCTGTGTCTTTGTCTGACTCAATGAAGACCTTCTTATTGGGGAGATCAATGTCAAACTTGACATCTGTTAAAAAAAAAAACACACAACTGAACTATGAACTATGACAAAGACTTAAAGGGGCAATGTCCCCACATGAAAAGGCACATCTAATTAAAAGAGAAGAAACGAAAAGGAAATTAAGCTACATTCTTAACCAATGTAGTTTCACTTTCACAAACATCTAACGCTAGTTTAAATAGCTTTGACAGGTTAATACACACGGTTAAAATGACTTACAGCAGGAGACTGTTTGAAATATGAATATTTAAATGCCTACCCAGTTTTTTAAGCACTCGAGTTACTGCACCAGAGCATCCCTCACATGTCATGTCAACAAAAAACTCTTGAGTCTGTCCGTGAGAGAAGAAAACATCTTTGATTAAATTCTAAGAGAGGATCACAAGCTAGCTACAAAGCTAAGTGTCTGCGAAGTTATCCTAAAAAAGGTGATTTACGATATACAGATATCTGGCAGGAAAATATAAACTGATATTTGTGTGTTCAATTTTTGATTAAATGTGAAATTACCGTCATGATGGATTCGATTGTCTCTGCCAGCTCAAAAGTCTAGTCTCGCTTTTGGGTGACTATTGCTGCAAAGATGATGACGCGCTGTTTAGTTTAGGGCATATCACTAAATTACTAATAGTTTTGACCAAAGCGTTCATTTGAAACACCAACTAAACGTACATATATCCACTCAAAGTTAGCATGTTGCGAGAGACTTTTCTATAATAGATATCACGTTTGTGTTACGGCTACGAGGCAACGAGTTACTTTTCATACAATACGGCGTTTGAAAAACGTACAATCAATAATTTCACATGATCCCTTTTGCTCGACGCTCCCTGCAGGAATAATAATAATAATTAAAAAAAAGCAAGCAAATAAAAAGTAATTATAAAATAAATAAAAAATACAAAAAAAATAATGCTAATTATACCGAATGTGATTGTTTCAACATAAGTTATGTTCGTTTTAATTTTACCAAAGGTGCAACATGGGATGTGGATACAATTTAAGAGTTACACTTTATATTTTCAAAACAGAAACATTAGTCATGTTTGTTGGTTTGCTCTGTACCATAGACTGTAAAGCCTAGGCAGAAGTGAAATCAGCTGACCGCCACGTGTTGATGGTCATGTGACAGCAGCAGCAGTGTGAGGACGCGCGCGTCGCGACGCAGCAGAATCAGATCTCAGCGGATAGCAGCACAAGTCGGACAGCAGATTCGGATCAGATCATGTCTGCTCATCTGTTCGCGTCTGTGCTGATAGCATATCCGGGTTCAGATATGGACTTTATGAGCTTCATATAGTAGGTGTATATCATTCAGCTGTGCTTACGGTAAGTCCAAGTCTGTCATCTCATGTATGTAGCTAAAATTATGCATTAGCATAAACAGGAGACAAGACCTTCAGTTGTGACAGCATTGACAGCTGAAGGCTGTCGGGAACTTCAGGACATATTACTGGTTATTTTTGAAAGCATTACACTTTATTACTACAGATTGTTATTACTATTACTGTCGTGAACGCTGTAAAGGGAGACATGAATGAAAATACACTTAGTAATACACTAGTATTTCCTAGTGCTATAGAATATAATGCTGTTATGCTGGTAACACTTTACAATAAGGTTAATTAGTTAACATTATTAACTAGCATGAACTAATAATGAGCAATACATTTGTTACAGTATTTATCAATCTTTGTTATTGTTAGTTATTACTAATACAGCTGTTCATTGTTTGTTCATGTTAGTTCACAGTGCATTAACTAATGTTAACAAATTTACAACCTTTGATTTTAATAATGTAAGTTATTAGTAAATGTTGAAATGAATATTCACTAAGATTAATAAATGCTGTAGAAGTCTTGTTCATTCTTAGATATTTCATTGTTATAATGAACCTTATTGTAAAGTGTTACCATTATGCTGTAGACTACATTGACCTATTTATACTTCCTGTAACATTTTACAATAAGGTGTCATTAATTAACTGTTAGTTAACATTTACTAACAATTAAAAATACTTCTACAACATTTATTATTAATATTAGTCAATGTTAATCATAACATTTACTAATAATTTTTTATAATCAAAAGATTTATTTGTAATACTAGGTAATGCACTGTGAACTAACAACGAACAAACAATGAACAATTATATTTTACTAACTAACATTGACAACGATTAATAAATGCTTTGAAAAATATATTACAAATTCTTAGTTAATGGTAGCTAATGCATTTACTAATGGGACATCGTTGTAAAGTACTACCATAATTACTAATACAACTTTGCAAGTCTTTGTCAATATCTTTGACAGAGAAATTCGGACATTTTAGACTGCTAGTTGTTACAGGAGTACCGAATAAGATGAACTTGGTTTCTTGATGTTTGTATCGCTTTTAAAATCCTAAAACTCTGGCTATAAGTTGTTCCCTTAGATTTACTTTGACTATTAATTATATTTAGAGCATCTTTTTTATGCAACCTGTCTATTAAATTAACTTCAATAACAAGTGAAATGCATGATCATGAAAGGCTTTTATTTTTCCACTGATCTGTTTTTATATTGATTTGACTTTTACATACCGAGACAGAGGAGTCAATGGGAACAGTGTTAAAGGCAAAGCATGGCTACTCCAAAGTCAAACATTGATTTGAGATGTGTGTTCGCACTGAACAGAGTTGCTTTGCGTTATCATATGTGTGGTATTCATGCTCCGATAACTGTAGCAAAAGAGCTTTATGAGTCTATCACTTGTGGTTTAGCCTAATCATTTCAGTTACAGCTTTTACTCAGTGACTGAATGAGTTTGCTGAATTGTCTAAAATATTTCCACATATGTGGTTTGGAACAGTTTAAAATCGTTGTGACATCTTTCTGACATACACAACTGGTGTATTTCACTCTCATGAGTATTAATATCTTAATTACATGGTCTTTTGATGGTATTAGAAGATATTTATTCTAATTGTTATAAAAATTTATTTATTCTTAGAAGAGAGAGAGAGAGCACTTTTATGTGCTACAGTAACTCCCATTGCAAATCAGTTTTATTTGCAAAATTTACAGACTTTCAGCTGTTTGCAATGAACAAATCAAACAAAAGAAATTGAAATAGCTCAACACAACAAATGTTTCAAGTGGTACCTGAAAATGCAACTTTTAATATCTTCTGCAGTCTCAAAATGATTCAACCCCCTGAATAAATCCCTCACAGCAGAGCAAATGTGGTAAACCGGTGTTGTCTCAAGCACACCTGATGCAGCTAATCACAGGCTTCATTAGTTGCAACAGGTTTGCTTGAGCTAGAACACACAAAATACCTGAACTGGCTAGGTTTGTTGAGTGTCACGTTTGACTGCATGTTAGAAATATGGCAATAGTCAAAAGAATGGTCCAAAAAGTTAAGAGAAGATATCATCGCCCTTCACAAACAAGGAACAGGGTACAAAAAGACAGCGAAGGCACTAAATGTTCCTAGAGACACCGTTGGAAGCATAAGTTTGCAAGTTCAAACCTGAAGCAAGACTTGGTGGCAACAGGCACTGAGGTTTCAGCTTGCACTGAGGTTTCAGCTTGCACAGTAAGGCACGTACTAAACGCATGCGGTTTCCATGCCGGAACTCCAAGAAGTTCACAAATACTGACCCAAAAGCATAAGAAAAGTCTGCTCCAATTTGCCCAAAATCATAAATAAGCCACCAACATTTTTGGGATTCTGGAGCGAGGAAACAAAACTGAAACTTTTTGGCCCTATAGATCAGAGGTATGTCTGGAGGAAAAAGAAAGAAGCATATGCTGAACACTGTCTACAGTTAAGCATGGTGGGATTCGGTGATGCTCTGGGGCATCCTCTGGCATTGGAAACCTGCAGCGTGTGAAAGCAAGATGGATCCATTGAATTATCAGGAAATCCCAGGAGAAAACGTCATGCCACGAGTGAGGAAGCTGAAGCTTGGGCATCATTGGACCTTCCAACAGGACAATGATCCCGATTCCCAAGCATACCTCAAATTACTCCAAGGCTTGGTTGCAGAAGAAGTCCTGGAAGATTCTACAGTGGCCATCACAGTCACCTGACATAAACCCCATAGAAAATCTCTGGTGGGATTTGAAGGCGGTTGCAGTTTGCAAACCCAAGAATATTACTGAACTGGAGGCCATTGCTCATGAGGAATGGGCTAAGATTCCTCAGAAATGCTGCCAGAAGCTTGTGTCTGGTTATACATCTCATTTGCAGCAGGTCATAACCGCAAAAGGGTGTTCTACTAAGTACCAAAGATGCTTGGAATGAAGGGGTTGAATAATTTTTAAACTGCAGAAGACATTGAAAGTTGTATTTCAGATGATTTTGGGAAAACCATGCACCAAAACACATTTGTTGTTTTGAGCCATTTCAATTACTTTTGCTTGATTGGTTCATTGCAAACAGCTGAAAGTCTGTCCATTTTGCCAATGAACCTAATTTGCAATGGAGGTTGAATCATTTCGATATCTGACAATTAGACAACGCATTAATACATTCTTTCCTCATCATTTTCTTTACATAATAATAGATTGTGGCTGCGAATGATGCAGTAGTTTATTTAAGCTGTTGTGTGAAATTCTCACTGCTATATTAAAGTGTCAGATATGACTAATGTTGATTGCGTAGTCATTTTGCATGTTTGAAATCCTCATATTGTTTTCAGCCCCAAGAGATGACACAGAAAGGGCACTGTGTGCTCTCGGAGGGCTATTAACTCTGTTCATTTGTCTGCGATCAGTTCCTGTAGATGCAGCAGTGTCTCCGCAGGGAAGCTTTTGATCAGTGAAGCTATCAGTGGCAAATTACACCCTACCAAAGCAAACATGGCCTCTGATATCAACTATCAGGATGGTAAACCAATTTCCTTGCAATATGGAACACTGATTGTGACTGTTCTTGTTTTTTGTTTGGCTAATCTTAGTGAAAGATGATGTTATAAATGAATGAACAAACATACATTAATGTTCAAAAAGTTTGAAGTCCGTAAGATTGTTTTTGTAAAGAAATTAATACTTTTATTTTGTAAGGATGCATTAAATTGATAAAGTGACAGTAAAGACATTTCTGATGTTACAAAAGATTTTTAATTCAAATGAATTCTGTTTTTTGAGCATTCTATTCATTAAAGAATTCTCAAAAACAGTGTATTCCACAAAAAGATTAAGCAGCACATCTGCTTTCAACACTGATGATATTAAGAAATGTCAAATCAGCATATTAGAATGATTTCTGAAGGATCATGTGACACTGTAGACTGGAGTAATGATGCTGAAAATTCAGCTTTGCCATCACAGGAATAAATTATATTTAAAAAATGCATTAAAACCGAAAACAGTTATTTTAAATGGTAATAATATTTCTCAAATTATTACTGCTTTTAATGTGTTTTTCATCAAATAAATAGGCAGTCATAAGAGACCTCTTTCAAAAATAGAAAAGAATATTGCCAACGGCAAACTTTTGAACAGTGGTGTATGTGTTTTTTTTCTATTCAATGTTTAATATTATATGAAAGCTATATCTGTTTTTTGGTCCTAGGCCCAGATTTTTCGGGAAGAGACGAGAGGCCCACTGAAGATGAGCCCATCCTCTCACCTGGTTCCCCACGGCAGACAGAATATGAACGGATCGGAGGAAGAACAGGATCCTCGTAAGCACTGTGATCTTCGCCTATTAAAACTTTTATGTTCATTGACCTATTTTAAATTATTATTCTTTTTTTTCAGTTTTTTTCAGACCATAATTCATTTACTAAAAGGAAATATTGGCACGGGGCTGCTCGGATTGCCTCTGGCTGTCAAGAATGCAGGACTCGTGGTAGGACAGAAAATTTAATTTGGAGATTAATGCAATTATGATGTTGCGTTTTTATTTTTGAACTGTTCTGGTCTTGTGTTCTGGTTTATCTTGTATCCTCGTGGCAGTTGTTGTAAGACCTTATCTGAACATGATTTATGTCAACATCATGTCAGCCTTCCATTTTCATTTATCTTTTGCGTCTCATAAGTGTTATGAGTGTATATTAAGAACTTCCACACCTAACACACCTTTTAGTTTTTGAACAGGCAACACAAACCATGATTGTTCATGTGTGTACAGCCTTCTGGTTCGAGAACAGCATTTTTGTGGGTTGTCATTTTGTTCCCACAGACTGAGATCTGTTCATGTGGCAGTATAGGGTGTAGCAAAAAATAACTATATTGTTTCTATAAACTATGATATTTGTTATAAGAAACAGAAACCTAAGCACATTTAGTATTGCTCCTTGATCCAGTTGGTCTGACACCTTATGTGAAAACCAAAAAGGTCTCATTCTTATTAGGGGTTCAAGCACGAAGTGCTGAAACCCGTATTGCAATTGTAAGGGTTTTTATAATAAATGCAAAAAATAAAAATGCCATATACTCCGAACAAAAATTACTGTAATATTTCATCACTCCTCCAACACTTAATACATTATACATGACTATTTTTATATATTTACATTTAATATGAATATACCTCATTTCTGTCAAAATACCATGGTTACAGTTAGTGTTACTACTACAGCAAATCCATAGTAAATATTGGTGATCAGTGCGACTTCTAAGAAATTTTAGTGTCACTGGCATGAAAATAAAAAATAATGAAAATAAAAATGCTGGCTTTTTACATAGTTTAAGGAAACAAAAGATTAGAATTATAACATTTATTTTTTTCCTACCTCGATGTACACTACCATTAAAAAAAATGTGTCAGTAAGATTTCTGATGTATTTATTAGAGAATTTTAAGTATTTTATGCTCTGTTCAAAAATACAGTAAAACAGTAACATTGTGAAATATTATTACAATTTAGTGTTTTAATGTATTATTAATGTGCTATCATGACTATTTTAATATATTTTAAAATGCAATTTATTCCTGTGATGCAAAGCTACATTTTCAGCTTCATTACTCCACAGTCTTCAGTGTCACATGATCGTGATTTGATGCACAATAAACATTTCTTACTATTATCAATGTTGAAAACAGTTGCGCCGCTTCATATTTTTCAGGATTCTTTAATGAATAGAAAGTTTAAAATAAGAGTTTATTTGAATAGAAATCTTTTGTTACATTATAAATGCCTTTACTGCCAATATTTTATCAATTTGATGTCCTTCATTCTGAATAAAAGTATTAATTTATGTCAATTGTACTGACCCCAAACTTTTGAAGAGTAATATGTCAATTTTTTATATATATATTTTTTATTTATTTATTTTCATCACCAGTCCAATCATGACTTTTAAAAACTAATAAAAATAGCACACCCTTAACAATCTGCATAATTTAGTGCCTCATTCATGTCCATAGCACAAACTAAGTTTAGGAGCCATGTTTAAGCCTCTGAAGAGCACTGAAACCTCTCTCAGCATCAGCTGAGGACACAGGGACAACCTGACCCAGTCTGACAGTGTTCCACCAAATCAAAGATGTGTAGCCACATCCCTGAAGAATGCCTCCTGCCAGACGAATATCACGCTTTGACCTTTTTGTCAGTTGTATTTTTAGGGATACTTTGTGTAGTTGCACCACAACATTACTATTCCTTATCATATAAAACATTTCCTCCCAAATTGTTCTAGAGTGCATAGTGGGGATGCACAAACCTAACCAGTTAAATGTTAAGAAGTGTTGTAAATATGCAGAAACAAAAGAGAGTGCACATTAGAGCCGTGCGCTGGACTGTTTTTTTAAAAATCCCGCTCCCGGTGAATTTATGTCAATTACCGTCCGCTCCCGTGCGTGCGTGCGTGCGTGTGTGAACGGGGCTTTACACTCCCGCCCGCGCCCGCAATATGTGTCCGCTCCCGCCCGCACCTACAAACATTGTAACAGCTTTTAGAAACTGTGGAGAGAAAAAAAAAAATACACAAAGTTTGGGACTATATGCTAAACGTTCAGAACAGCAGACATATCTCGTTTGCCCTTCTTTGGTTTATAACCACAAACGCAGAATTGTATTTCCTGCTCGCGCTCGTCCATTCATTTGGGAGCATCACATTTTTAAAAAAGACACACAAATGTAACGTTATCACAGAATGATCCTATGCGATACGTGCTGTATATTATAAGTGTTCTGGTGGTATACGATATGAAATTTCATGGAACAAAAATCCTGACCTTGCCTTATGGTCTGTGCTTAACTGCGAGTTCATGAGACAGCACCGCAGCTTCACTCCGACAGAAAACACACACCATTTGCGAGAAATAAAGATTAACAAAAATACAACACAAAATATAATCCACATCTTCTTCGAGGTGAATATACCTGTTGTGTTTGACACAAGAAGTAGTTTTCGCACTCACATCCATCAACTGTCATTCTGACTGTCATCTTACTAACGAATTCCGGTCCAAAGATATAACGTTAACTGTTCCCTAATTCACACTTTTTTGGGGGATTTCTAGGCGCTGTATTTGTATTTACATATTGGCCTATTGAATCACTTGGCCTAGCCTACTACAGAATGCTATGGAGAAAGTTACTGATCGACTGCGTGGACTTCATTTGTTGACTCCTTGTTACACTGATGAACAGAGGTAAAACCGCCCGCTCCCGCGAGATTTGCGTCATGTCCCGCAGGAGCTCAATCCCAATGCAGCCCTCTAGTGCACATTTTGTGTTCAACACTGATAGTAATAATAAGAAATGTTTCCTGAGCATCAAATCAGCATATTAGAATGATTTCTAAAGGATCATGTGACACTGAAGACTGGAGTAATGGTGCTGAAAATTCAGTTTTGCCATCACAGGAATAAATTAAATTTTAAAATATATTAAAGAACCGAGTTAATTTAAATTGTACTAATATTTTGCAATGTGACTTTGATTTTCAACCAGTTAAGTTTGTATAGTGCATTTATGTTCAAAAAGCGGAGTGACAGTATGCAAGTTAAACAAGCTTCATCATTGGGTTGATGTTGTCCGTCTCTTCTTATGTTGCAGGTGGGGCCTTTAAGTCTTCTGGCCATGGGAATAGTGGCTATACATTGCATGAACCTCCTTGTGAAATGTGCACATCATCTAAGCATAAAGTAAGAATAAACAGCTTGAATGATTTTAGAAATACTGCCCCATGTTCTTGACAGGTTTTTTGGCACATAACACCCTTTTGTTTGTATTATGCCATGGTGAATTTGAGTTTTGTTTTGTTTGCTTTATCATTTGCATCTGGCCAAAGAGAGATATTTTTCAAAGCTTCATGTAGTCAGTGTTAAAGGGATAGTTCACCCAAAAAATTAAAATCCTGACAGTTGACTGTAGTCATTGACTTCCATCGAGGAAACAAAAATACTGTCAACTGTCTTGTTACCAACATTCTCCAAAATATCTTCCTTTGTGTTCAAAAGAAGAAAGAAACTTATACAAGTTTGAAACAATTTGAGGTTGAGTAAATGGTGATGTAATTTTCATTTTGGGGTGAACAATCCCTTTAAACACGAATCTACCACGCATATACATATATATAGGGCTGTCGCTTGAATTCATGAGCCTAAGTAGTTAATTAATTAATCCATGGTGTATTAATTACATTTTGGTGTTTGTTCAGGAACATTTTTTAGTATAATATTTAAATTATATATATATATATATATATATATATATATATATATATATATATATATATATAATTTAAATATTATACTAAAAATGTTCTGTTAAATGACTTTTTTTTTTTCTAAATGAAATATTGTGTGTATTTAGGATGGGCAAGCCCTTTCTTTCCTATGGAGATGCAGTGGAGCATGGCATGGAGAACGTGCCATGGCTGAGCAGACACTCTCTATGGGGAAGGTAACTGAACGGCTTTGTTTCAGTGCTTACAAGGCAGTATTTCTTTTTAAATCAGTAGTCTGTTAAAGTTGACGTGCAGTTTGTGCTGTTCTCACCATAATATTTGACCACTTGTCACTCTTTTAGAACCTGTTTTATGAGTAACATCACTGTTTCACATCTTGCACATGATAGCATATATAGTCTTCTTAAACTACTGTTCAAATGTTTTGAGTCAGTAAGATTTTTAAAAATCCCCCCCTCACCAGCGGTAACCACGAAAAAAAAACACTGTAATATTGTGAAATTATTAAAACAGATTTCTATTTGAATACATTTTAAAATGTATTGTATTCCTGTGATGAAAAGCTGATTTTTCAGCATCATTATTCCAGTCTTCAGTGTCACATGATTATTCAGGAATCATTCTAATGGTAATAATAATGTTCAAAAAACATTTACTATTATTATCAATGCTGAAAACAAGTGCTGCTTAATATTTTTGTAAACACTGTTATTTATTTTTGATTAATAGAAAGTTTAAAAAAAATCATTTTTAAATAACATTATAAATGTCTTTAATGTCACTTTTGATAAATTAAATGCATCCTTCCTCAATAAAAGTATTAATATCTGTCACAAAAAAAGAGAAGAAAAAACCTTGCTGACACTATAACATTTGAACAGTAGTGTGTGTGTGTGTGTGTGCTTTCTGGTATGCTACTCTAAATAAACTTGTGACATTTTAGATTACTAAAAATTACAAAAAAAAAATAGTTAGACCTGTTCCTGAACATAATGATTTGTTCTGTTTTTCGGCTTTCAGGCGTGTGGTAAATATGTTCCTCAACATAACCCAGCTGGGCTTCTGCTGCGTGTACTTTGTGTTCCTCAGTGACAATGTCAAACAGGTGAGAGATCTTTAAATAAAGAAGAAGGGACATTTTACAGATTTTAATAAAGGTTTTTTGTCCACAATAAAATAATAAACTTTAAAATCACAGCATCATTTCCTTTACTATCATATTATTAAATATTTCTGTAGGCCAATTGGTTGAACAGTGATGTTAGATGCCAAAGTCATTGATTTTATTTGCGTAGAATGTATAAACTGCTAAAAATATTTCCCCTAAATGGATTGTCTCTTTGGACAAAAGCTTCAGCCAAATGTATAAAATGTAAATGCGTCAAAAAATGCTGTTTTGTTTTCACCACAAGAGGGCAGCATTGCCTTTCACTTCATTTGGATAAACCGCATGGGTTTGCTTCTCCCCAACAAAAATATGTTCTTACTTCCTTTAATTTTGAACCTACAAGTAAAAAACTCTCTCAGTACAATCTGTCATATTGTTATTGCCATGAAGTAATCTTTCCATTGTAGGTGGTTGAGACTGCCAATGCGACAACAGGGAACTGTCACAACAACGAGACCGCAGTGACTGTCCCCAGCTACGACTCTCGCCTCTACATGCTCTTCTTCCTTCCCTTTATCATCGTGTTGGTGTTTATCCGCAACCTCAAGTACTTGGCTCCTCTGTCGTTTGTAGCAAACATTTCCATGTGTGTCAGCCTGGTCCTCATATACTACTACTGTCTGACGGTAAGACACATTAAACACACAACACGCACTCAGAGTGCACAGAATATGTTGAAAGTGTATCTTTGTTGCATACATTGCTTCATTATTTATTGTAAGTGTCATATATGATACATCAGCCCACAATACAATTGAGCAGTCCAAAAAATATTTGAACACTTTAGCCACACTATGTAGGAATGTAATTGCATTATATAACAAAGTATTAATCCAATTGGTATTTATTTTAGACACATTTATAGCACAGACACTTTTCACATTTATTGGCTAACTAATTTTTTTTTAAGTCTAGTCACACTTTATGTTAGTTGTCTTTAGCTACTTTGTACTTGCATCATACAATGTACTTATTGTGTTCATAAATTGCAAAACACTGCTTTTTTATTTTTCAGTGTCTGTTGTGTTACAGTGTAACAATGCATTTGAGTACTGTGAAATAATAATGAACAACATGTTAACTACAACATCGTGTTACCCCCTTAGAAAAGTAACTAATTGCATTACTTAGTTACTTTTTATAGAAAGTAATGTTACTTTACTTTTGTGTAACTTTTCTCACCTGGACTAGCCTTTCTTGTTTGTTTAAAAAAGAAAAAGTTCTGTTTTTGGCAAATGTAAAGGCCTTTTCACACCATAAGTGCAGTATGCGTGCAGTAGATACAATAAATGGGAAAGCAAAGTAACTTATTTGAAAAAGTAACTCAGATATCTTGAAGAAAGTTTGTCTTTACTGGAAACGGCAAGAGGAAGTTGCATGGCTGAAGATTGCAAATTGGTTTGTTGTTTGCAAAAACTTTTTTTTGTGAAGAGTCTGGGGTTTCAAGAATGCTTACAGGGCTGCAAAAAGGACACAAAATGTTCCTCTAAATGCATCATGAACCCGAACAGCACATCATAAGATCACTGTAAATTTAGTGGTTTACCAAACAGGTTTTTTTTTTTTTTTTTTTTTTTTGCTTAACATGCTCTAAAACATTATTTAAAATCAGTCTGATTTATACAGTGTCCTGGTTTATACAAAAGTATCTAAATCATATCATCATATACTGTAGTCAGAGATTTTAACAGTGTTAAACCCACATTTGAGTTATAATGAATAATGAATAAGAAATATTTCAGATAATAACTATTTAACTATATATTTGTTCAATTAAATTGTTTAAAAATTGTTTGATTCAGCATGGATGCATTAAATTGATCAAAAGTGACGGTAAAGACATTTGTAATGTTGTAAAAGATTTTACAAAGATTTAAGTCTATTTCTTAAAGAATCCTGAAAAAAAAGTATCACAAATAAATGAAGCAGCACAACTGTTTTCAACATTAATAGTAATAAAAAATGAAGACTGTGTAACGATGGTGAAAATTCAGCTTTGCCATCACAGGAATAAATTACATTTTTAATATATATCTAAATAGAGAAGAGTTAGTTGAAATTAGAATTGAAAATTTCACAATATTACTGTATTTTTGATCAAATAAATCTAGCTTTGGTGAGCATAAGATACTTAAAAAAATAACTATAAAAGTGTATATAAGTATACTTAATTATAACTGTAAAGAAATTACAATAAAATGGAGAGTGCAAACCAGCAGCATTTTCTTGGTCTCAGGCTTTTGAACCTCACTATATATTCATGTAAACTTTTTTTTGAAATATTCTCAATGTCACAGACTGCTACATGATTTTTCTTTTTTGCATCGTCAGAATATCCCATACCCCATCAACCTCCCACTGGCGGGACGGGCAGTTGACTATCCTCTCTTCTTTGGAACAGCAATATTCGCCTTTGAGGGAATTGGAGTCGTAAGTTTTTCTTTTGCTCTGTTATTTTGTTTGTCACCAAATAAGTATTATTCAGGTGAAAAAAGTTCAATTCAAAAAGATTCCGCTCTCGATCTTCATCATTTACAGGTGCTACCACTTGAGAATAAGATGCAGAATCCCAGAAAGTTCCCCCTGGTTCTGTATCTTGGCATGGGCATCGTCACCAGCCTCTATATCTCCCTGGGCACCATCGGCTACATTGGCTTTGGAGAGCATATTCGGGGCAGCATCACATTAAACTTACCGTTGTGCTGGTGAGTGCCAGGGAATCTTTAATGTGTATTGTCTTCTAGTCCCAGTTTTTTATTTAGATTTTGATGTTGATTATGATTAAAAAGAATCATGTAAACTGAAATTATACAAGACTTCAGGGTTTCTAGGTTGAGCATTAGTTAGTCTAATCATTTTATTAATGCATTACTATCATGCTCGTATCCATTACCCATATTCACAAAAGTGGATTAAAAATGGATCAGCATGTTTTTTTTGTTGTTGTTTTTTTTAATTTTTTGTGGAAGTGTTGCTCGTTCAAAAGTTTGAGGTAAGTAAGATTTTATAAAAAAAAAAAAATTATAAACAAAATAATGTTTTTATTCAGCAAAGACCCATTAAATGGATCAAAAGTGATAGTAAAGACATTTTTTTTTTTAAAGAAATTAATATTTTTTTCAGCAACGATGCATTCAATTTTCTATTCATCAAAGAATCCTGAAAAAAATGTCAGTTTTCACAAAAATATTGTTTTCTACTGATAATAATAAGAAATGTTTCTTGAGCAGCAAGATATCATCATATTAGAATGATTTCTGAAGGATCATGTGACACTGAAGACTGGAGTAATGGTGCTGAAAATTTAGCTTTGCATCACAGGAATAAATTACATTTTAAAATATATACAAATTGTAATATTCAAATCTTGCTGTATTTTTTTTTAATCAAATAAATGCAGCCCTGGTGAGCATAAGAGACTTCTTTCAAAAGCTTGATTTTTCAAAAAATCATACTGACTCTAAACTTAAGGTAGTTTGACATAAATGACTGCATACATAAGAAATGCATGTAATGTGTGTCTGTTCTGTAGGTTATATCAGGTCGTGAAGCTGCTTTACTCTTTCGGAATCTACATCACCTACGCGCTGCAGTTCTACGTGTCAGCAGAAATCCTGATCCCGGCGGCGGTGGCGCGCTGCGGTCCCAGGTGGGCGGTGATGGTGGACCTGAGCATCCGCGTGGCTCTCGTAGGCCTCACATGTGAGTCATGCTGCAACAGAAACACCTTGACTCACCTCTTCACTCCAGCAGTCTTTCAGCCAAATCCATCAGCCATTGGGCCGCTCGCGTCAAAAGTCAGGAGCGTTTTCAACGGCTCATTTGCTTGGGCACACGTCCATGCGAGTGTCAAACGTCTCCTTTTCAACGCGATGAGAGGTTGTTCATGCACGTCGCAGGGCATTTGTCATTGTTAGATGAAGTCTATTTGTACCTTTTGTCACTGTTTCTGAAATAAGCCAAACCTTGAACACAACACTGCCCTACAAAGGCAAAAGACCTTAACAAGCTAGAGTGTGGAACTGAGAAAAAGGAGTTAAAAGATTTTTAGTTGGCCAGACAAATTAATTATAGGTAGGACACTGGAAATCTGGCAATTAGATGTTTTAGTAATGAAAATGATCTACATAAACAAAAAATCTTTGCGCTCAAACTTGACTTTTGACCACTTTTTTGAAGTTACTGTACTCTGCCTTTGTATTGTCTGCAAAAAGTCACACCAAGGCAAATTCCAGTAACTTCCAAATTATAAATATTTGGTTGCTGATCACCATTTACAAAATCATTATAGTAACACCTGTATAAAATCTAGGGATCATGGAATTTATTTTGGATGATTTACAATTGCTTTTTTATATGGAGCAGTTTGGTAGCCTATTCATTATAGCTGACTAGCCTATTTATGCTATAGGCTGCTACCTAGCTAAATGAAGTAGATTGCGATCTATCTAATTTGTTTGTCTAATGCATATGTTCTTACTTGACCTTGATGTCTGTGTTTCAAAGCCATCTCAACTATCATTTTCCTTAGAGCAATGGGCCATCCTTAAATGTTATTAGTAAAAACAAGCACTCAACTATTTGCTTTACCTACACTTTTATTCAGGTATCGTGTGTGTCAGAAATGCTTCATTGACAGATGTATGACACGGGCTACACCGTAATTTGTTACGGTGTTCTGCCTTGGTTTCTCATGGGCTTTTTGATTATTCACATGATAAAGGAGATCTTGAATGTCCCAAAAATATCAATAACTAATTTTCGCCCCAAAATGACCTGTTGTTTACTGTCTTTTGCCTTTGTAGGGCAGAACAGAGAATGTTTTCGGTGTGTGACTCAGCCCTGTGATAGATATTCGGATGGAGAAAGTAAATGAGCTCTGTGTATTGGTTGGTCAATGTAGGTGGGTTGAAGAAGGTGGTCAGGTAGTGTAGTGGACATGAAAGCGTGCCTCTTTTGCTGTAGATGAAGGTTTAGCTCCTTTTTTTTTAATAGCCGTGAATGCACGTGCTTGATCAAACCACTCTACTTTCAGCACCACAGCTACATCCCTGACCAAATATCCAGGGTTAGTCTTTTTTAGCAGTTGTATTGATTTCCTTTGAAACCTGAGGTTGTTAATTCCTGTTTGTCAGAGCAGAACGGCCTCCTCACGTGTCAGTGTTTTCTTCACTAGGAGGCAGTCTTGAACACTGCTTCCACTTATATGAGCAGCCTGCTAATCTTATTATACTTATTTACTCTCAAGTGTCACATGGGAACCAAAGATGTAGACTACATATTAATGCATTTTTCAAATATTCGTCAAATCAAACAAACCAAAAGCTGAAAAAACTAGCAGCCAACGAGTGTTTCTCTTGTTAAAATCAGGGGTGTATCCTAGCAGATCAGTTATAGGGTGTAAGGCCTGTGATAATGGGTTGTTCAGCTTTCTGAATATTAATCACACAGGACTTGAGTATGAGGTGAAGATGCCGTCAAAGCACCTTCACAGTTCATAGCTTTGCGCCGGGCAGTTACAAATGGGCATATCCAGGAGTAACTAATCAAAGCTTGTGCTGACCGCAATCTGTTGTCATTTTCTCAGAATGATATTTTGAGAGATGATACATTTTCAGATGGTCTTCAGCTTCCAGATATTTTTAGCTGTTCTTCACGCCCTCCATTTGAAAGTCACTGACTTCGGGTCAAGATTAAGTTGACAGTCCTTCCTGTCACAGCTGCCATAATGTGTACATCTGCCTGATTATTTTTTTTTTTTTATCACTGCAAAAAAGAAATGTCATAATCCGTATTTTTGTCTTGTTTCCTTAAAACAAGGTAAAGGTACTTAAGGAGCAAAACGCCACAACATTGCTAAATTGATAACTGATTCAAAATTACACTACCATTCAAAAGTTTGGGGTCAGTGAGATATATATATATATTTTTTTTTGTGAAAGAAATTAATACTGTTATTCAGCAAGGATGCATTAAATTAAGTAAAAGTAATGGGACAAAAGATTTATTTTTCAAATAAATGCTGTTCTTTTGAAGGGAAAAAACTTGATTCAATATATATTTGCTGATACAAGTATTAATATGCAATTTTTCCTTCTTTTTTTTTTTAAATGTGACTGCCAACCTCTCGTCTCAGTCTTTGTGTTTTCCAACTTTTGTCCCGGTTTGCAGCTTCGCCTGAAGTTTTCAGTCCATTTGGATGATCTCAGTGTAAGCACAGAATAAAGCATAGCCTTCTTCTGTCTCCTCAGCAGTTTGCATCAATATCGGTAGCATTTGCATCTTAACTCTTCTTTTGTTCTTTTAAATTCTGAAACCAAACTCTAACTCTGGAGACTCTCTGCATTGAGAGCAGACAGGACGTGGTTGAGAGTGCTTATGTCTTGAAGATGAAGAGACCACCAGACCAAGAGACTGTGATGTCTCATTTATAGATCTCCAGAGAGAAGCTAGAGGGTTTCATCTAGCACACAGAGCTGAGGCTCTTCTTCCACCTCGTGTGATCACATGTGCATGCAGAATCCATCAAAGGCCAACAGCGGCTGTGCTGTGCTGATAGTGTGGATGCAATAAGCATGCTTTGCAGAGAATAACGTTAGAAGACAAGAACACTGTTTGACGAGAAGACTAATCCTTTACCCTTAAGGGGCTTCACTGCTGTGCTGACTGACATATAGGTGGCATATTGAACATGTTTATAGAGCTGCTTGTGCAAATGAATAACTTGTGATAAAATGTGATCGGTTACAAAACATGCACATTTATACAGATACACGGCACAAACATCAACATACAAAATTGGAGAGTGGTACTAGTTGTTCCAATGGAAAGTTGTCATATGGGCTGAAAGTGTGTTTTAAGTGATGTAATTTTATATAATTTCTTTAACTATAATATATACATACACTCATGGAGTTGGAGCCCTTTTGCGTTCAGAACTGCCTTAATTCTTCTTGGCATAGATTCAACAAGGTCCCGGAAACGTTCCTTAGAGATTGTGGTCCATATTGACATGATAGCATCATGCAGTTGCTGCAGATTTTTTGGCCGCACATCCAAGATGTGAATCTCCCGGTGCCATCAAAGGATTGCTCTATTAGATTGAGATCTGGTGATTGTGGAGGCCATTTGAGTAGTGAACTCATTGTCATGTTCAAAAAACCAGTTGGAGATGATTTTAGCTTTGTGACATGTCGCGTTTTCCTGCTGGAAGTAGCCATCAGAAGATGGGCACGGTGGTCATAAATGGATGAACATGGTCAACAACAATACTCTTTTAAACTGCATTTAAATGCTCAGATGGTACTAAGGGGCCCAAAGCGTGCCAATAAAATATCCCCTAGATCATTACACCATCAACAGTAGCCTGAACCGTTCATACAAGGCAGGATAAATCCATGCTTTTAATGTTGTTTATGCCAAATTCTAACCCTACCCTCTGAATGTCACAGCAGAAATAGAGACTCATCAGACCAGGCAACATTTTTACAGTCTTCTATTGCCCAATTTTGGGGAGCCTGTTCAAATTGTAGCCTCAGTTTCCTGTTCTCAGCTGACAGGTGTGGCACTGGTTTGTCTTCTGCTGCTGTAGCTCATCTGCTTCAAGCTTGACTTGTTCTGCGTTCAGAGATGCTCTTCTGCAGACCTTGTTTGTAACGTGTAGTTATTTGAGTTACTGTTGCCTTTCTATCAGCTGGAACCAATCTGGTCATTCTCCTCTGGCATCAACAAGGCATTTTCGCCCACAGAACTGCCGCTCACTGGTTATTTTCAATTTTTATGACCATTCTCTGTAAACCGCAAAGATGGTTGTGCATGAAAATCCCAGTACATCAGAAATACTCAGCCCATCTGGCACCAGCCATGCCATGTTCAAAGTCACATAAATCACATTTGTTCCCCATTCTGATGCTCACTTTGAACTTTATCTGATCATCTTGACCTGCCCTGCGTCTCAATGTCCATACTACCCATCCTAAACAGTATGCCAGATTAAAATAAGTGTCCCAAAGCATAGAAGTCCCCGAATGGTCTACTATTTCCTGTCCTGTGTGGATCCGTGCACACTCCAAAGGCTTTATTTATCTCTAATATTGCCCACAACCCAGTGGGCTTTTGGAGGATCAACTACAAACACGAGTAAAAAGTGTTAAAAAACTACAAAACATGGCGAATATGTGCGACCGACGGTGAGAGAAGGTTTGAGTGACTAATCAAAGTTTAACTAGATAAAAAAACATATTTATTTCCTGTCATCCGTGTTCTATTTCATCTGCAATAACAATGTAGACTTTTATAAAGATCCGTTTGACCATTAACTTTTTAAATGCATCATTATGCATTAATATGAGGAGTGTTATCTGCATGAAAGACTGCAGATTAACGCGCAACTGCATTTCTCTCCGATATGGTAGGAAATTAAATTAAATGAAATGTGGAGGATTTTAACTGTGACATGATGATTGACAGGCCAGTTTACTGGGACAGGATGCGACAGAGAGCAACCGTTAAAGATGCAATTGTATGATGTGATAGTGTGTCCCAAAGCTTGTCTACTCTTTTGCTACATTGTGTAATTTCTGCAACACGAAATACAAGTGCAAAAAAATAATAATTCTAAATAGATTTCTGCCCTCTCTAGGCTATCTAGCCTGTAACATTTATCTAATACTTCATGCTAATGTTAGCAATAACCAGTTTAGCATCTGTAAATCATATAATTTCACATCCCCCGCTTGTTTTTTGTTGTTCATTTTAATTAAAAAAAATAATAAACAGTCTTACAGTGCACCAATAGTTACCGTTTATAAAAATCACCTTCATTACATTCATTTTTCTGCAAAAGAGGTTTTTCTTTTATAAGAATGTTTTGCTGATTTAATGTAAGTCAGCAGGGTCTAAAACAACACTGGACCCCATTGAATTTCATTGTATGGACAAAGAATGCGGATATATTTGCAGAAGAAAGAAAGTCATGCAGGTTTGGAACAACATGCGAGTTAATAAATGATCAGAGAATTGTCATTTTTCTGTGAACTATCCCTTTAATAATACAAAAGAATGATGAAAAAAGATCTTTGTTTAAATGAGAGATTCTTCTTCAGCTGCTTTGAAAAATAGCCTTATTTTGTTCAGTCTTGACTGCAGAAATAGGACATTTTACTAATTTCTACTAATCAAACATTTTAAAGATTAAATGCCTTAAAGGGATATACAGACTTGAAAATCCCAACTCACTACAAAAAGCATCTGACACACACTGTGATAAAGCTTATTTAATGTTGCATGCTGTATCCGCTCTTATTCATTCTTGAGCAGTTGCTCAAGTGTTGTTTAAAAACAAGTTTGTCTATGTTGCATTACTCTTCATAAGTTAAATTGCTTCTAATAATCTCCTTAGACTCATTTTGTACTGTCATGAAACTTTTCCTGTCTGATCTGATGTTCTATTTTCCTCTGTGCTTAGTTCTCGCTGTTCAGCTTTCAGATCTTGGTGTACAGAAAAATCAATCCGGATTAAAGTCTCTATTCAATGCTCATTTGCCATTTTGCAGGCTCTCATGTTTTGGTTTGATTTCAAACCAGGCTTCAAAGGAACGCAGACCAGCTTACAAACACGTAAATGCTTTGCAAATTATGTTTTCCTCTTTTTTACTAATTCCTCTTTTAGGCTCTATCATTCTTTACAATTTGGCGTGCTAATTGAGAGGAAAGTTGTGTGTTTTCCATTTCATTGAGACCAAGTCACATCAAGACTGATACTCTGAGACAATAGCTTAAATGAAGTTATCTCCTTCACTTTCCACCTGAATGTCGAGCGATTGCTGAAGCGTGGATGTTAAGGGCATCAAGAAGCATTTGTATTGTCTGCTCATCCCTCTTATTGGTGAATAGTTTGGTTCTGGATTTTCGGAGCTGAATTTTCAGCATCATTACTCCAGTCTTCAGTGTCTCATGATTCATCAGGAATCATTCTAATATGCTGATTTGCTGCTCAAGAAACCTTTCTTATAATTATCAAAGTTGAAAACAGTTGTGCTGCTAAATATGTGGATACCGTGATACATTTTGTTCAGGATTCTTTGAAGTTTAAAAGAACAGCATTTATTTGAAAATCTTTTGTAACATTTATAATTCTCTTGCACTTTTGATCAATTATTTCTTGCTGATTGAAAGTATTAATTTCCTTTTTTTTTTTATCTGACTCAAAGTTTTGAAGGGTTATCTTATTTGGCATCCTGTTAATTTTCGTGAACGTATAATGTAAGGCTTGAATGCAGCCGCTCGGCCATGGAAACCCATTTCATGAAGCTCTCTACACAGTTCTTGAGCAAATCTGAAGGCCACACGAGGTTTGGAGGTCTGTAGCTATTGACTCTCGTAACGTGACGCAATTTTTTTTTGTGTGTATGTCCATATGGTTTAATTAAATTTAATTGGGTTAAAATTTCAAAATAAAATGGCCAATTTTATTTGATAATTTCTCTTTTTTGAGAACCAAGTCTAAAATATCTGGTTTTAATTCATTTTGAGAGCATATTTGGGGGATGATTGCAAAAACGTCTATGTGGTGTAACCGTCAAACATTTCTACCAAATAATTTATCCTGTTTAAAAAAGGTGAAATTCTCAATAAAAAAAACATATCAGCTAGTTTGGCATAATCTTACATTAGAACTATTTAACATTAAATAAAAGTAAATGGAACAACATTGTTCTGAATATTATAATTAATTTGGGAAATCATGTGAGTCAAGTCAAATTCCTGAGGTGTCAAGGTAGTGTAACCACCTTTCAAGGAGTCATTTGAAGCTTAAAAGTGCTGCGTAACACGAGAATGAACCTCATTGGTTCTTGCTGAAGCCTAAACGTGCTGCATAACACGTGAATTAACTTCATTGGTTCTCGCTGAAGCTCAAACGTGCTGCGTAACACAAGAATTAACCTCACTGGCTCTTTTCAGTTTTTTTTTTCAGCATTGACAAAAACAAAACCACTTCTGCTGAACTTTTTGACTGTCATGCCTGATTTTCAGTCACAATTTCTTCAACAAACAATGGCCTTTGACTCTAGAAGCAACATGGTCAGGTGGTGTAACTGTTTTTTTTTTCAATTGGCGTAACTGGTATTTTTCATAAAAATATAATTATATACAGGAAAATTAAATAATAAATAAAATGTAATAATCTAGTTTTGTGTGATTGTGTGAACAATTTGTACATAATTTGTCAAAGAATATTTAGAAACAAAGAGATGTCTTCAGCAAATGTCCTGCCAAATATTGCAAAAACACATTAAAAATAAAATGTAGAGAACTCTAATTAAAATTTATTTTCGTGTGATATATTAAAATGAAGTATTTATTTCTATATGTACACTTACATGCCATCTAGGTGGATAAAATATTTAATATTTCTCATTCTTTGGCAGTTACACCATTTGACACATTCAGGTACATTCAGACTTAACTTTCGTAAAAAATGGTGCAAATGTCATTTTTAATGACATAAAATCAACATAAATACACTCATGTACATTTTAACATTCCTGATGCATGCTTTTAAAACAAGTTTTTACGAGATTTTCGAATTTCTCATCTTGACAAACCTTATCTGTCACTGTCCCTGCAGAAAGTTGGCTACTTCTGCGCACTGTGCGCCTCAGCCTGCGCTGACCCCACTCTGTGATTTTTACATGGCCTACCACTTGGTGGCTGAGTTGCTGTTGTTCCCAATTGTTTTCACTTTGTTATAATATCACTAACAGTTGACCGTGGAATATTTCACAAATGGACTTATTGCACAGGTGGTAACCTATATCACTGTACCACGCTTAAAGTTACTGAGCTCCTGAGAGCGACCCATTCTTTCACAAATGTTTGTAGAAGCAGTCTGCATGCCTAGGTGCTTGATTTTATACAACTTTGGCAATGGAAGTGATTGTAACACCTAAATTCAATGATTTTGAGGGGTGTCCCAATACTTTTGGCAATATATGGCGCTTTTCCACTGCATAGTACGGCTCGGTTCGGTAAGGCACGCTTTGTGCTTTTCCACTGCATGGTACGGTACAGCTCGCTTCGGTGCGGTTCACTTTGTGTTGTTTTTCCACTGCATGGTAAGACTCTCTTCGGCTCGCTTTAAATGGTACCACCTCTGTTGAGGTTCCAAACATACCGTACCGATTCTAAAATGTGACGTGAAAACACTGCTGATCACTGATTGGTCAGACAGAATCGTCACTACCAGAGTCATTGTATTTGCGACACGAGACACCAACCCGCTAGATTTAAATAGCAAGTAATCAGTCTATAATCCCACCCACTTTGAAGCAGTACTAACTGCAGTGGAAAAGCGAACCGAGCCGTGGCGAGCCGAGTCGTACCACGCAGAGGAAAAGCGAAGCGACCGTTCCATGACCGTTCCGAGCCGAGTCGAACCGTACCGAGCCGTACCATGCAGTGGAAAAGCACCAGTAGTGTACGTCCTGTCCTGTATTGTCCAACAAACAGACCAAAGAATCGAATACTTCCCTTATCTCACATGGCCTTTTTTAAAAGATTAAAGCTGTCGATTTGTTCCCTGCAGAAACTAATGAGAGTTTCTCAAGGTTTTTTTGATGTTGGGCACTGTGGGCATGGATCCTCTGAGCTGTAATTGGTGTGTCAGCAGGAACTACGTAGTTGTATCTCTCCAGATGAATGAGGAAATATATCTTTACGTCTTTCCACACTCCTTCACCCACCCCCCAGCTGCAAACAGTACTTAGATGAACAACAAAGGCTGTAGAAATGCACACAGGAGATGGGCAAAAACGCAACACATCACTGCTTAGAAGTCAATCCAGTTTAAAGCTATCAGATTGAGAAGAGACCACAGCCATGATGCCTTCCATCTGTTTACACGTCTCGACTGAAGGATACTTGATTCGACTGCTGTTATAAAACATGCAGTAATTAAGTGGTGGTTCTTGAAATCACAAAACCTTTTAAGAACATCAGTCACTGCAAAAAAAGACACGTGCATCGTAAAGATAACATTATCATTCATCCTCTAAAGTCTCTAAGAAATGAGCTCCTGCTATATGTAAGGCAACAAGAGTATGTAGAGAACATTAGATTAATCTACCATTTGCCCTGAAAGGGTGTTAAAAATTATCGTTTTGTCCTTTGGCTCATAATCACTGACCCAGTTGTATGAAGTGTTTTTCATGTTGTTTGCAAAGTTTTCATGTTGTGTTTTGAAAGTTGTTGTTGTCCTGTTTACCTGTTGTCCGCCTTGTGTTTTTGCTTTGAGGTTGAAGAAAGGAGACCATTGTGTAGACATCAGATCATGCAACCACGCTATTATGAAGGATACACAATGCTCCTATTATTCCCTTTTACGAAGTCTTGATTAGATTTTCCCGATTTACTAGAATATGCTTTCATGCTTGATTGAGAAAAATATTTTTTTTTCCACATATTCTATATTACAGCACCTCTGTCCCCTATTTGGCTCAACTCTCTCCCCCTATCTGGCTCAAACACGTAGTTAGTACTTGTTTAAATTAAGCTTCTCCTTCCAAAATACGAAATGTGCTGTGATCGGTTAGCTAGCAGTGTGTTGGGATTGGCACCGCTCAGAGCGTGTTTGGGAAATGTCATGGCCCTTACCATAACCACAAGTTTCTTCTACTCAGATGTAAAAAAAAATTTGTAATTTTCTTATACATTTTAGATACGATGTAATACACAATGAATCATGCTATTTGTTTGGAAAACTATATATAAACCGTAATCGATCACAAAACCATGGTTTCCTTACAAAAGCGAGAGGTTTTATAAGCTACAGGAAACATTACATCAATAATGTAATGTTAGTTAGCAGGCGAGCGGAGGCAAAGCTTTGCCCTTTGCTTACATCATAGCAACGACAAAAATTATGGGAACTGTTAATAGAAAACACAACTACAAATAAAAAGACCTACTTACAAATTGACATCTATAAACAACAGATTGTCGCAACAAAGTGGGAACTTCTCCATTTCAGGAGAAGCTTCTGTGCATAGCCTGCATTGTGGTTCTGGATGCTGTTCTCCGTAAAATGTGCAGCACACAGATAAACGTTGGGGTTATTATTTTCAGAAACAGTGTTTGAAATCAATTTTAACCACTTCATCAGCCTTATGAAGGTCAAACAAATGGGTTTTGGACAAAACAGCGTCTCATTAATATAGCAAAAATATTAAATAAAATAAATTTGCTTAAACTGTGAGAAAAAAAATCAGCAACCAGTATTGGAATAGGCCCATTTGCTTGTAAAAAATTGGCAATCGGTGCATCCCTTGCAAATTTTTTGTGAAATACATTTCTATTTAAAAAAAATAAAAAAATAAATTCAGTTACTTTCAAGATTAAATTAAATGTTTATTTGTAAACATTTCTCTCAAATTAACCATCTTGGATATTTTCCTTTTATTTCGAACATTGCAGTGCATTCTGGGATTGTTTTCTTTGTGATTGTCTCCTTTTGGCCCAAATCTGTCTTAGGAGATATTTTAATATCCGATGTTTAAAATATCCAAGAAATGTAAGATTTTCCTGCGGCAGCCAGGTGGGCCAGTGAAATGGACCATAAAATAAGATATGAATAATACAAAATGGAACATGGACATGCATAGCTGAGCATTTACAAGATAAGACCTTGTATCCCTGTTTCTGTTTGCCTCA
Source organism: Meda fulgida (assembly GCA_030578275.1). Taxonomy (NCBI): domain Eukaryota; kingdom Metazoa; phylum Chordata; class Actinopteri; order Cypriniformes; family Leuciscidae; genus Meda; species Meda fulgida. The sequence continues at coordinate 13,626,249 of CM060629.1, forward strand.
CAATAATGGTCTGACAGACCTTAAATGAATTTATTTTTGTTTGTGCTTGACAGTATGCATGCACATGCAACTTGTGGCATTATCGTTCCCATCTAGTTCTTACATGCACTTGATATGCATGTGGCAGGCACACACAAGATACGCTGTATAAAATGCATGGTCCATTCATACTCACACATTTTTCCTGCTACTAGCACTCATCGCATCTACCTTACTCAGAACAAACGCATCCTGTACAAATCATTGAAGAAAGTCGTAGGAATTTGGTGGGTGTGTGACGTGTAGAAACAAGAAGTTAACACTCAATCAAACCATTTGTACTAGGCTCAATTCTCACAGTGGAGTGCCTGCTCGAAATCAACTTCACAGAAGCACACATCAAAGCTAGCTCCGAAAAGATGAGAGTGGTATTACTGGGTTTCCAAAGATGCAAGCATGCCCGTGCGCGCTCTTAATGGAAAGTGGAATGGACAGTGCGTGAGCCCCCTCTGGTCCTGTACTTTTTCTGTGAATGCACTGCTACCGCTGACAGCACGCTGACACATGAGCAACAGGGCATTCTGACTGTGCCGTGTTCCTCTACTTTACCTCAGGAGCTGCTGAAACTGACCTCGCATAGCCCCAGGGAGGCTCCAAACCTGCTTCCTTCAGTCCTGCTGAAACAAAAGGAGACGCCTGAACCATGCGGCTCCAAAGGTCTTTGAAAATGCCATTCAGTAAAGAATGAAGGTTTTTGAAGCTACTTATGTGACTCACGTGACACCAGGCTCACCGTCCATGTGACACCAGGCTCACCGTCCATGTGACGATGTGACCTTTAATCGTTTATAGAGACCTCCTTATCATTGCTTACATCTGACCTTTTACTGTATGTATTTTCCTTGACATTTTGCTGCGCTTCACTTTGAAACACACTGTGCATTTATTTAATTTAAACCGCAGCCCTATATCACAATTTTTATTTCTATTAATCATGCAGCCCTATGTCAAAGGAATAAACAATGCACATGAAATAGTTGTTTTTATTATTATTATTATTATTATGTGAAAAGAAAGACCATTGAGTGATATGAAACTAAACCCGCTATCGGACATCCATTGGCTGGGACAATGCAGTTGCTAAAGAGTACTTTAGAATTGCTCACTGCTAACGGTCAATGAGATATACAGGTCCTTCTCAAAAAATTAGCATATTGTGATAAAGTTCATTATTTTCCATTACTGATGATTTTGGCATACAGCTCATGAAAATCCAAAATTCCTGTCTCAAAAAATTAGCATATTTCATCCGACCAATAAAAGAAGAGTTTTTAATACAAAAAAAAAGTCAACCTTCAAATAATTATGTTCAGTTATGCACTCAATACTTGGTTGGGAATCCTTTTTCAGAAATGACTGCTTCAATGTGGCGTGGCATGGAGGCAATCAGCCTGTGGCACTGCTGAGGTGTTATGGAGGCCCAGGATGCTTCGATAGCGGCCTTAAGCTCATCCAGAGTGTTGGGTCTTGCGTCTCTCAACTTTGTCTTCACAATATCCCACAGATTCTCTATGGGGTTCAGGTCAGGAGAGTTGGCAGGCCAATTGAGCACAGTAATACCATGGTCAGTAAACCATTTACCAGTGGTTTTGGCACTGTGAGCAGGTGCCAGGTCGTGCTGAAAAATGAAATCTGAAAAAAAAAAATGTTTCTACTCCAGACTCAGTCCACTGCTTCCGCAGGTCCCCCGAGGTCTGGAATTGGTCCTTCTCCACAATCTTCCTCAGGGTCCGGTCAGCTCTTCTCGTTGTGCAGCGTTTTTTGCCACACTTTTTCCTTCCCACAGACTTCCCACTGAGGTGCCTTGATACAGCACTCTGGGAACAGCCTATTTGTTCAGAAATTTCTTTCTGTGTCTTACCCTCTTGCTTCAATGATGGCCTTCTGGATAGCAGTCAGGTCGGCAGTCTTACCCATGATTGCGGTTTTGAGTAATGAAACAGGCTGGGAGTTTTTAAAAGCCTCAGGAATCTTTTGCAGGTGTTTAGAGTTAATTAGTTGATTCAGATGATTAGGTTAATAGCTCGTTTAGAGAACCTTTTCATGATATGTTTTGAGACAGGAATTTGGGGTTTTCATGAGCTGTATGCCAAAATCATCAGTATTAAAACAATAAAACACCTGAAATATTTCATTTGGTGTGCAATGAATCTAAAACATATGAAAGTTTAATTTTTATCATTACATTATGGAAAATAATGAACTTTATCACAATATGCTAATTTTTTGAGAAGGACCTGTATATATATGTATATATATATATATATATATATATATATATATATATATATATATATATATATATATATATATATATATATATATATATACGGTGTATATATAGTGGCATATTTTTGACGTTTTTTAATTATTTGTACTGGCAGATAGATAAATTAATTAACTAGTTATTGGCCATTTGGCCAATGTGCAGGATGTGGCTTTTATTTTGACAGCACGCAGGACTTTTAATTGATCAGCACTGAAATGTCACCCTGCTCAGTAATATATTGCTGTTGGGCATCACAAAATCTATATTGATCGACCACAGCTTACTGCCAAGTCTCTAGATATGCCTTGGGGTCCCTCCTTTAAAGAGCAACGTGCAAGTTGAATTTATAACTGAATTAATACTTGATCTTGTCTGAAGAGGTCTTTTAAAAACACACATGTAGAAATTACTAATGAAATCTCATTTGATGTAGAGATTTTGATGAAAATGTGCTAGGCTCTGGAATACGCCTTTCCCGCTAGCAACGCGTCATATGACGTAGGCCCAGGCAAACAAGAGCTCACGTTCAACTGTAGTTAGAGCGGTAGTGAGAGACAGAGAAAGTTTTAGATCGAGTTTTAGAGATGCCATAATAGTAAATTGATGTGTTTGTGCTTGTTGCACGAATTCCAGCCTGTCAGGACATCGTGTCCATCATTTTCCTTCTAGGAAAAACAAGGTTTTTCGTTTTTGGGTGCGTTTTGTGCAGGTGAAGAGAGCAGACTTCACTGCCGCGTCTGTCACCACACACTTGGTCGTTTGTAATGCACATTTCACTTCGAAGAATTATAGACCTGGAGATTTTTTGCATCACAGACAGATGGTTTAATTAATACGGCTTTGAAAACATTGCATTATGCTGTCTTGCTCTACAGTGTTTCCAGTGTGAAGTATTTACACACAGCGAACTCGTTGGCAGCTCAATGGTATCCTGCTTGCTGGCTGCAAACTGCGGAATGGATTTCCTGAGGGGGGTCTCTGTGTCTCATTGAGCCGCGTCTCTGTTCCGGAAATCCATTCCACAGTTTGCAGCCAGCTAGCAGACTAGCCGGCAGGAATCACTTTTGGAGTCATTTCAGCAGGATATCGGATATCTCCGCATGTTGGATCAGGAAAATCCGTTACATGAATTACACTGGTATCTGTCCCGATACTGGATCGGATCGGCCCCATCCCTACCTGTGGGCTATCATAGGCATGCTCGTCAACATCGGAGAACTCGGTCTCTTCATTCACATCCATTGTAACCTGAGCTTGAACTTGACCAGACTCCCTCGCCCATCGTCACTTCCGGTTAGTGCTTTATAAACGCGGAAGTTATTTTATCACAATTTATCTCAAAATATCGTTAATGGCTAAATATATATTACTCCAGTTCAGAAAATCTAGTTGTTTTATCATCAACCTACACTATATTATATAGGGGTGTCCAACCTGCATGTTGCCCTTTAAAGTAAAGCCCAAGGCTGACCCTGAAGGCTGATTTATACTTCTGCGTCTGCGTAGAATTGACGCGCTGTTACATTTTTGGAGAGGTGCACGTCAGGGTACGCCGTAGGGTACGCCCGCTACACACAGCCTACGGCGTAGCTACGGCGTGAGTTCGACGCAGAAGTATAAATTGGGCTTAAGTCTACAGGAAATGTGTAAATTGTAAGCATGATAATTATAAATGTGTTTGCTAAGGTAAAAAGGTTCATTTCAGAGCCTTGACCTAGTAGTGATCGCATGTGCTCCATCTGGTTGAGCATTGATGCTCATTCGAATTTAATCTAGTTTGTCATCTCATAATCCAATCTCCCCCTCTTTTTCCCATATGTCCTCTTTCTGCTGACTTCATCATTAAAGAAATAGTGAAAGGAATCTAAAGAAATCTTAATAGTTCAGTATTGAATTATTAGTGAAAGGAGCTCTAATGTTCCTAAGCTAAGGGATTTGAGTAATTTAAGCAGTTGTGCTGTTAGGTAGCTGTTTACCATTTTCCCTCAAGATAAGTACAAGGAGATGTTTTTACATTGCAATTTAGAGAGGTTCCATAGAAACGTGTCCAAATGAAATGACATAAACAAGAATCGATTTTAGTCATCCGGAATGATATATCATCAGTATATGATGCTCATTTTGACCATGATGATAAATACTCAGATTCCCTGAACAGACACATTCCTAATTATAAGACATTTCCCAGCTCTTTCACATATCCAATGATGAGATGGTACATTCAGATCTGTCAGTGTGTTTCTGGAGTATTGTTGTTACTGAGATTCGACTCAAATTTCCATTTAGAATGACATTATAGTCTCAGCTTCCATATCTCTCCTCATTCTGTCCATAGGAATTTTCTTCTCTGCCATAAGAGAGACTGAAACCAAAGTCAAGACAAGTCATTTCACTCGGCAGCCATCTTTGAAACACCTCTCGGGCATGCAAGTGCAGCTCCTATCTCTTTGAATGGGAAAACATCAAATTCTCAAACTGTTCACCAAGTTTACGATACAATTTTCATATTTAAATTCATATCTGTTTCTATAGGAGCCGGAGATTCTAAATGCAGCTGTAGTGACGCAATGACTTTACCAATCGGCGATTGGCTCTTATTTAGAAGGCAGGACTTATTTTGCCATATTGAGCACTGCACTTTTCCCCATTTGAAACAATACGGGTGACGCGTCGTGTGCTCTTCTAAAGTCTTTCCTGAAACACACTATTTTTCATGGCTAATACCACAGCTTGCATGACGCTAACTGTCCCTGACATTGTAATGAGGTGTTATGTTGAGTTTCCTCCTGTATTTGAAGGCTCTTTATTCCACATAACATATATCTTGTGCCTTTCTCTCTCTGACAGTTTAATAGTTGCTCATTCTAAAATGCTGCTGAGAAATAAATAGCTTCTTCATGACTGATATGTCTGAGATTAACTTATTAATTTGACACAATGGCCACTGACAACAGGCCTTCTTAATGGGCTGAAAGGATCCATTGAGAACATCTCAATGGACTTGTTATTGACTATATATATGTATTTATTTCTCTATTAATTTTTACAAGAATGCCCAAAGGCCTTTTCCTCACACTAGAATGTTCTCTCTGTCTGTGGCTCCTGAATAACGTAATAGAAAAACAGTTTCAGCTTTTGGTGCGTTATATGATTTTTTTATGAATGCTCTTTCCAAGGAGCACATGTTAAAGCATTAGTCTGACTTCTGATGATGTGTGTATGCAGTGAGTCATACGATCGGAGCATCAAACTTTCATTAAAGTGATGCAGGCCTGTGTTGCGTCCTACAGCTGCCTACCGTGTGTGTTGTCATGCTTTGTGATCTTCTGAAGAGCGATATTTATAAATAGAGCTAAACATTTTTTTTAGGGTATTTCTTTTCAGAATTTCAGATGGATTCTTAGTGCCTTTCAAGTGTTTTCAAGAACATTCATTACTGCTCAAATACAGAATGAACCCGTGATGAACCTCTATTTATTTTTCAAACAGTCATTGTCTGACAGTCAAGAGTTGTTCAGAAGGGGATAATGGGTTTGTTATTTGTTGCAGTGTTTGCCCTCCCCTCTGTAGTTTTGTCACAGTATGCCCCTAGAAATCATCACATGACAAAGGGGATTCACGTTGTGCGTGAATGTAAATTAGATTCTTATTAAATTCTCACTTGTGTGGTCTGATTACCCTGGAACGTTCAAAGCCTGAAATAAACAAATTAGCCTGGCCACGCTCCAACGTCAACCAACCAATTTTCTGCCCATCAGAGCTGGGAATATTTTGAAGTGATGTGTTGTCAAAGGCGAGACACTTTATGTGGACTCCCTTGCTCTGACCCAGAGCTGACATTGGCATGCTCTGTTGTCCCTGAGTGCTGAAAAGTGCAGATATGCCCATATGTCTTGTGTGTTTACAGCTGTGAAATATGTCCCTGAGGTCTGCTGCATTTGGTAATTAAGAGACTGAGGATATGTTTTATATATATATATATAGAGAGAGAGAGAGCCTCGGATATTGTTGCCTTGAGACTCGTTTTAGCCTGTAGTGTTGTTTGCATTGTAATTTGCAACAAAAAGCCAAGGATCTCATAATGTCACCACCTAGCCTAATAATCTAATCTAATAAACAAGCTGTTGGTTGTTTATTTCCTCCTCTAAATGTGGTCACAAGTATAAAGGATGGGTGGATACATCCTGAAGCATCCATACTTTCGATAATGTTGTTGTTTCAATGGAATCAATCCTGATTTTAACTACTGCAATACTGGAGTTATTTAGGCAAATCTACATGAGACATATTATTATCTATTCATTGATGTGACGATTGTTAAAAATTTATTTACATTAAGTTATTAGATTGACAGTAAAGAGTTAAAAAATTGAGTTCTTTTGAACTTTCTTTTCATCAAACAGTCCTAAAAAATGTATCATGGTTTAAACGCATCAACATTGATAGTATTGATAGTAAGTCAGAATTATTTCTTGAGCATCAAATCACCATATTAGAAGGATAATGTGACACTGAGGACTGGAGTAATGATGCTGAAAATTCAGCTTTACCATGAAATGGATAAATAACCATTTAAAACAAAGTAAAATAGTAGTGTGTTCTTTTAAATTGTAATAATACAAATTAAATGCAGAATGAGAGCTTAAGTGACTTAATAGAATTATCTGAATTTGTTTCAGTGATTCTGGCCTTTTATTTGATGACAAATATTAACATAAACAGATGAACAGATATTATTTGAATAATATAATTTATTTTATTTGAATAATAATGTGTAAATATTATTATTATTATTATTGAATTGTAGCTCAAATTATGCACTTTGATGAACACATAAATCAAGATTGCGTTAAAAAAAGGACATGAACTATAGCATTGTCAAGTTACACACAGGCATTCACATTTTCGTTAGAGTAAAAGTCTAGTCTCCTAGTGGCATTTTACACCAGTAAATGTGCTTGATATGCACTGGATCTGATATTGGATTTCATACTGTGCTGCTGAGCCTTTGGGGTTAAATATGATTAATGGGGAATGATATCCATTGCCAACAGCTCTTATATCCTCTGTTGCTCTACACATTTTGAGTTTCTATGAAGGTCTGAACGTGGGCTTCTCATGCTCTTCCGTACATAAATCAATTTGCTTCAAAGCACAGTTGTCAAACTTGCTGTGCGTGCAAATCAAATGCTTGCCATGCTTGCAAATGCTTGCTGAACTGCCTTTATAAAAATAGCTTTAATAAAGTGGCAGACCTCATTAATCTAGAAGCCCTTTCCCTTTCCAAGAGGAGAAATGTGCTGACTCCAGTCGTGGTTTCATTGACATGTCAAGGTGAGCCCGAGGTGAGTTCTGAAATGGATGAGGGAAACTCGCTCGGATCTGGGATGTTCCTGACGTCCAATTAATGGCCGAGAGGGATGGGCCTGTCTGATTAAACACAATCTTTCAGTGGTATTTCTGTGGATGGTTCGATTTTAGGATGTGGATCCAATGATACAGGATTGGGGACGTGTCCGGCTGAGTATAGGGAAACCAGATGCCAGCTGTCCTTGATACAGAGCTGGCCTCGATCTCTGAAATTTGGAAAAGGACATGAATTACAAAACACTGAGGATGTGGCGGTAGAGCTCCAGCTGTTGTCTAAAATAGGCTCTGTGATCTTCCTCACTGAATGATATTAGATTGTTAGATGTAGGGCAAACTAAAATAGACAAGATGTCAGTGTTCACTAAAGAGGATCTTAAATCTCTTTTGATATATTTTCTTCAGACTAATAAAGCAGAATAGCTTTAATTAATATCAAATATGGGTGTTCATGATAAAAACAAATCTAGTGTAAAACAAGTTTTTTGGAAATGTCGTTTGTATATTTATGATGGTTTCATTTGGTTTTTGAACACTTTTATACCATCTTCAAGAAAAGTTTTCAATTTAATGTGTCTTAAAATGTCATCTGGTGTAACCATCAAGTATAAAGTTATAACCGTTTCCTTACACCTTGAATTCATGTGTACGCATCTTAATCATTCGGGTTTTTTTTTTTTTTTTTTTACTACAACCTGAACTAACCTGGCCTTGTTATAAAAATGATCAGATTTTGCATCACATGACTTTTTTTAAATAATTATAATTACGCCAAACTACGTCAGTTTTCTTTTCAAAATGTTCATTATTTTAATGAATGCTTTTGTCTTTATGAAATCAGTTAAATCACTCTGAAATGTTTGACTTTATTCCCTCAAAATATAATTAATTAATTAAAAACATGCTCGTCATAGAAGATGTTTATTCAGATCATTGTATGCGCGTATGTATAAATTGCATTTTCAACGTGTTTGTGAACAAATTAATAGCATCAGGTCATTGACCCATACAATAATCTTTCTGCATTCATGTCCTCTATCATCATAGTCCAGAACAATTGAGTAACAGGCAGAGAACGCCTGTACAATATAGTTTGTTAGAAGAGCCGAGCTTAGTAGGTCCATCAATTGATCCAGCACATGTCCTTAATGTGAATTTACTTTAAAGCCTTGTTCTGCTCTCGGTCCCAGAGGGGGATCTGTCACCTGTGCCTGCTTTGTAAGCTGCTTGGTGTGCACTTCTCAAATCTTCAAAGTGACCTACATCTCAACCCATTTGGACTATTTGTCTTCTTTGGACTTTAATTTGGCCACAACACCTCTCAAACAAAGGCACGTCCTTTGAAAAAAACAACCTTTCAATGCTGATTTACTGGATTCCCTGGTTGAAAGAATCGTATGTGTCTAATGAGAAGCCAACCATCTTACCCGTAACACTTTCGTTAATCTTTGGAATACAAATGACGATGAGATTTTTGTCCCTCCATTGAAAGTGTATCCACCCAAAAATCTGATGCTTCGAAGCGTTCATAAAAAGATTGTAAAAGAAATCCAAATGAATCGAGCGGTTTAATCCAAGTCTTCTGCATAGACATGATCACTCTGTATGATGAACAGATTTCATTTAGGATTATATTCACATGTTGATCAGTAAATGTACAAATACCATTGAGATTTGGTCAAGGAAGCTTAAGAATGTTTACTTGATGCACGAAAACCAATGAGGTTCATTCTCGTGTTACGCAGCACGTTTGAGCTTCTGTTTATGTTTGCTGATCAATGTTTATATGTGAATAAAAGCCTAAATTAAATCTCTTCATCATATACAGTGTTCATGTCTATTCAGAAGACTTGGATTAAGCTGCTCCATTCATATGAATGACTTTTTACCGTCTCTTTATGAATGCTTTGAAGCATCTAGAGTTTTTGGTGAATAGACTTCGAATGGAGGAACAGAAAACTCACAAAAATATATTCAGTTGTGTTCCAAAGACGATCGAAAGTCTCTCTCTCTCTCTCTCTCTCTCTCTCTCTCTCTCTCTCTCTCTCTCTCTCTCTCTCTCTCTCTCTCTCTCTCTCTCTCTCTCTCTCTCTCTCTCTCTCTCTCTCTCTCTCTCTCTCTCTCTCTCTCTCTCTCTCTCTCTCTCTCTCTCTCTCTCTCTCTCTCTCTCTCTCTCTCTCTCTCTCTCTCTCTCTCTCTCTCTCACTCACTCACTCTTTCACTCACTCACTCACTCACTCACTCACTCTCTCTCACTGTCACTCTCTCTCACAGCTGGAAGTGGTGTCGCGGTTTAACATGTTCCTTTTGCTGTTTCACCACAGGTGTTATCGCCATATTAGTCCCGGAGCTTGACCTCGTAATTTCTCTGGTGGGCTCCGTGAGTAGCAGCGCTCTGGCCCTCATCATTCCTCCCCTGCTTCAGATCATCACCTTCCATAATGAAGACATGAAGCTCTGGGTGATGGTCAAGGACATCGGCATCAGCCTCATTGGCCTAGTGGGCTTTGTGGCGGGGACGTACATCTCCATCCAGGAGATTGTGGCACGGAACGGCAGCAGACACAACAGCACACACCTTCAGCTCCTGTGAATGTTGACAGAGTGACAGATTAAAGGGAGGCCGTACAGAGCCACTGAATATTTTACTCACTACAGGCTTCTTTGATTTCTGATGAATTCCGCTTGGGTGTCCGTAGATGTGCTTTTGTCTTTCAGGTTTTGCATCATGCATCAGGTTTTCTTATCGTATCGAGTTTATAGCTGTTATCCGCTATAAAGAATAATCTCTTTATTGTTTATTTATGTTGTTTACAGTGTTTAAATTAAGCGATCCTCAGTAAGTATTTTTTTTGTCACATTCATTTTTGATTTATTTTTATGGTTTGCGAGTACTGTTTACTCATTCAGCCTTATCAATCGTCTTATTAATATATATATATATATATATATATATATATATTCAACAGATGCCATCTGTGTTTAATCTAGCAGAGAAATCTGAGAAATCTGAAATCCCCAACTGTTTTCCTTATTGCAGTATTATTATTCAAAGAGAATAATCCAGATGTAATTTTTTCAATAACTGCGTATGACCTGATCTCAATCAAGTTGTGCAGTATAGTATAATAGTTTTAAAACAAGCTCTAGATCTCATGATGTTTAGCACCCAAATGACTTAAAGTTCAGGCAAACCAACAGGAGTGTTTTAACTGCAAGTATGTTGAGTAACTTTCATTTTAAAACGTAACACCAGTACGGTTGTGTTAAATGCTTATTACTGAGGTACTTAAATTGTTTTCCAGTTTGTTTGCTTCATATCAATCTGCTGTATATATGTTAGCGACAATGCCAAAGTGTTTGTTGTTGTTGTTGTTGTTTTGTTTTTTTTATAATTGACTGTATCATACACTTGGATTTGTGGTTTCTTTTTTGCCTTATTGTACATATACTGTAAGTATTTTGTCCATGCTCACCTTGTTGAAAATGAACATATTTTAAAACTTTAAACTTGGTGAAATTATGTAAAAATGATATTTAAAAAAGGACATCATATTACTAGTTAATTTATATGTTGATTATCAACATGAGAGTTCGATGGTCCACAAGTTGTTAAATCTGCTGGCTGGTATGTGCTCTGTGGTTAAATTAAAGAACGGGTAGCCTGCCTTGATGTTTATAAGTGTACTGCCTCTTCTTCGGGTGTGACTTTTCTCTCTGCAGCTTTTGTTGTAGGACAGTGGTTTCCAGCCGAGAGTATGCATGCTCCAAGGGAACTTGGAAAGATTTTGTAAATTGAAAATATGTTGAAATACTTCCTGTCTCAAGCCATCTTTTTACAGAGTAACTGTTGGCAATTGTTTCTGGCTGTAAAATGTGGTTTTAGTCGCATTAGTTTTAGATATTTTAGAAAGAGCAACACTTCAGGATTCCTTTATAAAGGTAATGCTTGGTTCCTGTTTTTTAAAGACAGGAAGGGGATTGCATTTGTTGAAAGCTCAGATGAATTCAACAAATGCAGTCATTCCTCCTTTCTCATATGTGCCTGTCTGTGACGTACAGTATACTAGTATGGCAATGAGACTTTGTGTGAGGAAATATGTCTTTGCACTGAGTAATAAAAGGCAGATTCCATCACTGAATATGATTACCATACATGTAGGATTTGTGTGAATTATAGCTTTGTTTATTCATTTATTTAAATTCCATAACCTTTCTTCTAATATGACTTTTGCGCAAACAAATGAGCTGAGAATGTTGATCTCTAATCCACTACTCTTTCATTGAAGTTGCATCATGATTGGGATGATAAAGGCTGTCATCCGCAATACTGTGTCAGAGATTGCAATAATATTGTTTTGTATTTGGGTTGTTTTTCTTCATATTTGTGGACCATGATACAACCGATCCACAATGGCATCTGGGTAATTTGGCTAGCTTCTGCCAAGAGAGGTGAATTTTATGAGTTTTTACAAATAAAAAATGGGAAGCGTGCCTTGACTCATGAGAATGTCACATGGCCTACCAGCTGCAAACAAGTTTAATAAGTAACGCTAATACATACGGCTACACCAAATAATTAAATCATTTATGCTAAAGACACTTAATATAAAGTTGGACAGACTAGCGCAAGTTTCAGTTACCCGGATGAGTGCACAGATATTCAGCATTGCCATAGTCAATGTTGAATATTTGGAAATATCTGGCTCCTGATTGGTGCCATTGACCAATCAGAACCATTCCAGAGAGCCCAATAATAAGCTATTATCTCATGTGTACGTATTTGACCATATATTCAGCATAATTGCCTCCCTGGAAAAATAATTGAATCATGTCCAGCCATAGATGCTACCTGACAGTCTATCTTTTGAGCAAACCCTAAGCAGTGTTGTAGAATACCTATAACTGTGATATGAGCTTTCTGTGAGCTTCAGCATCTTTGTGACGTTTTCCTATTTTGTTCTGAAACCCTGAGGCATAAATCTATCATCTACATGCTATTTGCCCTCGCTGACCCACGAAGCTCTCTCTTAGAGATCTATACTTTACTTCTGCCGAACCTGCTTTGAATGGTTTATGATGACTGGCACACTATGAAGAAAACTGCCCTGGGAAAGGGTTCATTTCTAAGGTGTGTTGACTTGTATTTATTGTTTGTTACACTCTTGAGGTGCTGAAAACAGCAAATGTTTTGCCAAGCATGTTATTTTGGTGTTCATATGAAATCAACCACATATCAGAAAAGGTTTCTTTACTTCTAAGTCAAACACTGCTTCCTTTGTCCACAGTGCAGTGAATATTTCTTATATTTTCTTATGTTGCACTGTTAGGCACAGTGATCAAATTTTATTAGGACGTATATTATTAAACATAGCACTGAGAATGAATGCACAGCTCAGATTCCAATGGCATTCATAAGAATGTCTACATATAAAAATATGATTGTTTAATAAATATTTGATCAGAAAAATGTGCATAGTGGGGATTTCAAATAACACAGCATTCCACTTATGATTTCCAACCACCTTAATATGCAAAAACACAAATATTTGTAGGATGCATGGAAGTGATTTCCATTGCAACACTCAGGAAAACGCAATATTTCTGTTGCATTTTTTGCAACATTCAAGTTCATGAATCTATTGTGAACTGATAAACTGCTTTAACTTCACACTTGTAATCTATTTTCTTCATTTTAGCCAGAAAAAAGCAATAATATGATTTTGTAATAATATATAATTTTTATCAGTTAATTTGTATTAATATATTTGTGTAAAATAATTTAGAATACATCAAACATTTTTTTTTTGCAATTGAGGTATCATATAATAAAGTAATTTGATTTAGCATAACCCTATTCCTTCAGCAACAATATGCTCTCAAATGTTATCTATCAATATCTCAGATATCCTACATCCTCTTAAAATTTATATTAATTCATTCATAACACAGATATATTTTCTTATTAAAAAAATAATGACCAAGTCTCTCCAAATATGGGACTTCTGTCACCCTAATAAAATGTATATAATTAAGTTAATTAAATTGAGGTTAAAAGATATGTACATTTAAGTTTAATCATAAACTTAAATATAGCCTGAAAATTATCTCATCATGCCTCCTAATAACTCGTTCAACATGCTCCATTAGCACTTTAAATATTCACTAATTGTTTTGTTAGATCTTTCTACAATGTAATCAAATATTTAACATATAAATGAGACACCATGATCAGGACAATAATGCTGAAATTAAAAATCACATAACATGTTTAAAAGAAAAAAAATGTTTTTTTTTAAATGTATTACATTTAAACATGACATTTTTAGGCATTTGAATTTTCTACTAAATCGATTTTAAATCAAATCAAGCAATATTTTAATTAAAATAGTATTTCAAATAAACATTATCAGAGGTTTTGCTTAGTTTTGGGGCACCATCTTTTACATTTAGATGCCAATTCAATATTTAAATAAGAACTTAGATGATAATATAAACAAGAAACTCAAGTTCAAACTGTGCAAATGTAAGCATGTACATACAGCGAGTCAAAATATGTTCATATTTGGTCTAACAAGATTCAAACAATACAAAATATTCAAATGACAAAAGATGCATCATTGACTTTTGAAAACCTTTTGAATAACTAACGAATTTTAAGAATGACACAGTGCTTGTCTCATTGTGCATAACTCAACAATTAAACTTGAATATAGCAAGTACAATCCTTTTATACTCTTTTCGAAAGTTGTGGTTTAGCACTCCATATATAACACCATTTAGGCAGCTGTTGAAGTATGCCATGAAGTAGCTGGCTGTGAAGAGCCATTCTGGTATATCTTGACCCAGTCTAGGGTGGATCGCGACCGCCAGGCCTATAAGGTTCAACGGAGCCCAGCAGACAGCGAACAGCACAAACACCACAAACATGGTGAGAAAGTTCCGGAAGTCATGAGGCTTGATCTTGGGCCGACTGTCGGGCTTGACCCGTCTGCGGACCTGTATGACGAGGATCCAGATGCGCAGGTAGCAGTATGTGACGATGCCGATGGGCAGAATGAAGTGTACCACCACCACAGTAATGGTGTAAAGCGAGCTCACTGATTGGGCGAAGGTGCACGAGTAGACGCGTGGGTCGTACTGCAGAGACTCCACAAACCAATTTGGGATGATTGCCAGGACAGTCAGCGCCCAGACCACCACCACGTAGCATACTGTATTCTTGTTGGAGAAGAACTTGTCGTACTTAAGGCTGTGGCAGATATAGCAGTAGCGGTTGATGGCGATCCCTGTGATGTTGAAAATAGAGCCGATAACGCTGAGCCCCATGAGGAAGCCACTGATCTGGCAGTGAATATCCCCAGCGATCCAGTGGTCATGGAAGATGGCTGTTAGGACGAGTGGGTATGGGTAGATGGCTACTACCAGGTCTGCTATTGCCAAACTCACCACAAATGCGTTACCTGTAAGGACGAGAGAAAAAGATCACTGAAAACAGGGTGTGCAGATATTTCGTGAGGAGATTTCTTTTCTTTCTCTTCTAGAATATCACAAATAGGCCAAGAAAACAAACTCAAGCATAGAAGGAAATCACTAGACAACACGTTGTAAATGTGCCTTCAAAAAACAGATAGCTAGCTATAAACAGTTGCTTCACGGTTATGCAAGATTCAACCTGATCTCGTGAGAAAACGCAACTGGTGGCAATTTCAAATGAATTCGCACAATGTTATTTGCACAACGGGGTTTTAGCAGATCATGTGAAATCAAATGAATGAGAGAATTCATTCTAATTAGCCAACAATTTGCCAAAACATTATGATTAGTCAAAAGAGAGTGTTGGCAATATCATATCCCCCTCAAAATCCTATATTCTCGATTCCACCTAATCCCCAATTCCTGCAAAAACATAGTGTGCAATTATGATATCTTGTTTTAGCTATTAAAAAGAGCTTTTTTAGTGCTTTGTTAAGCTAGTAGGCAAACGCTCTAAAAAGTTAAATGTAAAATTTGACCATTTTTAGGTTTACTAATGTTTTCATCCATCCACTCTCCAAAACACTTGTCCTTTGTTAAGCCGTGGGTATAATGTGATGTGATGTGTAATTTAAAAGCATCAATCTCATGATTAAGAATAAATACACCGTAAAGTGGTTTCTATTATTTCTAATCTGAATAAATATGCATTTAAAATGGTCTCAGTCATTGGATCCTGTGTAATAGGATCTTGCGTGACACTGCCATGACAGTAGAAGAAGACAATGTGCACTACTTCTCGCTATAGCGCCCATTGTGGAAACACTAAAAATGCAAGGATTGTCAGTTTTTTTTGTATAGTGTTTTTTACAATCCATGTTGTTTTAAAGCCATGTTAGCATGGTTGCGAGTTTTGCGCACTTCCCCATCTGGATCCAAAAAGCCTTAAAGTCAGATTTTTTAATTGGAAAAACATTCTGAATAATTTGCTACAAGGCATGATTGGCTCAAGCTCAAAAAAGAAGTAAGCATCCGTGAACAAAGATAGCAGATTTCAAATTGCGTATTCATGCCATTGAGATTATTTTATCCAGGTGTTAGACACATTTCAACATGCAATGACTCAAGCATCAAGTATTTGCATTCATATACTAGCTTAGTGTACGTTTCAGGCCTGACTGTAATGCAATAAAGGAACGGCAGAACACCTGACTGAACACGTGAAAAGAGCTTGTAATCATGCCAATCATCTAATTTAGCATTAACAGTCTTACGCTGGGATGGTAAAATCTCTCGTTGGCCTCTGTTGTGCGACTGAAATTAACAGTCATGTCACCTTCCATGTGTGGATTATCATTCTTTACTTTGCACGAACTTCAAAACCCAATCTGTGTGATAAGCCCAAAACAAATAGAAGTGCTTGAAATGAGTCACAAACAAACCTTATGTGCAGTAAATATCAATATCAAACTATGTGTAGACAAATCCAGGGCTTTCAAACACTGACCTACACGGTATAATTGGATCTTGAAATGTTTGAGCAATGTCTTCATTCTCCATTACACTGTAGCTCATGTATAAAGATGGTACACATTATAAGACCAATTATTGGCCTTTCTTCATCAATTTCTGATTTACAGCATCACCAATGAAATTGTTTTATTTTGAATTTCAATATCTATTTAAAAGGCACCTTTCAACACTCCATGGAATTAGATGCTCCATTAAACAAGTGCTGCATTGACTTCTGCATCCACATCTGTGAATGGAGGCAATTAATTTAATTATTTGAATTGCTAAGCCCGCCTCACATCTATGCTAATCTCCCACGTGTCTGCAGGGCTCGTACGTGAACAATGCAGTTATTGCAAATGATTTGAACCCTCCTATGCCGGTATCATATTTAATATTTTCAAGAATTTAGTTTACTTTCAGGTGTTTTCTAAATTGCTCAAACCAGACTGCCATATCTTTTGCTTGTCAACTAAATCAATCAGTAAATAATGAGAGCAGTATTTGTTACTGTATTTGCCACAACTGTGTTTCATATTGAGGTAGAGCTCAGTTTTCTGAACATGTTAATGGTGCTTCTCCTCAGTCATCACAGTGCAGAAATTGGAGACAGGTTTGCATGATTGACTCCAGATATTCAGATCCAGTAGTGTGGAAAAGTGTCTGTAGTTACAAAGTTGTTAAATGATATGAAGACGCAATGAAGTACTTTAATTCTGGTTTTGTGGGTTTGTTCACGTTTTTCTGTGTTGCACAGGTAGCACTAACACAATTACTTCACAGATCAGCTTGTCTTGCTCAACAGATATAGGTGATGTCAGGACACATGTACAGTCATGCCTACAAGCTGTCATTCTGAAACAAGCTTGCAGCGTTGTTCTGCGAGTTCAGTTAGGAGATCAAAGTAGTAGACTTTTTACTGATGGATGTGTGTGATTTTTGATGGACTGGATTGTTCTTCATATGAACTCTGCTGTCGTGAAGGTACTTTCTGTGGTCCATGTTGGCTTTTTCTCCATTCCTGATGGAGTTTGGATTCCTTGCCACAGTTACCTTTTGCTTGCTCTTTGTCTTGATTTAAAATACACTTCATATTCAGTACTATTATCAATTTTACTGTACTGACACTGTCGAATGAGAAAAAAACTTGCGAAAAAAAACTTGAACTGAATAGATTTGATGATGACACTCTTGTCTTCTGTACAGCTTCTTTACAGCTCAGATTGAATTTGTTTAATAATTGATGCATTTTGCAACATTGACCCTATTATTGAACTGAACTGGATCAACGTTGAACTGACTTAGGCTGAATAACAATACTGTTGTCTTGTCTACAGTAGCTGAATTGAACTTGTTTTAAAATGTATGACCTTTACTTTATTGAACTGAACTGAATCAACACTCAACTGAATGACACCTCTGTCTTTTTAGAGCTTCTTTACAGCAGTATTTGCATTTGTCTTATATTAAAATGTGCATCATTGATTCTGTTATTATCCTGTTTGTTACTGTGAAGCTGCTTTGAAACAATCTGGGGTGTGTTTCCCATACAACGACGCAAATCACTGTTTATATGAACATGTCATTTGAACCACGTTAGTTCAACAATGTAGGACTGTTGTTAATGGCATCATTTGCAGGTGGTGGAGTAATAACTTCTGCTAATTAATCGATTCAAGATTGCAGTTTCATGCTATGAGTTAGACAGACGTCAGTCACCGAGCACCGCAACCGAAACAGCAACCGTCTGTTTCATGACAGAACTTGGTATTTAATTTATATAAACAGTAGAAGGCGGTTAATTTTTAAATTATTTAAATGATTAATACTTCATGCTCCGCGATTCCCTTATGCATTCATGCTCATGCGCACTCTTCAAAAACAGTGCTGATTGTAGACACACTAAAATGTATTTGAAGAGAGCTACGAGAGTTGTTTGTTGGAACTATGGTTTCGGGAAACACCAAATCGTTCAACTGCTGGTAGCGACAGAACTTGAGACCATAGCTAGCTAATAATATTTTTGGGAAACGCACCTGTCTGCTATTCAAATAAATATGACGACTTCAATGTCACAAGAATGGAGGTCAAGAAAATTTAAAAATTGTGGGCTATAAATACATTTTTGCCTATTGATGAAAATGGAAATGGGACACAAATTGAATTTTGTCACTTGTGCGTGACTCAGTCTGAAATGTCAGGACCTGTGATGGAATAAATCATCACATTTATCACATATTAGCTTTGATCCAGATCCACTATCTGTAATGGATCTACCCTCACTGTGCATCAAGTAGAAAGTACAGCTTCACCTATAAGTGTTTAAACTGAAAACACATTTAAAGACATAGCCTACATAGAGCTATATAGTGCCTTATAGAGAGTATTGTCTGGTCACTGCTAAACACTGCAACATTTTCTATACCAAAAATATTTTTTTACACTTTCACATTTTCAAGTTTTTCTTACAAGAAAAAAAAAACATTTCCTAGTAGTGCAAGACAAATAAACAATATATAATAAGTGTTCCCATACACAGCTCTGCTTCTCAAGTAAATGTATCTTGTTTTAAGGATGTTTCGATATTTTTCACTGATCGTGTTGAGAATACTGATACAAGAAAATGTTGTTTTGCAGTGTACTTATGTCAAGGCTACGAAAGAAAAAAAGAGAGAGAAGGGATTCACCAATAGATCATATGAGGCTCAAGTAATGTGATGGTATCTCTAAACAAACACACACACCACATTGCAGCAAAACACTAGAGCTCTAATTACTGAGGGTGTTTGTACAGCAGTTCATGAACCCCTCTCTCACTGCCAAATCCTGCATTAAAATGGTGTTAATGGCTTCATAGAGGAAACATTGACAATACAAACCACAGTTTGTTTAGTATTATTCCTTCAGGGTGTCTAATCAACACAAATAAACATCACATAAAATGATATTTCTGTCTGGAACAATTGCATTAGCCAGATAATTATAAGATATGTGTCTGGTTAGCAGGTACCTCAGTTTCAAGCTCTGTTTGAAACTTTATTTCTCATTAGAAAAGATCATCAAAAGTGTCTCATTGGTTGTATCTTTTAAAGGTCAATCATTAGTTTGCTCAGACAAAATGACTGCACATTAGAAACACAAATTTTAAATCTCCTAAGGAAAAGGTCAGGCTGTGCTGTTCATGAGATAAGACCAGTGGCCGGAGGTAGATTGAGATGTTGCAACTCGCGCCACAGGCTAAAACTGAGAATAGCAGAGGAGCGAGCAGAGGCATCCATAGAGCAGCTGCTAATACCACCATACTTTTGTCTTTTCAGTTTGACGCCTCATGTGATCATAATGGTCTGGAAATCATTGATGAGGCGATTACTCTGTGTCTGAATCTTTAAAAACAAAAGAATGAGAGATAACTGATAGTCAGTTATTGGTACTTTAATATCGGGTCAGTAAATAAATATCACCATTTGGCAATGGGAAATGATGGTGATCACAGTTTGTTGTGCAAATTGTTGTTTGCATAATTAATCGTTTTTCAGCCGTTCATTTTCAATTAAATTTAACAGTTAAACAGCCAAAACAATGATGAAAAGTTGTGAAAATTTAGCTCGCAAAACAATTGTGCATAAGAATTATTAGTATTGCATTAATATTATTATTAACCTATGATTGTTGTTGATGTTAGTAGTAGTAGTAGTATTAAGAAGGAGTTGAAAAAGATTAATTAACAATAACAACTCTGCTGGAAAACCTTATCATTATTTTTAAGAAGAAGAAGAAAATTAAAAAGATGAAAATAATAACTGCAGGGGTAAAAGCCATTTGGTTTGCTGGTCTGGTCAGACTGCTCTGTTGTCTTGTTTTAGAGGGGTTTGAAATAAAATTTGCTTATTTATTTGTAACTCTGTCAGAAATAAACCCATTTTTTTAATTCTGTTCTGTTCTTGATCGATCAGAGATATCAGTCGATCTCTAACAATGTTACTTAAAAAGCGTATTGTCAATAAAACACAAATAAATTAACTAAATGATATAGATGAAGACATTTACCTGCCTTCCTGAGCTTTCTGTTTCTGAAGACTGATACAATGACCAACAGGTTGCCCAGAACATCTACTATAATAGTAGTGATCAGAACACTGGAGAGTAAAGTCACCACCCAGGGGAAAGAGAGGTACTTGCTTTCCCGATTTCCTGTCGAAATGTTTCTCAAAGGGTCGTCCGTTCCCTCCACCATCCTCAATTCATCATTACAGGGCAGTGGTGAGGGGTCCAGTCCTCCGTGCCACGGGGATCTTCCGCGTAACGGGCGCATCCAGACACCGAGCTGCTGCGGGTGGTGCTCCAGTTCAGCTGTGGGCTCTTACAACTGCCATAAAAGGATTTCGACTTGATAAAATGGGAAGCAGTTATTAATTCGTGAATCAAAGAAAAATAGTTCCGTGCGGCGATTCAGACTTGTTTTTAGACATACAATCCTGCTTGACAAGCGGAGGGACATTTGTAATCCAGCGTCTCTTTGGTCGATCATGATAGGCTACTTTATGAAGCGCGCTGGTGCTTGTCAAGATGCCCATTCATAAATCTGATTCATGTGCACAGGAAATAAGTCGTGTTCATTCGTTCACTTCTCGTGCGTCACTCATTCACAACGCTGCCTCCAAGAAAACCACCAATAAATAAATAGGCTACAAGAGTGGACAAACACCTCCCAAACTTCAAAAGTTCTCACATTGTCAGACGCAGTTGGAGATCCAGAGACCTGTCAGATTTATATCCGCATGTGCTCTGACTTGTGTTGCCTGTGTGTGAAGTTGGATGCTGCTGAGGATGCTCGTGTTGATAATGTGAGGGCAGCTGGTGACTCCAGCCTGGAGAGCGTAAGATCACTGTCGTGTCCCAATTAGCAAGTACACGAGAGAACACTATAACCACAATGCGATTTATGGAGGAGCTTTATGGTCTGACCCTTAAAGCTGCCCTCAAAAATGTTAAAAACGAAGGTATGTTGGGGGTCTTTTCTTGGAAGCCCATTTCAACCACATACAAAATATAAATCTTAACCCTCTGGTGTCGTTCGGTCATTTTAGACAAAACAAAAAAATGTGAAACCTCAGTGATTTTTTCTGGCAGTCACTATGTAAAAAAAACTGACTTGATTCGAAAAAGCTAATGGTCGTTAAAAAAAAGTCATATTGCAACCTTGCAGGGTGACACTGTAAAATATCAAGAGTGCAAAATAGACCCACTCGACCCACCCCCAAACATACATGAATGGGTGTGACTGAAACACAAAGTAAGGTTTTGCAAATGTGTGAAATAAAATCAATAATTCAGCCACAATGCAAAAAAAAAAAAAAAAACAGCAAGGAAGGAATTACACTCTAAAACATCAAGAGTATGACACTTACACACACACACACAACACTATACACACATAAATGAACTGGTCTGGCTGTAACAAGAAAAATTGAGCCAGAAGACTCAAGTAAGAGGTTGATAGAAGATTGATTAAGCTCTGATAAAAGAATTCCTTTTCAATTTGTTAAATTTGTATTGCATGTTTGACTGTAGTAAAATGAATGGAAAAACTGAAACTTCAAATCAATATTTCAAACAACAAATATCTAAACCTTGACAAAAAGTAGTCTTTGAGAATTTCTAAATATATATCAAAATTCACA
Organism: Meda fulgida; assembly: GCA_030578275.1. NCBI lineage: Eukaryota > Metazoa > Chordata > Actinopteri > Cypriniformes > Leuciscidae > Meda > Meda fulgida. Next base: position 13,648,593 of record CM060629.1, read on the forward strand.
AACTAATAAAAGTTAGTTTTTATGTAAAAAAAAATCTATACACAAGCCTCTTTTTATAGAGCTATATTATATTAATCTAGTGTGCACCATGGTATTTTAAGTTTTTCCTTTGTTTTACTCCAACCAGATGACACTAATCTGCCTTCAAAGATTTGATTTTAAAGGCCTTGTCTCTTTTTTAACAAATCGAAATAAGTGTATTATTTTCAATGGGGAAAAAATACGATTGTCAATAATTGTCAAAATTACGAAAAAACATTTTGTGCCATCATTTTGAATATTTATGTCATAAAAATTACTTAATATGTTTGACGTTATGCCATAATTTGTCATAATTTCGACTTTTTATGCCATAATTATACCTTTTTATGTCATAATTTCAACTATGTCATAATTGGGATTTACAAAAGCATGATTTGTATTTTATGTAAAGAAACAGGACACAATTTAGCAAAAGCAGTGCAATTCCTTGCTTTATTTCATTGACTTTTGTTTTGACATTTCAGAAATGCAAACATCATCCAGTGATTGTTCCATTACACAGGTGTCATTTTGAAAGATGCATTGAAAACTTGTAACCTCACTTCATTCATCAAAACAAATATGCAAAATGTTTATGTCAGCCCTCTATGTCAGCTATTTTAGTGATGGTGAATATTATAGGTTTTTCCTATGAGGGTGGCTACTCTCTTCTTTGAGCTATAAGATGAAAAGTAAATGTGTGAATTATGAGGTTTGAAGTTTTTTGTGTTAATATTCTAATAAATGAGTTTCTTGTGATATACTGTAAAGATTATTTTCAGTTTTGGTTTCATTTTCACTGTTCTGTTCCTGTTTTGCCTTCCTTAGTTATGCAGTTAGTTTCCCTGATTGTTAATCAGTTCACACACCTGTTCCGTCATACCTCTGACAACTATGCAAGAATTGTACCTTAATATAACAGCTTCAAAGTAATTTCGGTGGTAAACAGAATCATAGTAGGGCGAATCATCCTGGTAGTAAAGCTTGGGGGGGACGCCGCTGGAAAAACCGAGAAAAAAGGAACGCAAGTTTGAGAGGAGCGCCCCCGACAAATCTCGCGAGAATTACGACATGCTTTACTGCAACGACATCACACACATCAACAACATAAAGCACGAAGACACTTGCGCGCATTTTAGACGTGATACTCGACGATGGAAAAAGCAAAGAAAACGCGGTCGGAAGAGACTAGGAAAAGGAAAAGAGAATCTGACCGCGTGAGGAACCGGACAAGAGTCCCACTCGGTCGGTCTTTCACTCGTTGGCGCGAGCTAAAAAGCGGCACTGGGTGATGCTGACCTGGCGATCTTGTTGATGGACTAGTAAGTAAATCTCGTATTTGTAAACTAGTTTGCGTTCTATGTTGTATGTTGTTGTGCTTGCTTGTCTGCCATTTTTTTTACGATGCTGTTCATTCTTCCATTGTTGATAATTAAAGCAGTCCAATAATTTCCACATGTCTGGCTAGCTTTCAATTAAGTTACCAGCTCTTACGTTTTTCCCGTTATGTTTTATTGCCTAGCTTGCCACACAAGCTAGTTTGCCAGCTGAACTCAGGTGTTGTGAGGTGTAACGTTAGCTAGCTGCTATACACCTTATTTTTAACAGAAATACGGACATAGACAGTTGACGGGTTTTTTGTGCTCGACTTCCGGTCAGGCACTTCCGGTCACTGTCTAGCTAACTTACTTTTCACCGTAGCGGTTAATCAAAGTCTCCGTAACAAATAACTCATCGTTATGGCTTCGAGGAAACCCGGGATTGTTTGTGCAGTTAGAGGTTGTCATAATAACTGGTACAAAAGAAAGATTTACTTGGAGCAGGAGTGTTTTAATCATCGATCGCGTACGAGAGCTGAATGTGGATGTGAGGCGCTCTACGACCCGCCAAAGAACGAGGAATCCCTTCGCCTGTGGTTAAAAGCTTTAAATTTGAAGAAACCACCAAAGCTACCGTATGTTTGTTCTTTTCATTTCGTGGACACAAGACCTACAGAAGACCACCCGATACCAGAAAAGTGGCTGGGCTACAAAGTCCCAATAAAAACAAAAAGGAGACGTGTCCAGAGGTTAGCAGACACAGGTAATGTTAACTCTTGTTAGTTCTCAGTTTGTCTTGACAGTTAATATATGGTCTCACATAAAGCCAACTGTCTTTTAAGTTTGTATATTTATCCATTGTGCATCAATTAAAAAAAGTTACATAGAGGACAAAAATATCCGTGTCAAAAAACTGTCATAAAAATGTTAAGCTTGCACAGACTTAAGTTTGGTATCATTTTAAAGACCCGTGGCAGATTATTGCTGAAGTAAAAAAAATTATAATTACATTTAGTTATATAAGGTATGTTTTATGTTGTTTGCTAAACTGGGCTTATGTGGTCTTATGTTTGGCAGATGACAGCCACTGTAATGAAGAGGCTGACCAGACCGTTCCATGGTCAGAGTCACCTACGCATAAAGATGCTGACACTCAGTGGGAGGTTCCGGCAATGATGGATCACACCTACATATTAGGAGAAAAGATGAAGGATGTATGCGACAGAGAAACACAATGTGGTGGAGAAGTACCCCTTGCCCATGCCATCCTGAAGAATGACACTAGCTGTGTGTTGTACACAGGCCTTTCTCTCAGTGCCTTTTTTGATCATGTTAAATATCTGGAACAGTTCTATAAAGCAAACTTTAAGATGCACAAAATAGATCAAATATTGATGACCATGATGAAACTCAAGTTGAATCTACTCCAGGGTGATCTTGCCGAACCCATCAACTTGGCACACAAAATGGACAAAATCCTCAGAATCTGTGCGGCCCTTGTAAACATGCAGGGGGAAAATCATCCACGAGGATGCTGATTGAGCATGAAAGTTTACCTGTCAAAAAGATCCTGACTTCTCTAGCTTAATATTTGTAAATAATTATTTGACAGCCTGCAGTGCCTTGATTGTATTTTTGTATCTTGAATCATTTTCACATATGATTTTTCTTTAACGTTCTATTTTTCAGGTATCTCTATTCTGCACTGCTGATTAGTTATTTTACAGTAAACTGTAAAGCAATGGAATTCTAATACACAAGAATGTGTTTTGGATCAGGTTTTATACTAAAAAGTTTGTTTGGCACCTTCATGTTTTCAATTTTGTAATGACTTTTCAAGTATTGTATAATAACAACTTATTTTTAGACTATTTAATTGTTTACAGATACAAAAACATGATATTTAACTTGTGTCCAACTAAAATGTGTATTAACATTTTCTATCTGTTTTAATTTGAATTGTTGTATGTAGTCATATTTTGATTTTTTGTTGTCCTAACCACATGTAAATAACTAAAAAAGAAGACAAGGAGGCAAGAAGATACAGTATTTCACTAATGGAATTTATTAACTCATGTCATTTGTTTGCATTGAATGTAATTACAATTATTCACTTTTAAATTGGTAAAACAACAAATAAATTTTGTTGTATTATATATACATTATATTAAATTTAATGTATTATACATATTAATTATAATCACAATGTGGCGAACAGGACGGCCGAGGGACGTGAGAGAACGGCGCGAGGCCGGTGGTGCGATTGCTAATGAGCAACACCTGTGAAGCAGACCTGTCTCGCATCTCTCACGGAGGAGCGGAAGCATAAAGGAGGAGCGACGACGTTGATGATCGAGAGAGGAACAGGCCTGTATTTTAGTTGTTTTGTTTTGGGCTCGCTTTAAATGGTACCACCTCTGTTGAGGTTCCAAGCGTACCGTACCGATACTAAAATGTGACGTAAAAACACTACAGATCACTGATTGGTCAGATAGACATAATCGTCACTACCAGCGTCATTGTATTTGCAAGACATCAAACCCGCTAGATTTAAATAGCCAGTAACAGCCACCGCTGTGGCACCTGTTTTAAAACTACTTGCTGGACTTGCTTGAAGAAAAAAAAAAATTCCAAAAAAGATTTGGAATCGTGGTCAGTGGACGAGAAGTGCAGACGTTCCTCTTGTTGGTTGCCGAGGAGCGGATAAACTATAACGATCAGTCATAATCCCACCCACTTTGAAGCGATACTAACTGCAGTGGAAAAGCAACTGAGCTAAAGCGAACAGAGCCGTGCCGCGCCGAGCCGAGTCGTACCACGCAGTGGAAAAGCGAAGCGAGCCGAACCGCGCTGCGCCGAGCCGAACCATACTGAGCCGTACCGAGCCGTACCATGCAGTGGAAAAGCGCCATTAATTGCGCTGTGTCCCTGAGTTCCAGTGGTGCTGCTCATCTGTGCAGGACAATCCAGTCAGACCTTTAGACACTGCAAACTGCACCTTTAACAAAGTTTAAATAGAACAGTTACATATTTTTTATAAATTGCAGTCCTTAGTGTCACAATACTTATATAGAAAATATGGACAGTTTATGGTGACAACTATAAACTGTCCATATTTTAAACTATCCTTGATGATGCATTTACCCAAATTGCCATTTGAGATTAAACTGATATGAATTAGAATTGGTATACTTACCTACACAGAAAGGAGGTGATTAACCAAAATGTGGTGTGCTGACAGAATATTACCTTTACCCAAACTTGGACGACCTTACCTTAATCCAAGCAGGATCAGTGAACAAGAAATTAGACTTTTTCTTATCTGGAAAAGGTGCACAATCTGTTGATTAAAAAGGAAAAATGTTAGTCATATACTAAATTTTATTTCCCAAATGCCTTAGAAGCCAAAGTTTTCATCAGCTCTTCTATCTGATACCCAAACAGTACAAATAAAATAGAAAAGTTTATTTATATTTTATTTGTACTGTTTGGGTATCAGATGCTTCAATGTAACAAATGTGACAAACTTGCATCAAGAGCTCTGTGAGTACACATCAGATTGGTACAATGTGTCAAACTTCAAGCCTACACATTATGAGGTAGGTAACATCAGTTAACATTTAGATATCAAATTGTAATGTTAGTTAAATCCCAAATATTTAGCACAGCTATCTATGTAAAATATGACTAGCAATCTAATCACAACAAGGCAACAGCTAGTGTGTTATGGCACTGAACTATATAGACTGTATATAAAACAGACAACTGAACAGACAATTCATTAGCATACCTTCCATAAGATCGCCGCTGCGTGACTGCAGGACTTCCCCTGACCCACGACACAGGAGCATCCGGCCGTCTCAATAGTGCCGGTTGAGGTAGTCAGGATCCATGCAGAGTGAACGTCAAACTTGCTTTGGCTTGGTTGGACATTAGCCTTCATGAATACCAGGTCATCGATGTTGTTATTGATAAACACCTTGCCAACTTTTCCACTGTGGAGGTACTGATAGGCCTCTGTACTTTTGTAATTGCGCATTGTAGACCCATCCTCACCAAGTGACAACACAAAGTAATTAAATATGTCCTCGTACGTTATATTTGGCCACTTCTTCATGTCATCCTCCCACTCGTGAATCGTTTGAGGGTGTGGCACTGACCTGCCATTTCGATTGTTTAGCGATTTTTGGAAATGTTCCCACGACATAGTTCACCAATTTAGTTCAGCTAACGTTAGTTAGCCCAGGGAAGCGAAGAAACGGAAGTGCCACACAAAAACCGAAAGTTGGACCCATATTTACTTCCGCGTTCGAAAATAAGGCGACGTAATGTTAGTCCTTTGTCTGGTTCCAATTTCTTGTGGTGTGTGTACTGTGCTGTGGCAAGCTCCCCCAGCACTTGTCAGCGTTATCATGGAGACGGAGTGGATCCAATTGCCAGGAGGCGGAGTCAGGGAATGAGAGCCACCTGAGAGCCATCAGGAGAAGAGGATATAAGCGCAACAGAAAGAAGCTTAGGGGGAGACGAGATATCCCAAGACCAGACTAACGTTTTCTCTGGTTCTTTTCTCCTGTAGGCTCCAGTGATCTTTAAGGAACCCAGGCTGCAGTTCACCAGCAAGTTGTCACGCTTTCACCACCTCACTGAAGCCTCAGCTTTCCTGAACTTTGGAGCTCTTGCATTAACTCCCACCTTTTGTTTGTCACTCAATAAAGGCCCCATAGGGGTAATTTCACCACGCATTGAGTCTGGCCCTCTTTTCTCCTGCCACAACTGGTGGAGAATGCGGGCAAGTGAGAATTGAGGACAGATTCTGACGTGGGTTTTTTTTTTTTGTTTGTTTGTTTTTTCACTTTCTCTCTCATCATCCTACAGGCCCGGCTCTCTCACATTCTATATCTGTTGCAATATGGAGGACATATTGTGCCAGCTGGCAGAAGTCTCACTACGCCAGCAAAGGTTTGCAGAGGAGCTGGCTTCACGGCAGGCAATGGCGGAAAATGCGATTGAACAGATCCACCTCGAGGCCGCCCAGCGAACACCACTCCCCAATACCCGAGCCACAGCTAACCAACTGCTCACCAAATTAACAGATCTTGATGACGTAGAGGCCTACTTCCACACGTTCGAAATAGTGGCTGAGAGGGAGGGATGGGACGAGACAGAGTGGGCAGGAATTATTGCGCCCTTTCTAACAGGGGAAGCGCAACGTGCCTACTATTCGTTATCCCCAGCTTCGGCTACAGATTATGCAGCGCTAAAGCAGGAGATATTGGCTCGGGTGGGGCTTTCACCGGTGTGTGCAGGACAGCGTTTCATCGACTGGGTGTATGACCCTCGTTCCCCGGTTCGAGTACAGGCGGCTCAACTTTCCAGGTTAGCCCATCTATGGCTTCTCACGGGCCAACCCACTGCATTACAAGTCGCCGAAAAAGTGGTAGTAGACAAGCTGCTTCGATCTCTTCCCCGAGTACACCGGAAGGCTGTGGGGATGCGAAATCCAGAGTCACTGAGTGAATTGGTTCAAGCGGTAGAATTAGCGGAGGCGACCCAAGCACGGGACATCGGAGAGAGAGCCGGAGGATTTCCCCGGAGGGTGCAGAGTGACAGACGACTGCTAGAGGGCACCCTTAGGCCAGTAGGCAGACCAGTCATGACAGGGCCACGCGATGAGCCAATGCCCACTGATCCAAACCCACCAGAAGTGCGAGCGTGGCTGGCAGGTTGTATTGTGCACCGTGCTATACCCTCTGGGGCACCGGAAAGGAGAGTGAGGATTGATGGGCACCCAGTGAAGGCGTTATTGGATTCCGGCAGTTCAGTGAGCCTAGCTCGTCCAGATGTTGTACCAACGAAAGGCAGAGGTAGAACTGTGATGCCCATCATCTGTGTGCATGGGACACCTGGTATGTCCCAGCCTGTATGGTTACCATTGACACAGACCCCGGAAGCTGGCAGATGGATGTGGGGATAGTACAGGATCTGCCAGTACCCCTCCTGCTGGGTCGCGACTGGCCTGGATTCGACCGCCTTCTGTCAAACACAATGCAGTCTACCAGACGGCGCCGACAATATAAAGGAATAACAAAGAGGGATGCTCCGCAACAGCCAGTGATGCTCGCCACCGACAGTGAACAAGAGGGTGAGTCACGTGCCTCCCAGTTAAATGTGTACTCTGATCTGTTTCAACAGGTAACAGCAGGTGGTTCGTTTGGCAGAGAGCAGAGAGAAGACGAGCGCCTTAAGAACTGTTGGGATCAGGTCAGAGTAATTAATGGAGAAGAGCGTCTACCCCAGCCTCATCCCATGCCACACTTCATTGTGGAAAATGGTCTGCTCTACTGCGTGGCAATCAGGAGGGGTGATGAAAAGCGTCTATTGGTGTTGCCGCGTGCCAAGGCGTAAATGGTCCTGACGCTGGCCCACTCTCATCCATTGGCGGGCCATCTGGGTCCTGAGAACAATCTCCAGCGGGTCAGGGATCGGTTCCACTGGCCAGGAGTAAATGCAGACGTGAGACGTTTCTGCAGAAGTTGCGAGGTATGTCAACGCACCTCCCCACAGAAACCTCCCACCAGCCCCCTGATCCCGCTGCCCATTATAGAGATGCCCTTTGAACGTATCGGGATGGACCTAGTGGGTCCGTTGCCAAAATCAGCCCGGGGGCATGAACACATCTTGGTCATAATGGATTATGCCACCCGGTATCCCGAGGCAGTTCCACTACGTAAAGCCACTTCCAAGAACATTGCCAAGGAGTTGTTCCTTCTGTTTAGCCGGGTGGGCATCCCCAAGGAAATATTAACTGACCAGGGAACTCCATTTGTCTCTCGGCTTATGGCGGACTTGTGCAAGCTGTTGAAGGTAAAACAGCTACATTACTCAGTCTACCACCCCCAGACAGATGGACTGGTCGAACGCTTCAATCAAACCCTTAAGAGAATGCTGAAGCAGGTTGTAGCCGAAGATGGGCGCGATTGGGACCTCATGATACCGTATGGGCTGTTTGGGGTCCGGGAGGTTCCCCAGGCCTCTACTGGATTCACTCCTTTTGAGTTACTGTTCGGGCGGCAACCACGAGGGCTGTTAGACGTAGCCAAAGAAGCCTGGGAGGGCCAAGAATGCCCACACCGAACTCTAATTGATCATATACAGGAGATGAAGGAGAGAATAGACAGAGTGATGCCCCTAGTAAAAGAGCATCTTACTGAGGCCCAACGAGCCCAACAACGAACGTACAACCGCCCCACTCAAGCACGTGAGTTCCATCCAGGTGACAAAGTATTGCTGCTAATCCCAAATGCTGCTTGTAAATTTCTTGCATCCTGGCAGGGACCGTATACAGTGACTGAGAGAGTGGGGCCGGTAAATTATCGAGTCCGCCAGCCGGGACGGCAACGTGTCGAACAGATCTACCACGTTAACTTGCTGAAGAGGTGGGTCGAGCCACCCAACCAGATGGCAGCGCTTGCCATAAAGGAACCGACTGTGGCAAGCTCCCCGAGCACTTGTCAGCGTTGTCATGGAGACGGAGTGGATCCAATTGCCAGGAGGCGGAGTCAGGGAATGAGAGCCACCTGAGAGCCATCAGGAGAAGAGGATATAAGCGCAACAGAAAGAAGCTTAGGGGGAGACGAGATATCCCAAGACCAGACTAACGTTTTCTCTGGTTCTTTTCTCCTGTAGGCTCCAGTTATCTTTAAGGAACCCAGGCTGCAGTTCACCAGCAAGTTGTCACGCTTTCACCACCTCACTGAAGCCTCAGCTTTCCTGAACTGTGGAGCTCTTGCAATAACTCCCACCTTTTGTTTGTCACTCAATAAAGGCCCCATAGGGGTAATTTCACCACGCATTGAGTCTGGCCCTCTTTTCTCCCGCCACATGTGCTTATTCAAACTTTAGCTGACTAACAGTGCACTTCCCGACCGTAACTTTACTTGAACGAGCACAATTTGCAAACTATTATGATCAATTGCAATAATCATTTCTAATGACATCATAACGGCTATTACCATCATCAGTAGTTCAGTAGACTATGCAGTAGCCTAATATTTGTATGACATCTTGAAACATTACCTGGTTAATATCTTCGGAGTCTATCTGTGCCTGTTGCATGACGGATGCTTCTATCTATGCTTCTATGCTTTCTATTCGGTGGGGGGGTTACGGCTATTTACGACAGTGCAAGTATTCCACAGCGACTCGAGGGGTCGCTGTTTGACAAAAACACAATTTCTACATAGTATGCCTTTAAGCCTGTGTTTTGTTCTGTTCTCTGGTTGTTGATTCTAGCTCTTGAGTTTGCATTTTGATTTCGTTATCTCTTGTTTATATTGCTCTCAGTCCTTTGTCGAGTGTTGGTTGTGTTATGCACTGTTTTGTTTGTTTCATTTTTGTGGATGCTCTTTTGTTTTTTTGATCAATTGAAAAAATAAAATCACCACCACACAATGGTTATAGTTATAATAACAAATAAAAACAGATGCTCTTTTCAATCACAAATGAACAAAAAAAATATATATTTAGCACCATTGCTACCCATCTAAACATCAGCATGGCCACATGATGGGTGAATTAATGGCCTGCAGCGATTACATACATTAGGTAAAATGTGTATGCATCAGTATTACTGAACATTGTCCAAATATATATATATTTCTGATCATTTATATTCTGCATACTTTTTTATTATGATCCAAATATCTTAGCCACTCATATGATACTATTCTAAATAGCTTAAGAGCTCTACTATACTATACACAATAAAAAAGAAAGAAACATTAAACACAGGATGGATGTGTCACAAACTGCTCCGAGACAAATAACAAACAAAACAGGCAGGGGTCAGAGGCAAAAGAGTAATCCAAGGAACTAGGCTGAGACTAACAGGGTAATGAGACTCAGGTGAATGCAATCAGTGGATGAGTCCGGGCAGTGAGTTATGGGAGATGTAGTTTGTGAGGAAGTGATAATAGTCTGGTGTGGAGTGCCCTCTGGTGGCTCTCAAGGGCACTCCAGCTGGTGACCACAGGATGACTCTTCCTCAAACAAACAATGACCCCAAACTACAATTTTCAATTCGCTACTGTCAAACTGGGACACCTTTATTGGCAAACTGGGACACTTAAAACACATTAAATTGTTATTCAAGTGTAGGCCTTATAAATTAAATACACAATAACAATATAAACAACAATATAAACAACAACAATAATATAAACATCACTTTTTTTAAGAAGGGGTGCAGGTACAGCAGATTCACAGATACAGCCCTAGTCCCCTGCAGCATTAAAGCTGGCCAAAGCTGTTGTCGTCTCCCCCTTTTCTCCTGGCGTGATCTCGTAGCAGGCACTCCCCACCTCTGAAATCAAGTTGTTTGCCTGTGCATATTGTGTATTGATATTTCCAATATTTCATGCTCCACCATGATGCCATGTACAACAGATTGAACATCTATCAGTTTCCAAACAGACAAATGTGTCCAATCTGAGATAAGTTTGAATTCCCTAACATTTGGTCTGTCTCTGCCCCCAACCGTATTTTATTCCTGTATTCTATGTCTTCTCATCTCCCCTCTTTTCATAAAGCACAATGAATGCACAAATCTGAGAGTACACAAACCACTGCTGCCCTCCATCTGCTGCCCAGAAATGGCTGGGGGTCACATTAATAAACAGACTTTTTTGTTTGCTGAGTATGATGAATGCAAAGCAGTGTGCGGTGCCACCATATTTAACAATCCAGATGTGAGTGAGTATTACCCATAAGACTATTTATCATGCTACGATTGTGCAGGGCACACACAGGGTATCCCTTTAAAAGTACGACTCGCTGCTTCGTACCAGTATGTGTGTGAGTGAAATGGTGTTTTTTTTTTATAGATCTTGAGTGGCATCTGAATAATGCTCAATGGCAGGGCTGATTACAGACATTTGGGCCACAGCCGAGTTCAAGGTTTGTATGAGGCGACCCTTTTATGCTAATGATCAGGATGAGCTTTTGCTGTGAATCGCACACTCTCTTGATCAGTTTTGTTCTGAATATTAAGGGGACGGTGCGACCAGCTGCACGGTTGTTGATAATCTTTTCACAGCGTCTAATTGTGGACATTAAAGTCACCATGAAATCAAATTAGACCATTCTTATTTTTAATGGAATGTTGCTGTATTTGTCCTTGCACATCTTTTTTTAATTCATGTGCCATCATAATCTTTTATTAAAATAACTTCCCCTCCCTCTTGCAATCTATTGTTTACTGGCGCGAGGGCGGGACAATATGTCACTCACATAAGACATTTCACCTGGATAGCACGTTCAAGATGAGTTATGGTAGGCTACTCAGCACTGTTATTAGTTGACACTTATTTCCGAAACCTTAAAGGGTCCTCAGCCGTGAGGAGATTCCTCTACCTCAAGACAGACGTATAAATTATGGGACTGCTCCACTTTCACTTGTACATGAATCTTGTGAAATTGCTGAGTTACAGTAATTGTGGTGAAGCCCCCTGAAGCTCTGAGTGTTGATCGCTTATGTTCTTATACTAAACACATTTATTCTATGTGTGAAAGCTAATGAGTCTCCCTCATCCATCTCTAAATTCATTCTGAGATGTCTGGGATGGCAACAACAGTGTGATGCCCTTTTACTAAAAGTAAATACAACTAAAATATCTATAAAAACACAGCATTGTAGTTAGCTATTAAAAAAAAATTACACTGTAAAAAAAAATCTGTTCAATTTACGGTAAAATACCGGCAGCTGTGGTTGCCAGAAATTTACCTTATAAAATATGGTAACAATATATTAGGTTTTAACGACTTAACCCAAAATTTACAATAATAAACCATATTTCATTATCTTATACAGGTCCTTCTCAAAAAAGTAGCATATTGTGATAAAGTTCATTATTTTCCATAATGTAATGATAAAAATTAAACTTTCATATATTTTAGATTCATTGCACACCAACTGAAATATTTAAGGTCTTTTATTGTTTTAATACTGATGATTATGGCATACAGCTCATGAAAACCCAAAATTCCTGTCTCAAAAAATTAGCGTATTTCATCCGACCAATAAAACAAGTGTTTTTAATACAAAAAAAAGTCAACCTTCAAATAATTATGTTCAGTTATGCACTCAATACTTGGTCGGGAATCCTTTTGCAGAAATGACTGCTTCAATGCGGCGTGGCATGGAGGCAATCAGCCTGTGGCACTGCTGAGGTGTTATGGAGGCCCAGGATGCTTCGATAGCAGCCTTAAGCTCATCCAGAGTGTTGAGTCTTGCGTCTCTCAACTTTGTCTTCACAATATCCCACAGATTCTCTATGGGGTTCAGGTCACGAGAGTTGGCAGGCCAATTGAGCACAGTAATACCATGGTCAGTAAACCATTTACCAGTGGTTTTGGCACTGTGAGCAGGTGCCAGGTCGTGCTGAAAAATGAAATCGTCATCTCCATAAAGCTTTTCAGCAGATGGAAGCATGAAGTGCTCCAAAATCTCCTGATAGCTAGCTGCATTGACCCTGCCCTTGATAAAACACAGTGGACCAACACCAGCAGCTGACATGGCACCCCAGACCATCACTGACTGTGGGTACTTGACACTGGACATCAGGCATTTTGGCATTTCCTTCTCCCCAGTCTTCCTTCAGACTCTGGCACCTTGATTTCCGAATGACATGCAACCACTGATCAACAGTCCAGTGCTGCTTCTCTGTAGCCCAGGTCAGGCGCTTCTGCCGCTGTTTCTGGTTCAAAAGTGAGGACCTGGGGAATGCGGCACCTGTAGCCCATTTCCTGCACACGCCTGTGCACCGTGGCTCTGGATGTTTCTACTCCAGACTCAGTCCACTGCTTCCGCAGGTCCCCCAAGGTCTGGAATCGGTCCTTCTCCACAATCTTTCTCAGGGTCCGGTCAGCTCTTCTCGTTGTGCAGCGTTTTTTGCCACACTTTTTCCTTCCCAGAGACTTCCCACTGAGGTGCCTTGATACAGCACTCTGGGAACAGCCTATTTGTTCAGAAATTTCTTTCTGTGTCTTACCCTCTTGCTTGAGGGTGTCAATGATGGCCTTCTGGACAGCAGTCAGGTCGGCAGTCTTACCCATGATTGCGGTTTTGAGTAATGAAACAGGCTGGGAGTTTTTAAAAGCCTCAGGAATCTTTTGCAGGTGTTTAGAGTTAATTAGTTGATTCAGATGATTAGGTTAATAGCTCGTTTAGAGAACCTTTTCATGATATGCTAATTTTTTGAGACAGGAATTTTGGGTTTTCATGAGCTGTATGACAAAATCATCAGTATTAAAACAATGAAACACCTGAAATATTTCAGTTGGTGTGCAATGAATCTAAAACATATGGAAGTTTAATTTTTTATCATTACATTATGGAAAATAATGAACTTTATCACAATATGCTAATTTTTTAAGAAGGACCTGTATAATGTTAATTTTCCGATTTATTGAAGTATTAATATCTGTTTTGTACCATTGTAATACACTGACAACCAACAATTGCAGCAGAGATGAGTCACATGATCAATCAAAGCTCATCACAAACAGCTCTTTCACATAACAGTTAGTACTAATATAGTGAAGCTGCAAAGTCTGATTCACACAAACATTAAACACCATCATGCTAACACATGAAATTTTAAAAATGCAATAAACACGACTTTAACAACATTAAATCTAAAATAAAAGCCTAATGTACATAACTGATTAGAAAAAAACTAAGAAAACTATGAAGAAACAGTTATTTAAACAAAATACATCAAATGTGAAGTGTCACGCAGGGAATTGTGGGAATGTCAATTTACGGTTTTTCACTGTAAATTATACGAGTTGCTCTTTTTCACTTTCAAAAACTGTAAATTTAATGATATTTTACAGTAAAATTACATTAAATGTACCATTAGATCTATCACAGTTATTTACCATATGTAGTAAGGAAACTTTCTATTAACCAATTAACAGTTTTTCTGTTTCATTTTACTGTTAAAATCACAATAATTTTTGTACAGTGTAGGTGTTACCAAATAAAGCACATTTTTATATATTCTTATGCTGTAACATTTAAAGGTTTGAGGTTGGTAAGATTCCTTAATGTTTGTGAAATTAGTCTCTTTTTGCTCACCAATGCTGCATTTATTTGATCCAAATATAGTATACTGTAATTCTGTGAAATATTATTACAACTTGAACATGAATTTGAATTTTTGAATTTTGAATCCTTAAGTAATAATATAGTAAATTCAAATACAACACAGTGCATTCTGTATATTAAACATACTTTTATTTAACATAGGTCATAGTATTTTCTACAGAGATGGGAAATGGCAAAGACAACACAGATTCTCTCACAGAGGAACTCATTTTAAACATGGGTTTCATCCCACATTGAATTTTCAAAATATAAAAAAAGAGAACGAAAAAATCCATTCGCACATACCACACCCACTGCACAAACATCCGGCAGATCAGAATAACAAATACTTGCAACAGCTGCCATTAATATGTACATCAACACAGCACTATGTAATTTGAAACACTACAGACTAAACACTAGTCAGCGAGGGGAAGAAGCAGTTTCATTGAGCGCATGCAATACAATTTGATGACACATGCACCTGTCTGATAAATGATTCTCCAAAGCCTTTCACATTCAGGTCATCTTTGCATCCAATAAGATGTGCTGTGGTGGGAATCCCTATTCATAACTTCTCCAAAAAAAAAAAAAAGTACACTAAAGATGACATCACTGTTATGAACACAGATCATAGACAGAAGCGCTTTAGAATATAAAATGCAGCTGTTGTTTGTGATGTACACATACAATTGATTCTTCAATCATTCCAATTTCTTTCATACTTTGGCAGTATTTTTGATCTTTTTAATGATTAGTAAGAATTCTGACAGTCAAGAAGCATAATTGAGCCATACACAGCTGCATAGGGATTTCTTTTGGCCTTGTTGTTTGATTGCCTTGGATCACTGGAAACTCTTAAAACTTCATAACATCTGGAGTACGAGAAGCTAAAGCCTCCGCATAGTTCACATGTAAAATTACTATTCACCAAACACAGCAATTCATACACATCTTAACAGAACAGCCAAATTTCCCAACAACCAATGACACCAACTTGCAGGGGAACTATATTTGTTATTTCATGAACATACATGTAATATTTCACATTGTGTACTTAATTTTTGATCCAGCAGGGAACCAGCCTCTGCTTCAGTCGACTGTACAAATCAATGTAACCACTACACGGCTGTTTTTTTGTAGTGAAATGTGCTTCTATATACCCTGAATCACTAAACACGTTTACTATGGCACGCTTGGAAATAATTCAAATTTCATAACACACTTTTTTTTGTCCTCAAAGAACACCACACCTCAGCTGAGTTTACAGGAATAATCATCCGTCCCACAGCTGGCATCCAATGAGATAATGACATGCATCACTACAATCAGTCATTTAACAAATTTGCTAATAACAATATATGGTTTTCCCAACCAAACCGGACGGGTTGCGATTGAACTCGCAATAACAAATAAGGCATTATCTCTAGACACTATTGACGTCATTTACAGTATAACACACTGTAGACTTTTTAAGGTCATGCAATAATTCTACAGATTCCTAAAGGGTCAAAACAATGAGGAAAGTCGCATTTCACACAGATGTATTTGTTTTCCCTGAAAGTGACTATTAATACTGGTAGTGCTTCTGTGGCTTTTAGCCAGTGAGCTTCATATACTATATGTACGAGACAACCTTCCCCTCTATAATCATACGGGACCTTTGATCCACCGCAGACTCCTCTTTTTGTTGCCTAGAACATGACCTCCTCACAGCTGCCGTAGTCACTCTCCACCATGTCTGAGCCAGTATAACTGCGAGCGGTCCTTCTAGTGGATCCGCTGCTGTCCGCATAGGAAGGCTGTGCCACGCTCAAACGCACGCTGAGCCTCTTATGGCTGCTGGAGACGTTGTCCAGGCTGCGAGTGTGCTGGGTAGGGTAGTAGCTAATGGCCGTGTACTCATTAGGGCACTGAGAGCTGGGCAGCGGCAGCCCGTCCGGCCCCAAGAAGTCATCTAAGTTCTGGTTGCTGTAACAAGGGGGTAATGGAGCACGGCGGTCGGCCCGGTCCAGCGGGAAAGGGAAGCCTCCGAAACGAGAGTTCCTGCGCGACTCTGTGGAAGTAGATGAGTAGGTGCTTTCCACAATGTCAAACTGTGGGAATGCTTGAACGGAGGGTCGGCCATAGTAGTCTGGATCAGCTGGATACACTGTGAATGAGAATTATCATAAATTGTTTATTTGTTCTTTTAGCTATGGGTCGCACAGATTTGATGATTGTTTGATGAAATTTTGTCTCAAACACTATTTTCATGATATGGTCGATGGACAATAAATGGCCTTGTCCGAAAGTTTGGGGTAGGTACGTTTTTTATTTTTAATGTTTTTGAAAGAAGCTCACCAAGGCTGCATTAATTTGGTCAAAAATACAGTAAAAACATGAATATTGTGAAATATGATTATAATTTCAAATATCTGGGTTCTATGTGAATATATTTTATACAGTGTCATATGATTCTTCAGAAATCATTCTAATTTGCTGATTTGATGCTCAAGAAACATTTCTTATTATCAATGATGAAAACAGTTATGCCTCTCAATATTTTTGTTCATTTTAATGTGTTCTTGCTAGTGCTTTCAAATCGATTAATGAAAGTTTTTATGTAATATGTGTAAATATTTATATAAATATATATGTATATGTTTGTGTGTATATGTGTGTGAATATCACTAGTTATTGCTGAAAGATTGATTCTTTAAAAAATCATGCTGATTCCAAACTTTTTTAAAAATGTTTTACTAGTTTGCCTAAATGTATAAAGAAAAAAAACTTAAAAATTAAATCAGTAATATTAAATGCTACAAGTGAATTTAGGCATCACAACATTATACTGTGCAGTATGAGATCTGCTAATGATTATGTTTTACAGTTAAGTTATTGAATTATTTATGTTTTCAAAGATTCACTTTAAGTGAGAGTTCGATGATGGCAATGGTAATCAAAATGTATAAACAGGGTAAATAAGCATGCACAATTAAACATACAAAATATGAGCCAATATTAATCCAATATTGACCACATTAAGAAATCTCCACTATCAGATCATACACCAATATATTGTGCGTCTATAATGGCAAGAGCAGAAAACTCCACTCACTGATGTGGCATTTATTTAGCTGTATACTGTAAAATTGTGCACTTTTTAATGTGCTATTGACAGTTTTTAAGCCATAGCTTTTAAGGAGAGCGACACGTGGAGAAACTCTCAGTGCTGCAGAAAACAGAAGAAATAATTGAATACGACCCGCACATGCTTTTTTTATTGACCCGCACAAACACACGCAGCTATTTGTCCTCCACCTCTCTCATCTTTCATGATGTGACTAAATTCTAAATTAAGTGCATTGTATGAAGGTATATTTGGTGCAAAACAACTGAACGCCTGTGACAGTGAAATTTGTAGTTGTAGAGAATAGCCACACATTTGTATCAGTAAATTTGAAGTCACAGAGAGACATTTTTAAGAGTTGCAAACTTGTAGGCTTTTTTTTCTCTTCCACAAACACAACACAACAGTTACACCTTCTCAAATTCTTCATGGCAGGTGCACAAATCCTACTCTACAAATCACAAATTAAGAAACTCGTACGCTCACATTTTTGCTACAGTTGCTGCAGTGAATATGGTGCAAAACGCATTTACACACCTGCATCAAAAAATGTGAAGTCACAGAGAAATCAGCAAATCAGTATGTGAATGAATCCAATGAGAGTTGCACACTTGTAGAATATTTTCTCACAAATGTCTTGTATATTTTTCTAGCACAACACACAAGTACATAAATACAGCTGCTTGAATCTGCTGCGACGAATCTTGAACACTGTTTTTCGCTTTCAAGTGACAAGTTTCGCGTGCTCTCCCTTTTGCACCAAGTGCACCGTGAAATGTGGGGCAAAAGTGAGTTGTGCATCTGTAGAGGCAGTGGGCGGAGCCTACATGAATATTCATGAGTTTCCCAGGCATGCGCGTGTCAAACTGCTCATTTTAGTTATATTATAACTAATATTATAATTATATATAGGCGCATTGAAACTTGCAACTCTCATTGGATTCATTCACATACTGATTTGCAGATTTCTCTGTGACTTCACATTTTTTGATGCAGGTGTGTAAATGCGTTTTGCACCATATTCACTGCAGCAACTGTAGCAAAAATGTGAGCATACGAGTTTCTTAATTTGTGATTTGTAGAGTAGGATTTGTGCACCTGCAATGAAGAATTTGAGGTGTAACTGTTGTGTTGTGTTTGTGGAAGAGAAAAAAAAAGCCTACAAGTTTGCAACTCTTAAAACATTTCTCTCTGTGACTTCAAATTTACTGATACAAATGTGTGGCTATTCTCTACAACTACAAATTTCACTGTCACAGGCGTTCAGTTGTTTTGCACCTAATATACCTTCATAGGAAGAGCCTGTAGAAGCTGGGGAAAAAAATCAATAAAACTGTAGTTCTCACCTTCGTAGTCATGCTCCCAATTGTTTTTCCTAATAGAGTCGTTGTCAGAGCTGGTGGAGGGTGGAGGAGGTAGATTGGGGGCCACACTGCAAATCACAGGACCCTGAGGCCTCTGAGACCGGGGTCCCACCTGAGGGCAGAGCTCCCGCTGTTCACGAGGTTTGAGTGAATGGAAAGGACTGTTGTCTGGATCACATACAGAGCCAATCAGAGTGCTGATCTCCATGGGAGAGCTGATCTCAGTTTCTTTCATCATGCTTTTGGGTAAAGTTGGGAAGTAACCGTTGGAATCTTGCACGCAGCCGGACTTGTGCTTCTTTTTGCTGACGTAGCGTTTTCGGAAACACACAAAGGCCACGACGAGGAGGACAAGCCCCATTATGCCTGCGCAGATCTCTGCGATTTCCACATAAGAAGGGGAGGTGGTGCGCTCACAGTGGATGGAGTTCCCTGCCATCGAACAGGTGAAACCATCCAGACATGAATTTGGAGAGCATGCAATCTGACATCTGCAATGAGAAGGAACAATTGACTGAATGTAGGAGTGTGTGTGGGCCATACTGATCTCGATACACTCAAACTCAGATCCCACAGCTGAATTACTATTCAATGGTATATGCCATCCTGTATGTCATTTATGGATTATCAGAAATTAATATCTTCCTCATTCTAAACGTCCAGTGTACCAGATCAATATAGTTTTAAATGCTATCAAGCTATCATCTTGGTGTTTTTGCACAACTCATCAATAAATAAATGGGAATGCAAATTAACTTGTGTTATGAAAAAGTAACTCGGATATATTGTTGTAAATTTAAAAGTAATGCATTACTTTACTAGTTACTTGCGTAATCTGATTACATAACTCACATTTCTTGCAATGTGCTACTCCCAAAACTGGTTAAGACATGTCGAAAAAGAAATATGTAGAAATATATATTTTATTTTTCATATAACAATTTCGAGCATTTTGCACAAGTGCTCCTGGAAAAAATGCATTATAAATAATATTGAATAAAAAAATGGTTAAATGAATATTAAACATTTTAATCAATATTTCTCACTACTATAATTTAAAAAAATGAAGAATTATGCAGTATACATAGTAAATGTACTGTTTTGCAACACTAATGAAAATAACAATTTTGACATTATAATTATACATGACGAAAATATCAGATATTGTGTGCAGATACTGGATATTATTGCATAGATCCCCCTAAGAGAAAAAAAAGAATTGCATTATTTGATAACTAAACAGTGTTTGTAAAGTTTCCAGTCTTGGGATATACATAAACTGTACTTATGCGTTGATGCACACAGAGACAGACACACAGAAGGATTTGCTCTAATTTGTTCGAGCTTTGGAGTAATATATGAATGAGGACAATCAATAATGTTTTAAATTGTTAACTAAAAGGCGAGTTACGGCAGAATGTCAAACGCACATATCACATGTAACCTGTTTGGGCACGGGTTCATGAAAGAGATAAAGAGGCAGAATACTCAAGTATTCATTTTCATGCAGATTAGTCAGATTTCTCAATGGCCTCACCAAGTACATAATATGCACATGGGATTTCAAGAGCTCCACTGTGTGAGTCTCACCTGTTTCCAGCAATTTGTGTGGAGCAGTTGCAGATGTACCCTTGATTATCTGGCATACACAATCCATTGGCACATGGCTGGGATGCACAAGGATTGTCCGGCAGCTTGCCGTTCTCACAGCGAGAGCCATAGTATAGCAATGGACAGCTACAGTGAAACCCTGGAGGAAAGACGTAAAAAAAAGTGCATCTTTTAATGGCCAATATAACAAAGTCATTTCCATAGGAACTTCAGTGTCAGTCTACTTTGGTCTCAGAACAGAGGAGTATTGAGAGATATTTTGGATGCAAATACAATGAAGATCATCTGCAATCTGTATTTTATTAAACCTTATCTGTTTTTATTATTTGTATATGTACTATTAATTTGGTTTTAAAAAAATGCACTTAATTTTACAGAGATGTTTGGGTATGTTTTTGTCCTTTAACAATTTGTTACTACTGTATGTATCAGAAACTAACAATGAACAATAATTTCTTACAGCATGTTTTTTAAATATAATTATTAATCTTATGTTAATGTTAATTTAATAATAGACTATTGTTCACTGTTAATTCATGTTTATTCATAATACATTAGTTAATTTATACAACTTGAAATATTAAAAATTTATTATTTCTAATTACTATTTTATATTAACATTAACCTGGATTAAAGCAACACCAAGGAACTTTTCCTCTGCGGTCGCCCTACAGGTTGGAAGCGGAATTGTCCATTACCGCTGTCATAAATAATTCAGCCTACTGCATCCTACTGTCGCACGCGCACGCTCGCTGGTTAATCAGCACTGGCTTTGGAATGAATGATTTCCACAGACAAGGTAGAGTATGTTGCATGATTTCATGAAAGTATGATGTATTGCGACATCAGAAACGAAGAAAACCAAAAGAAATATGACTATTGTAACGCTTGACGTAAAGCAAGTCAAATTTGTAGTTTTCTTATGTCTCATTAGAACTACAGAAATGCTACCCGATCTGGCAATCTTACATAGCGTGGTTATAGCAGATATAGGACCGCAATGCGGAGGCTTAAGTGCCTTTCACCCAGTTACAACTTAATGAGCCACTGAAACGATTTTGGAGACATTATTTTAAGGTAAAAAAATCTTCCTTAGTGTTGCTTTAATAATGATATTAAAAAGCAGTGTTCATCATTAGTTGATTATACTGAATGCATTAACTAATGTTAACGATTTAAACATTATTTTAAAGTGTTACCAATGAATTAATTTTTATCATCACAAACCTTTACCATTTTTATTATTTATATACTACTATTTTGGAAATAAAATGCATTTCATTTTACAGAGATGTTTATGGACATTTTTTAGTGATCATGACAGCAGGAATTCATCATATGCCGATTAATTGTAGTAGCATTTTAATCATCCATTTATCAAAAATCGTGGTGTAGACAAGCAAAATGGGAAACCGTATTGTGCAAATAGCATACAGATCTGGTGACCCAATTTGCATATCTTATTTTATAAAGAAGTAGGTAAAACAATATAGACAGTGTGTGAGTAGAGTATCATTGCTTTCACCTTCACTGGAGTCTTCGATACAAGTGCCTCCGTTCTCACAAGGATTACTGGCACAGATCTTCACATCAGAGCAGCATTGGTAGATCCCAAAGAGTGTGCTGGTCTGTGAGCCAGTTCCAGTCACCCCCTCCTTTCCTCTCACCGCTTCTCCATTGAAACGCAAGCTCTCCAAACAGCCCGTGAACCCCAGTCGCTCTGCATCTGTGCTGGGATTAGAGCCGGCCAGCACCAGCGCCCCACCGGACTGAGTGAGCTTGCAGGGTTGTGGCAGAACGACAGACCCGGAGTGGTTGGCATCAATGTTGAGTTTAAGGGTTGTGCCATTGACATCCAGAGAGACCTGATGCCAGCGGCCATCAGCCACAGGGTGGTTGGTCACCTGTATACTGTCAGAAGTCATGTTGCCACATCTATATCTGAACAACAGCTTCTTGTCCACCAGCTAGAAACACAAACACAAAAGAGTCAATGACAAATAACAATGTTCATGTTTCAGTTTAAAACACATATGGCAAGTTTTGTCAATGTTTCTGCATGTTGGTTGAATGGTTGGTTAGTTAGTTGAAGTGCAACAATTATTCTACAAAAATAGAGTTGACTTTGTATGATAAAGTGTCATACAGTGTAGCACTTTTCTGTAACCCTTTATTTCTAGTCTCCCTTAGACATTCTACTAACTATAAGTAACTTTGCAACTACATGTGAACTAGCAGTCATTAGAGTATCAGTAGACTGTCTTCTTAATATCTGCTAACACTTTATTTTGATGCTCCTCCAACAGACACTCTACTGACTATAAGCAACTTTGCAAGGACATGTCAACCTATTCTACTAACCTAAGAATCTACTAATACTCTAATGAGAGTTAGTTGACATAATATAGTTAAGGGTTAATGAGAGTTAGTTGAATGTAGTTGCAAAGTTATTTATAGTTAGTAGAATGTCTTCGTAAGTGGACAATCGGAATAAAGCGTAACCCACTTTTCTTCTAAAGCTTGGCATGAAAGAAAATATTTCCACACCTAAAAAGTATACAATAATAAATAAAGTTACATATTTATGGACTGTGTTAAGGCTCTTGCTGAGGTAGGTTACATAGCTTGTGTTTTTACTCAGTTGGAAGCATGTGCTCTCAGCCCTCGCTCTGTGGGAGATAAGAAGCCCTTTGAGCATTGAAGGTAGTTGTGAAAGACAGAGCTCGATGGAGAACACAGTTAGTTTCTTGTAAAACCGCATCAACGACTTTGTGACGCAAATCAACAGTACAATCACGAGCATTCGAAAGCACAGACATTATGCGTCCTCAGCGTTCCTCCCACAAATAATAGATCACTCACATATGCATGTATTACTTCCCTGTTCTGTGCATTAAAAAAAAACATAGCTTGTGTGTCCACTACACATTTGAAAGTATTACACTGATGCTAAGAGTATGCATTATTAAGCACCATCTCCTTCCCACCAGCCTCTTAATTGATGCGGCAGAATCTTCAGAGAGTTTTATGTAAGAAGTGATCAGAGCCTTTTGCTCTGATCTCATACCAGTCAGCCCATGGGTTTTGCTCATTTGCTTTCACTGGACAGAGCTACTGTTTGATTTTGCTGTACTGGGTTGAGCGGAGTGTGCAGCGATGATGGACGGGAGAATTTTTCCCAGGAGGACTCATCGAGGGTGAATGTTCGATCTGAGTTTTGGTTCCTTGAGGGCAATGCTGAGTTTGACAGGTAAGAAGGCCGTTTATCCACCGGAGTCCACATAAAATAAAATAAACCATATAGCACATGATCTCGCTGTGCTTGTAAATCAGCTACAAAACAACAGATAACTAAACATTTATGGTCAAGTAAGCAGTGTATTCTTAAGTATCCTTAAAAGGAAGTGAAATTCTCTTCCCCCCTGTAGAAGATCATGAAATTCTGCTGATATAGTTCAACTAACTATTATTTTACACAATATTATATTACACAATATTCAATGGCACAATTCTCTGGAGTATTCCTAAACCGGGCAAATTAGCGTCATTTTGAAAAAGCTCCGCTGGGAGTGGAAAGTTCTGCCTTCTGATCTACTGAAAACGTGCAAATTAAGGAACACAGCCGGATCGTTTCCATAATGTCCAATGCAATCTACCAAGTAGCGTCTGGTTTAAGACGTGCTTCTTTTTGGGCGGTTTAGCGTAAACCTTAGTAAATCACCTATTTAATTTAAATACTCTCCTCCCATAAATTTTGTGTCTTAAAGGGAAACTCCTACAAATGCATACACAATAAGGTCAGCCGCAAAAATAACCCTGTCCACGTCTTTTCAGTGTCTTCAGTAGATCCTAACTCTCCTTTTTTAGCGGTAAAAGAGGATTTGCGCTGGCGCATGCTGTTGGTAAATTTGGCCCTTAGTAGTGAATGACTGAATTGCTTTTATATGAAAGTATGTACACTACTTTGGGGTCAGTAAGATTGTTTAATGTTTTGATGCACTGTGACACATTTCTCCTATAACCAGAATAAAAATTTTGTCTGACTTGTGCCACAGTAGACCTTCTGTTGGTTCGGACCAGATTGGATAGCCTTCAATGCCCTTGTGCATCGATGAGCCTTGGACATCAGGTTGTGGTTTGTCCTTCCTACAACTGTTGGTACATTCTCACCACTGCTGACCGAGAGCAACCCACAAGCCTTGCCATTTCGGAGATACTCTGACCTAGTTACCTTGCCATAACAATTTGGCCCTTGTCAAAGTCTTTCAGATCTTTATTCCTGCCCATTTTTCCTGCATCCAACATGTTGATAACAAGAACTGATTGTTTGCATACCATCTTATCTACTCAGACTTTAATATGTGGCCTTGTTAGGAGATGATCAATGATATCCGCTTCACCTGTGTCTGGTCATGATGTTTTGGCTCATCAGTGTATATATTTATAAAAAAAAATTCTCTTAACTCTATCTCTCATCTTTGATAAAATGCTGCTTTAGAATTCAGACAACATTACAGATCTTGGAAGCATAATTTTGCTGAGGAATAGATTTGAATATGAATTTTGCAAGTTTTCAAAGCATGGGCTATCGCTCCTCTCAAATGAAACAACTGATAAGACGTGAAGTGATAGGAATTTGCTGATATGTACTGGAATGTTAATTCTCCAGAGAGACACATAAATAATGTCATGCATGGCTATGCAGTGAAGATGTATGCCCTAAAGATTTCTTGGATGACCAAGTTTAACAATTTCTTTTGAAGCCCCTCTGCAACAATGAAATAGTCCATCTTGCCAAGTTCCAAAGCCCAGAGGTAAAGCTTTGAAAAAAAAAAGAGAGTGCACTTTTGATGTTGCAAGCCACTTAAATTGAATATTCAATTATAGGGCATAAATGAGGCGTCCTCCGAGAGATATGTGATTTTGAAACAGAGGCCGCTGCATGTTTTCCGCATTCTTCATATTTCTCACAATATACAGGTTTTTTTTTGTGTAGTCCCTTTCTGTAGCTGAAGCTTCAAAGCTGCATTAAGAGGTTTAAATAAACAATTACTCAAAGATCCCTCACTGTGCCTCTGAGAGCAGTCAGCCATGAATTCATCATAACACTCATTTCAGAAACACGGTGTGATTTATCACTGATGTGCTCAAAGGGCGGGATGAAATCCACATCACAAGTTCTTTACTTCCCTTATGGAATGCACTCTTGAATATTAACGTGTTTAATGCGCAAGTCTGTCGTCCGTGAGAACAAACAAGCTTCTGTTGCACACATTTGGATGTTGTATTTGTCATGGTGGAGTGAAGTTTCCTGTGATCGTTCCATTGTTATCTGGATGGCTGGGTTTTCTTTGCATTTTTATACCTGGCTTTAACATACACCAGTGCACTCAAAATAAGCCTTTTGTGCAAGAATGTGGCAGACAAATATATAAGTTTGTTACGTCCAAGGACGTATATTTTTGTAAAGTACATGGTACTGTGATCTGGGTGTGCTTTCTTTGTTGTTTTGGTGTCTCCTGCTCTCTTTTGGCTCCTCCCACTTTTTCATTCTGGCAGGTTGCTGATTACGTCTCCAGCTGAACCTGCTTATCAACCAGGAGGGACACAGCATAAAAGCCAGCAGAACTATCAATCAGGGAGAACCTTTCTCCAGAGCATGGTCTGTGTCCTGCCTGGCCCTGTTGTTGAGCAGTGTTGGGTTCCTTGTCGTGGACCTGTGCAACACTGTGCCTCTTTTTGTTGTTTTTGCCTATAGAACTGTTGCCTTATTCCTGTTTATTGTTAATTACTGGAGCCACGCACTGTTGCTTATTTGTAAGACGTCCCAGTCCATTCCTTTTTTTGCTTTATCATTTAAGCTGCTATTTATCTAATTACTTGCTTTGTTTACTGTCTGGGAACTGTAGGGAGGTGGGTGCCATTTTTATTTTGCTATCCCCTGTTTTCTCCTGGTTTGTGATCAGGGAGGGAGAGAGTGTACATTTCTGTTATTTGTTTGTATTTTCTTTAAGAGATTTAGTAAGAAATTGACTCCCCCAGGCAGTCTAAACTTTGGTTTGTTATTTTGGCATTGCATTCTTTTGTCAGAGTATTTGAGAAATGTTGTACCTCTAATGTTCCCCAGTCAGAGGCGTAGGTGGCCATCACTGTGCCTTCTGCAGCAGATGTCTTTAGTCGAAGAGACAGATGGAAGTTCTCATTGCCCTCTTCTATTTGATAGAGGTATTTCAGATAACCCTTGCCGTCAAACCTCATAGCCGATTCTGCAATGCAGAAAGCATAAATAAGTACATTTGGCAAAATGTGCTGCAGCGGTCCACTAATAAAACTAATCCACTAATCCACTAAACTAATAACTGGCATCAAGTTAAACAGGCCTACCAGTATCTCACTAAATAAACAAATGTAAAGATTCTTTTTTACTTTCACTTTAAATGAATATTTCACCAAAATCAGGATATTTAGGATATTAAGGATATTAATACCTATTCAGCAACACTATCAATCAATAAGTTATGACAACATGTTTGCTTTAAACATGTTTAACATTGCTTTAACTCGTCAAAACAAGTTAAGCAATTTTCAACTTTTTTTAATAATACAAGATTCAAATCATTTAGTCAGTTTAATGTAATTAAGTTGAAATGACTTAAACATCCAAGTTGATTGTACTTAAAAATTTAAGGTTTCTTAAGTATATATTCTGAAGGATCATGTGACACTGAAGACTGGAGTAATGATGCAGTTTTACCATCACAGGAATAAATTACATTTTAAAATATATCAAAATAGAAATGTTATTTGAAATTAGTATTTCACAATATTACTGTTTCACTGTAGTTTTGATCAAATAAATGTCAGCATAAGAAAATATTATCTAAAATATTAAAAAATCTTACTGACACCAAACCTTTGAATGGTAGTGCACATGAAAAATAAATCAATGAAAGCACCAAGTGCCCAGGAGCTGTCAAGATCTAAAAGAATAAATATAAAATAATAGTATCAATGTAAATACAAAGGTACTGTAAATTGAATGTGTTTGCTCGTAGTGTTTGTTTGCAGTCATTATTCACAAAAAAATGTTCCCCTTTGGCTCTCAAATCTTACTAACGTTCTCATACATTTATATAATGTGCCACAACTCATCTGTCAACTCGTCAATGATGACGTCAATTGTTTTTTTGCATGTCTCATGTCACACACAATGAGCATGTGCGAAGTTGTCATACAACTTCAGACACCTTGAAGTATAATGATAATAAAGTCATATAGACCTATTGGTTCTCAACCCTTTTGACTCCAAGGCATCTCATTGTACACAAAAATACGACTTTTCCAGTCATTCATCATTTTCTGGATAAGGATAAAAAAAATATTCTTACCCACAATTTCTAATAGATAAAATATTTAGACCTTGTTACATTATTAGATTAAATAAATTTACATAAAAAAATGTTCCATTAATTACAATAAATTAAATACATTATAAAATTACCCATGACATTAAGATTTTATTAATTTACATGACTTTTCTAGGACTAGAAATCAAAATGAGGCTTCATCATATATTCATGTTTCCAAGACACAGGAATCTTAGTTTTTCAAGACAAAAACAGTTAATGAGGGGGCGTTTTATAAGAAGTATTTTGAATTAAATTTAAAGCTTGTTTTGACTTGTGGGCCCTGGCCCTCTGATTGAGAAGCACTAGACTACTGCTTTTTGTCCTTATTGGAGCTTGAAAGCCCCTGGTTACAATATGTTTTTGTTGTATGAAAAGGTGCAGCTTGAAATATCTGCTAAATGTTTTCTTTTGTGTTCCCTGGACAATGAAAATCCTATGGTTTTGGAATGACATGAAAGGGTTAATTTAAGGTTAACTGTCCCTTTAAGGTAAACCCAGAGTAGTCAAAACAAAGGTGCACCTAAGTGAGAAACTTGATAATATTCAAGGCCTCTGGGTTTATCCTCAGTGGAATGCAGAATAAGAGGCTGGTGGCCTGCCTACCATTGCAGGAGCACACGCTCTCCCAGCTGTGCTGCGGGGTGATGAAGTTGGCCCGTGCTGTGGCGTAGTTACTCATTCTCCCTTGCCTCATCACTACTGTGTTCCTGCAACCCTGAGGTGGGCAACCAGCTTCCACACAGCCACCATGCTTCAGGCTCAAGAAATTCAAACCCAGTGTATTTCCTACATTTGAAAGGACCCCAGTCAGGTGTTGAACAGGCACTGGTTGGACGGAGCCGTCCTGAGCTCGACGGACCAGCAGTACCTCCATGTTGACAGAGTTCGGCTGTTGTTGCAAGCTGGCGATGTGCAGCTCTTGTCTGGATATGTTTAACTCCAATCCCAGGCTGCGCTGGAGGCTTCTCCAGTGATCAGAAACAAACTCTTCAGCCGAAAGTTCAGCCAACTGCAACGTAAAGCCCTGATCCAGAGCATGTTGAGCGCCAGCCCAAACGTGGATCTTCACTCCAGCCCAAATGCTAAATGTTCCATCGGACACGCTCACATTCAAGTGGTACAGGCCTGGCTCCAGGTCCTTTTCTACCACGATCTTTCCATCCACTGTGTCCACAGAGAACAGGCCTCGGTTCGGGGCATCAGAGACCAGTTTGTATGACAGGATGTCTTGGGGATCTTGGTCCGTAGCGTGCAGCTTGCTGATGACACGTTTGGAGAACGTCCCCCCAGCGGTGGTGATGAAAACCTCTAGTGGAGACACAGTGGGTGGATATCGACTCTGCTCTGTGATGTTGATCTTCACCACGCATATAGAGGACAGCGGAGGGTGGCCGCTGTCAGTGACCTGTGGAGATGATATTTATGTGAAGTGTGAAAAAAACATTGCGACGTGTGAACAATACACTGACCTTTGAGAAGTCGCTTTAAATAATTTAAGATGGTGTGGTAAAATCCCTGGCTCACAGAGAACAATCAACTTTACAACCATAGGTCAGCTTGTGCTGAACCATACAAGTCATATTTCATTTGAAGGGATGGTTCACCGAAAAATGTAAGATTCTTTCATCGTTTATTTGCTCTTATGTTGTTACAAGCAATATGACTTTTGTTTTTTTTGTTTTTTATTCTGTGGAAGACAGGACGGAGAAGTTTTGAAAAATGTTCATGCTACTCTTTTCTGTACAATAACAGTGAATGGAGAACAGGGTTGAGAAACATGTAGAATTTGATCAAGAATGCTTTTGAACTTCCAATGCAATTCTTGAATTTGAATTGAGGTAGCAAAAATGGATTCGGGGTTCCAATTCAAATAAAAAATATTGGTAACACTTTATTTTACAGTGCCCTTGTTAGACATGTTACATGTAGTAACTAGTAATTATTATATAATTTATGTATAATTACATGCACATAACCCTAAACCACACCCTAATCCTAACTGTATAGTAAGTACATGTAGTTAATTATTATTAATCAGTACTTGTACAATGTAAATGTAATATGTAACAGTAAATGTATAATGGAAACATTAAAATAAAGTGTAACCAATATAATATACATATTATATTATACAAATAATATATATATATATACATATTGACAAAAGATAACAGACCTTTTCTTTTTGCCCACAAAATTTTGCTGACTATTACTAATGTTACCGCACCGCTAGAACAACATAAAGATGAATAAATTAAAAACAACATAAGGATGAGTAAATTGATAGTCTTTAATTTTTTGGTTGAACTATTCCTTTAAACTTATAACAAGCATGTGTTGTAAACATGTGTTGTACTCGTAACTGAAGTTCATGATTGAAATCTTTCACCTGGATTTTTAGCAGATGCTGAGGCTTTCCTCTCCTCCTCAGTGGGGAGGATACGGACAGCAGTCCTCCTTGGTCAATATGAAAACTCCTGTCCTCATTTCCCGAGACAATATGGAAGGAGAAGGGAGGGCCGTTCTGAGGCGTATCTCTGTCTGTTACCAGCAGCTGCAGAATCCCACTGCCAACAGAATCCCCTTCCTGTGTCCAGAAAAACACCATTGATCAAGCCGCACATGGTTGGGAAAATACCATCTGACTTTTAGGAAAGTTGTGGCTGTCCTTTCTTATCAAAATAAATAATCTATTCTTGTTATTTGTATAAGGACGATTCTCGCTCTGAAGTGAGTTTTATTGTATTATACTGCTTTGGCAACAGAATGTGTCTTGGTGACCAGAGAAAAATCATCAGAATTGTTGGCAAAGAATAACCATGATCAATCTGCTCTGATGTTTGTATGTTTCTTTCTGTTTTTCAAAATCAATAGTGTATTTCTTTCACGGGGCTCATTTTTAATGCCAACAAAAAAACAAATCTAAGCTTGAAGACACAACCCAAGTCTGTTGAAATGAAAGAACAGCCAGAACAGATGGTGATTTTTATTACTCTGTCTGCATTTGTTAACAAAGTGCTACCGATAGGATTGACATGTGCTCCTCGTCTCCGTTCAAGCTGGCACAACTGGAACAGGTAATTGAAACAGAATACTTGGCTGGCAGAGCTGAGCCTAATTGTTACTGACCACCTACACGGTGACACAGACACCTTAGGTGAGGTAAATGGGGTGTGAGAAATATTTCCAAGTCAGCAGAGTTGGCCCTGTAATTAGAAGCAATGGATCCGGCTGACTCTGAAGGGGTGAACAGACGGTCCGAATGCTGGCACAGAAAAAAATGCTAAATTATGCATGGCTGATGTGCAGCTTAGAGCAGAAATAAGATGACAACTGTGTCCGAAACTTGAAAACAAAGCATTATATAAAGGCATCTGATTGGATTTGGCACCTTTGATGTCCCACAACACTATGGGCCCTGTCATACACTTGGTGCAAAGCGGTACCAGGCGCGACGCAAGTGTCTTTTGCTAGTATCAGCCTGACACAGTTATCATTTTCACGTCCTGTGTCAAGTTATTTAAACAACGTCCTGCGTGCTGGTCTGAAAACAAGGTGTGTTCAGGCACATTGTTGGCGCATTGCTAGTTTGTGGCAACTGAAATAGACCGTGCCATTGACATTTAATTTGTTTCTAGATCGTTTGGAGTGATATTACGGTGTCTTGGAAGACTTCAAACTGTCTGTTTGAAGAAAGTCAAGTCTTTGACTAGCTTTGCAGGGAGGCAAAAAGGTAGGTTTTGGACGATGTGTGTGTTTTTACCTGAAGAGCGAGGCTGTGATTGATCTGCGAGAACGTCGGTGGGTTGTCGTTGACGTCAGATACGGTCACTGTTACCTGGATGGCAGAGGATAAAGGGGGATCGCCTTCATCGGAAGCTTGCACAGTTAATGAGTAGTGCGTTATCTGAAAGGCGAAGGGCTGTGTCAGTGGGATTATGAAGATATGAACAGTCACATATCCACAGTAGTGATTAAAATGTTCATCTGTGATCAGAGGATATAACTAAATCCCTGATAAAACAAGCAAGTACGTGTTCTGGATTGCGATTCAGGAACTCACCTCTTCCCTATCCAGCATGGAGCGGACCGTTATGTGTCCGGTGCGAGGGTTGATGCTGAACTGCTGCTTTGGATCACCGCTCACAATGGAGTATATGATTAAGTTATTTGGAGGCCCATCAAGGTCGACAGCACTTACCTGAGACAGATGCACAGTGAATGAAAGGAAGACGAGCACACCTGAGTGGTTTTAAGCAAAGCTTTAAAGCTCTGGATTAGCAGTCTTTTTCAGACATGTCTAATGTCCCAATGAATATCTGAAAAGGCTGTGAGTGCTAATAAACAATCACCATTAGCTGGTTGCTGCATTCAAAATGTTTTTCTGATTGCTTAACTAACAGATGCGGTAAATCATTCGCTCAAAAGCTGCCATCATCGCTTGTTTCAATCCCGTCACCATATGACAACAGCTGTCTTCAATTCACTTCATAGAAAGCATTGTGGAGAAAGTCTGAGACACATTACATGTTACAAAGTTACTGTAACAGGATAACAGTCCAGAAACAAACAAAACAAATATTTTATACTTTTTTTCTCTTGTTTTCCGTAAAAAAAATCCCTGAAACAAGACACAATTAAGTTAAAAAAAAGGGTGAAATAAAATATTAATATAAATATTAAATTAAAAAATTTATCTTAAAATGGTAACACTTTACAATAAGGTCTCATTTATAAATAGTTCATATATTAACTAACATGGACTAACAATGAGAGATACATTTGTCACAGTATTTATCTTTGTTAATGTAATAAAAAAAATCCATCTGTTTATTCTTGGTTCATGTTAGTTTACAGTGCATTAATTAAATTAACAAATTCAACATTTGATTTAAATAATGTATTAGTAAATGCTGAAATTAACATTAACTAAGATTAATAAATGCTGTAGAAGTCTTGTTAATTAGTTCACGTCAACTAAAGTCGTTATCTAATGTTAATGAAACCTTATTGTAAAGTGTTACCCTTAAAATGTGTCTTTCACAAAGTAATTTTTTCAGTTAATTCTAAAATTACTAAAATTAAAACTTTTAAATAAAAAATCAAGCTAAATAGAACTATTTAAAAAACAATAAAAAGGACAAAAGGACATGATTAAATTATTAAATTTAATTATTAAAAATAAACATGAATAAATAATAGTATATATATAATACTAAAATAAAACTAAATTATTTATTTATTTAACCAGTTGTTTCTCAAATAAAAGTTTGTTTATATAATATATGTGTATATATATATATATATATATATATATAGAGAGAGAGAGAGAGAGAATGAGAGAATGAGAGAGAGAGAGAGAGAGAGAGAGAGAGAGAGAGAGAGAGAGAGAGAATGAGAGAATGAGAGAGAGACATATTATCAAACTTTTATTTTAGAATCGATTAATTGCGTTTAATCGATTTGACTGCACTAATATATATATATATATATATATATATATAATATGTATATATATATATATATATGTGTGTATGTATATATATATGTATATATATATATATATATATATATATATATATATATATATATATATATATATATATATATGCAGTTTTGTTTCTCAAGCAAATGTATCTTAAAATATTTACATATTTTTTATTATAAGAAAATGTGCATTTGCAAGGAATAACGCAGTCAGCTTTAGCCTTATTTTGAAAAGGCTCTGGATGTTGACAGTTAAGGGAAAGTGTGATACCTGCAGAACCATGTCCTCAGGTGAAATGTCCTCTGCAATCACGGTACTGTAGCTACTGCTGTTAAAGACAGGCGGGTTGTCGTTGACGTCTGTGATATTTATGATAACCGTGGCGATGTCACTGAGCAGTGTTTTGCCCCTTGCCCCTTCCACTGACAGGTAATACTCGCGGCACAGCTCAAAATCCAGCGCAGCGTTCAGCGACAGCAAACCTGTGGTACAGAGAAACAAATTCACATCCAGTCAGTCCTGGCTGGCATTCTCAGTTCTTCTCAGAAAACATCCAGCAAACATTATCTCTTTATCAGTTTGCACAGAAACACTGACCAGTGCAAAACTTACCTGCACTAAAAGTGCAAAAATTGCATAGAAAATTAAAGTTTGTTAAAAAAAAGATCTAGCACCATTTACTTTGACAGTTTTGGCTTAAAGATGCTTCATATTCAAAAAAGGCTTGATATTGCTTCATAAATGTGTGAACAATAATGGCAAAATACAAAATATCACGATGAGTTTGGATGAGTTTGTTCTGCAGTTTAACAGTGATAGAAGCACAACTGATCTGGGGGTTTGATGAAGAAAATTTACAATTCTCATATAAACTTGTTTCTAATGTGAAGTGTGATTTATCCTTCTGAGTCTATTTCTGCTGTATCGTGTGCCTAACATACTGTATGTTCAGAATATAATAGTGCTGACAGAAACGTTCGGATAGAATGGGAGTTAAAACCTTTCAATATATAATACCGGCTGATTTTCTTTTATCGCATAAGCTGACCACTTGCATTCAATCTTGACTAATAACTCTCATGTACTTCCCAGTGGAATTGAACTGAATGCATGACATCTTTTATGCAATGTTGCATTTCTGTTTTTGCAAAGCACTTGATTCCTACAAGAGGCTGATTCATCTAAAGTTTTGAAAATCTGGTGGGATTTGCTCTGTGCATTATGGGTAGACACTGATATTCTATGTCTCGTTCTCCAGCCGTTTTCCAGAAAGTTGACTACTGAACCTCTTGCTGATCTGTCAGCTCACATTATCAGAGTGAAACAAGATGGAACAGAACAACAAAAGCATATAGGCATTCTTGCTTAAAGCTCAAGAATCGAGTTTTCAGTGCAAAATTGCTCTATGTAATGTTTCTTTTCATTGATTTAAAAGATCGTGGGCAATGTTGTGTCACTTAATGGCTTTCTTAGAGATCCACCACCATATTATAAACAACGCAGTGTTTGTCCTCGGCACATGTTCTGTCAATATAGGTGTGTTTGTGCTTGTATTCGCAAAAGTGGACAGCCACTTTTCAATGTCAAGTGTGATGAAGATGCATCAATATTCTCTGCATTTAGCCATGAATGGCTGACTAGGGCTAAATGTGTATTTGTAGATCAATTAATTGGAGTGTGATGCAGACATTATGACATGATTAAGCACATGGTTTTGTCATTCCAAGAACTCATTAAACATATAACCCTGTTATGGGAAACAAATGTCTCAGCCTTCATAAAAATAACAGTCCATATGGATTGCAATAACAATCAATGTCAGATTTCAGCTTACATCTGGTCTTATTTTTATTTTTTGTTTGGGTCGAAAGACACAGGCCACTGATCTTGCCGTGAGAGAGGCAATGTGACACTGAATAGTGGGTAATAAGATGTAAAACTGTGACATCTACTGGAAGATGCAAAAACTGGATTATATGATTCATGAGTTCCTGGAATGATAAAACCATGTGCTTAATCATCTCATAATGTCTAAAAACAGTGTTGTAACTATAATACAGCTTTTCTTATCCTCTGATGTTGATGTCACTATAATACAGCTTTTCTTATCCTCTGATGTTGATGTCACTTATGAATGTTTTATTGGCAAAGGAGTACTTCCTTTCAGCCCTCAATGACAAATGTCGTGTTGAATACCTTCATCCATTTTCATAATTGGTGCGATAATAAATGTCTTGACTGATGATCAACACCCAGATGAACATGCTGAACAGACTGTACTTCATTGTCTTTCACAGAGAGGAAAAAAAAAAAAAATAATAATAATATGTGTGTGTGTGTGTGTGTGTGTGTGTGTGTGTGTGTGTGTGTGTGTGTGTGTGTGTGTGTGTGTGTGTGTGTGTGTGTGTGTGTGTGTGTGTGTGTGTAACTGCCAACAGTAAATTAAATTAATTTATTTTTATTCCTACAATTATTGAGTTTGACCTTGCATGAAATGAGAAAAATGCAAAGTACAGTGCAAGTTTTGGTGTAATGTATGATTGGTGGGTTTCATTTTCACAAA
Organism: Meda fulgida; assembly: GCA_030578275.1. NCBI lineage: Eukaryota > Metazoa > Chordata > Actinopteri > Cypriniformes > Leuciscidae > Meda > Meda fulgida. The sequence continues at coordinate 13,684,627 of CM060629.1, forward strand.
AAAAAAAGTTTGCCAGTGCAATTGTAAAATGGCTCAATTTCTTCATCACACACACACACACACACACACACACACACACACACACACACACACACACACACACACACACACACACACACACACACACACACACACACACACACACACACACACACACACACACACACACACACACACACACACACACACACACACACAGATCAAAATATTCTCATGTACAAATTGCTTTTGAACTATGAATCATCTAATCTATTTTATTCACTTTCTTATACCATATAAAGGTTTTTCTAGCTGACACATCTTAAAATGAATCACTGAACTCTAGGCACAAAGAAAAAAAAAATCAAAAATGTAATGCATACCCAGCAGATCTGAGCTTGATTTATTTGCTATGAACGTATGCGAAACTACACAGTGGACTTAATGCGTTTGGAAGGGAATTGCCTCTAAAGCCAATTGATTTATGCAGAATGCTTGCTATCAGGCAAAACTGACAGTTGTGTATTGTTTGACAACTAATAAAGAGTTTGGCTCAATCCTTGATAAAAGTCCTGCAGCATGAAGGCTCAGAGGATTTGAGACAAGAGGACAAGAGCAAGAAAGAGAGGGGAGACTAGGACTGATTAGATGGGAATAAACAAGCTAACAAGTGCCTGTGTGGATTCAAAACATGTCAGCACAGGTTCTTCAATTTAACATTTACTCATGCTGAAGAACATTCCAGCTTTGCAAAACAGCAATAAAGCCACAGAGGATCAATGGCGGCATGCTAATATATCTACTTTCTATGAATGCACATGGATCACAAATATATTCAGCCTCAAACTAATTTTCATTTTTTTTTACACTGATTTCAAGTTAAATCAGCTACAGTTACAGTAAGTCTTTTCAGTCCAGCATTTGGTCACTATTTAGATAAGGGTCCAATTCTCACTAACTAATATTAACTATGACTTTTCCCTTAATAAACTCCTAATTACTGCTTATTAATAGTTAGTTAGGTTGTTACGTTTAGGTATTGGGTAGGATTAAAGGGATATAGAATATGGTCATGCAGAATAAGGCATTAATATGTGTAGTTAAACAGCCAATATCCTTTAATATGCATGCTAAAAAACAACTATTTAATAGTGAGAATTATACCCTAAACTAAAGTGTTCCCTAGATTTTTTGTAAATTTAATGAAATGGAAATTGAAATATAAAAGCGTTAAAGATATATGAACTTTCATGAAAACTCTTTTAGAATCAAGAAAAGATTACATTTAATCACTTAAAACAAGTAATGTAACCGTCAAGTTAAAAGTAATTTTTTTACTTTACTTAGTTTCCTTACACCTTAAATACACGAGTTTATTTATTTTAACTATATTTTTACATTTATTTAGATATTTACAAATATTATTAACATTAATTCATAAATATCATTACCCTTTTAAGGGGTTGATATTTAACAATCCAAACGAACTATTTCTTGTCATTTTTCCTATTGTTTCCACTTTGATTGCATCATGATCATGTAATAGGTCTATAATAATGATTATGTCAAACTACCAAAAACAAAACTACCTCTAAAATGAAAGTATTTCTAAGTGTAAAAATACTGACATGTTTAAAGCCTTGCCATAAATTCCATGATTCATCATTACAAAACATATTAAACATTTACTTAAAACATATTAAACATTTATTTAATAAAGAATTTAAAAAGCCCTTACCTGTCATGGAGTTTATCTGGAATCGTCCGTCTACATTGCCAGAGAGGATAGTATATCGTACAGGGTCGTTATCAGTGCCATCTTTGGGGAGGCCGGACATGCTGATCACCTCCGATCCGATCCGGAGCGATTCTGGGATCTGTACAAAGTTCTCCGAGCTAAGGAACAATGGCTGGTAATCACTCAGGATGACCACGTGTACTGTAATTGTGGCAAAGGAGAAAAGGTGGCGAGGAAGGCCTCGGTCCGTGGCTTTTACTTTCATCTCATAGGTGAACTTGGTCTCGTCTGCTAGAGATCTCTCCAGTCTCAAAATGCCTGAGATTTCATCTAGGGAGAAGAAGCCGCTGTCGGCGCCTTGAAGAGAGTACCTCACCTCTGAGTTTATACCTGGAAGAGTTATATAGCATAATATTCTCAGTATTATAGTGCAGGAATAGCAGATCAACAGATGACTAAAAACAAGAATTTAAGGTCTCAAAAGTAATAGTACATCTATTTAAATACACTAATAGCTAGGCTTTAAGCCGAACGTCACATGAACAACACGTCTCATTGCATCCACTTGTCGAAGAAAGTGTTAACAGCAGTATGAACTGAGAGCAATATGGAATTAAGGTAATCAGCTAACCTAGCTAAATATTTTTTTATTGTTGCCGTTTTATTAAATTTAAATATATATTTAAATCTAATAATATCAACAAATCTTTTAGATATCAATCTGAATATGTGATGGACATTGGTAATGCTCATGTATGTTTGCACCTTTGAATGTGTCTTGAGTAAAACAGCTCTATGTTTAACGAAGCACATACAAAAGACCTGAACCAGTTGAAACCTTGATTTATGTTCACATTGCAAGACTGTGTTCACATTAACTTTGCACATTTGTACATTACTTATGCTTAGAAAGGATAATGTCATTAAATCACTTGTTAAAGACATTATGTAAGAGCAAAGTAGTTCCAATTCACATGAATCCCTGTGACGGTACTCTACAAGTTCACACACATCTTCAGGTGTGGTCTGTTTCTCCCTAATCGTGTTTCTCTGTCAGAGCCTTCAATCCTACATCAAACACTGCATACCTTTAGCTTTTCAACCTGCATGTGAAGGGTCAAAGAAAAAAGCTGAGGGGCTTTTAAAACTTTCTGAGTGGATAAGTCGAAAATAGTCTGTGTTTTGCTTTAAAGCAGCCATTCGTGACAAGAGAAACAGTGCCATACCTGTGTCTGGGTCTTTGGCATAGATGACAGCAATAGGTGTCCTAATCGTGGTGTTGTCAAACACAGTGATGTCATAATGGCTTGTGGAGAATTGTGGCGGGTTGTCGTTCATGTCTTTTACCATGAGTGTGACGTCTGCCTGACAAGAGCGGCCACCACCATCAGTTGCTTTGACAACGAGATCATACTCTGATTCCCGCTCCCGGTCTAAGACAGCAAGGGTGAATAGCTCACCTAAAAAAAAGAAAAAAGAAAAAAAAAAGCATATGAAACTAGGCTTTATTAAAAAAAATGACAATAACAGGGAACGGTTAAATACTGTGTTGTAACATGTAGGGTATTTAAGAAAAGCCTTGACTAGTTATTTATTTGATAGATGTGTGCAACAGATTATTTACTTGAGGTTAGTGGTTTAATTTCTTAAGCATGGTTGCAAAAACAAAGAATGTTGTTGTTTCAAGAACTTTACACTACAGAACGGGACACAGTCCTTTGTTTATAACATTGCCTGAAGCATTTAATGCATCTTGTATCTTGTTAACCCAAAATAACCGTCTTAAAAGATGTTACATTTAGATAGATTGCTCTAGAAGAGATTAAGTCACATAAACGTATCATAAATAAAATACTCTCATTGTTTCAAGGAATTCCAAAAATTCCAAATGTCCTGGGAAAGTTGCCTCTTATCTTCTTTGTTGGTTTGATTTCCTCGAACAGTAAGCAACAGCAATCTCAAACTTTTCTTCAATCTCAAACTGCAGTGAATGCTACTAGAAATCTGGAGAAGGATTGAGAGATCAAAATTACCAGTTTTGGAATCAAGATGGAACTTGTCTGCATTAGGTCCATGAAGAGTGAATGACACCTGGCCATTTGTTCCAATATCGGGATCAGAAGCAGAGATCTTCAGGATGAACAAGCCTGATTGGGAATTCTCCATGACTGCCTCTGTATAAAGTAACTTGGAAAAGGGACAAGTGGGACATTTTCCAATAAAATAGGTTGCCATCAACTAACATCCAATTTCAGAATTTCTTAAATTTAGGTTCTAATATGTAGGCCTTTCTACAGACACTTTTATATCCCAAATCGGAATACATTTATTATTATTATATATATATATATATATATATATATATATATATATATATATATAAAAAATGAATATCACATTAAAGCAGTCTTTAAAAACGTTTTACCATGTCTTCATCTATATATTTATCTGTCGTTTATTCTCTATATATCCACAGGGACAAAACTGCCCATTGTTGAAGAAACACACATAAACATGCCGAAACATACTGATATCTTCTGGAGAACGCCTAACTTACTTGCTCACACAATGGACTGTTGTCATTGAGGTCAAGAACATGGACCTCAACATTGGCAGATGTTTGAAACCTTCCATCTGTGGCTGTTATCTTAAGGGTGTATTTGTCTTTGTCTTCTCTGTCAAGCGGACTTTTGGAAATCACTGTCCACTCCTCCCCTGCAGCTGTGACTGAGAACTGGCCCAATGGGTCTCCCTCTTCAGAGATGAAAACAGCAACAGTATGTGTTTAAAACCAACATACATAATTTTGCCCATGCAATAATGTTTATACAACAGTCAAAGTTAGAGTAAAATGTCAAAGCTGAATTGCAAAGACAGACAGCACAGAATAACTATTAGAACTCAGTTTCATTATATTAATAGTGTTATATTAATACTATATTAATAGACAATAATAATTTAACTAAACTAGTGAGTTTGCGTACCTGTTATATAACATACAATCTGTCTATTATCTGAAGACACATCTTTATCAGCAGTTGTCAGAGTCACAATGGTTTCTCCAGGCCTGCTGTTCTCTAGGATGGACCCTTGGTACAGTTCCTCTGTAAACTGAGGTGGGTTATCATTTTCATCTGTGATAGTCACCTCAACTAGAACTGAAGAGGTCAGTTTGACAGTGTCGCCATGATCAGTGGCCACCACATAGAATCTATGAAGCTGTTTGGCCTCGGAATCGGCCTCCTTTAAGGCAGTAATCCAGCCAGTTTGCGAATCAATTGTAAACATGTCGCCAAGATCATCTGACTCCAACTCGATTGTATATGAGACTTCTCCGTTGATGTTTGTGTCGGCATCATTAGCTGTCACTTGAATGACCGTGGTGCCGGGGGGCAAATTCTCAGTCAGGAAGGCCTTATAGGGGTCAGCCTCAAACATAGGCTGATTGTCATTAACATCTTGAACCTTTATGTGAACAGACACAAGAGATGCTACATCGGTACCATTGTGATTTCCATGAGCGATCACATCAATCTTGTATATCTTGGTTTTTTCATGGTCAATGTTCTTCTGCACTACAACTGTACCGCTATCTTTGTCGACAGCAAAATCATGTTCTTTGTTGCTGTCTAAAGTGTTACCATCCACCAAGCTGTATATCAGTGGCATATCAGCATCCGCCTTGACTGTGCCTATCTCATATCCGATAGGGAGGTCCTCAGATGCTGAGAAAGAGTACAATGGCTCGGTAAACCGGGGCAGAATGACCTCCGGTGGGACCACCTTGACCTGTACTGGCACAGAGGAGTTGTAAAAAGGAATCCCTCCATCTCGAGCCTTAACTTTGAAGGTGAAAATCTTATTCTCCAAACCAACCAGACTCTCTTTGATGCTGACAACTCCGGTAAAAGGGTTGACCTCAATAATATCTTCAGTAACCTCCTCCGCTTCTTCTACTGTGTAAGTGACATCAGCATTTTTTCCTTCATCTGCATCATAAGCCATTATCTGTATCACTGGTGAGCCTTTGTTTACTGTTGACTGAATGGAAACCTGATACTCTGAGACTTTAAATTGAGGGACATTGTCATTCTCATCTGTTAGAATGATCTTTACAGTGCAGAATCCCACTCTTCCTCCACCATCCTTAGCCATGACCTTAATCGCAATCACTCTTTGCGATGGATTTTCTCTGTCCAATGACTGAGAAGTCACAATTTGTCCATCTTCACCAATGGAGAACTTCTCATCGGCAAGCTTGTTAATTATGGTATAGTCTACACTGCCATATGGCCCATCATCCGGGTCGATAGCAGCCAGACGGATCACACGAGTTCCCACTTCTGCGTTCTCTGCCAAATCTGCCTCGTAAAGGTTCTGGTTAAAATAGGGGCTGTGCTTGTTGCCGTTTGTCATGTCAATGTTAACAGGGGCAGTCTTCTGAAACACACCATCGGAAACTGCAACGGTGAGGTTATAAAATGGATCCAAGTTTTTCTTGCACAAATTAGAGAATGAGATAAGTCCAGATGATTCATTAATAGAGAAAGATCTCCCCTCGTTGCCAGACAGGATCTTATATTGGAGGTCATCCTTACTATCAGGGTCTGAAGCCTGAACTTTGATAACGATGTGGCCACAAGTGGCCATTTCATTAAGAGAGGCCCAATAAGATGGCTCACTAAAATCTGGAGGGTTGTCATTGACATCTATGACGTTCACAATGATGTGAGCCTCACCGCTGAGCGGTGGTAAACCTTTATCGGTGGCTTTAACTTTCAGCGTGAACTGCTGCATGGTTTCATAGTCCAATACTTGCAATGTCACCAAAATCCCAGTTAGTGGGTCAATATAAAAAAAATCACTTTTGTCAATCAATTGGTAAGTTACCTCTGAATTCCTGTCTGAATCTCTGTCAACAGCTGAGACCTGTAAAACAAATGTGCCTATTGGAAGGCCCTCAGACACATCTGTAATATAAGGCAGATTCTGAAAGACAGGGGCATTGTCGTTTACATCTTCCAAATCAATCTCTACTTTGGCTTCGCTAAAGGTACCAGTCACCGAATCTGTGGCACGAACAGTCAAAATATGCTTTGTTTGAGTCTCAAAGTCTAGGAAATCAGTGACACGTAAGACTCCTGTTTTGAAATTGATGTTAAAAAACCTGGAGGCATTGTCTTCCTCTAGATTGTAGATAAGACCATATCCTTCTGGGTTTCTTGCTTGCACATGCAGGATTGTTGTAAAAGGAGTAATATTCTCAGGTAGTTTCAAAGGGTAGTACAGGCTTTGAAATATTGGATGAGAACGATTTTGTACTTGGACGTAGAGTGTGCCAGCGACTGAAAGACTCGGCTCACCCTCATCTGATACTAGTACAGTGAGCACATAATTATTCATAGACTCAAAGTCTAAAGGTTTCAGTAATGACACATCCCCAAGATAAGAGTCGATTCTGAAGAGATTGAAATCATCCTCCAGTAAAAATATTATAGATCCATTCTCACCGAAGTCATCGTCGGTTGCTAGCACTTGGAAGAGAACATCCCCTGGTTCAGTTTCCTCCGATATTATCAACGAATGAGGCAAATTTGATATTTCCGGAGCATTGTCATTGATATCATCTATATAGACCTTAACACTAGTTACATCCACACGTGGAGGATGCCTCATGTCTCGGACCTCCACGAAAACATCATGCTCTTCCCGTTCCTCCCTGTCAAATGGAACTCCAGTGGTGTGCAGGACTCCAGATGATGGAACCACTGCAAATTTCCCATGTGGGTTCAAAACGGTGTACTGCAAGGGCTCATTCAGGTAGCTACCTGTTGCTCTCAGAATGGCTAAAATTTTCACAGACGCAGAGTTCTCCGGTACACTGGCTACATGCATCCTCTCCTCAAACCTCAGATTAGTCTTTGTTGAATTGGTGATATTGCATTTCACTAGGGTAGTGTCTTTATATAACCCATCTGAGGCAGTGATCTTTAACTCATTATGGGACTGTAGTTCAGATGAATCATTCACTGAGATTATTCCGGTGAACTGGTCTATTTTAAATGCATTTTTATTTCTACTCTCCGAAATCATGTAGGTGACTGCTGAATCTGCATCATGAGCTGTCACTTGCATCACTTTCATGTCTTCAAAAACTGGTGAGGTGACGGCAGTTTTATAGACAGGTAAAGCAAATTTTGGAGGACAATCATTAAAGTCCAGGACATGAATATTTACTCTGCATGGCTTGGAAGAACTTAGCGATGGCTCACCGGAATCCCACACCTGAACGCTGAAAAAAAAATCAGGTGTTGTCTCAAAGTCAACTGTAGACTTTAAGAAGATGGTACCCATACTCGGATCTATTTTAAACACTTTCTGTGCTGCAGGCTCAAGGATTTGGAAGACCAGAAGTGCATTTGTGTCTTTGTCCGCATCTGACGCCTTGATCACTAAAGGAGTGTTGTTCTCACCAGTCACCATGCTGTTTATGGGCGCAGACTCACTAATCTGCCCATAATATGTGTCCTGATGGAAAACGGGGGCGTTGTCATTTTCATCTATCACATAAATGTAAATTACAGTATCAGATGAGACTCCCGCTGAATTTGTAGCTCTTATTTGCAGACGGTAGGAGGGGTGCTGCTCAAAATCAAGTGCATTTTGGACAGTTAGCAGTCCAGAGTTGATGTTGATGTGGAATGTCCCATTGGGGTCGCCTTGATTGATCCTGTACAGCACTGAGGATGGGCAGTTGGCGGAGACAGATAGCACAGGGGAGCCAGGAGGCATGGCCTCACTTATCTCAGTAATGTATTCTTCGGAGGAGAACCTAGGTGGTGTGAATTCTGACAGCTTTACAGTGATTGTAACGGGGCAGAGGGCACTGCGCTGGGGAAAGCCCTGATCTGTGGCTTTTACTGTGAGGTGATACTGCTCCTTCAGAACTCTGTCTAATGCATCAAATACACAAATGCTTCCAGTCTCCTTGTCGATTTCAAAGGCACCGTCCACATTCCCACCTGGACAAAAATAAATAAATTTCAAAAACAGATTAAATGTGATTATGATTTTTTAATTGCCACCCAAGAGAATTTATAAATGCAACCTTAAAATTTAGTATTAAGGCAAGATTTCATTAATTCATATATGTGCTTGCATGAATGCTAAAGAAAAGTTAGTTAAAAAGCAAAGGCAATATAGTGCTCCAGGCTAATGTCTTACCAGAGTGAAAGGAATAAACAATCTCTGCATTGCTCCCTGTATCCTTATCCAGGGCTTTGACTCTTAGCACTTCAATGCCAGTGAGTGCCAGATTACTTATGGTGCCCTCATAATGAGTATTCAGAAAAGATGGGATGTGGTCATTACAGTCTTCTACATGCACAACAACCTTCGCAAAGTTCTTTTTTATTGGGATCTTGTCATCTCGTACCTGGAAAGATAAAGTACATAGGTCAATGTGTTTGGGGTGCACGAGTAAGAGAGATAACTTTTGACCACTGATTACACTTTTAGGCACTTTATTGAGGTCAGGAATTTTTCGGGAATGTGGATTTATCCCGTGTGCTCTGACCCTTTCTATCTCATTATGCCAGGGACTCAAGATAATTATTCAAGATGATTTAACTGGACAAATAACAAAATGATTGCATGCTCATTTAATCAAAGTATATTTTTTGTCTGGCTTGTCCGTAATTGTAACTGCTTTTGTAGCTTTGTAACTGAAATTGCTCTGGCCATTATTACTATTTACATAAGAGTCTAGTTGAATCAAGTCAAGTGTCACTTTACCATCACAATCAGAGTATGAGTGGAGATGTTCTCATAGTCTAGCTCCTCTTTAATAACAAGCACACCACTCCTTTGGTCCAGGTGAAAATACTTGAGGCTGTCTGGGTTGAGGCTGCTGTGGATGGTGTAAAAGAGTCCACTGTTGGCATCTGCATCATGAGCATTAATGTGAAGGATCTCCTTCCATGGAGATGTGTCCTCTGGCACTCTTACTTCATAGAGGCTCTTCAAGAACATGGGTCGATGCTCATTTATATCCACTACTTGAATGTAGGCCTAAGAGAAGTAAGACACACCACCAAACTCTCAGTTGTGCATTGGCTTAAAGTGAGACACTAATGCAGCCCTAATAATAAATATTTCATCTCGGATTCTATATGCAGAGGTGCATGCTATGAATTTATTGAGTCTGCGCTCAATGTGTGATAGATTTGGCTTGTGTGCTCATACCTGAGTGGTTATGGCCTGAAATCCATCTGTGACTCTGACTGTTAAGTTGTAATGGGATTTTCTGCCAGCATCCAGACGTCTAGCTTTCACAATGCTCCCTGTGTTCTTTTCAATGTAGAAGTCCTGCTCTTCATCACCACCTAAGACAAAATATTAGCTAGTGGTTAGATCAGTGGTTCTCAACATGGGTCAGAGGTTTGTTATCAACCAACCACACAAATGTACATATTTAGAATAGCAAAATAAAAGCCTTATCAATTTTAAAAAGAAGGTTTAAAAAAACCCTTCCCATGTATTTTATTCTTCAAAGGGCTTGCATCAGATCAATCTATATGGTATTTGGTGCATAATCATCTGTTACTTCACTATTTGTTCTATTAAATAGTGTATGTGTTTGAATTTAATGTTATATTAATATTATTTAAACGTATGCATTTCAATATTCCATAATTACAATAACCCATGACAATAATGACTTACAATCTTTGCTTGTGGGTCTTTTCATTGCTTTGTCTCCAAATTAAATAGGTTTTGGGTGTATTCGGTGCATTTAATTATGAATTTCTGTAAACATGTTGCTTCTGGTAGCCTTTATTTAGGTTTACAAATATGGTTTGAACCATAGTGTACATTACTGACTGCTAAGATTAATTTCAATTCAATATTATAATAATATTAAGATTAATGCAAGGCAAGGCAAGGCAAGTTTATTTATATAGCACATTTCATACACAGTGTTAATCCAAAGTGCTTTACATAGAAGAAATTAAAACAAAAGAAATCAGAAAAATTAAAACAGTTTAGAATAAAAGATATAATACAGAAATAATCAAATAAAATCAGAATAATTAAAACATTAAATAAAATACAGTACAAACAGTCGGACGAGCAGTGGCACAGTGCTCATTCAGTAAATGCATAGGTAAACAGATGTGTTTTGAGTCTGGATTTGAATGTGACTACTGTAGGAGCACATCTGATCTCTTCTGGAAGCTGGTTCCAGCTACGGCTGGCATAGTAGCTAAAAGCACACTCACCATGCTTAGAGTGAACCCTTGGTATTTCTAGCTGATGTGATCCTAGTGATCTGAGTGATCTGTTGGGTTTATATTCAGTGAGCATGTCTGCAATGTATTGAGGTCCTAGGCCATTGAATGATTTATATACCAGTAATAAAACTTTAAAATCAATTCTATATGTAACTGGCAGCCAGTGTAAAGACCTGAGGACTGGTGTGATGTGTTCATATTTTCTGGTTCTGCTCAGATTCCTGGCAGCAGCGTTCTGTATGAGCTGCAACAGTCTAATGGTCTTTTTAGGAAGGCCAGTGAGGAGACCATTACAATAATCCACCCTGCTGGTGATGAAAGCATGCACAAGTTTCTCTAAGTCTTGACTGGAAACAAAGCATCTAATTCTTGCAATATTTTTCAGATGATAGTATGCTGATTTAGTTATTGCTGTGACATGACTACTGAAACTAAGGTCTGACTCTAGAGGCATCTTAATGTTTTATTTTAAGAGAAATGTTGTTTACGTTACAATACTACTTTACTATTTTGTTTCTGTTTTGGGTCACCACTCAGTGTCCAATATAAAATCTACTGTGTTAGAAAAACACTGGGCCAGAATAACATACTGTTTCACACATCTGATGGTTTACCGTAGACACCTCTGAGTGAACCTTTCTGTGTAAACCTGTATGCATTACTTCAGGGCTGAGTGAGTAACATGAAGTGTTATGACAGTCAGATTCAGGTGAAGTGTAATCCACATACAATCCTCTACAATTAGCATTAGCAGAATAATTACATGACTATCAACAACAACAAAAAAAAGCCTTGCTGAAACGTACAAGCATATACTGTAGATTTCACATTTGAGAGTATGGGTACCAATCACACAGTTGCTCTCTAACACCCACATGAGTCTTTGTTGTTATGCCCATCCAGGTACAACAATGACAGAAAACAAGGCCACATCAGGAGGCCACTACTGAAACACTGTTCAGCACTATTGTTTAAGGGAAAACATTTGGCATACGAATAAAAAAGACCAGACGTCTTACTCATTGGGGGCAAATTCGTGCCTGTCACGGTGGGTTGTGGAGAATGGAAGAAAGGATTCAAGTGCGGAGTGAATTGATGAGGTTTAAGAAAACATAAAATAAACAAACCAACAAAAGAATCCAATGATTTCAGAACTAAATCCAACACTGACATGGCAAAACAGGACCGGTACAGAACTGAGCCTGGTTAGTACCTGGATGGGAGACCTTCTGTGAAAACCAGGTTGCTGCTGGAAGAGGTGTTAGTGAGACCAGCAGGGGGTGCTCACCCTGTGGTCGGTGTGGGTCCTAACGCCCCAGTATAGTAATGGGGACGCTATACTATTAAAGAGCACCGTCCTTCGGATGAGACGTTAAACTGTGGCCCTGACTCTCTGTGGTCACAAAAAATCCCAGCCTTTCGAAAGAGTAGGGGTGTAACCCTGGCATCCTGGGCAAATTTGCCACTTGGCCTCTGCCCATCATGGCTTCCTAATCATCCCCATATACCAATTGGCTTCATCACTCTGTCTCCTCTCCATCAGTAAGCTGGTGTGTGGTGGGCATTCTGGCGCAATATGGCTGCCGTCGCATCATCCAGGTGGATGCTGCACATTGGTGGTGGTTGAGGAGATTCCCCCTTCTATGTAAAGCGCTTTGAGTGCAGAGAAAAGCGCTATATAAATGTATTTAATTAATTATTATTATTATTATTATTATCACCAAAACAATAAACAACGTACGAGCACAGGACAGCAAACACAGGTAGATTAAATAAGAAGGCAAATAAGGAGGGTAACGAGGATAACAGGTGGGACAAATAAACCAATAATCAGATAACAAGGGGGAGGGACCAGACAATGACAAGAGCACATGGCCCAACATAACAAACACTCATGTTTATCACAAGGACAGGACAGACATGTGACACTACCCCCTCCCTACGGAGCGGCTACCAGACGGTCCATAAGACCGGGGCGTGACTGGAAGCAAACACCAGGGCAGGACAGGAGGGATCGACCAGGGCGGGACGGGAGGAACAGACCTTTCAGACCAGGGGGGGATGGGAGGGACAGACCAGGGGGGGACGGGAGGGACGGACCAGGGGGAAGCATATAGTCCATCAGTCGACCAGAGCGAAGGAGACCGTTTATCGGGAATCCCGGGCAAAGCGGACAGTTCACTGAGCGGCCCGGGTGAAGCTGAAGACCCCTCGGAGGGCCAGGGCGGCTTTGACCCCTCGGGCGGCCAGGGCGGCTTTGACCCCTCGGGCGGCCAGGGCGGCTTTGACCCCTCGGGCGGCCAGGGCGGCTTTGACCCCTCGGGCGGCCAGGGCGGCTTTGACCCCTCGGGCGGCCATGCCCCCCGGGCGGCCAGGGCGGCGAAGACCCCTCGGGCGGCCAGGGCGGCGAAGACCCCTCGGGCGTCCCAGGAACAGAATCCAGTTCAGAAACATAAACCGACACCGGCTCAGGAACATAACCCAGAACTGTAACAGCCCCAAGAACAGACACAAACACTGGCTCTGGAACAGGTACTGGTTCCGGCTCTGGAACAGCAGACACTGGCTCCGGCCCTGGAACAGCAGACACTGGCTCCGGCCCTGGAACAGCAGACACTGGCTCCGGCCCTGGAACAGCAGACACTGGCTCCGGCCCTGGAACAGCAGACACTGGCTCCGGCCCTGGAACAGCAGACACTGGCTCCGGCCCTGGAACAGCAGACACTGGCTCCGGCCCTGGAACAGCAGACACCAGCTTGTCCAGGCTCCGTGCCAGACACTCCAAATAGGCTCTCATAGCCTTGGTGGTCCCACAAATGGGCATCTCTAGATCTGTCTCAGACTGGGCCGATGGGACGTGAACAGTCTCTGGCTGGCCAGACGGAACATGAACAAACACTGGCTCCGGCTCATGAACAGACACTGGCTCCGGCTCATGAACAGACACTGGCTCCGGCTCATGAACAGACACTGGCTCCGGCTCATGAACAGACACTGGCTCCGGCTCCAGCTCCGGAACAGGTACTGGCTCTGGTTCTGGAACAACCGACACTGGCTCTGGAACAGCAGACCCTGGCTCCGGCTCTGGAACAGCAGACACAGGCATGTCTAAGATCCGACCCAACCGCTCCAAATAGTCCAGTACTGCCTTGGCGACCACACAAATGGGTATCACTAGATTTGTCTCAGACTGGGCAAATGTGACGTGAATAGTCTCTGACTGGGCCGAGGGAACGTGAACAGTCTCCGGCTGGGCAGACGTGACGTTAACAGTCTCCGGCTGGGCAGACGTGACCAGTCTCCGGCTGGGCAGACGGAACGGGAACAGTCTCCGACTGGGCAGACGTGACGTGAACAGTCTCCGACTGGGCAGACGTGACGTGAACAGTCTCTGACAGGGCAGACGTGACGTGAACAGTCTCTGACTGGGCAGACGTGACGTGAGACAGTCTCCGTGGCGTGAACAGTTACTGACTGGGCAGACGGAACATGAACGGTCTCTGACTGGGCAGACGGAACGTGAACGGTCTCTGACTGGGCAGACGGAACGTGAACGGTCTCTGACTGGGCAGACGGAACGTGAACGGTCTCTGACTGGGCAGACGGAACGTGAACGGTCTCTGACTGGGCAGACGGAACGTGAACGGTCTCTGACTGGGCAGACGGAACGTGAACGGTCTCTGACTGGGCAGACGGAACGTGAACGGTCTCTGACTGGGCAGACGGAACGTGAACGGTCTCTGACTGGGCAGACGGAACGTGAACGGTCTCTGACTGGGCAGACGGAACGTGAACGGTCTCTGACTGGGCAGACGGAACGTGAACAGCCTCTGACTGGGCAGACGAAACGTGAACAGCCTCTGACTGGGCAGACGAAACGTGAACAGCCTCTGACTGGGCAGACGGAACGTGAACAGCCTCTGACTGGGCAGACGGAACGTGAACAGTCTCTGACTGGGCAGACGGAACGTGAACAGTCTCTGACTGGGCAGACGGAACGTGAACAGTCTCTGACTGGGCAGACGGAACGTGAACAGTCTCTGACTGGGCAGACGTGACATAAACAGTCTCTGACCGGGCAGGTCTCCTCTTCCTCCTCCGTCTTTTCTGACGGATGTGTGCAGACTCGAGGCTGGCTAAAACCATCGATGAAGTCCCCACACTTGACGGATCCAGAGATGATGACTTCATTCCTGATGAGACCCGTGAGGAAAACTCTGCTGCCCTCCTTTCCTCATTCCTTTGAACGCACATGGTGAGGTATTAAAACAAAGAAATCCCATTCTCTCTCTCCTCAGGAGAGAGTTAGCTCCGCTGAATCCACATTGGCTCGTACGTCCTGTCACGGTGGGTTGTGGAGAATGGAAGAAAGGATTCAAGTGCGGAGTGAATTGATGAGGTTTAATAAAGAACACATAAAATAAACAAACCAACAAAAGAATCCAATGATTTCAGAACTAAATCCAACACTGACATGGCAAAACAGGACCGGTACAGAACTCCACCCGACAACACCGAAACAATAAACAACGTACGAGCACAGGACAGCAAACACAGGTAGATTAAATAGGAAGGCAAATAAGGAGGGTAACACGGATAACAGGTGGGACAAATAAACCAATAATCAGATAACAAGGGGGAGGGACCAGACAATGACAAGAGCACATGGCCCAACATAACAAACACTCATGCTTATCACAAGGACAGGACATACATGTGACAGTGCCTGCTTTAACAGATGGTGTTTATTAATCATTCCACCCATTGAAGGCTATCTGGTCCCATTTTAATACATTTTCTCTAATTTGTGCAAGAGAAACCTGGATCCATTTTATAACCTCACCGTTGCAGTCTGTTCCCATTTTAAGTGGCTCTTCACCATGTTTATTTCCAAACTTTACAAAGTAGTCTTTAAATGTATTTATCGTCCTCTTTGCTGGAGGCCAACCATCTACAATTTTGCCCTTGGTGGAGACTTTGAGATAAATTCTGAAGAAAAGCAAGATGTTTTGTTGCTTTTCTTTTTTTAATCAATACATAATTGGCTTCTCAAGGGCTGAAAAAGCTGCTACAGTGAAACAATGCCTTCAAACTAAATGATCAAAAGTTAGGGTTGGGGATAAAGTTAAGCAGACTAGTGAAGGTTTTCTGTAGTAGTCAATTAACTTCCAACACTGCACTGATTCACTGCACAGATTTTTACTCTTATATTCTAATCAAATGTGAATATTTTTTTCTTTTTGCCCTGCTGTTTATTTAATTCATTGATTTTATTTAAACTATAGAATATTTAATGTCTCAGTAAACAAATCAACTATACTGTTAATTCAGAAATCTAAAGTAATAATCCATAACTTGTTACAATATTTGTTTGTTTTTTCTGTTGATTTTCAAGCCAATTAAATAGGCGTCGGGTTCACAGACTAGACTTTTAACTAAGAATTTATTTAATCACATCACTTCTAACTGTCTGGCTTAATTTAAAAACTCATCAAACTCATCATTCAAAGCACAAAGTGAATGACAATAAACCATGTATATGACCTTACATTAATTATCATCACAGCATTATGCATGAAAAATTCAGAGCAAAATATAAGGGGTCTGAAATGTACAGATCTTTTTCTTCCAATTGACCACAGTTTTCTGGTTAAAATATAATGTGTTCATATCTAAGAGTAAGATTAAATTTAAATTAATGCAGGCCTCGCTGTCTTTATTTCATGTTCAGTAGAACCATGCTGAGATAAAACAAGTTCTTAATCCACAGGTGAACTTTCTTCCTTGATTCATTTTCCCTCCCTACTACAAATGCTTCTGATTTATTTCCACTGAAGCTCATTTCTCTCAAAGTGAGTCTGCAGGGCTGAAGGTAAGAATGTAGGGAGTAGAGTGAAGGTCAGGTTCAGCCCTTAACTGCAGGCGAATATGTGCTGCTTGCACAGTCACAGAGAGACTGATGGCAGCTCCTCTGGCGCTCTGGCTTGTCATCTGAAGAAATGTGTCACTGCTAAGATCTACCTCCTGGCACAGATCTTATTACAGAGAGGGAAGCTATAGCATCACAGTGACACCCGACCCTCCACATGCTGTATTGTACCATGTGCCCAGGACAGCAGTTTTTCTTTCTTTGTGCATAGCTATTTTATAAAACATTACTTTATAGGCCTACTCTACTGTTAAACCAAATTTTTCCACACTTTGTTTTAAACATAAACATCACTAATATAGTTAGATTTATGCTTACCATATTGACCGTGAATCTTGTTTATGTTCATTTATTGTAAAGAGCAATGGTGTGGTAAATGATAGAGCCTTGCTTACCAGTAATGTCAAAAAAGTGCAGGCTCTTTGAGATCTCTGTTCGGATGATTCCCACCATGTCAGAGACAGGATCTGTCTCCATCACCACATAGTTGAAGGGCGGCTCATCAAAAGCCAGTACCTCAGAGCTGGACTCAGGTTGGGGCAGCCATTGAACATGCAGACGGGCCTTAGACATTCTTGGAGGGTTGCCTTGGTCTGTTGCTTGTATCTATGATAGTGAAGGAGAAAACAAATGGTGAAAAAGTGAATTTTCCACCCTTTTATTGTAATTTATAACTATTTACTGGAATATATCATGTAATATTTGTTGGGCAACTATTGTGCTTATGTTTGTAGAATGTTTTACTAGGGTTATGCCAAATTAAATTGTACTTACTCAAATAAGTACTAAGTAAAATTCATTAACTACATGTAATTATTATTAGGTACTGAGTTACGATTAGGGTTAGGGTTTAATTTAGGGTTAGTTACTTGTAATTATGCATAGTTTACTGTTATTACTATAGTAATTACATGTAGTAAGATGTAACTATGTCACCTTAAAATAAAGTGTTCTTAAAATAAAGCAAAAGTCACTTCTGAATTGAAACAAAATATTGTAAATCACACTGATTCACTGTCAACCTAAAAGTTCACAGCCCTACATTGTATCCATACCGTCAGAATACTGTAGTTGCCCCGAACAAACTCTCCTCTGGCTGTCACCACCCCGGTCTCAGGATGGATATCAAAACGATCGTCACTGCGGTCTTCCAGGCTGTACGTGATAATGCCATTGGGCCCAACATCGTCATCACGGGCCACCATCCTGTAGATGTCCTGAGGCTCCTCCGTGCTCTGCTGTTCAGGTAGTTTTATCTGGAAAAGCTTTTCACTGAACTGAGGGCTATTATCATTCTCATCCAAGACTTCGATAACTACGGTGGCAGTGGAGCTTAATGGAGGATCCCCTTCATCTGATACCATGACCTAAACAACGGCAGGTGTGGAAAACATCTTTAACATCATGTGCACAAATCAAAACCACCTCTCTGTCAACTCTCAGAGTGTTAGGTGTGGTTATGGATATGACAATGTAGATATGATTGGTCTTGGTG
The DNA here is from genome assembly GCA_030578275.1 of Meda fulgida. Lineage (NCBI taxonomy): Eukaryota > Metazoa > Chordata > Actinopteri > Cypriniformes > Leuciscidae > Meda > Meda fulgida. The sequence continues at coordinate 13,703,061 of CM060629.1, forward strand.
GAATAGATCTGCTATTGCTGCTGAGACTATAAACTGAGACTTGTCAATACACAACACGCTGCTGTGAACAAGTAAGACATACTACTGCTGCACAAATAGTATATCTATAAAGGTGGAGCTGGGGAAGATGGAGGGTTTCTTAAAGTGCACTGCAAATGCAATAAGTATAAGCTCCTAGTAATTGAAAATTATTAAAATACGGAGAAAAGAACCTATCAGTCTGTCTGTGTCATTTTTTTTTTATAATTTGTCTTTTAAATAAACAACAGTTTCACTGAGCATTTAACTCTTTGTTGCATGCATTATGAAATTAAAAGTGTTTTCTTGCGTTTTTAATTTTTTTATTAGAGGGGAGGGGTACATTTAGGAAACCGTGTATGACAAAGGAATTAATCAAACACAAAACTGGCTCTTAGGTTAGCTTGATTCAATTTTACTTAAACATTAAGTAAATACGCAAACCAAAGATATTTAATAAAGCACAATACAAAAGTCTAAATATAAATATTATAACTGCAATATTCTTTATTTTGGAATATAGAGAATATATTGGCAGCATTCATTGCATCCACAGTACCAGCATTCATATCCATTTTACTTTCCCTCAGTGTTGTGATTTTTTTATCGGTCAAAGAATGTATTCTGAGGGAAGATCTCCAGAGCAAACGTTTGTAACCTCCATGGCAGAAAAAGGTTTAGAATGACCACAGAATGTAGTGTTAGAAAAGTTATTTGTTTATTCAGTCACCCCTCAAATTATTAACTATTGTACTGTCTGCCTATAAGCATCATGTACTTCATCCAAAATTGAATACTGTTATTTTTTATAGGACAAACTCTGAACAATCTTCATGAATGTCTTTTCCATATTACAACAGTGCTATATCAAATGAAGCATGATTCAAATCATTCATGTTTGATTTGTGAACCAGATCAACCAGTTTGTCTAAAATAACTGATTCTTTTTAAAATTGGATGGATGTGGTTCACTGATTCAACAGCGACTCAGTGATTTGGTCACATTGGATCTCAAGTTAACAGCACTTTAGGGGAGATCATTATGAGTGAATAATTGTACAATTACTCAAAGCTTTTGCATGGCTTCAGAATACTTGAAATAAGTCAATCACATTTATAGTGTTTTTTTTTGTTTTTTGTTTTTAGCTCAGGGACACTATTAATTGTTAAATGGCAAAGACATACCTGAAGGTTTTTCAAAATTACACAGAAAAATAATAACAGTTTGAAATGACATAGGGTGAGTAAAAAAAAAAAAAAAAAGACTGATGCACACACTGGAAATACAAACAATAACATGTTATCAGCAATCAGCCAGAGAAAGGCTCAGGCATGAGGTTTGTGATCTAGTAAACAGATAGGAGCAAGTGAACCAACCTCAATGATATGCTCTGCTTTTTGTTCCCGGTCCAGAGAAGCAAGGGTGCTGATCACACCTAAACAAACATACAGAGGAAGAACAGACAGGCTGATCAATGCCACCGGCCTCAAATGGATGGCACACCTGTTTGTTCACCCCAGGCTGCCCATTTTACTCTCCCTTCTTCTCACAGGTTTGTTTTTCAAGCTTTATTTGTTTTGTTCCACAGTTTATATTAGGTCAACCTGTGGTATACAAGCCGTGGGAACAACGATAATTTTTCACATCCGCGTCAATAGGATTTAGCCATCGCTGATACATACTAAAAGACCAGACTTTCCAGTTGCCAAGAAATTGACAGAAAATGAGCCACGGCTTAAGAACTAAAGCAGTTGAGAAGTGCAAAAAGCAGTGAATTAGTACAAGAGGTTCTCAGACACAACACTTTTTACAACTGAGTATGATAAGGGCATTGTTAAGTGTGCTTCATGCCTGAACAGCTAACTTCAGGCTAAGGGTAGACAAAATGCACTAGTGACAGTGGTTTACCACCACTGCAATAAACACTTGAGAGTGTCATTTCAGTGGAAGAGACCTGGCAGGGACCAACAGCATCTATCAACCTGTGCAGCACTCAAAACAAACCCTGCTGGGCTTTTATGACAGCCTGTATTTAGGCAGGTGATCCTGAAAGTGTGGTTTTGGCATTAATCCCCACCTGTGGAAAGTCTGCTCTATCGTGCATGGGACAATGGGCAAATGCATGGATTTAAAAATGTCTTTAGTGCTGTTAGCACTCAAAATATTACAAAACAACCCCTTTATGTCTCTATTCTCGTGTCTTAATCTCCCCTAGAGCATTTGGCATTTGATAATGTAAACTCTGTTCCCAACCCACCCAAGAATTATTTGTCTTACCTACTTACTGACACTAGAAATGGTTCATATATAATAAATTCTACGGTTTTGTGGTGCTAAGCTTTTGAGGCGGTTAGCTTAGTCAGTTTTCATTCTAGTGATTAGTCATCTCAAGCTGTCCTGTCCTGACAAAAACTCTGGAGAACTGTAGTCCCTTTAGCCCTGGGAGAAAGAGGCCTCCTGCACTATACAGTACACACATACAATATTCAAGGAGCTCTGTCTCTTTTAAGAGTAATGGTTCATACTAAAAGAAGTTTTCGCCTCAAACTTCCAGCCAAACCCATTAGCCCTTTAACAGTGGAAATGAGAGCTCATCTAAAAAAAATTGACTGGTATAAAACATCTGCAAGTAAGCATTTCAGTGTGAAAGATCCTTCATATAATACAATCCAACACCCTGTCTTCTTTGTAATCCTTGTCTATTAGCTCAGGGTGCGGCAGATGAAACAAAAGACTAGACTTAGTCAAGACAAGTACAAGCTTGCAACGCTGGTTAATGCAGTTCTAATTTTCATAGTTACTGTTCAAAGGCTAGGTTAAGCTGCCGCAAAATGGTCAGATGTGTTGTGTTTCGTGATTGTGTGACTCTGTGGGCCTGCTAAACAACTATCCTCACCCTTGACACAAAATGACACACTGATCACAGTATTCACAGTAATTAGAGGTCCTATTCATTGTGCCCTTCACAAGGCATACCACCCTTATGTAAAACGTGAGCCTAGACATGTTTAATCGATCCATCAAAGTTTTCATTATCGCATGACATGAATCACCAACGTCAAAACTGATGAACAAACACTTTCTGACAAGCCATTTGAAGCATAACATTTACCTGTTTTTGTGTCTATGGTGAAATATGTGCGTTGAGAATCAAGGATCTGGAAAACAAGCTTCCCCTCAGAGGACTTGTCCATGTCTGTGGCAGATACTTTTAGCACAGATTTGTTCTTTGGCAAATTCTCTTGCATAGAGCCAAAGTAGACAGGCTGGGACAGCTCAGGGGGATTGTCATTAATATCCCAAACTTCAATGTAGACCTCAGTCCAGGATACCAGTGGTACAGTGCTCAGATCTTTTGCATAAACTGTCAGCCAATAGTGTGGCACAGCCTCACGATCCATAAGGCCTGCCGTCCGAATAACACCTGCAAAATGAAATGATCCAGAATCACAGAGCGATAACAGCAGCAATATACTGCACTGCAACATTTAACATACAATGAACATACATAACAAGAAACAACATTTTTTAAATTTGTTTTCTAATTTTAAATTCTGAAATCACTTCATAACCCAGTATGGAAAAGTATTGCTGAACTCAACCCAATAATGATGCATTCAAAGAAAAATAGGTGCATGTCATGTAACAGTTGTTAAGGCAGAGGCTTTTGAAATTAAAATATTCAAACATATGCCGGAGAAAGCCATGTGTCACATTGTCTTATACATATGTTTGGTATGCCCAATGACTGATCTGTAAATGTTTGAACATGCAGTGTTGACCCAAAATGCTGAAGGGAGGTCCTTTAAAAGAGAATGTCAGTCATATAAGTGAGGAATTTTCCTATCTAGGTAAATCATGTGAGACAAACTTGAAATATTGTAATCACAAACATACCTGTTTCTTCATCAATTGTGAAGACGCCAAGCCCTGAACCATCATGGATGTAGTATCTGACTACTCCATCTCGTCCTAGGTCGTTATCTACAGCCGTTAGCATCAAGACTGAAGTTCCTATTTTAGCATCCTCCATAACGGCTGCGTTATGCACAAAAAGAGTGAAGAGAGGCCGGTTCAGGTTTTCGTTGACATCTAATACTTCAACCACAATGAAACATGAAGACGATAAAGACCGTGGCTTGCCATGGTCTACAGCTCGAACAGTTAGATTATAAGACTGCTGCCTTTCAAAGTCCAGTTCACTCTCCAGAGTCAAGCAGCCTGTGGATGCATCCAGTAAAAACGTCCCTGCTTCACTGTTTTTTAGGTTGTAGCTTATGAGACCTCCGCTCTCCAGATCAAAATCAAAGCTTTCAACCCATAACAGCACTGTGCCTGGAGGAACATCCTCAGGAACTTTGATCCTGTAGATTGTGGGTACAAACTTTGGAGGATTGTCATTGATGTCCTCCAGTACAACCACCAGATCTACAAATGAGAATAGTTGTGTGTCCAGTTTGGCTTGATCTCTGGCTTCAATTGTCAGGTCATATCTACTAAAGGTCTCTCTGTCTAAAGGCCCAGTTACCTTCACCACGCCTGTAAGTTCATCAATTTTGAACAAATCGGTAAAGGTTAACAATGAAAATTTAAATGCTCCATTGTCATCCAAGTCAAAATCGACTGCATTGATTTTGAAGATGCTTTTGTCAACATCTGTGTTTTCTGGTATGTTCACAACATATCTTGGCTGAGAAAATAATGGAGGATTATCATTTGCATCAAGAATATTAACGGCAAGAAACTTCCACGTAGAGATTTGTGGAGATCCCAGGTCATACACAGTTATGTTGAGAATGTAAAACTCTTTTTGCTCTCTGTCCAAAGCACTGATAACCTTGAGGTCTCCTGTGTTCATGTCGATAGTAAAACATCCATCCTCATTTCCACTGGAAATTGCATAGACAAGCTTTCCGTTAAAGCCAGAGTCCTTATCAGTGGCATTAAACTGCAACACAGATCTATTGAGAGCAAAGTCTTCCCTAATGTCTAACGAGCTCGGTGTGCCCATGATAAACTTTGGAGAGTGCTGGTTAATAATATGAACATCTGAGATAGACTCGTCTTCTTTGACCGTAAGAGACGGCTTAAATGACTCAATTAGCCTCTCTGTCAACTGCCTAGTAATTCCGGTCTCCTCGCAATATGTGGTGGCACCTTCGCCCTTGCCTGTGATATGTATGGTCACGGTATTGGGATCGGCACTATATTTGCCATCTGTTGCTGTTATTTTAAGTATATATATATGATTATCTGTGCCTTCATAATTTGAGGGAATTGCCCTAGAAAGTTTAATGGTGCCAGAAACAGGGTCAATTGCAAACAGTCCGTCGTCATTCCCAGATTCTATCCTGTATTTGATCTGCTGCAGCTCATCCAGATCGAGTGCTGACATCTCTGTAATACTCTGCCCTACAGCAAAGTGTCGGGGGATGGAGGCATTGCACGCCACCCGCTCAAACACTGGAGAGTTGTCGTTGATGTTGGTCATGGTGATGGTTGCAGAGCATTCACTCACTCTGTTAAAAGGGCTGCCGCTATCAGAGGCCCATATTCTCAAGTGGTACCATCTCTTCATGAGCTCATAATCAAACTCCTGAGAGGTCGAAATCACACCAGTCAGTGGGTCTATACTGAAAGGAACAGGATCTGTGTTTGCTATAGCGTAGGTCACAAAACCATTGTTATCTTTGTCCACATCAATAGCAGAGACAGCTAAGATGCTTGTTCCGATTGGGATATTTTCAGGCAGAGAAGCCTTGTATGAAGGCAATGTGAACCTAGGGGCATTATCGTTTTCATCGATTATATCCACAACGATACGGGTAACCGCATCTCCATCATTTGCTGTAACATCAAACTCATAATGAGAGTGCTTTTCAAAATCAAGTGACTGAGAAGTTACAATTACTCCAGTTTTGGCACTGATTTTGAATTTATAGCTGTCTGGGTTTTCTTTGATGCTGAAAGTTGTATTTTTGAAACTCAAACCTACAGAAACTCTAACTACATGACTTTTCGGTGGGGAAAACTCACTGAGGGTGACATAGTAGAGTTCTTGTTCAAATGTCAAGTGTTTATCATGAGTATGGGGAAGGAAATGCACAGTTTGTATTGGTGTTTGCAATACAACACTTCGATTACTTCTGTCTTTGGCCTGCAGGGAGATGTTTAGTCCAGATGGGTTTTGTGACCAGTCAATCCATTTTGTTGAGACAAGCTGAAAGCCACCATCATGCAAAGTTGATGGAATAATCTGAAAGCACTTTAGTGGATCCCCTTCAACTATACTTAAAGACGCCACTTTCTCTTTCTCCTTGGGTTCCATCTTGATGTTCACACTTATTTTGTCGTCATCCGTTTGCGGACTAACTGCACTAGTGGGTGCAATGATGGTAAAGTTTTCTGTCACCTTTTGTATGGTCACAACAACCGTTGCTACATTTCCAAACTTCTGCACACCAGAAATTTTCTTTGTCCTATCCTCTGCCAGCACTGTAAGTTCATACCGGTCTCTCTGACTGGCGTCAAGTCTCTTGACAAGTGTAACGGTCCCCGTGAAAGGATCAACGGCAAATGGGTGTGATCTAGAGGTGAATGAGTAATAAAAGTCTGCATTGCTGCCAATATCAGCATCTGTTGCAGTCACTCTCACCAGGCTTGACTTGATCGGTGTGTCCTCTTTGATTAGCACATGATAAGAGGCAGGGTAAAAGAGTGGTTTCAGATCATTTGTGTCAAGCACCTGGATCAATACCTTTGTTCTAGCTCGGTTCTCATAGGTACTTTCTGTAGCCTCAACGGTGAGAGTGTAAATGTCTCGTACCTCTCTGTTCAGCACAGCTGAGTTACTGCTTCTGGTTTTGATTCTCAGAAAGCAGAAATCTCCAACGGTTTCCTCCTCGGCTTTGAAAAGGCCATCATCATCACCAGAGACTACCTTGTACTTGATGTCCCAGAAGGTATCAGATAGTATGATGCCCACTCGGACTGGGCTCTCCACATAGGTCCTGGGGGCAGAGTTCTCATAAATGCTTGCATTATACAAATGACTGGTGAACCTTAGAAGAGAGTTGTCTTTAACCAGGCTCCCCTGACATCTGGTTAACATTCCTAGGACTGCCATGACAGTGTGAATTATGGCTGTGCCTGTGAAAGCCATTCTCACCGTCTCAACATGGACCCGCAGACCTGAAGAGAAGGCAAAACAATTTACAATTTTTCTGACAAGTAGACCATGCTGTGCCAATTTATACCCTTACAATGAGCTGATATGACAAAGTAATATTGCAATGACTATTATATAAACACATACTAAAACCTGAAAGCACAAAACAGGCACGCATACACACACCTGCTCATCTCATTGTCCGGTTCACCTAGTAAAAAACCATAGTCAGGTATTTTTTTCTACTATTTTAACATGTCTTGACAAGCTACATTACATTGTTTAACCGTGAGAAGAGCACTAGAACTCTTTAAACCAGGTGACACATTTTCACATGGTAGGCCAGTCATTTTTAACTAAGTCAACTATAATAAGCATATGTAACCTATGAAGTGCACTGGAACGCTTTTGAAAGCAGGCACCAAAATCATATATTTGGGGGGCATCTGACATTGATCTCCCCATCTCTCCTACCCTCTCATTCAACTAAATATTAATCTTACCACCCAGCCCAGTTTGAAAAATAAGTTCTTCACCTTTACAATATTCTTTATTAAAAACTAAAAGCAAAGTCAATTTGTTGCCATGTTTATTTTAGTTTAGTTTTGGATTCATTTCAACTTCAGTTTAGTTTTTTAGTATTTTAGTTTATTTTCAGCTTTTTACAGTTAAATTCGATTTTACTTTCAAAGAACAAAAATATTTTCATTTAGTTAAATAATCACACTGACTGAAAGTATACTTTCAGAGGGGCCAAGTATTGTTTCACTAACTCCCAAAACATTTGTTATGCCCCTGATTTAACTACAACTGCACTAGTGTTTGGCAAAAAAAAAGGAAACTGTAAAGAAGTTTGAAAAAAAAAAGGCAAGCAGAGGTAATTAACGCATAAAGTATTACTCTCTGCCAGTCTGCTGGACAATTATGTAAATGTATGATAACAGTTTTAACTGCCATAAATCTCTTTATATTGGGGGGGGGGGGGGGGGGGGATATGGAGCAATATTTACTGGAATGCACTGTGAGGCACAAACAAATAATAATCTGTTCCATACTGGTTAAACCTGAAACTGATACGTAAACCTAGTGTTTCTGCGTGGGTACATTTCAGAAATAATAATTTTTAACTCTTTTGAAATCTCCTGAAATCAAACAGGTACAAGTTGTGAAATCTCTCAGGCTGAGTCTGTTAGCAGTAGGATGTGCCGTGTTCTGCCCTCCAGCCTACACTCACAGCTACCTGCCAGCGCACGCTCAGACAGGCAGCACACACTCGGATCATATTTCACTATCAGTCCTCACTTTGCCAGTTATGTTAGATGTAATGACATTTAACATAACTGGCAAAGTGAGGACTGATAGTTATGTTAGATGTAATGACATTTAAGGATACTCTGAACAGTTTAGCATGCTATCACTCTTGTAATGTTTCTGTGTAGTAATAAGTCAAATTTAAGTGTAGCAAGCAATAAGACTACTCAAGAAAGTCACATCAAAGCAAACTGTAGCATAGCCTATGTTTAAAACGTACTATTGTAAACCTCTAGTAAGCCAACAAACTGCGCTCCTTATATTGTGAATACTGCAATTTTTCACTTTCTTTGTAACAAACTCTACAGGATTTACTTTCACCTGCACATGTTTAATGCTTTGTAGTGCATGGGTTACTATAGGATTACATTGGCTCTTGCTGTAGGTTTATTGTTTGCAAAAGTTGTGGCCAGAGCCAAGCATCAACATGCCCATGGATGCGTAATTTTAAACAGAGCCGCATTTCAACTGCGCTGAAGCATTACGGATGACGTTGCATATAGCGTCTTCACAAAATATTTTTGAACAAGAACTAACTGCTAATAAGATAATGACAAATGCTGTTGTTTAAAGTGAAACATTCGGTGCATACCTGTATATTTTCTACTGTATAGGAGATTAAATATTAAATTCTAAATCTTTGACAACATTTTTGTGTATTTTCCCTATCTGTCTATGTAAATGGGCATGAGGACCTCACATAAATTCCCTCATGTCCACACCTAGGGCCACAGGGGGGGCAATTGTCTAAATTACTAGGGGGTGCTTCAGAGAATAGATAGTTTAGACAAATGGCTTAATCCCAGTTTACTTGGCCTGGACACTTGAAGCGTTGGTTCACCCAAAAATTAAAATTCTCTCATCATTTATTCACCCTCGTGTCTTTCCAAACTTGTAAGATCTTGGGAACATGCACAAATGAAAATATATATTTTTTTAAATCAGAGAGAAATCTGTCCCTCCATTGAAACTCCACATAACTACCACTTTGACACTTCAAGAAGTTAATCAAGATCACTTTATAAAGCAAGTGCGGTTGAGCTTCTGTTTATGTTCACTGATCAATGTGAATAAAAGCCTAAATTCAATCTGTTCATCGTATAAAGCGATCAAGTCTCTTCAGAAAATTTTGACTAAACCGCTCAATTCATTCTGGATTAGTTTTACGATCTCTTTATGAACTTTTTGAAGTGTAGTTTGAAGTGGTAGTTGCATAGCTGACAGAAAGCTCTCAGATTTAATCAAAAAGATCTTCAATTGTGTCTGAAGATGAACGAAAGTCTTACGGGTTTGGAACGACATGAGGGTAAGTAAATGCTGACAGAATTTTCATTTTTGGGTGAACTAAACCTTTAATGTGACCAACTTTTTGTGATCGTCAAGATATCCACCTTCATGCATCACCACCTTCTTATCATGTGTGAAACCCCAAAATGTTCAATATGTAATAAAGGTAAATATATAATCTTTAATGACCACACCATGTTGAAAGCCCTTGTTGGATGAAATGGTAAATTAATATATGTATTTAGAAAGAAATAGAATTTAACTTTGAATGAGATTACATATGCCCCAGCAATAAAGTGTTCAGAAGAGAGGTCATGTTGTAATTGACAAGTCAACCATTTGAATTAATAATAATATTTTATATTATTAATATTATAGTTATCATAATATTGGTTTGTGTCAACTAAAAAACTCAATTGTGTTACTATTGTCATTAAAAACATACAGAGACCTGTGAAGTACATTTGCACAGTCTTCTTCACATTAGTAATTAGTAGCACCAGCTATCTTGATGATACCAGGAACTATATATAGAAAATATCTATATCTGTATTTAGAAATAGAAAAATAGAGTAACAGTGAGTTACATCTGCTGCACAGTAACACTTCTAACAGCTTGACTGTAGCCTAAAGAAACGCTTACCACAGCAAAATAACGAGATGTATAAAATCCCACAAAGCATTAACACACTTTTGGATATCCACATGTAGATTGTGTGCTAAAATCAACTGACAGATATGAGGCAAAGTTTAGCAAACTGACACCGCAGAAACACAAACACACATCTCAGAAACTCACCTGAGGTCCTCGACTGCCGCTATACATACAACTTTTCCCAAAGTCCTCACACCTTTGTATTCCAATGCGGAAATAAAACAAATCGCTTTTCATCCATAATGAACACTAAGACTCTGCCAGAAAAGCTAGTGTTGACGGTTTCAGCTAATTTACCATGTTCATGAGAGTAGTTGAGACACCTTACTCCCTGAGGAATCAGGTTGATCTTCTCCTCCCCAATCCTGATGACATTGTCCCTCCCTCTAAAAACCCTCCCCCTCTCCCTAAACTCAGCCCAACACCCATCAACCATCAGCCGGGCACACAGATTGGGGGCGTTTTTACCCTTTCTCTCTCTGTCTATCTTTCTGTTTGGTTTAGGCTTTGGGTGAGGTAGAGCTCTAAATTTTACACAAAGTTAAAATAGTCCTGTTCAAAAGTAAATACACACCTCACAGGTTTCATATTGCTCTAACAGCATGTAACTCTCTGCTTTGTGGTAGATGAAGTCACCTCAATGCTTTTGAAGATTGTGAAAAGAATATCGAAAAAGACCTAAGAAAATTAGCATCTGATGAACTCATGAAAGCAAAACATAAAAGCGTTTCAACAAATACCAGAAGGTAATTATCTATTATCAGTGCTAGTGCTACTGCTAACAGCCTGAAGCGCATAGTCTTTGTTTGACTGTTATGTAAATAGAGATCACGTTCACAGTATAGTGTAATGCATATCACGTTGAGACACAAGGTGATCAGCATTTCTTAAGCAGTTTCCCAATTAAAAGTTCTCCACAGTCACCTTATGATAAAGACACAAAATGGCTTCAGAACTGTACTTTGAGGTACGTCCAGTCCAGATACCCACCAGTGATGATGTAAACAGACCCCCACACTTGGTGCCAAGACCTGCCATGGAGTGAGAGAGGATGAGCACATGGAGCAGGCATGGCCCACAAATAAGACTCAACAGACGGTGGGCACCGGGCCACTGGCAGCAGGTGGACTTTGACGAAGTACATTTTGAGGGTGAAGTGAAAAATGTGCAACCCTAAGGGCATTAATGAAAGATGCCACATGCGTCTCTATTTCACAATGCTGCTTAATATGGACAGTTTTATGAGTGGATTACGGCCATGTTTATATCAGTATTTTGTAACATCCTGCCCTTAAGATCTTGCACACTGACATGATTTCAAACCATATCTTGATTATGGATCAATCATCACTTACAAAAATGCAAGGAAGGAAACCAAACCACTTAATTCTAGGATTCACAAACTAAAAGATATGAAGCATTTTTTGGCACAGCCGTAGAGTAAAGTGTTCCCTATCAGTCAGCAATATAAGCGGCCTCATCTGTGTTTGACAGGCACACATGCCTTGAGTGACAGCTCTGTTTTATCTGCGTTCTCTCTTTCTTAGATAATGCGTTGACCTTCCTCATTGTGAGCTTCTTTGATTCTTTATGTCTTCATTTGCCTTGGATTTGCATTAACCGTCAGAGGGTTGTGAGACAGTGAAACAGTGCTCTTGTGAAAAGTGTTCTTGTGTATGCTGAAGCAATATTCTGGTTTGTTTTGGTATTTATTTTAACTATTCAGTGTTATGCTATGCACAATATTTTAGTCTGTATAGTAATTTCAGTTAATTATTCTTAGGACTATGTGCCTTTTAAACATTTATGTTCCTTACTGCTTTGTATAGATGAAGCATAAAATAGAATAATTCAAGACTGAAGGGGACACATTGCACATACAGTAACTCTTTTTCTTCAAGGCTATTTGTCATTTTAAGTTGTTAAAATAATGAAGTAATTGAATTAAAGTTCAAAACATCCATGCAAACTATTGACTTCATTGTGTATATACACAACCTAGCAAACAAATGTTCAGGAATAAGCTACAGATGCTCACTATTGCAGGGTTCTGAGTAATATCAAACATGACTAATGTGGAGAGGAAGTACTTCTGTTCACATTTACTGGCTTTCAGACAGACCTCATTTGTCTGTCAAAGTAAGGAGCAGATGAATGACTGAAATACACAACTGCCTGCACCTTGTAAATAGTATTCTACACTCACTGACCACATGGCTTCAGCAATGTTGACACAGTGCTGATGACTGCTGGGAAAGTGCAGATATCAAATTGGTTGAGATCAATTAGTGGTTAGTCTGTGAAGAATCTTTATGCAGCTCTTTTCCATACAGCAACAGTGATCAAAAAGGCTCTAAAATGGACAAATTAGTCTATATAGCTGTTTCCATCCATTTTGGGGATATCGTGATAAGAAATGCTGCACTGAAATGCTAAGATGTGCATCAAAGTTTGAAAAACAGGCATACAAAACGTATTCGCTTAGTTGAGGCGGATCATTTCTTTATCCTGTAAGAAGACGCGCATAAACTAATATAGAAACTCATTAATACTACATTATACAACATAATACTACATAAATCCCTCAATGCTCGACAGAGGATGTGATTAGATAACTGGACTAACCAGCAGAACAATTTCATTGCATTGCATTTCAAATGTTGATGGTCATTCTGAAATGCCTGAGGCAAGAGTTTGTTATCACACTGTTTGGGTATAATTCTCTCCCAGAACTATCTCATTCCCGATTACACTCCCAAACACCATATCCGCATCCGAACGCAAGATAACATGACAGTTATTGCATTTCGTCTGCACGCTCTGAGGAGCAAGACATTTATGATGTATATATGAAAAAAGAGCTTTCCCTATTGCAGCAACCATTTTTATTACAGATATTCTGTGCCAATTTCGCAGGATGTGACAGTTTTGTTCTCTTGAACACATTAGTGGAAACAGTGTGTCATTCGCAAATGTTTTATGGAATATTACAATTTTGCGCACAATTTAAATTCACAACTTTGGATGGAAACATAGCTACTCGTGTTTTATATTCTAAGTCTTGTGAAGCCGTACGAAAATTGACTCAAACTCTAATGACAGAACTGTTCTTTTAAATTGTAACTTTACAGATTTTTAACCCTCTTTGTATTGTTACAATGTCTGTAGTAAATTAATAATAATAATAATAAATTTTATTTATAATGCACTTTACATTTCAAAGAAATCTCAAAGTGCTACAGTAACAAAGAGGTTAAGAACAATTCCCAGAATATAATAATAATAATTAAAAATAATTAAAAATAATAATTAAAAATTAAAAAATAATAATTAAATAATAATTAAAAATTAAAAAATAATAAAAATTAATAAGGTTTACTGGTTCTCCATGTTACCTGGGCCGAGAAATTTGTGTTTATTTGTCAGCAAATGTCCACCGGATGACGCAAAATGAAGCAAGAGTTTTGACAGCTCCAGTGCTTTTCTGAAAACTATTGAACTTCCACAGTTTTGTATCCCCGCCCATCGACAGTCGGATCGCCAGAGGGTTATTAACACAAAAAAAAATGTCATACTATGTCTTCTCTTAAAACAGCATTATGGTAAAAATGGAGCACTATGGCAACAGATTTCTAACATTGATATGCGACGGCATTTTGATTCGGGCAGAACTGAAGTAAAGGCAGATTCTTTCAGTTTTATCCCCTCCGTTTGGCCTAAAACACTGTTTGTTCATGGTCACCCAGTTTGAAATGTTGACTACAGACAGATGTTTTTCAGATTTTCCATTGTGGCTTTCTCTCCGTATTTAACCCCCTGCGGTCGCGCCGGCAATACCAGCTCGCTTTTTTTCCTTATCAGTGCAAAAGAGACTCAAAATACTCTGTTGATTTTGATCTTACATATAAGTGTTATACATCATTCAAAACTGTAAAATGTCTTATTTTATTTGTGTATACTCATAATATATATATTTTTTTAAAGTTGTGTTTTTCGTAAAATAAAGAAAATAAACATGATGCGCGTTCTGCCGTCTCTCAATGTGAAGTTCATTCTGAAACGAGACAGAAAACAAAAGTAACTCACTCCCGCTAAACTTTTACTCTTTGGATTCTTGCACATGGGAACCAAAAAAAAAGGCAACATACTGTATATGACTAAAAGTTTACTAAGAAGTATTTCCCACTAAAGCAAAGTTGGGTAACACTTTATTTTACAGTGTCAATGTTACACGTTACATGTAGTTACTATAGTAATTACTATAAATTGTGTATAATCACATGCAACTAACCTTAACCACACCCTAATCCTAATCCTAACCCTAACCATATACATGTTGGTAATTATCATTACTCAGTACTTAAATGTATAATTACACTGTAACACAGACACCTTAAAATAAACTGTAACCCAAAGTTGTATTTTACTCTGGTAAGCGTATCCATAGTAGACTGGTGGGAGTGGCATTGGACGGCAACATGCCCAGTGCATTATGGGTGTTGAAGTTTGAAGTGGAAGATTTCTCTGGAAATGAAAGTTTCTGTTTTCTCTAGTCAGGTTGCACCGATAAAAAAAAGGCTTCCTACTGTATAGGAAGATGAGTTTTATTGAAAGCCCATTTTGCCAGAGGTGAATAAATAATAATAATTGCATGATTAATCTTTTTTTTATTCGTGATAACCATTCATGCTTCTCTAGATTAATAATTAATGCTCTCTGGGCAGCAAAACATGTTTGCTGGAGTTCAAATGTCCATTATGAAATTCTGCTTGAATAAAGGTTTCATACAGCCAGTTACTGTAGCCTATTGTGTTCCTGGAAGAACAGCGTGTGCTGTTTGCTGCTACTAAATCAGCGAGCGAAATTTATCTGTGACAAACTTTAGTAAACTCAATTATTGTAGACAGTTTGCACTTTTGGTGTCTTTATAAATGCACATACCATGTGCTACAATACAAAGCACAAATGTAACATATATATATACATATACTGTATATTATTCAGTGTTCGAAACAATCGTCCATAGTTTGCAGTGTTTGGCCAAAGGAAAAAGCAATGTGTCTGTTTGAATTAGTGAAGCAATCTGGATCTGAGGTTTGTCTCATTTGCAGCAGAATTGCATCTCTTCAAAAACCTAATATGAAGACAAAGCACTCTCCAAATGTACTCAATTTGCTCAATTCACTCTTATTAATACAATTGTAATCAATGCATTTTTTTTATAATGATTTTCCATTTGATGAAGTTATCATAGTTGGTTCAATGAAGTCCATGCGCCACCTAAGTCACCTATTAGGTGAAGTATGTTAGGTAAAGAACAGGCATTATGTAAAAATGTAAAATGGCATTATGCAATGAAAGTAAATATACAATAAGAGCATATTTATCTTTCTCTGGAATTTTTCCGTATGTAAGTGGCTAGAAGTGTGGAGAAGGGGCAGTGGAGGGATACTGCTAACCTGTCAATGGATTGAGGTGAGATTGCTGAATCTATATAATACCTCTTATCATTGATTGCTGAGTGCACTCCACTTGTGTTAATTATCTGAACGTGCTCCTCTCGAACATTGTTAATAAAACATAATTTCATGTTATAGGCTGAGGACAGAATGTTTGACAACCAGAGCAAATGCAGATATTACTGATCATCTCAAAAATGCTTGACTGTATTGATTATTATGTGAATTTCAATATGTTGGCTTCAGAAGAAGCATGGTGTGGTTACTAGCACAATAAAGAGAAAGGATGGAACAGATTAATGGTTTTACAGTGCATTGACAGGTGATCCATCACTAGTTTGCAACCTGAAAACAACCGATGAAAGCTGCCACAAAACAAACATGGAGAAATACCACAGAGGTACAATGAAACAAATTTGTATTTGAAATATCAAATCCTCCCGATAAAAGGGACAGCTCACTCAAAAATGAAAATCAGTCATTGTTTACCCAAACGTCATTCTAAACCCAAATGGTTTTCTTGCTCACACGGACCACAACAAAATATATTTATGGTGATTTTTTTCAACTTGACAGACCCTGGTCACCATTAACTTTTTAAGAGTTAACATAACTCTTGTATGGAAAAGAGCAGCATGGACATTGTGCTAAACGTCTCCTTTTTAATTCATTTGAAGAAAGAAAATCACACAGGTTTGGAATGAGATAAAGATGAGTAAATGATTTTAAATTTACTCTCAAGGTGAATGTGAATTTTACTGTGAATTGTATTGTCTCTTTAACTTGATTCAATAGTAGTTACATTATCTCAAGCTGCTAATCATCAGGCATTTACTTGTTGAGATTAGATAACTTTAGATGATCTCTGATTGAAATGTTGGCCAACGAACAGCGCAGTTGTGCCTAATGTTTATTGTGTTTGGACCTGTCATGGATGCGTTAACTGGTTCATTAGAATGAGAACAGCTGCTCGCGGACTGCTTAACAATCACTGAGATCACAGCTGCAGGAGAGGGATCAGGACAGCTAGGAGTTTGAGCTCACTCATATCAGTCTGACTCTGCAATGCTAATCTGATATTCTCATGCTGCCAGCTTCTGTAGGATAATGAAGGTCCCATCAGAGCGGATCACTGGGTTATTTTGTTCACATGACAGTGAAGACTGTGGTCCTCCTGTATTTTTTAACAAATCAGGTATTTGAATAGAGAGATATTAATCTGAATCGAGTCCAAGCACAGTTGAATGCTGTTTCATGTTCAGCTTTAGACTGCTTTGTCCAAGTGCACAAAGAATTCCCGTCAGTTCAGTTCATCTATAACTGACTAAAACATTTGTGCATGATAACTATCATACTAAACATGCAATCATAAATGCTTTAAGATTATCTTTCTACAAAAGGTTTATGTTTCGACCACTCAGCTGTTTAGTTTTCTTTAAGTGTCAACCCTACCTGGCTGTGACATAGATGTATTGTTACAGGCATTAAAGTTTGCCAATACAAGTAAATCACTTGCAGAACCTTCTTTTCAAAAGTATGCTGCCATTCCATCTTCTATCCTGAGATGAGAGCAATTTTCTTTCAACGGGCCTTTTTGTCAGACAGTGGAGGAAATAGATGGAACTCTATATTGTTAAATATGTGTGACTTTTGCTTGCAGGTACATGAAAAAGGTGAATTGAAGTCACCTCGAAAATGTAGGCTTTTTTGGACTAGTCTGGATTGTTGTTTTGATTGTTGAAGATCAAATGGACCTGTCAAAATTTAAAGACCGAACATTTCAGATGCAAAGGTCAATGGGTCAGATTGGGGGATAAAACTCCCACCAACACTCTTGAAAATAAAGGTTCAAAAATGGTTTTTTTTGTAGTGATGTCATAGTTCTTATAGTTCTTGTCTTCCTACTATGAAGAAAATGTTGTGCAATGGAAATGATCCATGGACGTCCCATTCTTCATGGAACCATAAAATTTGCATGAACAATTTGAAAGAGTTGACCTAAAATGTGAGTATTTTGTCATCATTTACTCACCCACAATCGTAAATTCATATCTCCCAGTTGTGACTTTTTACATCCTATTTGGGTTCCAGTTTGGGGTCAGTAAAACAAAAAATATATTCTTTTATTCAACATACATTAAATTGATCGAAAGCAACACTAAAGACATTTATAATGTTATAAAAGATTTCTGTTTCAAATAAATAGGCCTACTGTTCTCATGAATTTTCAGTTCATCAAATAATCCTGCAAGTTTCCACAAAAAAATGTCAACTTTGATGATAATTTTTTTTTCTTGAGCACCAAATCAGCATTTTAGAATGATTCTGAAGGATCATGTGACATTTTTAAATATATTAAAATAGAACACTTTTTTTAATTGCAATAATATTTCACAAACTACTGTTTTACTGTATTTTTAATCACATAAACGCAGTCTTGGTGAGCATCATGACATCTTTTAAACACCACCCCAAACTTTTTAACAGTAGTGTGCAATAGAAATGATTTTGCTAATCAATACATTTTGGCCAAAGCAGAAAAAAACACAAAAAACATTGACAAATAATAGTTCAAGGCTGTAAAAAACAAAATCAAATGCTGTCTCAAAAAAGGGCTCTGCATACCTGCTAAGCTATGAGAGGGCTGCAATGACTAGTTTTAAGTGTGAATTCTACCATACAAATCTCCCATTAGTGTAACACTTGGAGAAAATGCACATTTAATCCTATTTCACTTTATCAGTCATATATGTAAGCTGTTCAAATACATGCATCATCCTACTCATTACTGCTTTACTGAGATCTAAGCAGCAATGCAACACTTTATGGTTGTTTTCATAATCTTACAAAAACAAGTCTGGGTATTACTCACTCCATCACAAAAAGTTGGAAACCCAGCAACTTTTCTTACTCGAGGCATTAGAGTGGCATGTTTTTATCCACCCTGTTCTGCCGTAAGAAAGCAGCATGCCAACAGGGAACAAAAAGTTCTCGAGAACCATTACCTCGTGTCACATCATCATTGCTCGAACCAGGACATGAGGGTGGGGTGGTGGTGGTGGTGGGGGTGAGGGGGGATTGAAATCCTGATTGCATACTGGAGTAGAGAGGGAGGAGGATGAAGAGCAGGAGAGGCAGATGGCGCGTGGTTGGGGAGAAAGGGGACAGGACTAGGCACAGCGCAGCACGCCCAGGAAATACAATCAAACTCTCAGCAGACCTGCTGAGTCTGACATACAACACATCTCTCTCTCTCTCTCTCTCTCTCTCTCTCTCTCTCTCTCTCTCTCTCTCTCTCTCTCTCTCTCTCTCTATCAATCCTATGAAGGTAAAATTATGACATAAAAAAATCACATGCGCAGGGTAAGATTTGTGAAAGTGGACATAAGATTGCAAGCGAAAATTAAATTTGCATGCGCAAGAGAAGATTTGTAAAGGTGTAAATCGCCCTTCAAGTGTAAGAAAAAAAAAATTGCAGCATTTAACTGTTATTCGTAAGTGTAATGTATTTTGAAGCTGTAGCTTCATGCTAACGCAAAATAAATAGGATCTGTATTCTTCAGACTTTCATTTTTCCGCGCTTACACTTATGGCATGTTTTTTGCGCACAAATGCGGCCAAAAAGGCGGTGATAAAATCTAGCGCAATGTGGGACCAGGGTCTCGAAGGGACATACAGCGGTTGGAGTAACCCATCTGGGGGTCGATTGGAGGCCTTACCAGTGGCACAAACTGAGCAAGCCAAGACAAAACTGCAAATGTCGTGAGCCATTAATGGCCACCAGAATTGTTGCTTAACCAAAAAACTGGTCCGATTAACCCCTGGATGTGACAAGCCACGTTAGAACAATGCCCCCATCGAATGACGTCAGACCGTAACCCCTCCGGTACAAATAATCGACTTGGTGGGCCACCGGGCGGAGGCTTTACCCCTTCTAAAGCCGTCTTGACCTTCGACTCAATCTCCCATGTGAGTGTGGAGACAGATAGGGTCTCTGGTAAAATGCACTCGGGAGTAGATGGGCGTTCGGATAGACGTGCCTGGAGTTGAGTCTCTTGCCAGTTCTGATATATTCTAAGTTCTTTTGATCAGTCCAGACGATAAAAGGTACCCCGACCCTTCTAACCAATGAACGCCATTCCTCTAACTTGACCGCCAACAACGCCAACTCGGTTACCAATGTCATAGTTACTTTCAGCGGGAGATAGACGATGGGAAAAACACGCACGGATGCATCTTGTGGTCTGTGGAAGAGCGTTGGGACAGAACTGTGCCTACCCTCACGCGTCAACCTCCACCACGAACTGACGTGAGGGATCAGGGGCTATCAAGATGGGAGTCGAAACGAAGTGACTTTTCAGTTTGGCGAATACAGCCTCAGCTGTATCGGACCACCGGAACGTAGTTCTGGGGGAGGTCAAGGCAGTCAGAGGAGCGGCTAGTTGACTGAAATTGCGAATGAAACGCCTATAGAAATTGGCAAAACCCAGAAACCTCTGTAGGGCCTTACGGGAATCTGGACTTGGCCAATCTACCACAGCCTTGATCTTATCAGGATCCATACGCACTCCCTCAGACGAGACGATGTATCCTAGGAAAGAAACAGACTGTGCATGAAAATCGCATTTCTCCGCCTTGACAAAAAGCCCATTCTCTAGCAACCTCTGAAGTACTCGTCAGACGTGCTGCACGTGTTCCTGGAGAGAAGATTAAAAAATCAATATGTCGTCCAGGTAGACATATATGAACTGATCTACCATATCTCGCAACACGTCGTTCACGAGTGCCTGGAAAAGCCTAGCACCAGTCTACTCTGGGGTTATGTAAAGGGACCAAGGACTACGGTTGCCAGGGGTGAGTCCAAGAGAAGAAATGACAAAGTCTCTGTATGATTGCCTGATGTGGTGAGTGTTATGGGTCTGGTGGTGAGAGCAATGTTGGGGAGTTTTTGACCATTAAGAGCATTGACGGATGTGCTGTGATTAAGAGAAGTGACAGGAATGAGCAGTTTATAGGCAAGCTTATGGTCCATATAGTTTCCCTCCGGTCCTGAGTCCAGTAAGGCGTGACAGTCATGAGTGCCGGTTGTCCATCTCAGTCTTACAGGGAGGAGCGTGGACGATGGTGATGAGGTCTTCTCGACGGAGATCCCACCCGATAGTAGCCTCCAGTTTACTACCGGGCTTGGCCTTTTACAGGACAGGCGTGTAAAAAGTGGCCCCCGCCTCCCCACAGTACAGGCAGAGTCTGAGGGACCTACGCCTCTCCTTCTCCTCCCGGGAAAGCCGAGCCCTACCCACCTGCATGGACTCGTGATCAACGACTTGGCTGACGTGTCCCCGCCGCTGGTTCATGGATCACCTGTGACTCCAGGAAAATGGACAGGAAGAACGCAACGTTCCATCCTGGCAAGACGTGCGTCCACCCTGAGAGCCAGATCCACGAGGCCATTC
This sequence comes from Meda fulgida, assembly GCA_030578275.1. NCBI lineage: Eukaryota > Metazoa > Chordata > Actinopteri > Cypriniformes > Leuciscidae > Meda > Meda fulgida. Next base: position 13,724,413 of record CM060629.1, read on the forward strand.
AAACTTGTGGGCAGATCCAACGTGTAGATTTCCTTCTGGAAACGGTCAGCCAGCCCACGTAGGAACATGTCCCACTGCGCCTCCTCGTTCCATTGGCACTCGGCCGCCAGAGTGCAGAACTCGATAGCATAATCAGACATCGATCGATCCCCCTGATGCAAATCGGCGAGGAATCTGGCTGCCTCTCGTCCCGCCATCGACCGGTCGAACACTCCTCTCATTTCTTCAGCGAGTGCCTGGAACGAGGCGCAGCATGGATCCTGCTTCTCCCACACAAGTTCCCCATAATGCCGCCCTCCCAGTCAGCAGTGTCAAGACGAAGGCCACCTTCGATTTCTCATTGTTGAAGGTGCGGGGCTGAAGTGAGAAGTGCATTGAGCACCTGGTCAAGAACGCTCTGCAAAAATTGGGTTCCCCTGAGTATGCCTCCGGGACAGGAAGACGAGGCTCCAACTGGAAGGACAACTCAAGTGGTGTGGGTCGAACTGACGGTGTGGGTGGCGCAGCGGGACTCCTCAGGTGTTGGAACTGTTGGGTGAGCTCGGACACCTGCGCCACTAAAGCTTGTACCGCCCGCCCCGTGTTCGTGATACTCTACTCTTGCGAATCCATTTGATTTATAGTGCGGGCGAATTAATTCGAATTAATTCAAAGTGATTTTGGAACCATCTGCTGCCTCCATGCCTTGGTCAGATCGTTCTGTCATGTGTGAATAAGGAGGAGAAGGCAAAAGCAGGTTAAACCTCGTTTACCTCGTTAAACCTGTGACCACACCCACACACACAATAACAATGACACGAAACAAGAAGGACACAGTGAATTCATGAACCGTGACATCAAGTGTTTGACAGTATTCTAGGTTATTACGAGAGCACGTTTTTTGTCCAATAATTAGAATCTGTTTTTTCAGAGTTAAGTAGTAGGACATTACTAGTCATCCAGTTTTTATATCAGTTATGCCTTCCGTTAATTTTGTGAATTGGTAAGTTTCATCAGGGTGTGAAGAAATATAGAGCTGATTATTATCAGCATAACAGTGAAAACTAATGCCATGCTTCCTAATGATATCTCCCACGGGTAGCATGTACAGAGTGAACAGCAATGGTCCTAGTACTGAGCCTTGTGGTACTCCATACTGAACTTGTGATCGATAAGACATCTCTTCATTTACTACTACTAACTGATAACGGTCAATTAAGCATGATTTAAACCATGCCAATGCCATTCCACTAATGCCAACATAATTTTCGAGTCTATTTAAAAGAGTGTTGTGGTCAATAGTATCAAATGCAGCACTAAGATCGAGTAACACTAATAGAGAGATGCAACCACCATCGGATGATAAGTGTCACGGTTCACGCATTCACTGACTCGTTCTGATGCTGTGTTTTTTGTATGCACGTGGGCGGAGCCGCTGATCAGTCCCTGATTATCATCAGCGCCAGCTGTGACTGATCAGCGGTTCCTATTTAAGCACTTAGTCTTTCGTCTTGTGTTTGTCAGATCGTTGTTGGATGTTTCCGGTCCTGGTGTCTGTTCCCCCTCGTGTCTCCGTGTTCCTGCCAGTGCTTTCGTGTGTTTGTGGAGTTCGCTGATGTCATCTGTCTGCCCTCGTGAGTCTCTGTCGGTACGCGCCTGACTTCCCTGGATTACTTCTCTTCATCACCGACACGAGGATTGGGTTGCCTACCTGCATGCCTGCGTCACCAAGGAATACTTCTGTTTGCTTCGCCAGAGTTCTAGGACTGTCACCTCGACTCTCTCTGAGACTGTTCCTGAGTTCGTTTATTTGCCTTACTGTTTATTGGTCAATAAACTGAGTTTACTTGCTATTGTCTCCGCTTTTCTCTGTGCCGTAACAGAACGATCTGACCACACATGGAGGCAGCAAGGACACCTGAACTTTCTGAGTTTCTCGCCCGCAACATGTCTCGTATGGATCAGCAGGAGGAGAATCTCGCCATAACCGGCCGGGCGGTTCAAGCATTGGTGGCGCAGGTATCCGAGCTCACCCAGCAGATTCAACACCTTGCCATACCCACTGCGCCAACCCCACCGCCGCCTCCCCCCACCACTCCTCCAGCCGGTCGTCAACAGGAGCCGCGTTTACCCACCCCTGAGAGCTATTCGGGTGAGGCCAATTACTGTCGTGCCTTCCTGACTAAATGTTCGATGTTTTTTGCCCTACAGCCTCTGACTTTCTCCTCTGAGGATGCGAAGGTGGCTTTCGTACTAACCTTGTTGACTGGACGTGCGGCTTTGTGGGGGACGGCGGTGTGGGAGAACCAACGACCATGCTGCTCCTCGTTCCAGGCACTCTCACAAGAGATGAGGAGGGTGTTTGATCGGGCGGTCGCCGGTAAGGAAGCTGCACGACAACTCGCAGACCTGCACCAGGGGGACCGACCCGTTGCCGATTACTCCATTGAATTTCGCACCCTCGCCGCTGAGTGCCGCTGGAACGAGGAGGCGCAGTGGGATATGTTCCTGCATGGGCTGGCGGACCGCATCCACCGCGAGATCTATACCCTGGACCTGCCTACGGATCTCGATGGACTGATTGAGCTGGCCCTGCGAGTGGACGCTCGCCTACATCGTCTTGAGCAACGCACTCGCACCGTCTCGAGCCCCAGGACTTTCGGAGACCCCCAGGCCAGGGGTTATGATGCGGTCAGCCCTGTCGACGATCACGAGCCCATGCAGGTGGGTCGAGCTCGGCTCTCCCGGGAGGAGAGGGAGAGAAGGAGGTCCCGTGGTTTATGTCTCTACTGTGGTGGAGCGGGTCACTTTCTCAACCAGTGTCCAGTAAAAGACAGGGCTCGGCAGTAGAGAAGGGGATACTGTCGGGCGGGATCTCCACATCCATCGCCTCTTCCACACTCCTCCCGGTGAGATTGCAGTGGGCAACCCGTACTCATCACTGTCAGGCACTATTGGACTCTGGAGCCGAAGGGAATTTTATGGACTGGACTTTAGCACGTAAGCTCCAAATACCCATCACACGACTCACCAACAACATTTCTGTTAATGCACTGAATGGTCAAGAACTTCCTGCTATATCATTCACCACCACTCAGTTGACCCTTATCACTTCTGGCAATCACTCCGAAGAACTGTCTTTTCTGCTCCTGGACTCCCCTCATGTTCCCATTGTCCTCGGTCACCCCTGGCTAGTTCAGCATAACCCCAGGGTGGACTGGGGACATAACTCAGTCTCTACCTGGAGCACCCAATGTTATGCGTCTTGTTTGGTGTCTGCTTGTTTGTCCGTGTCCAGTTCTGTTTTTTCAGGAGGAGTCGGTGAATGTGTCTAACGTGCCCCGTGAGTACCTCGACCTGAAGGAAGTGTTCAGTAAGTCCCGGGCTGCTTCTCTCCCTCCGCATCGTCCCTATGACTGTGCTATAGATCTTCTGCCAGGTACGTCTCCGCCTAAGGGCAAGTTATACTCTCTTTCAGTTCCTGAGAGGGAGGCCATGGAGAAATACATTTCTGATTCTCTGGCATCCGAGTTCATCCGTCCTTCTTCTTCTCCAGCGGGGGCGGGGTTCTTTTTTGTGGGGAAGAAGGATGGTTCCCTGCGACCGTGTATTGATTACCGAGGGCTGAATAACATCACGGTAAAGAATACTTATCCTTTGCCGTTGATGTCTTCAGCTTTCGAGCGGTTACAGGGAGCATCAGTCTTCACAAAATTGGATTTACGTAATGCTTATCATTTGGTCCGCATCAAGAAGGGGGATGAATGGAAAACCGCGTTTAACACCCCCAGGGGTCACTTTGAATATTTGGTCATGCCGTTCGGGCTGTCCAACTCCCCAGCGGTTTTCCAGGCACTCGTCAATGACGTGCTGAGAGACATGGTCGACCAATTCATCTATGTCTACCTGGACGACATATTGATTTTTTCTTCGTCTCTCCAGGAACACGTTCAGCACGTCAGACGAGTGCTTCAGAGGTTGCTAGAGAATGGGCTTTTTGTCAAGGCGGAGAAATGCGCTTTTCATGCACAGTCTGTTCCTTTCCTAGGTTACATCATCTCGTCTGAGGGGGTGCGTATGGATCCTGACAGGGTTAAGGCTGTGATGGATTGGCCAAGTCCAGATTCTCGTAAGGCCCTACAGAGGTTTCTGGGGTTCGCCAATTTTTATCGGCGTTTTATTCGCAACTTCAGCCAACTAGCCGCTCCTCTGACTGCCTTGACCTCCCCCAGAATGACGTTCAGGTGGTCCGATACAGCGGAAGCTGTGTTCGCCAACCTCAAGAGCTGCTTCAGTTCAGCCCCCATCCTTATCGCCCCTGATCCATCACGTCAGTTCGTGGTGGAGGTCGACGCGTCAGAGGTGGGGGTAGGTGCAGTTCTATCTCAACGCTCCTCCACAGACGACAAGATGCACCCTTGCGCGTTTTTGTCTCATCGTTTATCTCCTGCCAAACGTAACTATGACATTGGTAACAGAGAGTTGTTGGCAGTCAAGTTAGCACTGGAGGAGTGGCGCCATTGGTTGGAAGGGTCGGGGGTACCTTTTATCGTTTGGACCGATCATAAGAACCTAGAATACATTAGATCTGCTAAAAGACTCAACTCCAGGCAGGCTCGGTGGGCACTTTTTTTCGGACGTTTTGATTTTTCTCTATCGTACCGCCCGGGTTCCAAGAACATCAAACCCGATTCCTTATCTCGTATTTTTGACCAATCCGAACGCCCGGTTACTCCAGAGTGCATTTTGCCCGAGAAGATAGTTATCTCCACACTCACATGGGAGGTCGAATCGAAGGTCAAGTCGGCCTTAGAAGGGGTAACGCCTCCGCCCGGTTGTCCACCTAGTCGATTATTTGTGCCAGAGGGGTTACGGTCCGACGTTATTCGATGGGGTCATTGTTCCAGTGTGGCTTGTCATCCAGAAGTTAACCGCACCAGTTTTTTGGTCAAGCAACGATTCTGGTGGCCATTAATGGCTCGCGACATTCGGAATTTTGTTTTGGCTTGCTCGAATTGTGCCACTGGTAAGACTTCCAATCGACCCCCAGATGGGTTACTCCAACCGCTGTCGGTCCCTTCGAGACCCTGGTCCCACATCGCGCTAGATTTTGTCACCGCCCTCCCTCCCTCCCAGGGTAAGACGGTCGTTTTGACCGTAGTGGACCGTTTCTCGAAGGCGGCTCATTTCATCCCCTTGCCCAAATTACCCTCTGCCAAGGAGACAGCGGTAGCTGTCATAGATCACGTCCTTCGCTTACATGGCCTCCCGATGGACGTGGTCTCTGACAGGGGGCCCCAATTTGTTTCCAAATTTTGGAGGGAGTTTTGTAGATTACTGGGAGCGACGGTAAGTCTGTCTTCGGGTTATCATCCCCAGAGCAATGGCCAAACCGAGAGAGCCAACCAAGATTTAGAGAGAATGTTGAGATGTTTGGTGTCTAAGAATCCTTCCTCCTGGAGCCAACAACTTTCAATGGTTGAGTACGCTCATAACTCCTTACCAGTGTCATCCACGGGCCTATCTCCGTTTGAGTGTAGTTTAGGTTACCAGCCACCAATTTTTTCTAACCTGGAATCCGAGGTCGCGGTCCCCTCCGCTCACGCCTTTATCCAGAGGTGTCACCGCACCTGGACCAGAGCCCGTGAGACTCTGCTCCAGGTGAGGGCGCGCACCAAGGTCAAGGCCGATCGCCACCGGTCAAGACCTCCAGTATACGTCGTCGGTCAAAAAGTGTGGCTTTCTACCAAGAACATTCCGCTCCGCTCCGTATCTAATAAATTAGCTCCCAAATTCATTGGCCCATTCACTGTTACCAAGATCCTTAGTCCGGTGACAGCCCGCCTCAAACTTCCTCCTGCGTACAGGAGAATTCATCCCGTGTTCCATGTTTCCAAATTAAAGCCCGTATTTCGTTCTCCCCTTAACCCGCCAGCCCCGGTTCCCCCACCGCCGCGACTCATAGATGGGGAACCCACTTATTCGGTGAACCGTATTCTGGACTCGAGACGGAGGGGACGCGGATTCCAGTATTTGGTGGACTGGGAGGGTTACGGTCCGGAGGAGAGAAGTTGGGTTCCTGCTAGAGACATCCTGGATCAATCCCTTATTGATGATTACAATCGACAGGTAGGTCCCTCTAGGAGCGCCTGGAGGCGCTCTTAGAGGGAGGGGTACTGTCACGGTTCACGCATTCACTGACTCGTTCTGATGCTGTGTTTTTGTATGCACGTGGGCGGAGCCGCTGATCAGTCCCTGATTATCATCAGCGCCAGCTGTGACTGATCAGCGGTTCCTATTTAAGCACTTAGTCTTTCGTCTTGTGTTTGTCAGATCGTTGTTGGATGTTTCCGGTCCTGGTGTCTGTTCCCCCTCGTGTCTCCGTGTTCCTGCCAGTGCTTTCGTGTGTTTGTGGAGTTCGCTGATGTCATCTGTCTGCCCTCGTGAGTCTCTGTCGGTACGCGCCTGACTTCCCTGGATTACTTCTCTTCATCACCGACACGAGGATTGGGTTGCCTACCTGCATGCCTGCGTCACCAAGGAATACTTCTGTTTGCTTCGCCAGAGTTCTAGGACTGTCACCTCGACTCTCTCTGAGACTGTTCCTGAGTTCGTTTATTTGCCTTACTGTTTATTGGTCAATAAACTGAGTTTACTTGCTATTGTCTCCGCTTTTCTCTGTGCCGTAACAATAAGAGCAAATCATTTGTAACTCTAATGAGAGCTGTCTCAGTGCTATGGTACGGTCTAAATCCTGACTGGAAATCCTTGCAGATACTGTACCATTTCTTTCTAAAAAGGAACATAGTTGTTGAGGATTCTGCCTTTTCTAGTATCTTTGACAGAAAAGGTAGATTAGAGATCGGCCTTTAATTGACTAATTCTGTAGGATCAAGTTGCGTTTTTTTAACAAGCGGTTTAATCATAGCCATCTTAAAAGTTTTAGGTCTGATTGTAAGGGGATTTACAGTCAAAGATCCAGAACCAGTATTAGACAGAAGACCCGGAATTATAATAAATTGAAGAAAAGTTTTACTGAAGATAGTTTGAAGTTTCATAAGCAGAAGTCAGCTTCAAGACTCACACAGGGGTTCGTAGGCCGCCCCACTTACAGTTACAAAGATCACAGCAGTTATACCATTTCCAAGGTCTAAGCTACATCCTTGCTTCAAGTTGAATGATTCTCATTGGCTAAGAAATAGATAAACATAGTAATTTTCCTCACATATACAGATAGACATCTTCATCGATTATGCAACTGACACTCACACCCTGAATTTAGGCACGTCATGACTTTCCAGGTCGCAGATTTGGGTTTGCGGGCGCCAACATGTCCAGAACAACAACTCAGTCAATCTCCAATAATGCCAGTGGTTCCTTAACCTGCAACCAAGAAGACTAACACACACACACTGACACACAGCTTTTCCAAGGTTGGATTTGGCTAGGCTCTAACTATAAACAGGAGAGTGTTACGTAAAGTACAGGCGGAAGCAATCACAAGTAAAAAGACTCTTTTTGGACCACATCGTCAGCAGACATTGAGTTGCTTTACACTGCTATGCTGATGATACTCAGCTCTATATCAGGTTGGACCCCTGTCTCCTGACCTATCAGTGTGTTTACCGCACCATTGTACCTCAAAGAACTCATCAATAGGCAAAACCCAACCCGATATCGCCGTTCCTCTGACAGCCACAAACTCCAGGTCCTCAAGTCCAAACTCCGCACTATGGGAGATAGGGCCTTCCAGGCGGTAGCGCCTCGAATGTGGAATTCCCTCCCCAACCACCTGAGGGTGCCACAGTCTATAGAGGTTTTTAAAAATAAATTAAAGACCTATTTATTTCTTACTGTATTTTCTTAATATAATCTTGTTTCTTGCTGTTTTTGATTGTTTTTATGTTTTAGTGCTTTTACCTGTGCACCTGTAGCACTTTGAGATGTGTTTTTCACCTGTAAAGTGCAATACAAATAAAACTTATTATAATTATTATCTTTATTAGAACAAAGTTCACTGAGGACGAAACTCAGGAGAATCAGGACGAAGCTCAGGAACACACAGAACATCAGGTGGTAGACAGCTGATCGCACGCAGCAGACAGCAGGAGTGACGTAACCAGTGGTGAGACCGTGAGAGAAGAATCCAGAATCCAGAGAGAATGGGAACCACGAGGAACACAGGAACAGGCACGGACATGGACACAGGAAGCTACGACAACGATCTGACAGAGACAAGACGAAAGACAAGGCATTAAGTAGGTTGGCTAGATGGTATGCAGCTGGCGCTTGATAAGGATCAATCAGCGGTAATGCCCACATGAAACAATCAGCGCAAACGAGACACACACACACCTGTAAACAGACACAAGACATGAGTGAGACAACGGATCTAACAACCGTGACAGAGAGTCATCTCAAAACATCAAGATAACAAGTTCTTTCTCTCAAGGAAATTACACTTTAGTCTTAATGGAAAATATAGGCTTCAACTGAGAAATGGTCACTTAAACTATAGTCTTCAATGACCCCTGTGACTCATAGTCGTCAGGGTACCCTTAAAAAATAGAAGCATTGACACATATTGAAGACATTTCTCAAACACAAAACAAAACATCTTTCCATATTTAATGTCTGGAAGCCTGAATAACGGAGCAAGCACTGTTACTGCATTCAGATATCAAACGTCTGGGGTTGAAGCTTTATTTTTTTGTTAATTTAGCCACTGTTTCAAATAAATACCTAGGGTTTTGTTTATTTTCTTTCAATAGGGTTGAAAAATAAGCAGATCTAGCTGTTTTTAATGCCTCTTTGTATGCAATTGTGCTTTCTTTCCATGAAATGCGAAAAAAAATCTAGTTTTGTTTTCTTCCAGATGTGCTCCATTTTTCTGGCTGCTTTCTTAAGGGCCTGAGTGTGCTCGTTGTACCACGGCGTTGGACTATTTTTTCTTTAATCTTCTTTAAGTGCAAAGGACCAACTTTGTCTAAAGTGCTGGAAAAGAGATTCTTCTCAGTAATTCTTTAGATATTACTATAAATTAGGCTCATGTTTATAACAATAATCTCGGGGGGTGGACTCATTTAAAGTAATGTAATCGTCTGGTTTTAGCCAGGTTTCTGTCAAACACAGCACATCTAGGTTATAATCTGTGATCAAATAATTAACGGTTAGTGCTTTAGAAGTAAGGGATTGAATATTCAGCTACCCAAGCTTTATCATTTGTTCATTTGTATTATGTCTGTTGAACATCAATTAAATGTTTAACCTTAAATGGGTTTGGGAGTTTTTTGTATTTCCTAATTAGTTGAACAGACACCATCTCTATATGATGATATCTATCTGACCTTGGTGACGTGAGACAGCTGGCAGATGGTCGGTTTAGCCAGTCTGTCTGCTTCCTGACCTGAGCCCCATTTTATGTTTGAGCTCTAAGGCTATGTGCCATACTACTAGATAGAAGAGCAGCACCATCCCAGGAGGGATGAATACCATCTCTTTTCAACAGGTCAGGTCTGCCCCAAAAACTTTTCCAATTATCTATGAATTCTAATCATTTTGCGGACACCATTTAGACAGCCAGCCTTTGAGTGAGGACAGTCTACTAAGTATCTCATCACTCCGGCGAACAGGAAGGGGGCCAGAGCAAATTACAGTGCCTGACATCATACTTGCGAGTTCACACACCTTCAACGTTAATTTCTGTGATCTCCGACTGGCGAAGTCGAACATCATTAGTGCCGACATGAATAATAATCTTAGAGAATTTACGATTAGCATTAGCCAGCACTTTTAAATTTGCTTTGATGTCAGGCGCTCTGGCTCCCGGCAAACATGTGACTATGGTGGCTGGTGTCTCTATTTTCAAGTTCCGTGTAATAGAATCGCCAATAACTAGGGCACTTTCAACAGGATTCACATTGGGTGTTTCACTGAGTGGGGAGAATCTATTTGTTTACAGCGTCTTATGGTCACCCAGTTGTCCTGCGGCACAGGCTCTACAGTCGGAACCGAACAATGTACAGAGTTCACTAAGCTAGTCGTATCCAAAGCAGTATCTAAAGCCCTTGCATTCTTACTATCCTCGATTAAAGTTTGGATGCGTGTCTCTAGTTCTGAAATCTTCTCCATCAGCCTGGCTATCTCCCTGCATTTATCACATGAAAACTGTGCTGACAGAGAAGGCTATGCTATACATGTGACACGAAGTGCAAGTGACAATAACAGGAGAAGACATTACTCACCGTGTTTGTTGACTGATCCTACAGTTGTTTGATACTCGTAAAAAGTATATAAGATAAATCATTGCAAAACTAGACAGGATGATCATGACCCTGATGTGAATCAGAAGATTCTATAAAGGATTTTTTTTTTAATAATGTCTAACTGTAAAAATGTTTGTGCTAATTGGATGGCTCGATTCCTCTAATATGAATACAATAGATTACTAATATTTGAAACACTTTATAATAACTACACGCTATTAATCATTAATTAAGCATTAGTAAACAGTTAATTCATAATTTAAAAAGCATGAATAGACATTAATAAGCAGTTTATAAATACAATTATAAATGCTTTATTCTTGATTTGTAAGCATAACTATAATTGTTTAATGATTGTATTGTCATAGGTAGTCATAAACCATTAAGTAGTGGTCAGTTAACTATTGATACAGAACATAGAAATATTAACAGCCTTTAAATCTCCTTTGTAAATGCTTTACAAGGCATAACTAGTCCTCTCTTTAGCTCACAAAAATAGTTAACTGACCACTACTAAGTGCTTTATAACTACCTGAATTAACCTTGAATTACAGTAGAAATACATGTTAATAACGCATTTACTAACACACTTGTCACAGTTCGTAGGAAGGATGACGGAGATGAAAGTAGAATTAACACTTTTTTTAATAAAGCAAACTCAGGAACAGGCAAACGGGTGAGACAGCGTGCATAACACAAACAATACCGAACAATGAACTGAATGCAGACAGGAACTCTAGTACACCGTGATGATGATTACAAATGACAGTCAGCTGTGAGGAAGGTGATCAGTGTCCATGGTTACAGATTGGTGGAGGGAAACAGACAGGGAAACACAGGTGATGAATGAAAACAACTGAAAGTCTATGAACTGAACATAATGGTGACAACACTAAGTAACTATTAATATATGTCTGAATAATAAGATGTGTGAATGTACATTTAAATAGTTTATTAATCATTTGCTTACACTTTCTAAGTGATCTTATGAACCACTGACAACTCCTAAATAACTGGTTTGTAAATAATTCAATACTTCATTTAGAAATGATAAATTGATCATTAATAAAGTATAAAAATACAATTATTAAACACATTATAGATATGCTTTTAAATCAAGAATAAGGCATTTATAGCTGTATTTATAAACGGATTATTAATGTCTATTAATGCTTAATAAATGATTAACTGTTTACTAATGCTTAACTAATGATTAATAGCGTGCAGTTATTATAAAGTGTTACCCAAATGGGTAGTACAAGTTTAAATTTAATAACTGAAGAAGACACAAGAGTGCCACAAACATAAAAGTAGCACAGCTATAAGACATTGGTTGCCATCAATCAAATATACACCTTATCATTATTACATTTTACCATAGAATGCTGCAAATGACCATATATTTATAGAATAATATATACAGTTAAGCTCTGAAAGTATACCTTTCCTAGATTTGTTGACTGAACAGAAAACCGGTTTCGCCAGCACATGGATTTGCTTGATTTCACGGATTTGCAAGGTAAGGCATACTGTTGTGGAGGTTTATTGTCATTTTATAATTTATTAGGTCACTTATCTGCCCAAAAGCCTCTCTTTCAGTGTCAATCCGCATAGTACTGAATGACTGAGGATCTCCATATAGCTTCTTTTTCATTTTCATTTTTATGACATTGAAAGTCCGCTATCCTCTCAGCCGTCCTTACTGAATAAAATACGTCAAATATGTCAGCCTTCCTGATCCTTTTAAGCCTGAGGAAAGTGCCATAATATTCTGCAAAGAAAGTAAGTGCTAAGACAAAGGCTTTTTTAAGGATTTGAAATCTGCTTGTTGTGACAACGGAGTTCAGCTGCAGATAGTCAGAGCGGTGAAGAGCATTGAGATAAGATTAAAGGGTTGTGTTGTTCTCATTTGAAACAAAGATCTTTTTGAGGAAGATGTTGTCTGGATGTTCACGCCAGCAGAAGCTAAATGAAAGATTACTTTGTGTAGCAAACAGATAATGGAGCATGCAGAGTTCTACAGATATCTTTAGTTGAGAGCCTTTGGCCATGAACTACACTCCCTCTCACCCACACATACACGTACACGAAGGCCAAAGATCTGCCGGTAAATATTCAGCGATATCTAGAGAGGAGAAAAATGATTTTAATTCCTCATTTGAAATCATTTAAAACAAATGTCTTAAAAGCTATGAATATAATTAAAGTGTTGGCCAAAACTAAATGGGGAGCAGCCTACACTGTCCTTCTGCGACTTCGTATAGAGTATTGATCCAGTCCCGTTTGGACTATGGGAGCATAATTTATTAGCCTGACTTCGTCATACTCAGATTCTAGTCAGAGTGTGAGTCTGATACTGCTCCATAGGGCTTTGATTATGAGGCGTGTCTTAACCGAACCAGGAAAAAAAAACTCAATTGGATAGACCTACAACCAATCAGAGCAAGCAAATGGCAAGGAAGGACGGCAAACACATCTTTATGATCGACAAATGCCTTGATTGCAGTTCTCTGTTCGTCTTTTAAAATTAATGTGCTGTCGATTTCTTTTACAACAGACGCGATAGCGGAATTTATACATCTCAATTCTCCAGCTGCAGTCATCTTTGTTGTAAACCAGTTTAAACCAAGCGCTCTTTGATGATGTGATGAATACGTAACTGCAGATCATCTGTCCATCATCGTATAAAGCCTGCGCTGGCAATTTGATTGGCCGGACGATTTCTGAACTGATCATAATTAATGGATCGAGTCCAGACCGAACTTCCCGACCAAACATTTTTGTGTGGGCGGGGTTCGGGCTGGCATCCAGGCTAACAGTTTATGATTCTGCCAGGAAATCATATAAACAGATGCTTTACGCCATCATCTGGGATTAAGGCTTGCCTTGGGAGCATTAAGAACTTCACTAGTGCAGAGTTTGTACAATGAAGCCAATGAACCATTACTTCAAAACAGACGGTTGAAGCTATCACTACAATATGCCATCAAACCTTAGACCTTAGACCTACTGTCAATCATTACATATTAAAGCACCACCAAAGAACTTTTCCTCTGCGGTCGCCCTACAGGTTGGAAGCGGAATTGTCCATTACCGCCGTCGAAAATAATTTAGCCTACCACATACCGCATTAGTGTTGCTTTAAATAAGTGCATGGCAAGAAGACTGGGATATGTGTCCGAACAATAAATTGCATGAAATCCACCCTGAAATCTCAAACAGACTTTAAATCTCCCTTAAAACAATTCAGTTTTTGGCGTGAAGATAGTCACAGATGCTGGCATGGCATTAAATAAGACTATACTGATATACTGAAGGAGGAGAAACATGGATCCCCAGCAAGATGTTCTTTAACATCCATGAAACCTTTCCATTCCACAAAAGGTTCTTTACAGTGGAAAAAGTGGAAAATATTTTAAGAACTGTTATTTGGGGAACCCAAAATGGTTAATTGCTGGGAAAATCCCCCTTTGGAACTTTTATTTTACAATGTACCCCTACTATTTAAAGGTTCCTAATATTGTTTTGGTCTCCTATGGGTTTATATGAATCCAAGGTCAAAACACACTTACATTTTCTCATAATATTACTTTTCTCACAGTGTCTGTCAGAATGAGAGTCGTAGATCAAAATGCAAGCAAGGAGTTTATTTGCGACAGGCAGAAAAAGTACAATACTCAAAACACCATGTTTAGCAGGCGGGCGACCTGAATGCCACAATCTCAGGAATAGGTACAATACTCAAAACACCACGTTTAGCAGGCGGGCGACTTGAATGCCACAATCCCAGGAATGTAAAGAGTGACAGGAATCAACACATTGTGGACGCGGACCGACGGCTTGTTGAAAGGAACTCCAGATGATCTCCAGTAGCCTGGGTGCACAGATGACATTGAGGAAACAACTCGGCTAGGGAACTCAGACACAGGAACTAGGCAAGAGAACACAAACAAGAGTGACAAACCGACACCAAGCATAATTCACTCCAGCTAGATATAGGCAGCTAACAAGCGGAAGTGACTAGCTGCAGCTGAAGGCTGATTGAGTGATCAGCTGGTTACTAGGCAACAAACAAGCACTACACACACAGACCCCACACCTACAAACACACCAACAGATACACCAAATGAACACACGGACCGATGAACCGTGACAGTGTCTGAAAAGTTTTGATAAACCATTCAGTCTCTCTAACCCCCACTTTCCGAGAGCCTACATTGCTCTGAATGGTCACATAGCCCAGTCTGTTGTGATTGATCTACTCTGCTCTGATTCGTAAGATGGCCCTATCTGTAGTGATGCGTCTACTCTGCTCTGATTGGTCAGATGGCCCGATCTGTTGTGATAAGTATTAGTAATAAGATCTCAGTGGATTTTCTTTTACAGCGCAGAAAACGGCGTCTTTGACATGTCCACAAAACACAAACCAATCTCTTCCAAGGCTCAGCTACAGCTACAGTGTTTGAGGGTCTAAGTAGAAGTTGTTTTTCAGCAACCAATAAAGACCATAGTCTGACATTATGCAAATTTGTTTCAATGTAGGTTTGTGCAGGAAATAAGACTCGAACACTGACGACTCGTTTCAGGCAGTTCAGGATCGGTTCTTTTTTTGGGAGACAATAACTCCATTTATCTGAAATTTAATCTTTGAAACTTTGTAGACCTTTCACATTCACAAACAGCAATATTAAACTCTACAATAAAGGTAATAATAAAATACGTGCACATGCAGAGTGTAGGATACAGAGGAACAAATGAAGGACAAGATAACTAGGCTTTACTATCTAATTGAGTTTCCATACTGAATAACAGCTGCTATGGTTATGCATTGTTAAGAAGCAAATGACAAAACTGTACTATAGGACCTGACAAATGGGCACCCGCACAAATGTGGTCTGGTTATAAGGAATGTTTAAACAGACTACAGCAAAGATTTCCTCGTTTGGACAAAGTGTACTTTGCGAAACCTTTCACCAAGTCTTTTATACAACTGTTGAGCATGTTCCTCTATTACAGTATCAGTTTCCCTCTCAGGCTTTGTCTCAGCAAGTCTGCTTGTGCAGGCACATGCATTCACTGCAGTTGCTCAATGATGCTTCAGGCACAGCTTAAACCTGGCAAAGTCTGAGCTTTCACAAGGTTCGGAGTTGTCACAATCTTACCACCCTTGGAGCGTTTGAATCTAACCCAAAACATCAACAGAAATAACTGACTGATTGAAGTCAACTGCCCCACCGCATATAAGGATTTTGTTGAACTGTAATACTAGTTTAAAGTAATTAAAGTAATAAAGTAACTTTTAGAATGTAAAAAGTCACCAAAATAACTTTTACACATAAAATGTAAAAGATTACTACTACTAAGACCAAATGTAGACATGTGTAAGGAATAATTTGTATGAATCCTGAAAAAAATGGAGTAATGATGCAACAGTTATTTAAATTGTAATAATGTACTGTATTTTTCATCAAATAAATGCAGCCTTAGTGACCATAAAAGACTTCTTTCACTATACCAACTTGACTCTAAACTTCTGAAGTTGTATAGTGCAATGCTCTCAAATAAAGTTATTCATAAAAATGCTTGTTAAAAAAAAAATCATATTTTATTTGCAGTGACTATAACAAAGCTCCATAGTAAGAGTGCTGCTTGTGTAGTCACCAGGTACGGTCAGTTATGTAGTTTGTGCTACGAAATTGAGTTGTAAATAAAGTCTGGAAGTCAATCAAGCAGGAGAAAAACAGAAAAAAAAAACAGTGCAGAAATGAGGCCTTACAGGAGTGATTTTTCTCTTATGTGTATATTGGATTTACTGATGATACTGACTTGGCATTTAGAAATGTCAGCTATATTTCACAACAGCACCATCTATGCTGCAGCACGGATTTTAAACAGATTTTACTCATGCAGAGATCCTTGAATAGTGATGCAGGGCCTATTGTCATCTGTAGAAATCTGTTCTCATCTGAAATGGCAAAAAAAAAAAAAAAATTCAACAAGTGTCCTTGGTGTACCGTAACGCTGAAACCGACACATTAAAGGGGCCTGCATATCCTAACGGCTATGACATTTAAAAGGAACATTGGTGAGTGACATATTTTTTTTGTCAGGAAACCTGCTGTATTATGTTATTGGAGTATTGTCATGCATGAGTTCACCTGCAGAATGCAAACCTTCATTCATTCCTGTACCTCAGGGTGCATAATGTGCAAGACATGGGGTAACATTATCATCCTGGGAGATGTGCAAATTGTTTTAGAGAGAGAGATGCTGGCTATTTGTCACGTTTTAGTGTATTATAGACAATCTACAGATGAATGATGGGCCGTGTTGCAAGAGACCACAGTGTGTACAAAACAGATTGATTTAACGGAGCGAATCTTGTGTTTCCCCCTTTGTTAAACATACTGAAATATGTTCTCTGAAAAAAAATTTGAGAAATTGAAAATATAATTTCTTTGTTTTTGAGTATTCTCCAAATTTAGTAAATGGAGTTTGTCAAATATGTCTATTAGTTTCTATAATCAGATTCTAAATGTTTAACCCAAAACGCATATGGTCTTTAGTGACCCGTGACATAATTCACCCTCCTCCTCATTCATTTTTAAAGCTAGACATCAACTTTCTTAGTATTCCTCAATCAATTCAATATAAACAATATAACAAGAAACACAATTATTAAATTATTAATAAAACGTATGTTCTCCGATTCAGTTTTGTAAAACTTGGATAGGGTCACTGACGACCTGAGGTGTGTAACAGTGTAAGTATGTTTTTTCTGCACAACAATAATTGAATCTTTAATGTTGATGTTGAAAATGATAGTTTTGAGAATATTTGAGATGGCGAATATCAGCCAGATGCTGATTGTACTGGGAAATGAGTTCTGATGAGGACAGTGATGATGGTATAAAACATCTTCTCAAACTGAACCCTTACAAGCTCCAAAAGGTAACAAAATATCTTTAATTTATTCTTCTGTAATTGTTACTATGAGGAGAGATTTAAATTATCACGACAGGTAGAGATCCATCCGTGTTAGTTATAGATCTGGGTTGCTAAAGACCTGAATATGTAATAATGATTGGTGAAACATTAATGTATTTAAGGGTTCAATTTTATTCAAAAGTCACTGTTTCTCTTGACTTTTAGTGAGCTACATAACTTTTGATCATATGAAAAAGGCTAATTTACACACATTTACAGGCTATATGCAAATTTTCTATTGTAGCCTATATGAATATTCATTGGCATGAATCACAAAACTGCAGAAAGCCAGAGTCGTTTTTCAAATGATTTAGCTGATGCACATATATTTCTCAAAATAAAATGAGAAAAATAAATACAGGAATAAAGAATGTGCATGCTCACACACACAATTCAAGAAACACTTCTGTGCCAGACAGATTCAGCTTGCTTGTAAAAACACGGATGCACCCTCATCTCACAATGTGTAAGCACATCATTCCCTGCATGGCAAAATATTCCAATAACTACAGCACTTTCAATCATCATAGCGACAGAGGCTTATCTCCTGTTAGATAAACACGCCATATCTCAAAACTTCTGATCTCTAACTACATATGAAAATCAATAAGGGTATGTGTTGACAAGAGCTCTACTTGTTACTATTGGGATGTTCCCCAACAATGTAAATTTTGTTTTCATTTACTCACCCTCATGTTGTTCCAAACCTGTCTGAGTTTCTTTCTGGAGTGTGGAGGATGTCCATGTGAGTGACCATAGTTGTGTTTTCTTTAACTTAAACTTACCACGGGACCCCCCGCCTCTGAGAATTAAGGCTCAGAGGAGAATTTTTAACCAGGATGTTGCTGGGAAGTTTTCGACTTTGTTTGAGCCATGCCAGCTAAGAGGTTGTAGTGATGTAAATGTGTACGTGGAGTCTTTTAACAGCCAATGTTCAATAATTCTGGATGAAGTGGCGCCTATGAAATCAAACATTGTGTCTGTTAAAAAGCCCTGCCCGTGGATAAATTCATCTATTCAGAGTCTTAGAAGTAAACGTCGGAAAATAGAGCGCTTATGGAAAAAAACTAAACTTGAAGTTCACAGGCTCTATCTTAGGGAATTAACCACATCTTTAAATGAACTTCTGAAGAATGCTAGAACTAACTACTTCTCTCAGCTAATATCATCTAACAAGAAAAATCCCAAATTCTTATTTGATTCTATTAACTCTATTGTTTCTCCATCTGTTTCTCCAATTGCGTCGCTCACTCTGTCAAATAGTAATGTATTCCTTGACTTCTTTGTTGAGAAAATTAAGGATATCAGAGCTAGCATTTTACCTCCTCCTGCATACAAGGCCTGTACTTTGGCTCTTTCCTATCCGTGTTTCTCTTTTAAACTTGTGTCACTATTCGATGTTACTACTCTACTAGATAAGCTCAAGCCCTCTTATGGCCAGAGTGATGTTCTCCCAACTATGCTGTTTAAGCAGGTTTTGATAGTATTGGGCCCTGTGTTGTAGAAATGATCAATACTTCTCTTTCAACTGGGGTGGTTCCTGACTTTTTTAAACATGCTATTGTTGAACCTGTTCTTAAAAAGCCCGATTTAGACCCACTGCAACCCTCGAATTATAGGCCTATATCTAAACTCCCTTTCATGGCAAAGATTCTAGAGAAAGTGGTAGCAGAGCAGCTTACTATTTTCTTAAAGATACATGATATTTTTGATAAATATCAGTCAGGTTTTCGTAAAAAACATTCTACGGAAACTGCACTGGCGAAAGTTTCAAGTGATATCTTGATGTCTGCTAATTCTGGGAAGCATACAGTATTAGTTTTGTTGGACCTCACATCTGCTTTTGACACTATTGATCACAATATTATGCTTAATAAACTTCAGGCTCTATTAGGGATATCCGGATCAGCTCTGAAATGGTTTTCATCATACCTTACTTGTAGAAGTTTTAGTGTTTACATAAATCAGAAAATGTCCGATACTGCAGGTTTATAGAGTGGTGTTCCTCAGGGTTCTGTCCTGGGACCGATTCTTTTCCTTCTGTATATACTCCCTCTAGGACAGATAATAAGCCAGTTTCAGGATGTCTTATATCACTTGTATGCAGATGACATTCAGTTATACTGTTCCTTCAAGCCTACAGAGTTATTTAAACTGTCATCTTTAATGAATTGTCTGAGTAGGATCAAGCAGTGGCTAAATGACAACTTTTTAATGTTGAATTCAGCCAAGACTGAAACTTTAATTATTGCCCCTGAGCAGAGCATCCCTCAGATAAAGCAACACATTGGTGCCCTAGGTTTGTCAGTTCAGCCCAGTCTCAGGAGCTCAGGTGTTGTTTTTGATGCGGCCATGTCTCTGGAGAAACATTCGAAACTTCTTATTAAAAACTGTTTCTTCCAATTAAGGAACATTGCTAAGATAAGAGCCTTGGTGTCAAAAGCTGAGTTGGAAATGATCATCCATGCTTTTGTCTCGTCTCGCTTAGACTATTGTAACAGTCTTTTTATTTGCCTTAATAAGAAGGATTTGTCTCGTCTCCAGACTGTCCAAAATTCTGCTGCTAGGCTTTTAACCCACACGAGTAAAAGGGCACATATTACTCCAGTTTTATCTTCACTTCATTGGCTACCAGTGAAATTAAGAATACAGTTCAAAATTTTGGTCTTAACTTTTAGAGCCCTTCAAGGACAGGCACCCCCATACATCACCGACCTGATACAGCTGCGTACATCCTCACGTAGTCTGAGATCAACAGGCCAGAGACTATTAGTTGTCCCCCTTACACATTTTAAAACAAGGGGGGACCGTTCATTCCAAGTTGTTGCACCCAGGTTGTGGAAAGCTTTGCCTCATTCCATACGCGGCTTGGATTGTGTGGAAAAATGTAAAAGTCAGCTGAAAACTCTGCTTTTTAAAGAGGCTTTTAACTAGTTTGTAGGGTGGTTAGGCTGGTCTAATGTGTACGTTTTGTTTATTTTTATTTGATTTATTTATTTTGTTTTTGTTTTTGTGATGCAATGTATTTATGAGAGTTGTTAAGGTTTTCTTTTGTTGTGAAGCACTTTGTGATCTTCATCTGAGAAAAGTGCTATACAAATACATTTTACTTGCTTACTTACTTTCTTCTGTTGAACACAAAAGAATATATTTTGAAGAATGTTGGTAACCAGACAGTTGATATTGACTTCCACAGTAAGTTTGTCCTACTATGGAAGTCAATGTGGCTGCTGTCAACTGTCTGGTTACCAATATTTTTCAAAATATCTTTTGTGTTCAACAGAAGATAGAAACTCATTTTGTAACAACTTGAAGGTGAGTAAATGATGATAAAATGTTTAATTTTTGGGTGAACAATCCCTTTAAGGGGACACTTTTGCTATGGAGAAACCTTTAGATAATTTGTTTTAAATAGGGAATGTTGTTGAAAGCATACATTAAATGAGAATAAAGAGATATAACATTTATGAAAAGAATTGTAGTTACAATACTTCTGTCACTATATGATTATTGATAACATTTATGAAAAGAATTGTAGTTACAATACTTCTGTCACTATATGATTATTGATGATCATGTGACACTAAAGATATGGCTGCTGTAAATTCAGCATTAAAAAGTAGAAAACAGTTATTTTAATTTGTAATAATATTTCACAATATCAAATAAATGCCTTGGTGAGCATAAGAGGCTTCTTTCAAACACACACACACACACACACACACACACACAATATATATATATATATATATATATTGTAAAGACTCACGGGCGGATCTAATCCGTGGGGAAATTTGTATATCATAATTAATAATTGGTAATTAATAATTATTCATACATGTTTGGATTAGATCAGTCTTACATGTTAATAAATCTCCCGATAAGGGATGATGTGTCATTTTACCTGCATGCATGCATGTGTATCCTTGCAATTAACCACAAATTGATTGCAGTTAATTGCACGGACCACGTCTTACAAAACAGGCAAAATTAATTAGCTCAATTGTCAGAATAATATTTGTGGGAATCCACAATATCATCTTACTTTATAGCATTTCAGGAAAAGCAATTCTGTGGCCACAAGAATTGGGTTTCCGGCCCTATAAACACATACTATTTAAAGTATCTTTAATTTGTAAGCTTGTAGCTATAAGATCTTTGGCACTTAAGGGACTTGGAAAATGAGCAAAGAGGCAGTACATCAATTAAATGAATATAATGAATTTAATAAGGCAGAACTACTTATGTATTTACTACGGTTACATGGGATATATGTATTTACAAACATAATAAACAACAAAACACGATAAGGCATCGATGAACGAGAAATGCATAGAGACAGAGAGAGAGAGGAAATGTAGAGAGTTGCAGTTATGCAAGAGGGAGTTTAGAAAGACCCGAGGATCCTTCTAAATAGCAAATTCACATAGACAACGGAACTTCGACAGACAACAAGACTTCAACAAATCTTAAAAGCGTGATCAAACACGGATACTTGCACTCTTTGCATGGCTTGTTAAGAAGCGTGTGTGTGTGTCTCTCGGTCCGGCGCGTCACGTGGTCACGTGCGCATGTTTCTCCTTCAAAGCGAGCGAGCGCGCGCTCGTTTAAAGGTCCCTATGCTTGTAGATGGATTTGCTGAAGAGATATGTCACGGTGTCCTTTTCACTCGTCGATTGGAATTAAACACGGAGACTTATCTAAGACTGAAAAACACAAACTAAACTAGAAACAAATAAAAGAAAGGCGAAGAGCTCACCCGGAGGCGAGACGTTACATTATGACACGAGGACAAGAGAAGTAAGAGAGAGAGGGAGTGGAGCCCGCCGACATTTATCACCTTGGAGAAATCCAGCCTCTTCCTGTCACGGAGAGTTGGAAGTCACAGGCGGGAATTTAGTTTTTATTACTCTTTGTCTAAGAGTGTGGGGGGGTGTGTGGGGGGGGGGGGGTAGTAAGTCTGGAATAGTAAGTATTAGAGTTTACATGAAACAAACCACATAAAAGGCCACACCATAAGATTGGAACATTAGATGCATGGTAATACATTTCTCACATGGTTATATTTATATACATATATAATATATATAATTGGAAATGTTTCATTTCTCTTTCTCAGCAAGAATTCAGAGAGGGAGTGTCATGATTCTGCCATCAGGTCTGTGAGTTCTAGTATTTTGGCAGGATCATGACAGACCCATGTTCTGTGTGCAAGCACATGGCCTTGTGTTTTGGTCATGTGCTTGTGTTGTCTCGTCTCGTTACCCCGCCCCCTTGTTATCCTGATTCTGTCATTAGTGTTTCACCCGTGTCACCTGTTATGTTTGATTAGTCTTCCTATTTAATCCCCTTGTGTTTGCTGTCTTGTGTCGGTTCATTGTTATACGTTGATCGTGAGTACCCTCTGTACATCTAGTCATTGTTAGCGTCTCTTGAAGTCTTGTTTGTTTTCTTGTTCATTTGTTTCCCAGTCTAGTCAGTCAGGTATTCTGTGTTCCATCTGTTTTGCCCTCTCATGGGTTTTGTTTTCCTGTTTTTGTCATTAAACCGTGTCTTTTTGTATACTGTCTGGGTTTGGGTTCATCTCCGTGTCTTACCGTGACAGAATGAACCGACCCATTCTGAACCCAGCGGACAGTATGTCATCCCCACTAAGACAACAATCAGCTGACCAGGAACTATGGTGGCAGTCAGCTATCAACGACAGCAAGTTGGGCAAGCTTCCTTTCCCTCCCCAGGGAGAGAGGTCCCTGAGAGGATATGCTCAGGCCGTGGAGGCAAAGAGAAATTTTTTACCGGAGAGCCTGGTTAACCGTTACCTCATCGCGGGTCTCAAAGTTCCTCCACCTCTGGCGGAACGGGAGAGGCTGGCCCACCGCCCGTTCCGGGACATGGTGGACTGCTTGGTTCGTCGGGAGTCACAGGGTCCCATGGTGTCGTTACCTCCTGCCTGTCTGCCGGTGATCCCGGAGGATCTGAGGTTAGGCTTCGTGAGGCTTGGAGAACAGACTCGTCCCAGTTCGACTCCCGAGGCATCATCGGCTCCGCGAATCAGGAGGAGGAAGAGGAGACCTGCGTCTGCCCAGCCAGAGCCAGTTCACGCCCCGTCTGTCCAGCTAGAGACTGTTCACGCTCCGTCTGTCCAGCTAGAGACTGTTCACGCTCCGTCTGTCCAGCTAGAGACTGTTCAGGCCCCGTCTGCCTTCCTGAGCTGGGACTATCTGGAGCGTCTGGCTCGGATCTTAGAGAGGCCGGTGTTTCGGAGCTGAACCCAGTGCCCGTTCCAGAGCCCGCTACGGCAAGCGCAGTTCCAGGGCCCGCTACGGCAAGCGCAGTTCCAGGGCCCGCTACGGCAAGCGCAGTTCCAGGGCCCGCTACGGCAAGCGCAGTTCCAGGGCCCGCTACGGCAAGCGCAGTTCCAGGGCCCGCTACGGCAAGCGCAGTTCCAGGGCCCGCTACGGCAAGCGCAGTTCCAGGGCCCGCTACGGCAAGCGCAGTTCCAGGGCCCGCTACGGCAAGCGCAGTTCCAGGGCCCGCTACGGCAAGCGCAGTTCCAGGGCCCGCTACGGCAAGCGCAGTTCCAGGGCCCGCTACGGCAAGCGCAGTTCCAGGGCCCGCTACGGCAAGCGCAGTTCCAGGGCCCGCTACGGCAAGCGCAGTTCCAGGGCCCGCTACGGCAAGCGCAGTTCCAGGGCCCGCTACGGCAAGCGCAGTTCCAGGGCCCGCTACGGCAAGCGCAGTTCCAGGCCCCGCTACGGCAAGCGCAGTTCCAGGCCCCGCTACGGCAAGCGCAGTTCCAGGGCCCGCTACGGCAAGCGCAGTTCCAGGGCCCGCTACGGCAAGCGCTGTTCCAGGGCCCGCTACGGCAAGCGCTGTTCCAGGGCCCGCTACGGCAAGCGCGGCACCCAGTCCTGTTCCGTCACCAACCATGTTCCCCGTCAGAAGTCCCCGGACTGTCTCCTCGTGTGTCCCTGTCTCTACTGCCTCCGGACTCCCGTTTGTTTCCCCCGTCATGGTTCAACCTAGGACTGTTTCTCCGTCTACTCACACCACTCCACCCAAGTCCGTTCGGGTCCCCCGTCCTAAGCCCACACCCTGTAGTTCCAAGATCACCGTCCCGCCCACCCACCCTGGACTCTCGCTCAAAGACTCTGTTGTCCCTCCGCCTCCCCTTCCTTGTTTATTTTTTCTGATGTTTCACCCTAACCCGGTCATTGTTCACGCTTGTATGCCCCTGTTATTATTTGTCATGTTTTGTTGGGTCTGGTCTATGTCTCTGTCAGTCTTGTCCCGCGTTTAATGTCTCCTTGGGGAGCGTCTGGTAGCCGCTCTTTAAGGAGGGGGTACTGTCATGATTCT
Source organism: Meda fulgida (assembly GCA_030578275.1). Lineage (NCBI taxonomy): Eukaryota > Metazoa > Chordata > Actinopteri > Cypriniformes > Leuciscidae > Meda > Meda fulgida. Next base: position 13,749,003 of record CM060629.1, read on the forward strand.
GCCATCAGGTCTGTGAGTTCTAGTATTTTGGCAGGATCATGACAGACCCATGTTCTGTGTGCAAGCACATGGCCTTGTGTTTTGGTCATGTGCTTGTGTTGTCTCGTCTCGTTACCCCGCCCCCTTGTTATCCTGATTCTGTCATTGGTGTTTCACCCGTGTCACCTGTTATGTTTGATTAGTCTTCCTATTTAATCCCCTTGTGTTTGCTGTCTTGTGTCGGTTCATTGTTATACGTTGATCGTGAGTACCCTCTGTACATCTAGTCATTGTTAGCGTCTCTTGAAGTCTTGTTTTCTTGTTCATTTGTTTCCAAGTCTAGTCAGTCAGGTATTCTGTGTTCCATCTGTTTTGCCCTCTCATGGGTTTTGTTTTCCTGTTTTTGTCATTAAACCGTGTCTTATTGTATACTGTCTGCGTTTGGGTTCATCTCCGTGTCTTACCGTGACAGGGAGAGAGCCACAGTTCTGTGAACATTCCTTTAGGTCGTAAACGCTGTTATCTAAGAACACCAGTGATGTTGGTTTTGGTCTCTTTTCACTCCAAAGATGGAAAACATAGTAAACTATATTTTACTGGATATTACTGTACGTATTCTGATTGATCACACCGAAAGCATTCTGGAGATGTCCAGAACTATGTGAACTAAGTTATGGGAATAGACAGTTATATTTAAAATGCATAATGAAGGTATTTATAATTCACTACGATAAAATCATTGTCATTCCAATGTGACATGGGCAAATGGACACACATAAAAACACATCGAATATATCTGGTTAAATGTCTTTTGAAAAGAGAAGTTTCTTTCTCTTTAGAAATCACCTTCTTTGGGACATTTTAGCTAGGATGTATTTAGTTATTCAGATTCACCCTTGCCCAGTCCTTACTATATATATATATATATATATATATATATAATGTATAGCTCATGTTTAAGCACAGTATATGACCTCTAAACACACTGACAAATCTCTGAGCAGGTATGTCATTTGATAAGTGGTGATTTTATCCAATTTAGGACTATAACGCTGTGTTTGGATAGCATACGGTACCTTTAGATCTAAATATTGTGTGATTATTTGGCACATATGGGCTGGTATTTACCTGCAGGCACATGCAGGGAGATTAAGAGTGACTCATGCACTCCTCATATGGCCGGTGAATACAAGTGTTCTATCACATAAAACCTGAGAGCCTGATTAGTGCACTCTTTCATGATTCACCAGAACTAAACACATATACTGACATAGAAAATTATATAGCCTCATATTTCTCATGAAATGATTGTAGGATGCACTTTTGCACAGGAATTTCTCCCATAAAACTATTCAGCTTTAAAATGTGTGCTTTGTTGGAATGCTGCTATATCAGACTGATTTTATGCCACTGTGGTTTTAGAAATGTATAGTCTTATTTATGAGGTTAACATTTTATTTTGATGGTCCAGTTTAGACAAACTAATTAACTATAACTTTGCAACTATGTCAACTACCAGTCATTAGAGTATTAGACTGTCTGCTTAACTTCTGATTGGTAACACTTTATTTTGATGGTCCACTTTAGACATTCTATTATAAGAAACTTTGCAATTACATGTCAACTCTACTAACCCGAATCCTAACTAACATTCTACTAATACTCTAATAAGAGTTAGTTGGCATTTAGTTGCAAAGTTAATTATAGTTAGTAGAATGCCTGAAGTGGACCATCATAAATCTAAAGTACAAATACATGATCGCCATCTTGTGGCCACAGACAGTAACGACAACAACAAAAGAAGGCAAGAATACACTCATAATGTAATAACAAAGCATAATGTAATAGGTATTACATTATTAATGTAATAAAATGTTTATAATGTAATATGTTTTGTCAATATGTAATAAAATCTTGAGCTTATATTGCAATAACTATTTTCCAATGCAATAATGATTTTTCACATAATGTAATAGGGTTTTGAAAAATATATTAGGCTACATTATGAACACTGTAGCAACTTATAATGTAATCAGTTCATATGTTAATGTCAGCACATAATGTATAAGTAAAACAATGTTCACAATATAATAATTATCTTTCAATGTAATAAATAGATTATTGTAAAATAAGCTAATATAGTAGGATAATTAAGCTGCATTGTGAATGCAACAGTTTCAATAAAAATGTTGTGATTTTGACAACCCAGACATACATTTTAAGATTTTTGCACTCAATTATAAAGTTTCTGCTTTGAATTTTTGTAATACGTTTTTTAGTCATTTTGAGATCATTTAAATTGTCATAAAAACTGTTTTTATTTAACAAAAATGTCAAATGTATTAATAATTTGAGCTATTGTCACGTACTGCTGGTCAGTAAAAACGACAAAGGAGATTACTTAAGAAGTCTTTAATTTGCATCCAAAAATACTCAGTAGAGTAGAGGGACATGAAGAAAGATCAAACATACGTTTTTTTACTTGTCACGTTACCGCAAGAAAAGGACTGGGGAGAACTAAGACCTTAAATACATGAAACAATTAACAGAAATGAGAACATGTGTAGAACTAATTAGAAACCATGGTAAGGGCACAGGGAAATAACAAGTTAAAAACACAATGAAACTAAACGGTACCAAAGCATATCACAGCTATAATTGTTTGTGATGCTTTACATTTTTCTAGATAAATAAATAAAAAAGAATGAACTAATTTTTCGGTTATGTAATGCACTGAAAACCAGAGTGACACATTTAATAGAACAAAAAAAGTAGAAACCTTGGATTCACTAATTGTATAAAGTGTTCACATCCCTGAACTAGGCTACTTAATCGAGGCACCCGTTGGTTTTATTACAACACTCAGTTTGACCAGAGCCCGTCTACGGAGAGCCTGGCCACTCCCTATTAAGTCCTATTGTACCGAATTTTGGTTGTAGTTCCACCAGAGTTCCACTGGGGGCGATCGTCCGAGTGCAAAATGAATGGGAGTCCATAGAGCTAGACGGCTACATTTGTCTCTTTCACTCGATTGAAGTTGAGAAATCTCAGATTTGATTCTAGTTTTGCAAGTTCAACATGGGTTATAAGTCGAAAGTTGAATGAACGAGTACTTATGTCCTTTCGATTTCTTGCAGGTTGAGTTGCTGTTGCCCTAAACACGCTAGCATTCTGCTAATGAACGCTGATTGGTCAGTGAAGGACTGATTACGACCAGAGATACCGCTTGATGGCATCGTGGCATCCGAAGCGGGACCAGAATGTCAAGGCGGAATTAACTCTTCTAGCACCTGTATTTACCGGTGTCAGCTGTGTTGTCGAAAGTGCAGAGCGCGAAAGCACCAAAGTGACTGAAGGATTGCCGTAAAGCAGTATCTCTGGTCGTACGATGTGTATGACGTCATTGACATTTTAAAAGAAGTTTTAAAGCAAATAAGTGTAATTTCTTTGCATCTCCTTTCGAATACAACATTCAAATTACTAGACAAAAAATTAAATCCTGAGAAAAGTGGATTTTGAGGGGTTTAGCTCCAGAGACCTCCATTCATTCTGACTCGTCCTGTGAGCGCCCTCATATGGAACTAGAGTGGAACTGCCACCAGTTCAGAAGCCAGAAGTTTACTGAAAGTGGAAGTTCTCTCTGGTTTGATTCTATCAGCTTGGCTTGGGAATAGGAATACTTCCCTGAGAATGAACCTCATTTGTTCTCGCGCATCAAGCGAACTGATGCGTGAGTTTACGAATGTTTATGTGAATAAAAGCCTATATTCAATCTGTTCATCATACAAAGTGATAGTGGCTTTTTAGAAAATCTGGACTAAACCGCTCAATTCGTATTTTATTTATATTTTTATGGTAGTTGCGTAGCTGTCAATAGAGGGACAGAAATATTTCAGATTTCATTAAAAAGATCTTCATTTGTGTTCCAAAGATGAACGAAAGTCTTACGGGTTAAGAACGTCACAAGGGGATTATAATGACAGAATTTTAATTTTGGGGTAACCTTTAAAATTATGCATTTGCAGGCCTAACACAAAATCATTTTATATAAATTATAAACTCACCAGAAGTATGAAATTGTTGAACTCATAGCGGGTGATATGGGAAAGGAGCTTTCAGGATGAAGATTTAATGTTACCCATGTGTTTTCACAAATATCTGTCAGTGTTGACAAAAATGTTTGCATGGCAATTTTTAAACGTCAAAAGCTGTGAGTACCAAAAAAGCACTTGTGTAAAAATCTTTGAAAGTTACAATAAGTTGTTGTAGTTTTGTTTAAATCTCTGCTTAACACGTTTGCCAACAGACTGCTATTCCTCCTGCCTTTAGAGGTCGCAGTTACTCTATTTCGCAGGATGAAATGCGGAAAGAATCAACATGGCAAAACATTTAAATACCACAAAACACACACTTTACACACACTGATAGTTCCCTGAAGTGAAGCGCATTGGTCTTCAACGCATTAGTTGTTCTGTCAGGTGCCTTTAAGATACGTCGTGTTCCTGTTTCCGTGCATGGTCGCTTGTGGTTTTGTAAAGCTCTCTTGTTAAACAAACTCCAAAGGTATACTTATTGTGTTTGACTTTATACCGTGCAAAATGAAAAGCTCTGTTTCCGTGTTTATCGTTCTTTTCGCTGCAAACGGTTTTTTGCTGGAAGGCTCGAGCCACTCCACAGCCAAAATCTCTAAATTAACCACGGTAAGATTGTGAAATATTCTAATCAGGATCAGACTGTGGTGACTATATAATTTCTGTTTTCTTTCATTTGTCATTTGCTCGTTTTTATTATTGAACAGGTGTGGGGGTTTTCTTGGCAAAACTGCGGCAAACAAGATCCTGCACAATTGAAGACTCTCCATATATCTCCAGATCCCATTCTCATTCCAGGACAGTTAACAGCAGATGCCTCCGGCACAACATCAGTAGAGCTGGTATCTCCTCTCTCGGTAAGCTAAGGTCATATAAGTATAATAAGACTAAATCCATTTTGATATTTATCTTGAGACCCAGAATTGCATGTTTGCAGTGAATATCTCTAAAAGCATATGTGGACTTTCTGTAGGATTTTTAGAAATGCCAGAACACTTCCTCTTCTTGGTTAAAAAAAGGTAACATCATGATTCCGCACGGTACAAAAAATATTTTTTTTTTTTTTGGTGAAAAGAGGAACTCTACATAGTACATGGTTTTCTGATTGACATTATTATATTTTTTTATCATAACATGTATTAAAGAAAATGTCCCTATGACACTCATTACACTTCCTATTATGTTTATACAAGTTGACCCAAATTCTTGTTAATATAAAAATTAGACTTTTTTTTTTACACAAATACTGTGACAAATCAGGAATCAATACATTTTATGAAATCACTTTGTAATATTATTTATAACATATTTAAGTAAATATGAATTACGTGTTTTGATTAAAGGGCTATTTAAATTATCATAAACTAATTTGCTTGTAAGCTAGTGTGCATAGGAAAAAACTATAAATATCTTTTTCCTGCATTTTTATTTTTTGTAATACCTGTTACAGATGACTTGCTGAAGAAGTTACATGAAGGCTAAAAATTTACATCTTTGCTTCATTTTCATAATTCCTGATTTCTTAAAAGATATTGGTGAGATTGCCATGTTTATTATGCTCCAAATATTACAAAGTCATTAAAAATACAAAAACAAGGTGTAGAAGGCTATATCTTTACCTTGCACCATGAACCTCTGAGTTCAGTTCAGAGTTTCCTGGCCATTCTTGTGACCTAGTTTATGACATAATGGACTGCTAGTGAAATAAATGTTTATGCCTGGAACCTCTGTTGGGTGTTTTGTGACTATCACAAGAGGCTGTAAACCTCCATCATAGTGTGTCTTCATAAGGCATCCTTTTAAAGGGCTAGTTCACCCAAAAATGAAAATTCTGTCATTAATTAGTAATTACCTTCATGTCGTCCCAAACCCATAAGACATTTGTTCATCTTCGGAACACAAATAAAGATCATTTTGTTGAAGTCAGAGAGCTTTCTGTCCCTCCATTAACATCCTATGCAACTTCCACTTTCAGAAAGGTAGTAAGGTTTAACCTCGATTTTATGAAGTGACGTGAGTGAGAAAAAAACAACATCATTTACCACTTTATTTACAAAATATTTGTTCACGAGAGCAGCTCGATGTATGTGTGTTGATGCAAGAGCAAACTTTGCGTTTTCCAGCGCGGAGATTAATATTTAGTAAATAAAGTAGTAACTTTTTTTTTTTTTCCAAACAAAGCGCTCACATGACTTCATAAAATTGAGGTTAAACCACGGGTGTCACATGGATTACTTTTATGATGTCTTTACTGCCTTTCTGGAGCTTTAAAGTGGTAGTTGTGTCTACAGACTGTCAATGGAGGGTAAGGACTCTCAGATTTCATCAATCTTCATTTGTTTTCCGAAGATGAACGAATGTCTTGCAACATGAGGGGGAGTAATTAATGACAGAATTTTGATTTGAGTGAACTATCCCATTATTAACTCCATGTTTACTCTGTTATCTGTTTCAGGTGAATGTGACGTTGGAAAAAGAAGTAGCTGGTGTGTGGGTGAAAATACCATGTCTGGAGGAAATAGGAAGTTGTCATTATGCTGATATCTGTGACCTGCTCAATCAGCTCATCCCCCCAGGACAGGACTGTCCTGAGCCTCTGCACACATATGGCCTGCCCTGCCACTGCCCGTTCAAAGCTGTGAGAGTCTCCCGATTCACAAGATATTATTGAACATGCAAGAACACAAAAGTTCATCATGCATTTTTTTTAGAGGCATAACATTGTTCATATCTTTCTTTTTTTTTCCAGGGTGATTATTCTTTGCCGACGTCAGATATCTACATACCAGAAGTTGAACTGCCTGGCTGGCTGACTAATGGCAATTACAAAGTACAGGGTGTTTTAGGAAGCTCTGAGAAGGAACTGGGATGCCTCAAAATCAGTTTCTCGTTGCATTCCTTGATGTAACAAGACTATCAAGCATAGATTATTTACTGTCCTATGACAATGGTTTTGGGTAAGATGATAAATCATTTCCTGATTAAAGGTAACATGTGATTCATCTATAATAGAATTTTTGCCTAAGTTTCACTTTCATAACTTTTTAGAATGTGAGCACATTTGTTTTTAGCTTATTAGAAATCTCATTAAATTGTTTTTATAAATGATTGGTAGAAACTGTAATGTCCCTACATCAGATTGCTTCACAAAACACTGGACAAAGTTTGACTGCTGAGACTCATGAGTACTGAAAATCTTTAGATCATAAACTGCACAGGTTTTATTTTATTACTGTAAATTATTATGAATGTTTCAACAACTGATTGTTTTCCTACCATGATTTATGCTGTTGTTCTTTTGGTACAAATGCAGTTCAGTGTCAAATCAAAGCTGAACCAGTTTTGTTTAAAAGAAGAAATATCTTGATTGTTTTTTTCTTAATAAACATTCAAACAAGTTTTTAGTAGATTTTCTCATTGAGTCTGTTATACTTTACATTTTTATTTAACTTTTTTTTTACAAAAAAATTTCTGCACATTATCATTTTTCATTTACAGCCCAGCAGCACCATGTTTTCAGCTGAACATGTTTGATAGAGTCGGTGTGTTAGAGTGAAAGGTGTATAGGGTTTTTTACTGTCTTGGTTGCAGTTATCATCTCTGTTGTTGGTTTCTTAAAAGGTTGTGGTGTGAATCAGCCTGTAGATTGTCGCTGTATAATTGTTTTTTATAAATGCAGAACGTTTCACGGAAAAACATTTCAGTAACATAACAATGGCACACTCACATGACCATGACACACTTTATAATCTGTGTCTGTGATAATCACGTGAATGTGCAGTTATTAATAGGCTTGTTCGACTTCATGCAGCTCTGCGCAGACCGATCGGCGGCTGACTTGAAGCAGTGCATGCCGGTAAGAGATTTTGTCCGACTTGATACAGCGCCGACGTCACGTGACTGTGACGTATGCCATCAAAGTACCGCGAGAGCGATTCGAGACTAGCCGGTGAACTTTGGGCTTTTCGATTTTTTTAAAAGCTTTACAGACTCAAAATATATTTTAAAGGCTGCTTTAAAATGAGCAAAGTAGGGTTTTGAGTTACTCCATGTAGATTGATGAATATGAAATTTTCCTAGAAACAAATGGATAACATACATTTTTTTTATAGATCTGTATCTCTGCAAAAGGAATTTAATATGTTTGTGATGCCCTTTGTCTTTTTTCTCCTTTTTTTTCTTTTCCTTTATTGTTTTCCAAATTATTGTTGTTTCAAGTTATACTTATCAAATGTGTAAAAGAAATGTCAAAAACTTGATATCAAACTCGGTAATTAAAAAAAAAAAAAGTAGCCGGTGAACTCAGTCAGCGCAGCTTCTGAAAAACGGCTGCTCTCCCTATAGACCTTATAGTCCAGGCAAAGTAGCGTTTTACGACAGACTAATTGTAAAATAATTTTTTGCAACTTAGATCATTTCTCTGAGGTGTCCAGAACAACATACTAAAAGTCCTAAGAAATCCTAGTTGAGGAAATATGTTAAAATCTCATCAATCCGAGATGTGTGCCAATAAGGCCAGGCAACCATACACCCCAATGGGGCTATTTTTTTCCTTTACTCCTATCGAAATGAAACTTTACACTATGAAAGTACCCATGAAAAGTACATTTTTTTGTATTACAAGTTTCTTTGAAAATGAATTTTAATATGCAAATGAGCTACACACTAATCGAATATGCTCAAAATACACCCAAATAGGCTTCATTTTTTCCTTTACTCCTACAACAATAAAACTTTACAAAGTAAAAGTATATGTGAAAAGTAACTTTTTTGTATTACAAGTTTCTTTTGAAATGAATCTGAATATGCACATGAGCTCCACACTTATTGAACATGTCCTAATGTGCATAGGCAGAAACACCCTTCATATGTATGACAAATCGGCCCAATCTTCATCTAATCATCCTACTGCCTACTGCAATGCTGCTTTTAGACTGGCCTCTAACCTGAAAACTGCCTGGCTTGGTAGTACCTGCCAGGGGTATAACCCCCGCCGGTATAGTCTTCAGGGGTCACGGAGGCACACAAGCCTCCCCACCACGACAAGATAGCAACAACAGGGGAGGTTTATATTTTTTTTTGGTGTTTTTTTATTTTTTAAGTCTTTATGTTGGTCGCTGGTCTCATATGAGACACCCGTGAAGGACTGCATAGCATTGTTGATGTTTCACATGCTGGCATTGAGAGGACCCACACCAAACAACATTTGGGGATATTCAAATTAATTAACCAAGCTTTAATACCATTGATCAGCCCTACCAAACGTGGATGTTTTTTTCCACTAAGAAACAAACATTGTTATTTGACTGATACTGTGAAGCTGCTTTGATGCAATTTATATTGTGAAAAGCGCTATATAAATACACTTGACTTGATTTGACTTGACCAAACGTTGAGTCTCTAAATCCTTTTCCTCTTGTTAAGCTTCCATGTGTTTTTACACTTCTCATGAGCACCTGCTCAATAATGAGATCAGTGGACAGTCCAGCCCAATACCTGTTGCTCTACCTCACTACGTGAAATCCCTCCTCAAATTTCTTGTGGACATCTGGATGTTTTTCAGGTAGGGCTGTCATCATTTGCAGGTATACATAGGCTGACTTTGCATATAGTCTGTGTCCAGAAGCGGCAAAGTAGGGTAGCATATCATGAACACACTGAAGGTGCAATCTCCAGTTGCCTGTCCTCTCAGCTTTGATAAAGTTTCTCAGAATAGCAATCATGTCCATGTACTGCAGCCAAAGCTGTGCTGTCCTCATATGCATTGTTTCCTTGTTGTTGAGTGCACTCTGGATTCTCTCCAAAACTTCAGCAGAACAAAGTTCTTCCATCGGCATATTAGAAGACATGACTTGGTCATATAGCTCACTTGCAATACTCAAGTCAGTTGTGACTGTTTCTTGGGTATCAGGAACTTCCTCATTGGCTCAGTATCAGCGGCAGGCATCATCTCAACTGAAGGTTGTTTTACTGTGTCTTTGGTTGGTAGTGGCACATTGAAAGCATCAGCCAGCAACATGGTGTTAAGAGCGGCATCCACTAGCATGTGACCACGAACTGCCCTGGACACATCCTTGCCAGACATCATGTGGCACACTGTATTTTCAGCATACACCACCTCTAGTAGCTCCTCCAGTCCAGTCCCTGCCATTAAATGTCCAATGCTACCCAAGAAACTCATTTGCATGTGAAATCCCCCAAGCCTGAGGACTATTCGCTTGAGTTCATTGTTGCTTGGCTAAGACTGGATAATGGTCAAGGCTTTCCAGAAAAGGGGTTGGTCGAACGTCAGAACAGGGGTCACATCATACTGCAGAGCTTGAGTTGCCACAAACCTCAATGTTGAGTAAATGCAGGATTCATCACTGGGATCAAGATCAATCATTGGAAGGAATGTTACTGAAGCTCTCCCAGGGTGTTCACCTAAATGCAGCATCTGCATCATACCAGACCATGATGGCCTTTGAGAGTGAAGGAGTAGGGGTGTCTTCCACAAAACATCCAGCTGTGATGTTTTGTTATCTGCTGGCATCAGAGCCAGTGGCTGATACACAATAGGTTCACGTATAGGAGGAATCTTAAAGTACTGAATGTTTATGCGACCAACCGCAGCAATATCTGTGGCAGTCACTTGGATCTTTGGAATAGGTTTGTTTTGTTGCATTCCTGGTGTAATGCAAACTATTATTCCCATTCCATGGAACGTCCCAGTACCATCAATGGTTGCCACATTGTGGTCGACGTTGTCTGCAACATAATTGTATATGATGCTCTTCTGTGAATCCAGGGATCACTGCGGCACTCTGTTCATATTTCATCACATCTGCATAGGAACAGGCAAAACCATGTTCATGGAGTGTTTTTACCAAAAAGCATGATGCCAAATGGTGATGCATCATGACCCCTAGGCCAAGCTGAAGAGGTGCAATCATCATCCTTGGTCTTATTGCTTGCATGATGGACTGTCCGATTGATGCAACCTTTGTATCAATGTTTTTACCACCAAACATATTCCTCAGTAGACCTTGTAGTGACTCTGAAACATAGCTTGCAGCAGCTGCAATGTCACTTGAGTTTGGGTAAGAGTTTAGGACTTCCATGAATTTGGCATCACTTCCAATTAATTTTGCAGCGGTTTTAATTATATTCAGCTTCTCGTCTTCTGGATTCTTAGATTTTTGTTGCTTGTGAAATTCACGAAGAATTGAGTGGGCTGTGTCTCGCAAAGTGACGACACATTGATTTTCCTGGCCAGTCATTATTACTCTATCTCCAAAGTGTTCCTTTATTTTAATTTTCATCCACTTAGCACAATATGGTTCACAATCTGTGTCTTACAAGTACTCTGTCATCTTTACCATAAGGTCTTGAATATTAATTTTTTCATCATCGTATTCTTCTAAAAAGTTTGCCACCTTTAGGAATGCTGTTGTTCTCTCATGATCTTCAGGTCTTCCGACTTTGAATCTTTTGGGTTTGTTGCCAGGGTTTGTAGAGAATTGACTCGGAATATTCTTCATATTTCGAAAGTTAGTGTTGCATATGTTGTGGTACATTGCATCGGCTGCATGAAGGTCATGGACAGATGATATTCTCCCCAAAACTGTATCAGACCATTCATCGTTCCTTAAGTGGCAAACCTGCACAATCATTTCCTGAAAGTCTCCTGTTCTTGCTGGGTAGATATACATTTTCTCTCTCTGCTTATTTTTCTTATCTATTTCAGTTGGTTGTCTACAGAACAAGCAATGCTCTTGAAAATCGAAGTTCTGTTCTGAGCGGAGATTATGTTTGATTTGGGGTTGTTGCAAAGATGATATTACATTATCACATACAATATTTTCTGCTTTACAATAGCTGCGACGACATTTGATGTGTACTCGGGCTCCAGGAATTGTCACTAAGCTACTTCCACATTGAGCACTGGCACGGTTCACACCATTGCTGCCTTTTGCTCGTAGAACAACCCATGTGTTTTCATCACTGAATGACTCATTACATATTTTACACTTCTTCATTTCTCCCTGTTTACATACATTACACACTGCATAAACAAAAAAGAAAAAAAACAGTGTTGTCTAGCAATGAAATTAGGCCCAATTGAATTTCCTAGTGCTAGCAAGCTAACATTAGTTCGTTTCAGTAAATTAGGCGATGCTACTTCAAGATGAAAAGTAGTTGTGGCCTTAAGTAAAATGTGTCTACAGTAAAATGTCTAGTTAGAAAGGAGTTGGTAACTTAAAATGTTCCGATTGGGTTTCTAGCCTCGATATTGCTGTTGCTAGCTTCTCATAACACTGCAAAGCTACTTTACAAACGGTGGAAGTCTGATGTGTGAGGTTAGGGTGGTCTGAAATACTTGCTCACTAAAAGAAAAGCAGTTTTTATGTTTGGCAGAATTATTTTAAAGAGCTGGAATGTCTGGAAAGTGTGTCTATCTCTTAGTGTAGCTCATTTGCATATTAAAATTAATTTTCAAAGAAACTTGTAATACAATTTTTTTTTTTACTTTTCCTGGATACTTTTATTGTATAAAGTTTTGTTTTGATAGGAGTAAAGGAAAAAAATAGCCCCATTGGGGTGTAGGCTATGGTTGCCTGGCCTTACTGGTACGTATCACGGATTGATGAGAATTTGACATATTTCCTCAACTAGGATTTCTTAGGACTTTTAGTATGTTGTTCTGGACACCTTATAGAAATGATCTATGCTGAAAATTATTTTACAATTAGTTCTATTTTTGGCTCCAAAATGAGTTACTTTGCCTGGACTATTATGCACCAGAGAAACGAGGGCGCCGCCATCTTTAGAATATTGTCTTTTAACTTCCGTTTTTTTGGTCACTCTGTATATTTCTATGGCATCGCGGTCGAGGAGTAATTAGCTGTTGGAGTGGATTTACTTATTGTAGAGTTAACGAAAGTTATAATGAGCATTGAAATGTTTCTCATAAGCATTGTAAAGTAGACGTCTTAACAAATGTCGACCGGAAATCTTTTTAAACGAGCCGTTCATTCATAACTACGTAAGATCGATGTGAAAATACAGACCGGAAGTCAAAAGACAACGAGCGTGGTGCTGAAAAGGGGCGGGGCTACATAAGTTTTTTTTTTTATTATTGACAACATTTACAAACAAAGTGGCATAGTACCAATCAGTGTATGATTAACACAGGAACAGACATGACAGAAAGTAAAGTAAACAACAACAAAATAAAAATAAAAGAAAAATAAAGAATAAAGCTAGGGGTTTCTGTAAGATTAAGGTCATCAACTAACTTAGAGAACTTAATAGCATTCTTCTTCTTAAAATGTCTAAGAGAAGAGAAGACACAGCTCCTAATGAAAAATGTAGAAATTTGGCCTGGATTTCAAGAATTTGTTTTTATGTATAAAAAACTTCCCAAGAATAATAATTGATTTTATAACCAGGTCATGTAGGGGGTCTTTCAAAATTGTACCAAACATAACATTTTCCTTTGTTAGACTAGAGAAATTTAAAACTTTATCGAACAACCAATAATGCATATCTTCCCAGAAAGCATTAACAAAAATACAATCATAAAATAAATGCTCAGTGGTTTCAATATGGTCATCGCAGAATGTGCAATTATTGTGATGCAAACCAAAGCGACGTCTCAAAAATTCCGCTGAGGGGTATATACCATTTAGAACCTTAAAATGAACCTCCTTCGCTCTTGGTGCAATGGGAAATTTAATAAATTTTTAGAACTGAGAGTCTCAGCCTCTTTTTTAGAGAAGATTAAAAAAAAGGAATTTCTGTGGAAAGAAGGCGGATATAATTATTTAATGAAAGTTTGCCTTATAATAAGGTTTGGTAATTTTATGTTTGTGAAATTGTGATCATTCACCAAAAGCGAAGGGAGATTAGGTTTCATGGTATTTTAACATAAATTATATACAGATGCAATTAAAGTTTGAGGAATCACTTTGACAACCTTGGCATACTGGTCTCTGTCGAAGAGATTCAATTTGGAAGCAAAGTCCTCAAAAGAGAGAATGTTGCCTATAATGTCCAATAAGTCAATCACAGACCATATTCCTTTTTCTAGCCAAAGAGGGAAGAATATGGATTTATTTTTAAGCAACACATATCTGCAATTCCATATAGGGGTGTTGTGAGGAGTAAAGTTGTGTTTGTATATCATTCTCCAGTACAGTAAAACTTGTTGATGAAACGAGGATAACATGTTAGGGAGCTTTTTTAGATCAAAGTCACATCGAAGAAGTAAAAAAATTAAAAAAGACCTTAACCAGTTTATTTTAATGGTACCGTTAATGCACTCAATGTCAATAGCCTTAAGTCCACCTTCTTCATATTCTTTAACTAAAGTACCTTTCTTAATATAGTGGGTTTTCTTATTCCAGATATAATTGAATTTAGCTTGGTCTATGGCTTTTATTGCATTTTTAGGAAGCGATAAGGAGTAGGCTGGGTAGATGAATCGGAAAATGCATTCCATTTTTGTGAGAAAAATTCTGCCTATAATAGAGATATCTCTTTGAGACCAGGAATTTAAGTATGATTTGCATTTATCCAGATTATTGCAAATATTAAGATTATCAAGCGAGTTCTTATCCTTAGTAATGTGTATCCCTTTGTATTTAACAGCTGATTTAACAGGGATATTATGAACTGATGTAAGGGCGGAATCGTGAATCGGCAAAACCTCACATTTATTAAGGTTTAATTTTAAGCCAGATGCTCTTGAGAAGAAATCAACTATATGAAGAACCTTAGGAATTTGATTACTGTCTTTCATAAATATAGTCGTGTCATCAGCCAGTTGGCTGATGGTTATGATGGTCTAGCACTGTTAATTTTTCGAAATCTGAGTGCTTAATCAGAATGGAGAGCATTTCTGCTGCAGCAATGAAGAGCAGAGGGGAGATGGGGCAGCCTTGTTTAATGCCTTTGTCAATAGAAAACCTTGGAGATACACCTTGTGGTAACAACACAGTGCTGTTAGTGTCTTTGTACAGTAATTTCACTATATTTTGAAAGTTTGCACCAAAACCAAAATGTTCTAGGTACGAAACATTAATTGGTGTTCAATCGTATCAAATGCTTTGAAAAAGTCAAGAAAAAGGATAAAACCATTGTCTTCAATTAAATTACTATAATCAAGTAAGTCAAGTACAAGTCTTATGTTATTATGAATTGAACGTCCTTTTATGAATCCCGATTGTGTGTCTGAAATTATTTGAGTGATACCAGTTTTTAATCTATTTGCGTAGATATGAGTTAAGATTTTATAGTCATTGTTAAGTAAGGTTATGGGCCTAAGATTGTCAATTAGCTTGGGGTCTTTACCAGGTTTGGGTATGAGAGTGATGATTCCTTGCTTCATTGTAGTAGGTAGAGTTAAAGTTTCTATAGAAGTTACTTGTTAGACCATCTGAACCTGGAGACTTGTCTAAGGATAAACATTTCTAGGCATTTTCAACTTCATCCATTCTGATTCCAGCATCACATACAACTTTAAAACACTCATCCACTTTAGGGATCCATTCTTTAGTGAGCTCGAAAAAAGCATCAGCAGCTGTACTTGAATAGGAGGAAGAGTACAATTTACTGTAAAATTGAGAGATTTTCTTAGAGATCTTATTCGGATCTGTACATTCTTGGTCACCAATTAATTGAGTTTTTATACTATTCCGTTCTTGTCTCTTTCTCTCCAATCTACAGAAATAGGCTGAGCTCCTTTCACCCTCCTCTATCCACTTCGCTTTTGACCTGATATATGCTCCTTTTGCCTTATTAATGTAAATGCTGTCCAGTGAAGACTGCAGAAGGATTAGCTTCTGTTTGTCACCTATTGTTAATAAAGGTTTGTTACAAATTTTGTTGATTTCCTTTACAATTTCCATTTCCCTTTTTTTACCAGCTCTGGTTAATTTTTTGCTGTGTGATATGGAGATTTGACGTGCCTTGTATTTTAAGAATTCCCATTTCTCCCTATAATTTGTTAAGTTACAGTCTTCGTTAATTTTACTGATTACTGATAGAAAGGTTCACATTTAAGAAGGCTCGAATTGAACTTCCAATACCATTTATTTCTTTGACGTGCATTTGTAGGAGTAAGAATAAGTTTAATCAAGGAGTGATCTGTTAAAGGTGCAGTTGAAATAGTGGAATTGGTCTCTAAGTTAGATCCAGTGTCTGACAGAAGCCAGAAATCTAATCTAGATTTAATCGAACCATCCGGTTTGAACCAAGTAAAGGTTTGACTATCAGGGTTAAGTGTGCGCCATACATCTCTTAGTTGAAACAAATTACAAAACTCAAATAAAATAGGGTTGTATTGGTGCCCTTGATATCTTGAAGGATTTCTGTCAAGCTACTCATCAATCACCATATTAAAATCCCCTCCAAACATGGAATTTTCAGTTTGATATCTTTAGCTTAGTTCTTTAACAGCAGCGGTTATCTCAGAAAGTACATTTTTGTTTTGGTTATTGATATTATATCCATATATATTTCCCAATATCAGGGAGTGATTATCGACTTCAAAGACACAAATTATCCAGTGACCATAAGAATCCTTCTTGGTAGTTACCACCTTCCCAGGAAAATTATTTAACACTATGGTGACACCTGCTGACCTATTTGTGC
Source organism: Meda fulgida (assembly GCA_030578275.1). NCBI lineage: Eukaryota > Metazoa > Chordata > Actinopteri > Cypriniformes > Leuciscidae > Meda > Meda fulgida. The sequence goes on from CM060629.1 coordinate 13,765,709, forward strand.
CATGGCTAAAGGCAATTTTGTCTCCCCATTGATTTGACCAGAACTTCTCATCTGTGTTATTAGAGTGAGTTTCTTGAAGAAGATAGAACTGTGCTTTTTCATTTTTACAAAACAAGAAAATTGATTTTCTTTTTATAGAATCTCGTAACCCCCTAGCATTAAGAGATACAAAGGATAACGTGGATTTCCGAAAAGACAGAGAGAAAATAGAGTAAAAAAGTAAGACAAAAATAAGGATAAAAGATTAGGTACGTAGGAATGAGAGGTCTTAACAGAACGTTATATGAAGCCCCTGTCAACAAACAATAAATACTATGAACACCTGTAAATACCTGTACTTAACCAGTGTCGACACATTAAAACCTTCTTATTATTAAATTGGAAAGTGTATCAAAATATACCTATTACAGCCTAACTTTAACCACTTTAACTACCCTTAATGTAGCCCACATGTCCTCTGTAGTAGACGTTCTTCCCTGCCGCTCTGGCTTGCTCCATCTTTGGCCATGCAGCAGCGCTTGCTTCTCTATCAGCTTTACAAAAGTCCTGTTTGAAGTGGATTCCGATATTCTTGCAGACCTTTGAGTTTTTGGACAATTTCCAGATGGCGTCACGGTGATGTCTCATGGCGAACTGGATGATGATCTGTCGGGGTCTACCTCCTTCTCATCTTCCGAGGCGGTGAACAGTATCGACCACTGTTTCCATCGATGAAGCCCACTGCGGAGCGATTTCGGACAGAATACTGATGACAACGTCTCGGGAGAGCTCATCGTCCTTTTCTTTTAGGCCATGAATTTTGAGGTTCCAACGCCTCTTGTATCTCTCTAACTCTACCACTCTTTCCTTTAGCTCCTCGTTTTCTTTAATGATACGGGGCATTTCTTTTTCCACCGCTTGTATTTCCTCTTTGCAATCTTTGATGTCAGCGGCGTTCATCTCCACAAGTTTGGAAATGTTGGCCACCATGATAGAGTTCTCTCTTAGCTGCTCACCGAAGTTATCAATTTTGGTGGTTAGCTTTTCTATAGCTTGAGTCAGGGTTGTAAGTGGTATTTCTTTCGTCTCTTGGAGCATTTTTAACTTTGCAGGAGTTGTCGCAACTTTCGTTGGGGAAACAGGGGGATTTTTCCACTTACCAGCGTTGTTAGTCGAGGTTTCCATCGGCGTGTAGTCGTGGTCACTTATGTTTGTTAGGCTTGAAGCAGCCGTTAAGCTATAGCACCCGCTTTCCCGCTCGGCATGTTCGGTCAAAAGTTATTTGAGGGCTCAGCATGTTACACAACAGTGTATGTACTTTTTAGTCCGCTTTACTATTTTAAATTTGTTCGACGGTTAAAACAACGGTTTCCAGGTAAATTTCGGGGCAATTGAACAGGAGCTTACAATGCGCAGCCTGTCCGGTCCACCATCTTGCCGGAAGTCCTACATAAGGTCTATAGATACAGTCGGTTGTCTGGGAACGCCCCCGGGAACGTCACGTGATGTGAATTTACCCCATGGGGGAAAACATTGCCTTGACGCTCATTGAAATACACGCGACAATCATGCCGAAGAGTTGTTTTGTCGTTTTCTATACTGCCAATATAAACAAAAAATATAAATTGAAGTTCTACAATCAACAAACGCGTTGGTAAAAAAGGTGTGAGCCTCCAGGGATTTGTAATTTTTGAGAACACTGTGTGAGTAGATCCCTGTGTGATATAGTAGTGGGTGTTAAACTCGTATTAGGCAGTGCCAGATTTGTCTACTTTTCTTACAAAAAATAATTATAGTAATCCTATAAGATTTGTATTATAATACTTAATAATTCCTATGAGATTTGTATTATAATACTTCTGTGATGTTCTGTAATACCTCTACTTCTATAGTTTGTCCCAAAATACTATGGTATTCCTATAGGATTGCTATATTATTTTATCCTAAAATACTACAATCCAATGGTTGTTCCCTTTCAAGGCGGTCACTTCGACATTTACGTCGATGACGTAGTATGGGAACTTCTCCCCTTCTTCACTTCTGCTGAAATCTTATGGGCTAACGCCAGCTGGAGACAGCTGGCCAATTGACGCAAAATATGCAAATACTGACAAGCGCTGGCAGTATAAATTGCATACGCTTCGTCAATTGCATCAGAATCCTTTTCTTCACGCTCAAATCGACGTGTGCTATTCGAATTGGAAAATATATACTTACTCGCCATCGCTGAAGGTGCATCTAAAGATACCTCACTGTCTTTGGCATCCGATGGCATCCATCTGCAACTTGTGCTCGGGGCCGATTGTGGCGCCCGACACCCACCTGTTCTGTGTCACCTGCATGGGCCTGGCCCACGCCGAGACGGCCCTGTCAGACGACCTCACGTGCGCCCACTGGGCGTACATGCCAGTGCGTGCCCTCAAGGCCAGGCTCTAGCAGCTGCAGGGATTGGGCCCACTGCCGCCAGCGAGCCGCTGTTGGACCCTCCCACCCCCAGAGAAAGGGAGCTCGATGCCGTCGCCGAGTTGGACATTTCATGGAACGCGCCGGATGAGCCAGCTAAGAGCAAGTTGGACACGTGGTTCATTCAGTCGAGCCGCCGTCAGGCCGCGTCGAAGAGGGGAAAACCCGCTTTTCCCGGACGTCCACGAACACGTGGTTAGGTCGTGGGCTGCGCCCCAGTCGGCACGCACCCACTCTGCCACTCAGTCCTTGTTCGCGCACGTCGACAAGGCTGTAACCCACGGTTCTGTGCGTATGCCCCCCCGTCGAGGAGACCGTCGCCACTCACCTGTGCCCATCGACGTCTGCACTGGGCATGGCTTGCCGTCCAAGAAACGAACAGAAAAGCGTGTTCACACCGAGTCAGACCACAACATTTCTGGGGGTGTGCTTGAACTCAATAACGATGCGCGCCCATCTCTCTCGAGAGCCCATAAAGTCTCTGGCTTTGTCTCTGGACCGTTTCAGACCAGGCAGGTCTGTGCCACTAAAGGAATTTCGGAGGCTGTTAGGTCTGTTGGCAGAAGCCTCCCCAGTGTGCCATCTGGGGCTGCGGCATATGCGCCCGCTTCAAATCTGGTTGAAGCTCAGAGTCCCTCAGGGGGAGTGGTCGTCCGGCCTCAGGCGCATCACGGTCACTCACAGCTGCATTCGCACTTTGGTGCCGTGGAAAAACCCGGCGTTATTCAGTTCAGGGGTCCCCATAGGTACTGTGGCGCATCGCACCGCAGTCTTGACGGATGCATCAACCTCAGGCTGGGGAGCGGTGTGCATGGGCGCGACTGCCTCAGGCTTGTGGACGGAGTCGCAGCGGAAGTGGCATATAAACCGCTTGGAATTGAAGGCGGTATCCTTAGCCCTCAAAGCCTTCCGGTCACAGTTAGAGCGTCAGCATGTACTGATTCGGACCGACAACATGTCGGTGGTCTCATACATAAATCGCCAGGGAGGCGTGCGCTCCAGACCCCTATTCGAGCAGGCGGCGAGCCTCCTGCTGTGGGCAGACCGGCACTTTCTATCCGTGAGAGCAGCGCATATTCCCGGTGTTTTGAATCGCGGAGCGGATATGCTCTCGAGGAATGGGATTCCTCAGGGAGAGTGGAGGCTTCACCCGGGATCGGTGCAGATGATCTGGGATCGATTCGGAGGGGGGGCGGAAGTCGATCTGTTCGCCTCGAGCGAGAACACGCACTGCCAGGCGTTCTTCTCGCTGTCTCGTTCCCCCTTGGGACGGGCGACCGACGCCTTGACTTCGCGCTGGTCGAGAGCCAGGCTTTACGCCTTTCCTCCGGTGAAGATTCTGCCTACAGTGTTGTGCAAAATCAGGGAGGAGAAAGCGTCTGTGATTCTCGTTGCCCCGAACTGGCCAAATCAGCCCTGGTTTGCGGACATGATGGAATTACTAGTGGACTCCCCGTGGGAAATTCCGCTCAGGAGAGACTTGTTATCGCAGGCGAACGGCACGGTATGGCACCCCAACCCCGGGCTGTGGAACCTTCATGTGAGGCCGCTGCGGGGACTCTGAATGAGCGGGACGCTCTGCACTCTCGAGCAATGAGCACTATCTCTGAGGCGCGCGCCCCATCCACTAGGCGTTTATACAAATTGAAATGGGAAGTTTTCTCTAAATGGTGCCAGGATATCAGTATTGACCCGGGTAACTGCACCGGGTCGGATATTCCACGCTTCCTTCAGCACAGGAGGGATAATGGGAGTTTACCGTCCACTCTGAAGGTGTATGTGGCTGCTATTGCTGCGTTTCACCCCCCGATCGAAGGACAGTCGATCGGTAAACATGCGTTGGTGATCAGTTTTCCAGGGGAGCTAGGAGATTGTGTCCGTCAAGGCCGCCTTCTGTGCCGCCGTGGGATTTAGCCCTGGTGTTGAGGGCTCTGTCTCTTCCACCGTTTGAACCACTGCCTTCAATCGCGGTCAAGAAGCTTTCCCTGAAAACTGCTTTGCTTCTCGCTCTCACTTCAGCGAAACGTGTGGGGGACCTGCAAGCTTTCTCGGTTCACGAGGACTGCATTCGTTTTGGACCGGGAGATTGTAATGTCACTCTTCGGCCAAGACAAGGTTACGTTCCGAAGTCACTCAATACTCCGTTCAAAGCGCATTGTCTTCTGAATCGTCAGTCTCGCCTGATACTGATGCTCAGAGCGCTGTTTGCCCAGTCAGGGCTTTATGGATGTATATTACTCGCTCGGCCGCTTTTCGCCAGTCGGATCAGCTATTTGTGTGCTTTGCCGGTTGTAACAAGGGACGTGGAGTTTCAAAACAGAGACTCGCTCACTGGATTGTGGATGCTATCACTTTGGCTTATGATTGCCAGGGGGTGGTCTGTCCCCTCAACATTAAGGCTCATTCGACGAGGGCGATCGCCTCTTCGTGGGCCTGGTCCAGAGGTATGTCTATAAGGGACTTGTGTCTTGCTGCTGGCTGGTCTTCTCAGAATACATTCGCCAGATTTTATAAATTGGATGTACCTTCTGTTGCATCTCAAGTGCTTTCGGTGAGTTGAGCTTTCAGGTTGTGCATGAATTCTTGGATTTATGTATTGTGCTTATGCAACTGTCGCCGCTTCGCTGCTGACTTGTATTACACATGCTATTATATCATGTTGTTTCTGCCCTGAATGATTCAGTGCAAGACTTCCCTCTATTTCATTTGCTTGGGATATGCAAATTTTGACAAGGTTTAGAAAGCGCGCTACTGGCTCGCTTCGCCCTATCAGGAGCTTGTATTTCTAGTAGCACAGCTATTGGATGTGGTTTCAGTCATTCTCTAGTGGGTGGGCTCACTGCTCCACGGCGGGATTTGACACAGTTCCCATACTACGTCATCGACGTAAATGTCGAAGTGACTGCCTTGAAAGGGAACGTCTCCGGTTACTTTCGTAACCTCGGTTCCCTGAAAGGCAGGGAACGAGACATTTACGTCGAACGCTGTGTCGCTTGTTCATTCGAGCGTTCAGTCGTGATTCTGATGCAATTGACGAATCGTATGCAATTTATACTGCCAGCGCTTTTCAGTATTTGCATATTTTGCGTCAATTGGCCAGCTGTCTCCAGCTGGCGTTAGCCCATAAGATTTCAGCAGAAGTGAAGAAGGGGAGGAGTTCCCATACTACGTCATCGACGTAAATGTCTCGTTTCCTGAGGTTACGAAAGTAACCGGAGACGTTTTTCATAAGGGATGTCTCATTCACATTGGTGTTATCACCTGAAGATTGGCTTGATAGGCCAATCGCTAATGACCATAGACAGTAAAAGAAATAATGACGCCAGCCGAACCTGTCAGTCCCTCGTACTACTGATCATCACCGTTTTACAAAAGCATTATAGTTTGGAGTGAAGCATATGTATTGCTAAGTGACAAGGTTTTATGAAGTTATAGTGTGCAACATATGATTGAGTTATAGGCTACTGTTACCGGTAGCTACCACGATGTCTTACTTGGAGATTCAACCAACAGAATATCTCGAAATGACACCTCCGGCCATTTGGTCGGGTCATTGACCCAGTTTTTAATTAAATAAGGGCAATCATATCATATTGCAGTTAATTTTGCAATGTATCGTTGCCGGTCGGCAGGCATCAATGCCTCACAATAAGACATTTTTGTCATTCAAATACACACGATGCTCACGGCTTTTTCCCCCACGCCGACCACGCCCCCAACTATGACGCGTTGCCGACTGTATCTATTAGGCCTTAGTTCAATTAGATTCCTTCACCAGGATATTTATTAGCCCCTGCATCGGCCACCACATCAATAGATCTGCTCTCTCCTTTACCTGTAAGTTGAAATATTGTCGTATGACGTGATCAAGGCTTCTAATAGCCTACTGTAATCTTGTACCTTTCACTGTTGTTTTAGTGGTGATTACTATTTATAAAATAGATTTCATATTTTATATAATTTTCGTCAATATTTAAGTTTTATTTCAATGTTTTATTTTTAGTTAAATATAATGGTACCATAAACTCTGAATTGAGTTAGTACCCCATCCATTCCCATTATTAGCTAGCTTTAACAAACTCTTGGTGTCACAAATGTTTTTTTATGTCTGAGACTTTTGTCCTGTATGAACCTGTATGACCACATTTCTGCAGCTGAACACCATGTCTTGTATCTTCATCAGATCATTTGGATGATGTCATTTTATTTGTTTCAGGTGAACTTTACACTGGAAAGAGAAGTTGCTGGTGCATGGGTAAAAATACCTTGTGTTTATGACCGAGGAAGTTGTTATTACCCTGATGCCTGTGACTGGTTGGTCCCGCTCTTTATGACATTCACAGGACTCTGTTCTCCTGATGTACCTCTACATTCAAGTAGTTCCCCCTGTAGCTGCCCGCTCAAAGCTGTGAGTGTTGACTGATTCACTGAACATCTAGTTTCACGTGCAGCAAACTTTTATGTATTGTTTTTAAAGTTAACATGTCTCTCTGTTTTAGGGTGATCGTTTTAGGTTTTGGCCATCGTCTGGTATCTACATCCAAAATTTTTCACTCTCTGACAGACTTACTCATTTCAGATTGCAGATAATTTTTGGAAACTCTGAAAAAGAACTGGGATGCCTTAAAGTCAACTTCTCATTGGCATCAGTACTACACTACCAACACAATGAAATGTAATATTTGCTGTCCTACAGCACTCTGCTCAGGTCCTGGCTTTTGGGAAAGTGACAAAAGAGACAAATGTTTAAGGTAGTTGAGTAAATCTACAATACTTACGGTAAATTAAGTTGACAAAATTACAATCTTTTGTCATCAAGAATATACACTTTAACTAGCAATCTACATCTCATGAACTTGTTTTACTTTTAATTGATGACTGCTGTAAACATTTTCAGATCAATTTACTTTAAATGTTTGTGAATGTAAGAATTGATGCCAACTCAAACATCACAAACAGTTCTTACAGTTGCTGCTATGTGTCACGAGTAAGCGACTGAGTAGACTGTGTAGAGCGAAGATGCACCACAACTGTTTGAGGCTGTAATATAAACTTGTGTGTGAGAGAGAGATGGTGTATATAGTATTATTTTCACTTTGACGTATTCAGGATTCGTTTGATACTTGAAGGTCTAAATGCAGCGAAATTTTGCCTTGGACTTCTGTACCCGAAGCTGAATGTCTTTTCCCACGTAACGCTTCACTCATGGTCCCACACCGGCTAAACAGAGAGCTTGCTCATTGCCGAGCCAGTGAGAGGAGTTTGACATCCCGCTCCCCCTTTGTGGAGCTTGAAGGTCCACCCATTTTGTCCAGAGAGGGGGAGCTGGAAGTCATTTGGCACTTAGAGGGATAGTTCACCCAAAAATGAAAATTAACCCATGATTTACTCACCCTTAAGTCATCCTAAAGGTGTACATGACATTCATCTTTCAGACGAATACAATCAGAGTTTTATTAAAAAATGTCCTGGCTCTTCCCAGCTTTATAATGGCAGTGAATGGCTGTTTCTGTTTTGAAGTCCATAAAAGTGCATCTATCCATCATAAAAGTGCTCCACATGGCTCTGTGGGGTTAATAAAGGCCTTCTGAAGCGAAGTGTTTGTGTAAGAAAAATATCCATATTTAAAACTTTATAAACTGTAACCACTAACTTCCGCTAACTGTCAAACACGCGTACACGATAGACAGGCGATCCAGCGTATGACGTAGGATGTAAGTTATGGTGACGAACGTGGAAGCGTAGAGGATAGAGCAAAACTAAACACTGCTCGTGAATTGGAAGTCTAAAACAAGGGTGTTTAAAGAAACATGCCGGAGGATTTCGAGATAATCAAAGAGGAGACTGAGTTCAAACAATTCAATTCTTCACTTGGATGTCCTTCGATGTCAACAAACTTGGTTCTCGCGAGAACTTACCGGAGCTTCCTATGTCATACGGAAGTTATAGTTTTACAGACTCTCGCTATATTGAGCTGGAAAGAGATTGACAGATCTGATCGGACACGCTCTCAATGTTTTGATAGTGTCTGGGAGAATCAATACACATTTGGGGAAAATAAACCCATGAATGGCATACTAACAGTAGTAAACAAACAATAAACTTGGTTAAGAGAATGTATTTTAACATAAAAATCTTACATAATTCACCTTTAGAAGGGAATTTCTTTATAATTTTTGTTCTTAATAAACATCCAATCCAGTAACCATTTTAAATAGTTATTTATTATATTTTCCCAGTGACTCTGTGATGCTATGTTTTTTTTAAAAGTCTGATAATCTTCCCCCTGTGCCGTAGATCTCAAATCTCATTTGCACAGTCAAGTTAGTGATGCAAAATTCCATTCTCACATGTGTAACCAAAAGTTTAAAATTAAATATATGCAAATTCTAATGAGATCTGAAAGTTGCAGTGGTACTTTTTTAGCTTGATCGTTTCTGGTTCCTGTATGATTCTGTTTTACGGAGCAGAGTGCACAGTCAATCATCCATATTAAGATTGGAATACACTCTTTTAAAATCTGATTTTAAAACCCTAAATAGGCATCATTCACTTGGTGACTTAAAAAATGACTGAGAATCACACACTACCAGACTTTCAAGTTGGTCCGGATGCAAAAAAAACTGAATTATAAACGCAAATCTGCAGACTGACTCTGACTTAAAGGGATAGTTCACCTAAAAATTCTGTCATCATTTACTCGCCATAATTTCTTTCTTCTGCTGTCTGATATATTTTAAGCTGATTTAAAAAATAAATAAATAAATAAAACGTGTTAATTTGTCATGTGTCTCCTCCTAGCAATGAGGTGCATGTTTCTGTTTGAGTTTGTCGTGTTCAGAACAACTTGAACGTCTGGTAGTGTGTGATCATCAGTCGTTTAGTGCAAGATGGCCAGTTTTTCTCTGTAACCATTTACAAAGTCGGCAATAAGATGCCTAGTGTTTTAAAATCGGTTTCATTAGTCGTGTAGTGTTTTCCAGCTTTTTTGGTAACTAGCATTGACTAAACTGCAAATCAGGGCAAAAGTTGTGTTGTGTATTCCAGCCTTTAGGAATGGCAATGAAAAGCAAAACACAATTTGTCATTTCATAATGCTGACATACATGTCTCACCAGGATATGTTCACACAGTCAAAAATCACCCAGGTTTGTTCTCCTCCTGTAAACATTGTTTGCATTCCTGATTTTCCAGCCTGTCTTTCAAGAGCCCTCGATCCAGATGTCCAGGTGGAATACCAACCAAAGCAGATTTCCACTGTGAGCAAGACTAGCCATGTTCTTCATTTTTAATGATCACTTAACCCGGATGTACCATCACTTGTATATAAAAAAAACCTGACATGTGAAATGTGAAGATTATTAAAATGCACTCTATACATTTATCTATGAAATTTAGAACTCTCAGAAGTATGTGATCAGCATAGTGTGTTGTCTTAAGGTTTTTAATTAAACCTAACTTGATAGTTCTCTCGGATGCTTAACTCTAGGACTTTTGAGTTTAATTTCACCCTGTGAAAACACTGAGGTTTTCCGAGGCCTTGAGACTTACACCATGCCTGGGGTCGGAGGGGGAGCAATGGAAAGAATGTTATCTCCTGGCTGACTGAGAGGCTGCGTCTGGGTTTTTTTTTTTAAGAGCTTTGTGGCACAAAGCACGTTCATAAAGCTTTGTGGCACATGCTCCTGGCTGGCACATGTGTTTACCATGCATAAAAACAACATTAAAACCGAACAATGGACTTAAATGCTCGGAAATATTCAACAACTTGTTTTAAGGTAATCCGCTTTGTCACAAAATACAAATAAATAAATATATATTTATCAAACATGGTTTCAAAACAATTCGGATTTCATGCCAAGTATGAGAGGTGTGTCATGATGAATGTTAAGGAAATGGGCTTGATTTATTGTTCTCCCTTAAAACCCTAACCTCATATGTGTGATAAGCCTGTTAACTATTGGCAAATCCTATGTTAAATCCAAACATACTGTTTTATACGATTGCTGTGTTTTTGTTCCTGTAGATAATTATACCAGACGACTGGCTTTATTACTGTCACCACTAAGCCGCCGAGACCCTGCAGCTGCCTGTCAATGGAAAGTTTGTCACTTCTCAGCAACAACTGCTCTATCGTTTTTATGACAGATTAGAGACCTTACTATAAATAGAAAAGAGTTTCGACAAAAAGGAAAGTCTCAAATTACCCAGATGATCCAATGTCGACGTATCGTATTAGAGCTTAATATATACCAAACAAGAGGCCAAAAATAGATGCATCTCTGACACTATACTGTATACACCATATATAGAGCAGTGAATGTGATCAGCTCAGTCGGTTTATATTTTGTCCACTGAACATTTAACAATATTTTATGTTATGAAAGGCAGTGACGGATTGGTAGGTTTAAATACCCATTTGTCTCTCTTTCTAAAAGTTTAACTCATTTGTCATTAAATTGACATTGGTGATTAAATCTCAACTGGCAGCCAGTATAAACCTTGTTATGTTTACATTCAGCATGTGCATCCACATACCTCACCACTGACTATAGATCACTGCTGTTTTGACAGTTTCTCTAAACAATTCCTCTAAAGCTGCAGGGTGACAATATGGCCACTTAAAATACAGTACAACTTAAAATTCTCTCTGTTGACCCAAACGTGAGCCTCACATTTTTACTCCTCAATTAAACCTGCTGCATAATACGGCCCTTTTACTGTCAGAACTCATTCTACTTTTGGAGGCAGATGACCAATATTATGCTTAGAGAAGGAAATGTCCAATAAATTTGTTAATTTCAATGTTTTTTCTAGCTGGCCAGACTGCCGAACAGTAACTATCTCTGTGTGTATCTGTAAGGCATATAGTCAGCAATTAAACCTCAAAAATCTAGATTTTTGAGGTTTAGAACAAGATACACTTTTTAAAAAAAATCATAATAATGCTTGGTGTTTTTCATTCAGTTGTTGTTAATTTACAAATGTGCATAGGCTATTTGTATAGGTACATCCCATAAAAAATGTAACTGTTTTTTAAGTGTTTCAAATAAAATTTGGATATTTTAGTCATTTAACTTAAATCACATTAAACTGACTTAAAAATTAGTTGAATCTTGTATAACTTATTTTTTTTTAAAAGCAACTAAAGCAATGTAAAAAACATGTTGATAACTTATTATAATTTTTACAGTGTAGAGTTGTGCTCTGTTCTTTAGGAATTTAATGTGATTTTGTATTGCTTTATTGTAATGGTGTTTTCCTGCAATAAATGTAATGTCAACCCTATTGTGAAGCCGATATCGAAGTGGGCGGGACTTGATTTTGTCCATGGGTAATTGGTTGGATGGTTGTGGTTTGTTATTGCTGTGATGTCATGTGAGTGACAGGTTGTCCCGCCCTCGCGCGCCATCAGCGAAGACATGTTGCTCAAGAGAGAGGAAGTTAATATGAATTTTAAAAAGAATTAATATATAGGCCTACTGATTATTATCAATTATAATAAATACTGTCATATTCTATTTTTTTATTTTAGTGACTTAAGATAAGGCAAATTCTTTTTCCGCAAAATGTTTTTCTCAAAGCCATTTGCACTGGGTAGATTAGAGGAAACTGCGGTGACATCAGTTTACGTGCACGGATTCACCAGTTTCAGTTGTTCATGTAACGTTACATGTAGCCTGCGTTTTTGGAACGCAGCTCTGACCCTGCAGTTCCCGCCCCTCTGTCCCAGCCTCAGCCTATTCGAGCGGATCAATGAGAGCTGAGCTCATATTTGAACTGCTGCACACAGACAAAAACTTACTATCGAAGACGGGGAAGAAAATAGAGACGAGGCAGCGGAGTATGGGTTGTCACAACAGCAAAAATTGTGGCCAGGTCCCCCGGAAAAGGGTAGGTCGTTTTAGTATTTTCATAACAAATGGCAGTTTACAATGAGACCCGCAGCAACTTTAGAGATTTTGCAAAAACACCACGTGTAAATGTATTTGTATTATGGGAGCCAGTCTTGTTTTGTTCTCTCAAATCACTTGTTACTTCCTCTCTAATGCGTTTACTTAGTCGATGCGAAAGCTCTTATGTTAGTTTGTCGACTTGTGAAAGTTTTAATTAGATACAGATGACGGCTTCAGCACTGTTGTTTAAAATGTGCTGCTTTGACATCCGTTATGACCAATTTAAGGTGTTTTAATATCCTACATATACGTGTTATCACTTTGCTCAGTTTTAAATTGTTCCGCATTTCGGTCAATAACAAATCATGATGTACGAATCTGTATTTTAAACCTTTACCATTATCTGCAAATATTATTTTTGATAAATATACTTGGTTACTCAGCTTAGTCAATATTTTTTTTAATCGGTTCTTATATTTTCTAAGGAAATATGTTTTAAAAATATTACTTTTAGAATTTCAGCATTTTAATGGGACATTTTGAAAACATGTCTGTCGTTATAAATGCTATTAATTAAAATGTTAATGCATGGGGAAAAAAAGGAAAAGAGTTTCATTTCGTTAGTCCATTTATAAGAAAAGTACCTCTAGAACCTCATTCACTCTTTAAAAATGACATTTGCAAATGCAAGAGAAAAATCCGTGCATTCCTGGGGCCTTTAAACATTCAGGGGAAATCTGGCTTTGATAGTGACAGGGTCAAGCTTTCATTAGCCCAGATTGCTGAAGGATTTAGATTCGCTGGGCTCGAATGTGACACACACAGGGTCCCAAATTTCTCACTGCAAGTTTTAATGTGACCTATAAACAGACAAGAGTTCATTCGGTCCTGTTAATCACATAGCCATGTGTCAGTGTACTTGACATGGACAACTGGAGAAGTGTGAAAAGTCTCTGAAGACTAAACACAGAAAGCTTTACACTCACTATTACAGCCTGTATTGGAGTTGCATCAAAAGCACGTAACCACATGACGAAGTGTAATAAAGCCAAGGGTTCATTAAAGTTCCAGAACATTTGGTTCCTTGCCACAGAGAGCCAGCAAATGCATAACAGTGTTTTTGTGTGGATTACTGAATTATGAGATGTAAGCCGTTTCTTTTCTTGCTTTTTATTTCTGAATTCTCATTTAAACAGTCTCACATGGCAGTGAGAATCTCAGTAGTGATTAACCAGGATGATTGACTCTTATTTGTTTTTTTCTTGATTGAGGGTGTTGGCTTAGACGACTAGTATGTTTTTATTATGCAGCACAAAAAGGTGAAGTTTAGCTGCTCCGCTATGACGAAAGAGAAAGGTGACCAGGGGCCATCAAGCCCCCAAAATCATGATAAACAATAGTTACAAGTCATACTGTTATGTGACTTGCTTTGTACAAGTTTAGAGAGAAATTTACACTGATAGTCTTCGCCGCAGCTCTCAAATCTTATTTGTGTTTTAAAATTAGTTTTGTGTGGAAAGCTCCAGAAACAGTGTTGAGAGAAACGCTTCTCTAATCTGAAGTCAGGAGATTTTGCTTTCGGTGGAGTGACATTTGCACTTGTGAGTGTTTTGAGGCTGTGTATGTAGGCTGTTTCTCGGCAGACATTTGGCATGTAAGCTTCAAAACGCTAAATCACCTGTGAACAGTGTGCCAGCCAGCCATCTTCAAACATTCACACTGGGATGTAGAGCTGCACCATTCTGGATGAATGATTCTGAAAAGATAACTAAACAAAAAGTTAATGCATTAATACAAATTTAATGAATGAATTTGATAAATGAGTGAATAATACAATAACTTACTCATAAATACTTTGAATGAATCTCTTGAAATAATGTTTTGATGACAAATAAATTTCAGTCAGTTGTCGCCACCTACTGGCATAACGATGCAATTGATTATAGATTCTTTAAAGGTGCCATGTGGAATGTCTGCCAAAAAATAAATTCGTACTCCACATTCCATACCAGATGGGGGCAGTATACCTCCAGAAAGTGAGTTGGTCTACTCTAACGTAACAAACGAGAAACGGCATAGTCTCTATGCTCCGCCCTTACAGTCTATGGCTCCGCCCCTACCTTCACGCCATAGCAGAAGCCGAGCCAACTCCTATTAGAGGACGATTTGACTCCAGAGGAACGTTAGCTGATGTCAAGTGATTTTTAAATGACATCTTCAAGCTATTCCCCTTCACCTTTACCAGTGAATGTGTTCTTATTAGTTTTGTTTATATTACATATTTATTGTTAGTTTGAATTACATTTATTTGACAGACAGCATTGGCTGATTTAGACCAAGCTTGCGCCATTCAGAGCTACTAACTCGCAATTGACACTTTTCACACGCTCTCACGCCACACATACATTTTCTGACGCACAGAAAAATCGCAGAGCAAAGAGGACACGTAGACCGACAGATTAGACAGAGCAGGTTAGTTATGATATATAAAAAACTAAGCTCTCAGATTCTGTCAATTATATTACGCAATTCAAACAATATGTTTTTTGGCGCTTGTAGAAGTTAAATGAGAGATCCCTAGCGCACGTGAACCGATCATCTCTACTAACGTTAGCTAATAGTAAAAAAATGCTAATTTAGCAGCATATATCAAGTTTGATTTCATTATCAACACCTCTTCTTCTAGTATTATTATTAGTCCCCTGAAAACATTTGGTCTCATTACGTTTCGTGCGTCCATTTGGGGTTCATTATCACCGAAGACATTTCAAGCTTCTTAGCTAATGTTACATTTTATCAGTTTGGTAGAGACGGCTGGTAGATAACAGGTGAAAACCGGATTGGATCTGTGGATAACGTTAGAGCTAACTATCAAGCGCTAATAGATAACAGTTAACGTTACGGTTAAGTTAGCCATCACATTAGCACTTTAATCAAACATCCTTCGATACATTTCTATAACTTCCCGAAAAAATTACACAAACATAAAACAAACTTCTAGTGAAATACTAACAGCATCTTACTTACCAATCCAAAAGAAATGTTGCAAGTTCAGAGTCGAACTTCATTTCTTTCTTGTCCATTAAAAGTCTCCAGTGATGGAAAGCAGTGCCTATATTGACTCTGGTTCTGCTCCTTTTTTTTTGTCCGATTTTTTTTTGTTGTTGTTGAGCATCTGTGCGAGTTTTTTTCCCTGCAGCGGGTGGTTGTGGTGTGGCTAAGGCTCTCTTGCCAAAGGCTTCAGCCATTTTTCCGCTCTCGTCTCTTCCCTGAACTGAAAGTAATGGGCTGTACTTTTCACATGATTGACATCAGGTTCAAGTACGCCCACAAGCCGTGCGAGTTATTCGTCTATTACAGTTTGAATGGTGGTTATGTTCCCCGCATACCGCCTCCCATGGCCGAAACTGGTATTACGACACCAGTCGGGCCGGCGCTAGTAATTTAGCATGCTAATTTAGGTTTAAATCTCGGCAGCACTATAACTTGTCAATTTTTTAATGACATCATTGCACTTATTTCTTCTCATTCTTTTGATGCGTGTAGCTCATTTTTTGGATAATTTTACCTCAATTTTTACATAGGGCACCTTTAAGCTTTTTAATCGCTGCCTTTAGACATCACTGTTTGTGTCCGAACTATAAGCTCTTTTCCTCCAATACTTCTGTGATTTTAAATGATTAGAACACAGAAAGAATGGTACTGTGTGGTTGAAAAGACTTTGTGAAGCTGTTTCATACCTATAGTATACACGACAACTCCTTTCTCTGGGTCAGCGGCAGCACCAACGCAGATCTGAATGTTCACTGTAATATACTTGTCAAACGTTTAATAGACATCACTGAACCATTGAGATTGCATTCTTTTTATGATTAATCGTGCAGGAATATGGCACATTCTTTACTCCTATGGACATATGAAAGCGTTCCTCCTGAATTTCAGTGCTTGTGAAATGTGTGGAGAGCATGCTAATAAACCAAACAATAAGTGTGTTAAGTTTTCAGCTAAATGAAAGCCATCATTTTGAGAAGTTATATTGTGTTGTCTAGGCTACTACTTTAGCTTAGTATCCACTTTGGATGTACACTACCATTCAAAAGTCTAGGGTCTGTAAGAGATTCAGCAAGCCAAGTATGCATTAAATTGATCAAAAGTGACAGTAAAGACATTTTATAATGATAAAGCTTTCTATTTCGAATAAATTCTGTTTATCATGAATATTAAGCATCACAACTGTTTTCAAAATTTCTAATGATAATAAATGTTTCTTGAGCAGCATTTGAGAATGATCTCTGAAGGATCATGTGACACTGAAGACTGAAGTAATGACGCTGAAAATTCAGCTTTGCGTCACAGGAATATATTATATTTTAAAATATAAAAATTGTAGTAATATTCCGCAATGTTACTGGTTTTACTGTGTTTTTATAATTAAAATGTATATATATTTAAAAATTTATTTATACATTTTAGATTATTTTCAAATAAAGCATAAGAGACTTTTTTAGAGAGAAAAAAAAACATTCTTACCCACCCCAAACTTTTGAATGGTTGTTTATGTGTGGGATTTGAATTTTTGGTTTATCTGTTTTTGTTCTTATTAATATGATCTTTATAGAATAAGCAGTGGCCTTGTATACATTTGTTAATGCTTATTATTTAGAAATGAATAGTAAGATTTCAGTTGTCCGACCTTTTGAGAAATTCCAGTCAAGTTTTCAAAGTGAGCTGTACTACTGCAAGTGATTTGTCGATGATGTCATGCTTGTGCAATCTTGAGAGCATATCTCATCGGTAATGTAAGACTTCTTTGGAATGCAACAAATATCAATTTATAAGACACTTGTGAAAGAGTTGCACATGTAGATCCAGCTTGTTGGCTAGTTTTTGAAAGATGAATCCTGTGTCTGCTGCCGTTAGCTTCAATGGAATAAATCAAACTTGTTTTTTTCTCTCTTCATTTAGAAAAAAAATAAAGCACAAGAAGGTGAGAAGCACATAAAGGACATCAAACTTCAAGATGCAAGTGGTAAGTGCTTTCTCCCATTCATGTCTTGTGAACATGTGCATGGTGCATGTGCTGCTATGGTTATTATCTATTAATGTGTGCTTTTCATGCGTATGATTCAGAGCCTTTTGAATGTCTCACAATCCCATTGTGAAGTGTGTTGTTCTTGGCAGAGCCAGGCTTTGGTAGTGCTGATGTTATGTTGCAGGGACCTGTTAATATTTTTGTGTTGCTGGCCGTGGGCGATCCTAGCTTGCGCTCATCGATATATTGTTTCAGATGTACCGTTGAGCAAACAATGTAGTGTTCAATTGTTCTCCCCTAGTTACACACTCTTCTGAGGGGCAACGCTCTGGTTTGGGGAATCAGTTGGAGACTTATGAGTGGCAGCTAAAGATACTACATGCGGTTTTGACTGCTTCAGGAGACCAGGAGAGAGAGCAGCTCCTCAAGGACCGTCCTGGAGACATTTGCACTTTAGTCCACAGCATTATAGAGAAGGTAGGGTGTAAATGAAAGCTCTTCATTTTTTAAGCCTTTTCTTTTTGTCTTGTGAATGGAACTCTCGTAGCAAGTTCATGCAGCTTCATGTAGCCATTCAAGAAAGACAAGTGTTCTGATCCCAGATTATGTCAGCAGCTTATACATTATGGATCTGTCAGCAGCAATAAACATGACGTGCTTTTCCATTACAGCATAATTGGGATCATGGCCGTTTCTGCGCACTGTTGTTCTGATTGTCTGAACAGGGTTTGGGAATGTGTGCTGTGGTACATCTGTCCTTGTGCTAACCTCTGACCAACAACGCTAAACCTGTTTGCAGGGAGGGATGTTATTCATTGCCCTGCAAAGAGGACTGGCTTGTGTGTTTAAAAACCGTAGAACTGTTTTAACATGGGAAAACAAAAGATGACATGGTTTTTTTGACCTTTTACCAAGAATTTAAAAAGAAAAACCTTGTAGACTTATTATATAAAATTATAGATCACTGTTAAACTAGTTGAGTTAAACACACACACACACACACACACATATTTCCTTAGCTATTGAAATGGGGACATTCCATAGATTTGTATTATTTTTAATAAACAGCTTTTTAATACATACTATAATCAGACCCATACCCTAACAGAGAACTCTCTGCATTTTTACAATTTAAGGTGTCCCTATTATGCTATTTTAAAGGTTCCTAATTTAGTTTTGGAGGTCTCCTACAATAGGTTTACATGCATCCAAGGGCAAAATAAATACTTTAATTTTCTCATAATATACATTGCAACATCACCTCGTTTCTCAGTGTCTTAAACAGTTTGATAAAAGATTGTCTCTCTAAACCCCTCCTTTCCAGGAGCCAACTCTGCTCTGATTGGTCAGACGGCCCAGTCTATTGTGATTGGTCTACCAGTAAAGTGCATCGGAAAAGAATTGTCATATTTGAATTTCAGCTCTGGGGGCTTTCTCAACACTTGATACACAATGATGTGAACCGTAACGATGACGTTGGTTTTACTGTATCAATTGGAGCCTGAGTCCTCATCCAAGCAAAGTGGATTTGCTTTCTCAGTACAGTGAACAGCGTCTTCTCGACATGTCAACAACATGAACCAAACTCTTCCAGGCCTCAGCTACAGCTACAGTGTTTTAGGGTCAAAGTAGATGTTGTTCATGGGCTGTCAATGAAGACTATAGGCTGGCATATTGCAAATTTCTTACAAACCTTCATCGGTTTGTGCAGGAAGTAAGACATTTTAGGCAGTTCAGAATCAGTTCTTTGTTTTGGGAGACAGTAACTCCATTGAGACTCTGTATTTTGATCTTTGAAACTTTGCAGACCTTTTACAATCACAAACAGCTATTTAAACACTACATGAAATGTGATATCCGAAAAAGGTTTTGTCAGATTTAGCTTAGTTTCTTTAGAGGTTTAAATAGCTAAGCTAATAAAAAGTTGTATTAATGTGATCGTGACGTGTAGATTATACAATGATAGGTAATGTTTAGTTTTTTTCTTATACAACATGTGAAATACGGTAAATATAAATGTAGAGCTCTGCTAACTGGCCGTTATCTAAACATTTTTTTATAAGGTACATCCTGGGATGCTTTCTAAACTGAAAGAGTTCACATGTATGCTTGTTCGCTACTTTTCCTTCACTAGCCATTACAGCTATCCATTTAGTTTTGTAAATATTTTTTGGCTGGGGCATTTTTAATGATTATTTAATTTTTTTACAAGGTAATACCATTTTCGTGAGAAATCAGTCAATTTGGTTCAAATGTTTGACTGGTAGTGTATGTGTCATATTCAGATTTTGGTCAACTATTATTTTTTTAACCAAATTTGGTAAAGTAAGTAAGGGATAATGTACATCCAGCCGGTTGTTATCACAGAATAAACCCAGACAGGGTGATCATGAAAATTGTTATTGTATATCATTCTTTATTTATTGAAGTTTTCTTCTTATGATTATTTTAATTTCTGCTACTCTGAATTTGCCATGAAAAACGCCTTTGCTGCTTAAATGGCATTAAATAGTAAATAAATAAATGCATGATGTCTTGTATTAACAGGTAAAGACTGAGTTAACCGCTGATCTAAATGATCTCCATGAAAAACAGACGAGGAGCTCCTTAGAACGGCAACAGAGCACAACTGAAGGTCAGAGCACGGCAGCACATGTAACACTAACAACAGATCTCATGTACTGTCACAAATGCATAAAAGTGAAGTACCAAGTAGCAATATTTATTAATTTGCTTTGCAGAGCTACAGCGCTTACACAATGAAGAGAAGAACGTTTTAAATGAGTCGCATGCAGCAGCTGAGAATGCTTTGAAGGTAAAGCATGTCTATTTGTAACATCACTTCTCTGATTTGCCTTAATTCATTTGATCGAGAACTGATCTAATATACTTCCCACGTCATGCCAGACTTGACTTTGAAATGATTGGTCTGAACTTTCTATGAACTCAGGGTCAGATTGAAGGGCTGACATCAGAGCTGAAGCTGTTCAACGAGTTAAAGCGCAGAGCGGAGGAGTCCACACTCAAGAGAGACCTTCAGAGAAATATTGAGGTTTGTTATGAGAATGGAGATCTATTGTCAAAGCATGCTTCAGATAGCTGTAGTATTCAGCTGCATCTGTCTTTTCATCCCAGACTCATGGCAGCCCTGGTGAATTCTGGGAGCAGGAGCAGGAGAGCCTGTTATTTGTCATTGAAATGAAGCTTGAGCGGTTACAGGACCAGGGGAACAAGCTGCTGCAGATGGAAACACTGGTAACTTTTATTGATATCTAATTAGAGGGCAAGGCTGTAACCATCATGTAGACATAGACCAATTTAGACCAGATTAATATGCAGTTTTCAATAGCAAATTCTTTCATTTTTACATTTGATCCCCTGTCTAAAACAATTGGTTACATCCACCTTGTTAAAGCTTTATACTCTCGCTCTCTTTGAGTAATAGAAATTATGTACAAAAATGAGACCAGGTGCACATAATTTGTGTATTCATGTTGTCTATTTGAATGTGGCAAATTGACCTATTTGTTTGCAAATAGAAATGCAGAAGTTTCCAACTGAGGCCAAATACTTGATACACGTTTTACTAACTTTCTGCTGCTTGTTTTGTACTGATTGACAGGTCGAGAAGAATCTCTCATTAGAGGATCAGCTCCTGCATGTTCTCCAGCAGAATGAGGACTACAGGGTCCGGATAGAAAACTACCAGAGCCTCATACAGTATGTTTACTTTTCTTTGCAAACTATTATTATAGACTGAGTATTTTAAAGTGCCCCTGTTATGCTTTTTCAGATATTACATTGCTAGGGGTGTTTATTTAGCCATTTGTGTTTGTAAAGGTCTTCAAGGTTTCAATGATCAAAATGTGCAGATAAATGGAGTTATTGTCTTCCAAAAGAACGAATCGATCCTGAACGGCCTGAAACGAGTCGTCAGTAATTCCACTCTTACTTCTATAACATATCTATATAGGTTTTTAATAAATTTACATAATGCCAGCCTATGGTCTACATTGGCTGCCCGCGAACAGCATCTGCTTTGACCCTCAAACACTGTAGCTGTAGCTGAGGCCTGGAAGAGTTTGGTTCATGTTGTCGACATGTCGAGAAGATGATTGGACAACAGATTGGACCATCTGACCAATCAGAGCAGAGTCGGCTCCTGGGAGGGGAAGGAGGGGTTTAGAGAAACTGAATCCTTTATCGAACCGTTTCAGACATTGAGAAATTAGGTGATGTTGCAATGTATATTATGAGAAAATTAAAGTGTTTTTTTTATTTATTTATTTATTTTTTACCTTGGATGCATGTAAACCAACAATGTTTGGGGCAGGACTATTTGTTTTTCCAGCCAATGACAAGAATTGAATTTTCAATTCTGTTTGCTATTATGTCACACAAAAATGTAATGCATGATCTCAGCAAGTTTAAAGGACTTTATGAAGACTCCATATAGACGGAACGGACTCGCCATAATATATATATATTTTTGTGTGTGTGTGGTTTAACTTTCTAGTCTCCAAATATGATAAAATGTGGTAATTCCTAGCTTTCCTGGTATAATTTGATTATTGCACTGGATTGAACATTAGTTATCTCAATTATTTGTATGTGGCGCCACCTGGCGTTTTAGATTCTTTTATGAACATTTTCTCTGTGTGTCTCTGTGTGTGTGTCTGTGGTTCAGGTATACTCCACATTGTGGGGACATATTAGCCTGGATGCCAGCCCGAACATTTTTAAATGTTCCTATAAAATACATTTAGTTAAAAGCTTTTTTAAAAAGATACGTTTTTAGGTTTTGTTTAAAAACATCTGTAGTCTGTGGGGCCCTCAGGTGATTAGGGAGGGCATTCCACAGCCTCGGAGCAGCCGATGAATTAGCTAGTGAGTTGAGCTGCAACTGTTTTTTCCAGAACCTTTGATAGGAATGAAAGATTGGAAATAGGCCTGTAGTTGGAGAGAACTTCTGGATCCAGAGTGGGTTTTTTCAGTAGAGGTCTGATGACAGCAGTTTTTAATGTTGATGGGATATGACCAACCAGGAGGGAGTGATTTATGATCTTTGTGATAAATGGAGAAATGGCAGAAATGTTGGCCTTCAGCAGGGCTGAAGGGAAAGGGTCCAGGACACAGGTGGACGGCTTAATTTTTTTTAATGACGTCCTCCACTTCTTCCTGTGTGGCTTCAGAGAAAGAACAGAGGGGCAGGACAATCTCAAACGGTGGGTCGGCCGTTGGGAGGGGCAGGACAGCCGTGGCGGAGAGGTGTGAGCGGATGTTATTAACTTTTTGTTTGAAAAAAGTGATGTGCATGTTAAACCTCTCCTCGGTGGTCTCAGGGTGGGAGAGTAAGGGGGGTTTAAGAAGCTGGTTTATTGTTGAAAAAAGTTGTTTGGAGTTACCGGGGCTGTTATTGATGATAGTGGAATAAAACCTGGACCGTGCGTCCCTCAGAGCTTTTGCATATACCCTCTTTTGCTCCCTGTATGCCTGTTTGTGAACAGTCAGTCCAGAGGCCTTTAGCCGCCGCTCAAGGACACGTCCAGCCGCCTTCATCTTTCGCAGCTCAGAGGTGTACCAGGGTGCAGAGTGCGTGAATGAGACTGACCTGGATATTAACGGGGCATGGAGGTCCAGAAGACTGCTCAGGGACTGGTTGTAGAAATCCACGGAGTCAGCTACAGAAAGGAAGTCAGTGAATCCGGAGGAGAGATGTTGAAGGTCCTGGGCCAGGGCATCTTTATTGATGTTTTTCAGCTTTCTGTAGTAGATCTGCCGCCTTGGTTTGATGTGGGGTGAAGGAAAGGGCAACTCCATTGACACAACCTTGTGATCTGAAACACCGAGATCATAAACATGTAAGTTGCTAATGAGGGTGGAGTTAGAGATGACCAAATCAAGTGTGTGTCCCCTGGAATGTGTGGGGACATCAACATGTTGTTGTAAGTCAAGGGAGTATAGTAGCTGAAGGAAATCAGCAGCAGGATAACATGAGGGGGTGTTGACATGAATATTTATATCTCCCAGTATTATTGTATTTGCATAGGTCGTACATAGTGTTGTGAGTAGATCAGACATTTCCAGGATGAAAGTAGAGTTGAGTTTAGGGGGCCGGTAGATAAGGAGAACAGTCATTGAAAAGGGGGGCTTACATGTAAATGCAAGAAAAAAGCTCAATTTTTGACCAATGACTGTAGGGGGAATCTCTGTATGGGTCGCAAAACATTAAAATCTACACCACGCAGACTGGAATTCACTCCACGAAATGTATCCAGCCGAAAGTGCGAGGATCCCATACTGGAGTGCAGAGGTCTCGCGATATTTCCAGTATTGATGGTAGCTGGAGTGACGCGTATTTTGATGGCGCGTCATACATGTGACGGATGACCAGAGAGATGGGATGTTTGTTGCAGAGCAGCTTGCCTGTTTATGAAAGACAAAGTTTCGACCGGAGCCTCTATGAATGTAACGAGGACGGCAAATAAGTCCAAGTTCTTTAATGATGGGGATGTTTAATCCAGGTGTGGTTGCGAAATTAAGTCGTTGGAGTTGCGAGCTAGAATATCTGAACGCCATAGTGAGCTGGAAGTCGTCTGTAGCAGGTAGGTGCCTAGCTACCTAGTTTCCCCACTGGTATAAAAAGTGCGCACCTTTTAACAAACTAGTGCACAAAGTTCATAAAAATAGCACAAGCACAAAATATATGTAGTATATGTAAGCACAATTAAAGATCGCGGGTGGAAAAGCGGCGAACAGACAAAGCCAGTGTCCTCTCCACTCCACTCGAGATGGATAGATGTGTGTCATGGTTGTAGGTCTTTCCAATTGAGTGCAGAGTTTTTTTTTTTTGTTTTTTTTTCCTGGTTTGGTTAAGACACGCCTCATAATCAAAGCCCTATGGAGCAGTATCAGACTCACTTTCTGACTAGAATATGAGTATGATGAACTCAGGCTAGGGATATATATATATATATTAGTATTAGTGCTGGGCAACGATTACATTTTTTAATCGCGATTAATCGCATAATTTTCTTCCGATTAATCGCATTGTTGTGCACAAAATTGAATAATGAATTCTAAAGTAGTGTATTGCGCACTTTTGATTTAAATGTACTGCTATATACACAAAAGTGCAATAACATCTGGTTTGCAAAAACTTTAAACAAATAAGGTGCTTCTATACCAGCAGTATTCCCTTTACACAGTATCAATAAAATATTTCTTGTAAATATCAACTTAAACATTAATGTAATCAAATCAAATATTTAAACAAAGCTATTTGCCACTGCCAGGGCATTACCTTTTATCTAGCTTGTTAAAACGAGTCCAGTTTTCTTGTTTTTTTTTTCTGAACAGGTATCAACAGGTATCTTTTATCAGGGAGCAGCAGAAACAGTCTATGTAGTCAGAGGTCATGATCACTACTACAGATATAAGTCGACCAACGTTACTTCTCTGATAGTAGCTTAGGTTTGATCATGCCATGGTTTCCCATGTAAGATTACATTAAACAGAGTGAGGTGAAGTGGTCGAGCACATGGTGCAGCGTCAAGCGAGTGCGTTCCTGTGAAACTGTTGCGGTCATGCTCGCCTCACGCACGCGCCCGCCCGTTGCCGAAGTTCAGTTGTCTATTTTTGTACACGACGCGCAGCACAAATCATTGGAAGAGAGACTGATCATCGGCTCGCTGTTTGTGAGTTTCCAGAATCTAAATAGTTATCTATAGGTTTTATAGGTACTGTATAGAGGGCCTGTCATTCACTCGTGGAGCGCTGTCTCCCTTTCTGTTCACCTGAGAACCTGCCAAAGCCTCTCCACTGCTGGTTTGGGTGGGTTATATATCCCACCCTTCCTGTGATCATGGTTTGACTGTAGGCCTATGTGTATTCAGAGCCAGTGAGCAACGGACTTTCAAAATAAATAAATAAAAAAACTGCGTTAACGTGCGATAAAAAAATTGTCGGCATTAATTAATAAATGCGTTAACGCGATAATAACGCGTTAACTTGCCCAGCTAATATATATATATATATATATATATATATATATATATATATATATATATATATATATATATATATATATATATATATATATATATATATTATTACTGCTGTCAGTTAAACGCGTTATTAACGGCGTTAACGCAAACCCATTTTAAGGGCGTCAATTTTTTTATCGCGAGATTAACGTTCTTTTTGGCCTAGCAAACTTTGTAGTTTTTTACATGCTTTTGCAACAGGATGCGGCATGCGCGGCGCTGCGCTATGAAACCCATTCATTTTAATTATGATTTCAATGGCTTAAGTTGCGCCGCGCGAGGACGTTTTGTTGCTTTGTCAACCAAAGCGCAAGCGCAGTGGCGCGCACCCCACGGTCAAAGTTCGAAATATTAAAACTTTTGACGCTGCGCATTCTTCGTCCTGTCTGAAAGTTAAACTACAACACCACACCGGATCTAGCTATACCGAGAACAACAGGCACGCGCACACACTTGTTTGGGCTTGCGATCCGGCCAAGGAGAAGTAGGCTGGGTTAACGTTACGTTTTGAGTGGATGACGAGCGCGAGACGCCGAAATGGATGGCAATAAGATTCTGAATGGAAAGTTTACTTTTAAAAAGTTGCCAAATGGTTCCATTGACAAGACCAAAGTGATCTGTGTGTTTTGTCGTTGTGAACTGAGCTATCATCGCAGCACGTCCAGTCTGAAATATCACTTGATGGCCACACACACACACACACACACACACACAGCTGACGCGAATTCTCCGCCCTCTCGTCAATATCAGGACCTCGTCAGTATTTCTTTAACCCTTTTATTGATGGACAGCGTTACATCGTGTGAGAGATTTGCTCCAAGTGAGAATGTTAGTGTGAAATTGAACAGTATATGCCAAAGTTGTTTTCAATAAAAAAAAAAAACATTTGCACAAAGCAAGCCGATCCACTTTTCCATGTTGATAAGAGCATTAAAATGAGAAGAAAAATAATGGGACAAAAAGAAATCAAGAGATATTTAGAATAAATAAAAATGTTCGATTATTTGCAATTAATCGCGAGTTAACTATGACATTAATGCGATTAAATATTTTAATCGTTTGACAGCACTAATATATATATATATATATATATATATATATATATATATATATATATATATATATATATATATACAGGTCCTTCTAAAAAAATTAGCATATTGTGATAAAGTTCATTATTTTCCATAATGTAATGATAAAAAATAAACTTTCATATGTTTTAGATTCATTGCACACCAAATGAAATATTTCAGGTGTTTTATTGTTTTAAGACTGATGATTTTGGCATACAGCTTATGAAAACCACTCTCAAAAAATTAGCATATCATGAAAAGGTTCTCTAAACAAGCTATTAACCTAATCATCTGAATCAACTAATTAACTCTTAACACCTGCAAAAGATTCCTGAGGCTTTTAAAAACTCCCAGCCTGTTTCATTACTCAAAACCGCAATCATGGGTAAGACTGCCGACCTGACTGCTCTCCAGAAGGCCATCATTGACACCCTCAAGCAAGAGGGTAAGACACAAAAAGAAATTTCTGAACAAATAGGCTGTTCCCAGAGTGCTGTATCAAGGCTCCTCTGTGGGAAGTCTGTAGGAAGGAAAAAGTGTGGCAAAAAACGCTGCACAACGAGAAGAGCTGACCGGACCCTGAGGAAGATTGTGGAGAAGGACCGATTCCAGACCTTGGGGGACCTGCGGAAGCAGTGGACTGAGTCTGGAGTAGAAACATCCAGAGCCACCGTGCACAGGAGTGTGCAGGAAATGGGCTACAGGTGCCGCATTCCCCAGGTCAAGCCACTTTTGAACCAGAAACAGCGGCAGAAGCGCCTGACCTGGGCTACAGATAAGCAGCACTGGACTGTTGCTCAGTGGTTGCATGTCATTCGGAAATCAAGGTGCCAGAGTCTGGAGGAAGACTGGGGAGAAGGAAATGCCAAAATGCCTGAAGTCCAGTGTCAAGTACCCACAGTCAGTGATGGTCTGGGGTGCCATGTCAGCTGCTGGTGTTGGTCCACTGTGTTTTATCAAGGGCAGGGTCAATGCAGCTAGCTATCAGGAGATTTTGGAGCACTTCATGCTTCCATCTGCTGAAAAGCTTTATGGAGATGACGATTTCATTTTTCAGCACGACCTGGCACCTGCTCACAGTGCCAAAACCACTGGTAAATGGTTTACTGACCATGGTATTACTGTGCTCAATTGGCCTGCCAACTCTCCTGACCTGAACCCCATAGAAAATCTGTGGGATATTGTGAAGACAAAGTTGAGAGACGCAAGACCCAACACTCTGGATGAGCTTAAGGCCGCTATCGAAGCATCCTGGGCCTCCATAACACCTCAGCAGTGCCACAGGCTGATTGCCTCCATGCCACGCCACATTGAAGCAGTCATTTCTGCAAAAGGATTCCCGACCAAGTATTGAGTGCATAACTGAACATAATTATTTGAAGGTTGGCTTTTTTTATTTATTAAAAACACTTCTTTTATTGGTCGGATGAAATATGTTAATTTTTTGAGACAGGAATTTTGGGTTTTCTTGAGCTGTATGCCAAAATCATCAGTATTAAAACAATAAAAGACCTGAAATATTTCAGTTGGAGTGCAATGAATCTAAAATATATGAAAGTTTAATTTTTATCATTACATTATGGAAAATAATGAACTTTATCACAATATGCTAATTTTTTGAGAAGGACATATATATATATATATATATATATATATATATATATATATATATTAGTTTGTACAGTAAAAAAAATCATTAAATCTTTGGAAACTCAACATGTGTGTGTGATGTATAGACTCCATAAACCTTTGTGGTTCTCTTTCAGACGACTGTCCAAGGAGCAGAATGAGCTGCAGGAGGCGCTAGAGAAACGTTCTCTGCAGAACCAGAAGCTCAGCCAGGAGAAAGAAGAGCTGCTCTTTAAGCTCCTGCACCGCAGAGACTCGTGCTCCTTCCACCTTCCTTCAGTCATACCCACTGAGGTGTCTCCCAGCTGACTGCAACATTAACCCTCGTCACTGTACCCTCACCCTGCCTGGCCGAGGTGCCTTAGCAGCGCTTCTTTTTGTTTTTTTAAATGCCAGTTTATTATGGAGTGCTGTGAACATGCAGTGCTGAAATGGACTTACACTGCATTTATCATTTTAACTGGCAAAACAAATTTTTTTACATTTTATTTGAAGAGACAATGTTTATCAGGATTTTTTTGGTTGCATTTAAGTTTTGAAATGGCTGTGGATGTATGCAGTAGTTTTTTGTTTAAAGTGTTTTTTTGTGTGTGTGTGTTATTGTACACAGTCAGTGTAGTAGGTTTTTGCTTATTTTTTAATCATTTTTATTTCTTTCCAGGAAACAGCAGTCAAGCAGGTATTGTGAGTAAAAAAAACGATTATCTTCTTTGCGTTAGTACATTATTGGAGCCCAAGCACTTGTACATGTAGCATGAATATTTGGTATCTTTTCAGATGCACTTGCACTTTTATCTCAGTGTTTTTATTCGTTAGAGAGATAATGGGCTTTTGGTGTTTACCCGTATGCTTTATCCTACACTTTGCCACAGTATCTTAATTTTAAATCCTGCATTTCAGTAGTAGGTAAAGTACTGGTGTCCTATTGGGTAAAATCCAGTCGTTTTAGCTCGCACAAACACAATGTTTGCTCATACAACCTGTACGCGTGTATTTCAAGAAGAGAATAGACGTTTTCTATTATGCTACTTTGGCAAAGCCAACTTTAAAAGAATAATGTGAAACATTCTGAAAGAATCATTTGACTGAGCTTCTTGAAATTATTTCATACTTAAAAAGCATTTTACGCACTGTCTGATGGCCTTCTTTCTGCGGTGATTGATTTGCCATTTTAAAAACATTAGTAAATGGGTTGCCTTTGTGCCCATATCTCTCTCTCCCCCCTTTTCTTTTAAACTATTGTGATTCATGCAACATGTTCTGTCATATATACTGTGTTTACTTCCAAATCAGTGCCTTTGGTGTTTCCTGTAAATATCAAGAAATAAAAGCTGCATCAAATGAATGGTATTTGAAGTTCTGCACATTTCTTCCAGAACAAAATATTTAAACCACACAGATTACTATAAAAATTGACAACATAATTCAGCAGGGGAATGTTTGGTTAGAAAGTTGGTTGTGGGAGATGGCATTTTTAATACACCGACTTTGTCCCTAGGGGGCGCAATGACTCAAGTCAAAAACAGGTGTGACTATTTTGTAGTGTTGTTCAGACAAGTTTTTCAAGTTCTGGGTGTTTCACCTTAACCTGTTGAAATGTTTTGGCAGGAGTTAAATATTGGTACATGCATGTCATTCATCAGAAATGACGAATGACTGGATTTCTGTTTTTTGTCATGAGATTGTCATGAGGTGTGTTTCTCATCACTCATTATGATATTAGAATAGTCTGGTAGCTACAGACAAACCTTTTTAATCCACATACAATGAGGAAAATAAGTATTTGAACACCCTGCTATTTTGCAAGTTCTCCCACTTAGAAATCATGGAGGGGTCTGAAATTGTCATCGTAGGTGCATGTCCACTGTGAGAGACATAATCTAAAATAAAAAAATCACAATATATGATTTTTTTTTAACTATTTATTTGTATGATACAGCTGCAAATAAGTATTTGATCACCTGTCTATCAGCTAGAATTCTGACCCTCAAAGACCTGTTAGTCTGCCTTTAAAATGTCCACCTCCACTCCATTTATTATCCTAAATAAGATGCACCTGTTTGAGGTTGTTAGCTGCATAAAGACACCTGTCCACCCCATACAATCAGTAAGAATCCAACTACTATCATGGCCAAGACCAAAGAGCTGTCCAAAGACACTAGAGACAAAATTGTACACCTCCACAAGGCTGGAAAGGTCTACGGGGTCATTTTCCAATAGAAATTGGAAGAAGCTAAACATGACTGTCAATCTCCCTCGGACTGGGGCTCCATGCAAGATCTCACCTCGTGGGGTCTCAATGATCCTAAGAAAGGTGAGAAATCAGCCCAGAACTACACGTGAGGAGCTGGTCAATGACCTGAAAAGAGCTGGGACCACCGTTTCCAAGGTTACTGTTGGTAATACACTAAAATGTCATGGTTTGAAATCATAGGCCTTAAACCAGCACATGTCAAGTCCCGTCTTAAGTTTGCCAATGACCATTTGGATGATCCAGAGGAGTCATGGGAGAAAGTCATGTGGTCAGATGAGACCAAGATAGAACTTTTTGGTCATAATTCCACTCGCCGTGTTTGGAGGAAGAAGAATGATGAGTACCATCCCAAGAACACCATCCCTACTGTGAAGCATGGGGGTGGTAGAATCATGCTTTGGGGGTGTTTTTCTGTACATGAGACAGGGCGACTGCACTGTATTAAGGAGAGGATGACCGGGGCCATGTATTGCGAGATTTTGGGGAACAACCTCCTTCCCTCAGTTAGAGCATTGAAGATGGGTCGAGGCTGGGTCTTCTAACATGACAATGACCCAAAGCACACAGCCAGGATAACCAAGGAGTGGCTCTGTAAGAAGCATATCAAGGTTCTGGCGTGGCCTAGCCAGTCTCCAGACCTAAACCCAATAGAGATTCTTTGGAGGGAGCTCAAACTCTGTGTTTCTCAGCGACAGCCCAGAAACCTGACTGATCTAGAGAAGATCTGTGTGGAGGAGTGGGCCAAAATCCCTCCTGCAGTGTGTGCAAACCTGGTGAAAAACTACAGGAAACGTTTGACCTCTGTAATTGCAAACAAAGGCTACTGTACCAAATATTAACATGGATTTTCTCAGGTGTTCAAATACTTATTTGCAGCTGTATCATACAAATAAATAGTTAAAATAAATCATACATTGTGATTTCTGGATTTTTTTTTTTAGATTATGTCTCTCACAGTGGACATGCATGCACGATGACAATTTCAGACCCCTCCATGATTTCTAAGTGGGAGAACTTGCAAAATAGCACGGTGTTCAAATACTTATTTTCTTCACTGTAGATGAAACAATTTTTGAAATGGAAATGAAAACAAAACTTTATTTAAAGATTTACTTTAGCTTTCTGGCCCACAACTGACTTTTCCCCTTATGGATAAGGTCACTCACCTCACAACTTTCACTGTTGCATGTAATAAGACACTGATTGGTAGGTGTTTCTAGTGACAAATAAGAGCATAAAGCCTGGCTGATTGACAGATTGAGACGTTTGCCCTGTGGTGCCCCCCTATTACACTACACCAGCACTTAACACGGAGAAGAGCCTGGCTCTTTTTGCTGGTTGTGCGGATGTTAGGTTCACTGGTTCCCTGACTGTTTGACATGTTTGGACAATACCTGCCTAGCCACTAAGATAAGCACAGGTCAGCCCCCTGTAGTGATGTCAGGAGGTTCCCAGAGCATTTACCAGCCACCTGGGAGAATCTCAAGTGTTTTCATTCCAGCCCAAGTGAACACTAGCAACATCTGACTTTATAGTGTAAATTAAACAAATTCTTAATTCAATTATTATACAAAAAAGCAACAATATTAAGCATTTTCATGTTTGCAACCAAAATTCTTGGGTAGGACTTAGTTGGTGAATATGTATTTGCTCATTGGAACATCAGGCCATGACTCTAAATATCCTAATTTAAAATAGCCTACATAAGCCAAAAAATTTTTTTAAACAAATAACGCAACACATTTATTATTTTAATACAAACTAGGTCTGACATCAGAGAACGACGGTTTTGTGCTTGATCGCGAAAAATCAAACATGGCGCCATCCCTGACGAAACCCTACGAAAAGCAAAACGCCTTTTGTTGTTTGAAAGTATAGTCAGGTAAATTAATTAACAGCCTTAAAAATTCTAATTAATTAACAGCTTTCTAATAGGCTATTATATGATACCAAAAACAACTGTTTTTTTTATTTAATTAGTTATTTGCCTAATAGGCTTATAGGTTAATAATAACAACAATTATTTACATGTAAGGTAAGGATGGCTGTGTACCTTTTTAAAGGATCTAGGCCTAAGGGAAATTCGGCAACACTTTGTATAGGCTATTACCAAAGCCATAATTATTTTACTAATGTAGCCTAAAGCCTAGCATAGTTCGTGAATCGTTTTCTAACTCTTTATATAGCCTAGCCTAGACCTAATGCTTATTTAGTTCTAGTTTTTAATGTCCCATAGCTCGCGGAGACGTCTATTTGATGTGCGTGTTTTTATCTGGAAGAAGTATTTTGAAGAGTGTTTGCTCATCTCTGCAACGCATGCTGTCGTGTGAAATAGACATTTAGAAAATATTTATGATTTAGACAAAACTGACTTTTTAAAGAAGTTTGTCACTTAGTACACAGCAGATTATTTCCAGACAAAGCGCTCTTTTAAATAGGCTAAATCTTGGAGACATAGCCTACGTGTTTTAACCTTTTAAAAATCCTATTAAATCTAATCATTTGTAATCTTAGAGCACGATTTTATCTTGGTTGTTTGCGTAATTGCCTACACCATTTTTTATTTTCATACTGATATTTAAAAATTGTCGCCCTGCTTTATTAAAACAGTAGCCTAACCTATAAGAAAATTGTATTTTTGAAAGAGAAAATCTGTAATTCAATCCCTTGCTCCACTGAGTTGGCGGGAAGGCGCGCGAGTTTACTCACCTGAGTTTACGAGCTGTCCCTTTATGACATCATCACCAGCCACACGAATGTAATACAATACCTGTCTTTCATTCCATTATCTGTTAATTGCCCAGCCGAAGCGTCCCCATATGCATTAACAGTGCTCAAAAAACAATGTGTGGCTAACTTACAATTGCCTTCCATGTCGTCTGCGAAATGCGCGCACTTTCGAGTGGTTTATTACAATTTCCTTTATTAGGCTACAGCAAAGATAACCTTTAAATTGTCAAGGGTTGGAGGCAGACACGAATTTTCTCAAATAAGATGATTGCTATTTGGGGCTGCTGAGTTGTTCCTTATCACTTTGACTTAGAACCAAAAAAAAAAAAGGTGAAAATTGCACCCCGGGGAAAACAGCTTTGATTAAAAGGTGTGGGGCTGGTTATCACCCCACTTTTTACACACCATAATCAGCTTGATTTCCTTAACTCCAGTTTCAGGCTACAGCAGCATGATATTAAACACGATATGGATAGACTGATCGGATTTAGACCAGTGGATCGTTTCACAAACAAAAGGCTATACGTTTTTTGTAATTCTTTAGAAACAGGCTTCATGCACCTTCATGTTATAGCCTAATGCTAGATTTGCATTGGGATTCGCTTTCACGTTAAGCAAAATAAAATAAATAAATACATTTTTAATAAATTGTGTTTGATCGATGTCAAACCACTTTACACAATGTTCAGGCTACTTGTGTTTTACATGAACGGCAGGCACAGTGAGGTGAAATGCTACTCATTTGTTTGAGATTTATTTTCCACAAATAAAATCTACACAAAAATACATTTTCAATAATGAAAATGTTTTCAATTTCTGAAAACTAATTCGGATATTTAGTAAAATCGTTTTGTGTGGTCTTAATATGAAACGAAAAAAGTGTCTCATTAACAGGATGAAATTTTGTTTGTTGTTGCATAGGCTAATCACTATGGCAAGTTCTTTATAACTGATTTTAAATCAGTTTTTCTGTTGATGTTTTTTTTAAAACAAGCAGTTTTGTTTTAAAAAAAAATATTGTTCTTGACTCATTGTTTTATAAATACGCTGTAAATCTTTAACAAAATATAGGCCTATATATATATATATATATATATATATATATATATATATATATATATATATATATATATATATATATTTAAAGCGCAAGTAAAGCATGTTAGTACGTCTTTATGGTCTTTATGGTTGACATCGTTAGTCATTATTAAATGCATTTTTAAAAAATTAAACAAACATGATAAAAAAAAGTTTGTAGCCTATTTCTATGAACGTTTGTTTTAAACTAGATCACAGCAATAGGCTACCTGTTTTTATATCCTTATTTGTCTTGATCCATGTTTCACAGTGACAGGACCATTAATCTTCATAATTCTTTCACATTTCTAGGACTAAAACATCATGCATAACCTCCCCGGAAAGATCTGTAGAACAGACAGTTGTTCTCACATCAACCGGAATACTGCTACATGTAAAAAAAAGAATAAGAATTACGTTACCCTTGCACCCCTGGTTCCACAGACGAGTTTTAAAGGGATAGTTCACCCAAAAATGAAATTCTGGAAAACGATTAGCCTAAAATGGAAGTTAATGCATTCCATCAACTGTTACCGACATTCTTCAAAATAGCCTATCTTCTTTTGTGTTCAGCAGAAGAAAGAAACTTATACTTTGGAACAACTTGAGGGTGAATAAATGATGACAGAATTTTTTATTTTGGGGTGAACTATCCCTTTGAGATAGTCCCAGAATAAAATGCATGTTTGAACTGTTTTTACTAAAAGTACCCTTACTTGCATAGGCTACTGACGTATGTTAAAATATTGTTTTGTCTCAAGATGCACACCAGTAATGTTTTCTTCCAAGGCATGTTTATGAAACCTACTTAAATATCCTAATTGAACTTAGGCCAAATCCTGGCTTAATCTAAACCCTGTCTGTGAAACCAGGCCGTAGACTTCAGAAATGGAAGATTTGAGCGTCTCGTGCTCATGAGTGTAACGCCATCAGTCACCACTAGAGCGCTCTGTGCTGCAGTCATGTGATCCTCCCAGCGCTGGCTCCATTCCTATAGTTCAGATCAGATAAGATACAACATGTTTGCACTGACTACTCGTCTAATTTGTCGGGATGATAGCGCCATGTGTCTGGTTGGTTAATAAATCAAGAGATTTGACAGGTAGAGCTGATCATTGAAATTATACCCCCTTTAAGGTAAAACAACAGTAAATACATCCCAAAATTGAATTCAGTCATCTTTATTATTGAAATGCGAATTAGCCTATTTAAATGTGGATGACAAATTATGAGGGTAATGAAAGTACAGTGTAATAGTCTAATAACAAATTATGAACCTATTGCCAGTGGTATTTTTTTTTAATATAGGCCTAATTTGTAGTGTATAGTTATTATATTCACTAAAATGCACTATGCTTATTTTCCCTTTTCTTTTAATGTCTGAACAAATTTATTATGGTTGCCACTTACTGGTTTAAAATATCCCAAATTTAGACACAGCGATAGACTGACAGCTTAGATGAGGTAGTGAATGAGTTGTTTCTGTCTCTTTGAAAGATGTGCTCAAGGTCTTCAGAAACTCCTTCATATGTCTTCAGTTGCCCAAAGATATGGTGAGTTATGGTATTTTTTGCATAGCTCTCACAGGTGAAAACATGCAGAAGAGATTCAGTTTAGTTAATGGTACACCGACCCTGAAGCAAACTATCCCAAGGAAAAAACATAAATCATCGTTTAAAAGCTGACTACAGTACTGCCATATATGTGCACAAACTAAACAGCTATCACATTTTTAGCTAAATGGTCACAGTATAGACTGCTGTATTGCCCTCATGGGTTCAAGGACACTGGTGTGCTCTTAAAAGGTGACTCCCTAATGAGTCTGTTCTTGGTCGATACAGGCAGACTAATTACTTAGACCAGGAAGTCTGTGTGCTTTATGAAACTGCCACCAGGGATCTTCCTCTTTTTTTTTTGGGATGGCACAATAGACCAGTGTTTGAGGTCGCAGAGCATTGTGGTAATAGCGATCACTGATCGTTCCCTGCACATTAAACTCTTGTTTAACGACACACATGGACGCTCGCCTGTCCAAGTCCTCAACTTATTTATATTAACAATATTTTCCAGGATTACTGGCTTGTTGTCATCTTATAGTTCTGTAACTGTGGGCACCATACAACTCTGAACCCGTCAGACGTGATATTGGTGCCGGTATTAGGAAAGGATTGCACCTGTGGTGGCTGAGAGCGGGAAGGAACGTTTGCCTTACATCAGTGTTGGATGATGGACAAGAGATGCAGCTTAGCTACATTCTTTCCATACGCAAGTTCTCTCTCTCTCTCTCTCTCTTTCTCTCTTTCTCTCTCTGTGGTGCCATGTCAATATCATATTTGAAAGAAAGTATGTCAATCATCAACAAAGATGCTTTTCAAAGTCAGTACTCAAGCAAACGTTTCCTGCCTTAATCCATCAACCTGTTAGCACTTTATGAGTCATTCAGAGTCATTTATTTAAGACTAAAAAGCCTTATACTTTTTTTGTAGAATTAAAATTATAATTTTTTACCCAAAACTGAAACTTCTGACATTTACTCACCCACTTGTGTCAGTGTATTTCCAGTACAATGAAAGTCACTAGGGTCTAAATCAACATTATGACTTTGTAGTCATGACTTATTTTTGTGTAACACAAAAGGAGATATTTGGAAGATTTTTTTTCTCTACAATTAAAGTCAATGTGTTGTTTTTGGACCCCATTGACGTTCTTTGTAGTCAATGACTCGGTATAAAAAAAACTGTCAACTTAAAGTAAGTGTTCCTGCTGCCTTAAAATTTTATGTTTAGTCAACTCAAATGTCCAAACTGTTTCTTGGTGCAACTCCACATTTCAAGTTGACTAAACTTAAAAGTTTACGGCAACACAAACACTTACTTCTTTTAAGTTGAAACAATTTATTACCAGAGAAATAGAGACATTGACTGTCAAATATTTGCTAAAAAGTAAATCCCAATTCCACGATTCTTATTTAAAAAAAAATGTCCATACAATGAAAGTCAATGGGTCCAATGAGTCCAATGTTATTTGGGACCCCAGTAACTTTCTTTGTAAGAACAAAAACAGTTCCACAGAAGAGATTTTGCAACAATCTTGGAACAACATGGGAGAATAAATGATAATGGAATGTTCATTTTTCGGTGAACTGTCTCTTTAATGTAAACACTGGGTATTACAAAAGCATTTTATATGGAAAACCAATGCCCAGTTCAAAGATTACACCTTTCAAACATCAGAACGAAAGATCTGAATGAAGCAGACGTCGTAAGAACACAACATAACGCCAAAACAAACAATACATCAACATGAAAACAGGAAAACAAACAGAGATGTACAAAGGCTTAATAGTGCACACCAGGGAGCCGTTTGGGCTGGTTAAAGTCTCTATTTAAAACCCTGTCACCTTTAGGGATTTCACTGGAAACATACGCCACCACAGGAAGACCCCAGGGGCAACGGAGACACCCCCCTCCTCCCCTTAGCCCATCTCCCCTTTACAAAGGAGAGGCACCCTACCTTGACACCTGTCAACACATTAGGTGTCAAATAAACTACCTTTCAACCTGGGCCAGCAGGTAGGCAACTGAAAGGCTTTACTTGACAGCATGGATCAGTGTTCTTAAGTCCTTGGGCACAATACTAATGGGGTCTGTGTGATCTCTTGCCTCAAACTTTTCGACAAAATAAAGTCCAGCTTGAGAGAGTGTATGTAATTTGTGAGTTCGTTTTATTGATATTTATCAGTTTGTAACTTTCTCAGAAGTATTATTTTAGGAGTGTTGCTGCGAATCTTCCAGCTGTCAGGATCGCAGCTGTATGACAATAAATCTTTTTTATTGTTTTATGGCTACTTAGGTGGTAATTTATCTGTGAAAATTCTAAAGGTGTCTGGTCTGGATCAGATAAGGCCACTCTGACGCCCCTCCACCCCTCCTTCAGGGCCAGTTTGGCAGAGATTCACTACAGGAATGAGTTGAGAAAGTAACTATACGTTTAGCACACTCCCTATTGTAGGGGAGACCGGGGCTAGTTGTCACATGGAGAGTTTGTGATGAGAGCTAAATCGCGACTTCTGTAAGATTTTGCATCATAAGTTCAATTAAACAAATGCGTTGTGGTTTTGTAGGTTGGCGTGAAACCGTCAATTCAAAACCCCATTTTAAATTAGAATATTTTTGTGGACAGTAAGGATCATTCAGGTGAGAATTCACAATAGTATGACGGTTTTAGGGATTATTCATATTCATTATTCATAACTATTAGGTCAGGGCAAGTTGTCACATGTTTTAATTGTTATATTGTAATACAAATCAATAAAGAAAATGGTATATATTATTTTGTTACCTTTTACATTTTTTTTGTTTCATAATTTTTGTGTTTCATAAATATTTTACTATTTAAATTATAGCTGAAAAGCCTATAATAGCCTGTTTATTGGCAGGTGACAGTTTACTCCACTGTTGGATTACAACATTGAACCCCATTAACTTTCTTCTTCATGACTTGGTGTATGCCAGAGGAACTGACTTTTAAAAAAATTGCCGAACAAACAATCCCATTTTATTTTATTCTTTTATTTGATTTGATTTTAACAAGATTTTAATCAAGTTTAAGTTTACTAATAAACATTAGTTAACTACATTAGTTAGCATGAACTAATAATGAACTGCACATTTATTAATCTTTGTTACTATTAATTTCAACATTACTTTTATTAAAATCTTGTTAACATTAGTTAATGCACTGTGAACTAACATGAACAAACAATGAACATCTTTATTTTTATTAACATTAACAAAGATGAATAAATACAGTAACAAATGTATTGCTTATTTAGCTCATGTTAGTTAAAGGGTTAATACATTAACTAATGTTAACTAATGAACCTTATTGTAAAGTGTCACCATTATGTTTGTATGTTACCTTTTACATTTTTGTTAATATGTTTTACATAATAGTCATATGTATGTATGTATGTATATATATATATATTAACAGAAATGTAAAAGGTAACACAAACATAATATATACATATATTTTTAATGTTTTTTTTATAGACACATATATATAAATATATATATATATATATTTTTTTTTTTTTTAAGAAACAGATTGATGTGTAATAGACTTGACACTAGCAACAAGTTCCTGTCTCGCCTGAATATAATGACAAGTTATATGTGAACAAGTAATGAAAGTACTTGAAGGGAAGTGATTTGGCATTAAAGCAAGTCTGGCTCCAGCATGGTCTGCAATCATTGTATTAGTCACAGAGGCGGTCGAGTGTATTGCTGAAATTTTCAGTTGAAATATTTCTTTGAAAGTTCAGTTGAAGTTGTCCATCGTGGTTGTTAACCACTACCAAAATAAAGTGCTGAAACATTACCCTTTAGAAAGCACTTAATTATTGTTTGAACTACTAATATTTAGATGTTCCACTTTTAATGACATCTATAAGTTTGACGGAGTAGTTATGCCAGTTGATTTGACTGCAGCAGGATGCCTTTTGCGTCACTGGAGTGTAAAAACACGCACTGCAGATGGTAACATGCTAGTTGTCAGTCACTTATCAGGAAGAAACAAAAACATCCCATGTCATAAACACTGACAAAGAGCATTTGTTTGATGTTGGACGGATCCCAACGCAAATAGAAAAACACGAATTAATCAAAGATATTGACATGCAGAATGTCATGTGCTAATGGATACAGCGAGTTTCATAAACCCAAGATTCATCTCTTACACAGCATGGGGAATGATTTTTTTTTTCTTCTGTAGGATGACTTGGCAGTCACAGCACACAGAAGGTACAACAGGTTTATGACGTGAAATCTGGAAGAACATCCTAGAGATATCAGAGCTCAGTGGTCTTATGTAGTGTCTGGCTTTTTTAAAAAATATTGACATGTTCAGTCAAGCAATTTGTATGCCATCGTCTCTCAATGAATGGGAAAATTCTTCAACTTTGCTTCCTCTCTAATGATCTTTAAGTATGTCAGGACTTCAGACAGTATTTCTGTGCGCTTCGGTACAGCCTGAC
The DNA here is from genome assembly GCA_030578275.1 of Meda fulgida. Classification (NCBI taxonomy): domain Eukaryota; kingdom Metazoa; phylum Chordata; class Actinopteri; order Cypriniformes; family Leuciscidae; genus Meda; species Meda fulgida. The sequence continues at coordinate 13,805,924 of CM060629.1, forward strand.
AAGATCAAATATCTCTTAATGCTTGTAATTCACTGTAAATCATGCTGACAAATGACTGTTACCGAAATCTTCCCATGGATTTTGGGAAAAGTGAAAACTCACCATGCCAAGGGGAGCTGAGTCACTTTAAGACAAATACAAGTAAATGTTCAGTTTATGGTGACGGTATTTCAAGTCCAAACTTGAATGATGTAACCCTTCATCAGCAAAGAAAAGACTGTTTACTCAGTAAGGTTTGAATTAAAAACTCTTCAATGTCAGTTGCTTCAATGCCTGTCACCTGAGACACCACAGTCTGACTCGTCTTGCTTGAGGCCTAATCATTTTGGACTGCTCATTTGTCAGATTAGTTGAAATAAAATGCTGCATGTTTTTTTTTACATGATTTTCCATGTCACCTTCCCAAGTATATTCCAGAAATGTCTTTTTAGTTGTGATGATGCATTTCATAACTCATTTGGAATTTTCAGATGTTAATAATAAACAGGAATGTACTTATATCTTATAATTGCTAATTTAAAACACAAATGCTAATAGTATTAAATGATTGATGGGAACCCAGAACTTTCAAGTCACCATGAAATCAAAATGGACAACTCTTGTTTTGTTAATGGATTATTGCATAATGATTAATCCATGCACATCATTATTTTTAAATGTATGTGCCCTCGAAATCTTGAATCTAAATAACTTCCCCTCCATCTTGCCATGAAATCTCTTCTCTGATGACATGTTTACAGGCGTGAAGGCGGGGCAACCTGTCACTCACATGAAATCCACCAATAGCAAACCACAACAATCCAATCAATTCCTGCCCTACATTTTTTCTTGTTCAAGAAGCTGTTTTACTCGAATATACATCACAATAGGGAAAAAAAGTCTATCACAACTTTTACAGCTACAACGTTTACACCGACTTTACCGAATTTACAAAAATTCAGGAAACAAATGACTTTTGGTTGGGTTGACAATTCTTGCATGTCCATTCTTCCATTAAGGCGAAAGGAAACCAATAACGACTAAAAGGTTCTGACAGAGCTTCACTTGTTCAGTGGCTCCACAAACACCGCTACTGAATTTACAGGGTGAAATGTGTAGTTAAAGACAATAAATATTAATGAATGAAATATATATCACACTTTTTGTTTGTGTGATTTTATTTTATTTTACAAAAAAGATTAAAGGTGCTCTAAGCGATGTCGGGTGATGTCACTTCTTGTTGACGTTTAAAGTATTGTCAAACAAAACGGAGGCTAGCTAGACCCTCCCTCCTCCTCATCCGCGCACTAACCCCCCAAACCCCACCCCCAAATCCTTCTTGTCGGTTATTGGCTGGAACAGTTTGTTATGTCTCGTGGTGCGGGTTAGCCCAGTTTGTTTTTGTTGCCGTTTGTGGAGCCTGGGGTGTCTGCAGAGATGCGTCTTTTTACAGTGTGTTCAGGGGACAGGCAGCCAGCGGATAGTGAGGAGATGTTTGCTGTATGTGACAAAAAATGTTTTGGCCTAAAAAAAACGCGTGACATCGCTTAGAGCACCTTTAAGTATTGTTACTAAATAAGGCCAGTTGTCAAATTGCATTTATGCTTTAAAAATACATTAAAAAGGCAGTGTAAACACACCATTTGCAAGAATTGTTTTAAATGTATTTATTGTCATTATCAAATTGGCAATGGAATTAAATATCGTTTTCCAAATATTTTATTTATATTAGTCTGTCATGGTGAAACAGAAGTAGCAACCAATCTTTTCTTCCATATTGTACTGTACATCGGAGTAATACAGATTATCCAAAAGACAAATTATGTAGAGATAGGATTTGATGCCAAGCATCGGTTGTTGGTTGGACGAAGGCAGTCGATTGTAAGAAAGAAGCGGGGTTTATGTAGACTAAATGATTAAAGTCCACCATAAAGGCCACCAGAGAGAAGTAGATAATTTCACCGGAACATCCAATTTCAAGAAATAATAATAACAATAATAATAATAATTTAAAGACATGCATGGATGAATAGTTCAAAATAAGATCAATTACATGCATTTAGAAAACATAGGTTGAATTTTCATTTCATGGTGACTTTAAAGTCAACAAAACAGTTCACTTATTCGCTGAATCTGAAGTTACTCATGAATACATGTGATGGGAATGGCCCAGACGTATGGGTTTATAGACTATAATTGTTCACTGTATAATTAGACTTGAAAGAATCAATCAATCTGTGCCTGGGGACATTGATGAGAAATTAATGGAATGTGAGGTCTCTCACACAAATAATAGAGTTGGTGCCGTGCCTTGTTTGAAAGACTATTTAAATAAAACTGGTATATGTCACAACAGATAGACACAGCAATTTTTTAAACAAAGGGCTTGGCCACACACCAAACCTTTATATGAACAGCTTAAGCCACGCCTTTCAGTATCACAGAAACAGACAGGAAGTGAAAAATGAAATGAAAAAAAAACATTTCCTGAAATACTTTCTGTAAGGATCTGTAAAAAATGAAAAGTAAAAGGTGACATGCTGCTAAACGTCATTTAGTGTCAGAGCAATTGTTAATATAATTTGGCTTTGGTAACAAACCACAACTCTAGTGACTAATAACGCTTCAATTTGTGGTTGCTTCTCTGGTCTTGTTGGGAACAGTGGCTGCGAGAGAAAACTCTCCCCGAATAACCACACCAGAAAACAGTTGAGGGATTAAGGCATCAAGCATGTGAAAACAGATGCTGCCTTAAATGAAAGCGGTTCTGTCATCTCTCTTGACAAGAGTACACTTCAGGGTCCATTGCGGGGCACACAGAAGAACGATTTATCCTTTGTTTTATAAGCACTAAATATAAGTTCATGCCCACTAAACAGAAAGAGAGCTAGTGAAAATCAAATACGAATATTGTGAAGTTCCTAACAGGAGGGGGGAGTCAAAGTAAAGCTTTTGGCCGTTGGAGGTGAAGAAATGTTAATCCTGAATTAAACGATCTGGCACTTTACAAAATACGAGACAATTACACGGATAATTATACCAAGCCTTCACACGGTGCCCGTGGGTCACAATTAGCATAATGCAGGCTTCACACAAGGAGCACTCGAGCGTCTCCAGGTGTGCCTGTTACAGTGCACAGACCTACTGAGAAGGTGAGGAGTGTGTGGTTGTGTGTGTATGTGTGTGTGTTCAGTTATGAGAATGTGTGTGTTTGTGGGGGGAGGAAGAAAGAAAGAAAGAAAGACGACTTGTAGCAAGAAAGACGACTGCCATTGTGATTTTGATTATCTGTCTTGTTAATTTTTATAATCTTAGAATCAAAATTGACCTTTTTACATACGTGTTAATTTTCTTGTTGTGCACGCTTCATGAGTACATGTTATTCCAAATATATACAATTTTATCATAATTTTTCTTCCCCTAAATGCATACCTCGGGTCTTTAATGACCCGGGATGTCATTCACTACCCTCCTCCTCATTCATTTTCAAGTTAGACATCAACCTTCTTAGCATTCCTCAATCAAATAGTTATAAACAATATAACAAGAAAACATTATAAAACTATATAAGAATGCCTGTTTTCCCTTTATTTTTTTGTAAAACTTGTATAGGGTCGCTAACGACCCGAGGTGTGTAACAGTGTAAGTATATTTTTCTGCTCAACAATAATTGAATCTTTGATGACTGAATAAGTGCAGTTCACCTTTATTCTTCAAGGTGGCAATGTCAAATACACAATTATGAAGTCATTTTTCACTCATATCCTGAACAAAATTTAAAACGCAACACTTTTGTTTTTGCCCCCATTTTTCATGAGCTGAACTCAAAGATTCTATGTACACAAAAGGCCTATTTCTCTCAAATATTGTTCAGAAATCTGTCTAAATCTGTGTTAGTGAGCACTTCTCCTTTGCCGAGATAATCCATCCACCTCACAGGTGTGGCATATCAAGATGCTGATTAGACAGCATGATTATTGCACAGGTGTGCCTTAGGCTGGCCACAATAAAAGGCCACTCTAAAATGTGCAGTTTTATCACAGCAGCACAATGCCACAGATGTCGCAAGTTTTGAGGGAGCGTGCAATTGGCATGCTGACTGCAGGAATGTCCACCAGAGCTGTTGCCCGTAAATGGGATGTTCATTTCTCTACCATAAGGCTTTTCAGAGAATTTGGCAGTCCAACCGGCCTCACAACCGCAGACCACGTGTAAGCAAACCAGCCCAGGACTTCCACATCCAGCATCTTCACCTCCGAGATCATCTGAGACCAGCCACCCGGACAGCTGCTGCAACAATCGGTTTGCATAACCAAAGAATTTCTGCATAAACTGTCACAAACCGTCTCAGGGAAGCTCATCTGCATGCTCGTTGTCCTCATCGGGGTCTCGACCTGACTGCAGTTCATCATTGTAACTGACTTGAGTGGGCAAATGCTCACATTCGATGGCGTCTGGTACTTTAGAGAGATGTTCTCTTCACGGATGAATCCCGGTTTTCACTGTACAGGACAGATGGCAGACAGCGTGTATGGCGTCGTGTGGGTGAGCGGTTTGCTGATGTCAACGTTGTGGATCGAGTGGCCCATGGTGGCAGAGGGGTTATGGTATGGGCAGGCGTATGTTATGGACAACGAACACAGGTGCATTTTATTGATGGCATTTTGAATGCACAGAGATACCGTGACGAAATCTTGAGGCCTATTGTTGTGCCATTCATCCACGACCTTCAACTCTTGTTGCAGCATGATAATGCATGGCCCCATGTTGCAAGGATCTGTTCACAATTCCTGAAAGCTGAAAACATCCCAGTTCTAGCATGGCCAGCATACTCACTGGACATGTCACCCATTGAGCATGTTTGGGATGCTCTGGATCAGCATATACGACACGATGTTCCAGGTCCTGGCAATATCCAGCAACTTCGCACAGCAAAGGAGTGGACCAACATTTCACAGGCCACAATCAACAACCTGATCAACTCTATGAGAAGGAGATGTGTTGCACTGCGTGAGGCAAATTGTGGTCACACCAGATACTAACTAGTTTTCGGACCCCCGATCCCCTCCAATACAGTAAAACTGCACATTTTAGAGTAGCCTTTTATTGTGGCCAGCCTAAGGCACACCTGTGCAATATTCATGCTGTCTAATCAGTTTCTTGATATGCCACACCTGTGAGGTGTCAGCGATCAAAATATTGATTTTGAAGATGTTGAAAATTATAGTTTTGAAATTGTGAATATGAACCAAATGCTGAATGTACTGGGGAATGAGTTCTGAAGAGGACATTAATGATGGTATAAAACATCTGCTCAAACTGAACCCTTATAAGCTCCAAGAGGTAACAAAATATGCTTTATTTTATTTTTCTGTAATTCTTACTCTAATATCAGGAGAGTTTTATATTATTGTGACAGGTGGAGATCCATCCGTGTTAGTTATAGATCGAGGTCGCTAAAGACCCGGATATGTAATAATGATTGCCAAAACATTCATGCATTTAAGGGTTAAATATAATTACTTGCAGTAACCTTTCTTTTCCACTGATGTCACATTGACCATGTGGGCTGACAGATAATGTTAACCAATGTCTTATTTAACAAATTCTGATTTGTAACGCCCACTTTTCCTAATTCAACCAATTCCCGATGGATAAAATCAAGTCCCAACCTGCATGTTTTCTCATTTAATATCCTGTTTCACTACACCACATTACAGAGGTAAATTAGGTTGCAAACTGCAATTGACTTTGACTTCAACCATTTTAAAATTTTACTTCACAATAAGCATAATACACTAATTATATACACCAAAACTCCTCCTGACACAGCTAAAAAATAATCAGAGTTCCCTCTACAATTTCCACCAGAAATCCGATTAGTCTTTTGGGATGCATTTGAATTGATTTTTGTGCAGAAAACATATTTTGAATAACCTTTAGATGATTTAAACACACTAATTATGCAGTATTATAGTAGCATTTATTGGGGTTTAACTGCCATACAGCTAGTTCATATGTGCCAGTGTGTTTCTAAACGGTGTTTAATTGTATGATTCCTCTAATAGGGGCCTTGGAGGCAGATCTTATGACATCTTTCTTACTGGATATTTTAGCCACCTCAGGATGGCCATCTGTACAGCCAGCTTGGCTTCTCTCATTAGATCACCATCATCTATTGCAGACGACATGTTCACAGCCAAAACATCTGTCTTTGCTGTCTGTAGACGCAAATAGAGCAAATTCACATATAGGCAGTTATTGTGTGTTGTTTCACCCAAAAATGAAAATACTGTCATAATTTACTCACCCTCATGTTGATCCAAACCAGTATATATTTTTTTCTTCTGCTGAACACAAAAGAAGATATTTTGAAGAATATGGGTAACCAAAAAGTTAATAGACCTATAGTATGGAAAAACTTCTATAAACTATGAAAGTCAATGGGGTCCATCAACTGTTTGTTTACCGACATTCTTCAAAATACCTTATTTTGTGTTCAGCAGAAAAACAACTTGAGGGTAAGTAAATGATGACAGTATTTTCATTTTCAGTGAACTATGCCTTCAGTTCACTTAAAAAGCATAAGTTACTCACCCTCATGAGTTTTCTTCTTCTGTGGAATAGAAAGAAGATATTTTGGTGACCATTGACTTTCATTGAATGGACAAAAAAAAATATTTTTTTTATGTTCCACACACTGTAAAAAAATTAATTGTTGAGGGCAACTTTAAGCATCCAGATTTTTAAGTTCTCTCAACAATTCTATAATAAGTTGTCCTAAATAACACTACTTTGTTTTGTCAAATTAAATTTCTTAACTACAGATTTCTTGTTGACACTTAATATCTTAACTGAACTGCTATCTTTGTTTGTAAAAGAGCCTACTCTTCGTCCTACTAAACAAAGGTAACCTGGAGATATCATTAGTTGTAAAATGCTGTACATAGCCCTCAACACCAGAAACCCAAACTTCAAGAACAGTGACAATGAAATGTAAAAAATATTAGCAATCAGCATCACAAGCACCAAAGTAAAATTACAGTCCTATAACAGTACCTGTATAATGTATTCATTCTGCAATGCATGCTGCGAGCACTTACAAACCCTTAACATTCCAGCAATATTGTTCAATGTGAATTTATTTGTTCAGACAAGAGTGTTTGACTATAGTTGGGACAAGATCTGCGAGAATTCTGTTTGTTTTATGTAGTTTGTTTCTTAATATTTGCAACTCAAAGGGTTTTTTAAACTGTAAAGTATGTAGTTGCCTTATTTTTACAGTGCAGAAGCAAGAAAGTCATGTAGGTTTGGAACTACATAAAGGTGAGTTATCACTTTTGAGTGAACTATCCCAGTAAATCGTACCCATGTTTTAAACATGTTAAAGAAGATAATTTCATCATATCAACCCACATAATTTTATCTGATTTATGTGGTATTTTCCCTACACAGTTGACCTTTGAGTGATTTAACGTTGTACTTTAAGTACCGTGAAGTCATTGGTCCATCTGACTGCGTGTCATTATAGATGTTCTGGCTCCAGTCCAGGCCCTGAGGGCCGCTGTCACGGACATCATCAGGACTTCCTCTTCTTGAGCATCAGGGCCCCCTCCCAACACTGCAGCCACAACAGGGGGTTTAAACCAACTAAAGACTCCTCAGCCTGTCAGGTTTGAGCTTATAGACTCCTTCGGCTTGACATTCTTCAATCATTAGAAATGTTTAAACTGACTCCATAGGACATTTTCTGTGCGTTTCTAAAGCAATCATGCTAATAAATCAATCAGGTCCGCTACCATCTCAAGCACAATTCATTCCTGACTCAGTCAGAGAATTAATCAGAAAAAAATTTGTGCAGACGCACATTGACAACACATTGACATGACTGAGAATAAAAATGAGGCAGAACATTCTCTCTGCTGAGCAATTCTGCAGGCGGACAATAAACAATAGCAGCTCACATTTGTCTCACCAAACTGCCAGGCGCAATGGTGCGCATCCCCGCTGTAATTTATGCAGGGCTGAAAGCCGCTCCAGCGTGGATCTGGCCTTCTGCTGGTTGCACTCATCCTGGTGCCCAGACCTGCTCTCTTGTTCTTCCAAACAACTGTGACTGTTTTAATTCTGCTCACTGATTAGCCTGAATCAATTAAAATGGCCATGCTGGGCCCAACAGCAGCACAGCATGGGGCACTTAGAAACGCATTCATCAGACCCGGCCTCTTAATCATGCTTTAATTACAGCGCGGCTCTAGGGAGATGAAGGGCTACATTGGTGCAGCGCTGCTTGTTCCTGCTATGCGAACGGTAAAGTTTGCTTGAGCAAAATGGCTCAGTTCTAATGGCTAATCATCATTTTTCATACAGGTAATAACGTTTAAAGTAGGAGCCATTATACAAAACAACCTGACATTTTGGCAAAATGCTACTTTGAGTGTTGCACTAATTTCAGGTTGATTTTTAAACACGTCCGGCTTTTACTTAACACAATCAAACATGATGGTTATTTAAGAAATTCACGATTGGTTTCAGAACAGCAAAAGCTGTGTTGCATCATGATTTCAGCACACTTTGTTTTCTCTCCAGACAGAGACGGATTTAATGCTAAACTTTTATATTGGGTATCACTGAAGAGCGGTGGAAGATAGCATTGTTTTGAAGGCAAATCAATAATGATTGTGGTTTGTCAATTAAAGCTGCTTTTACTCTAATCCTCCCTTATTGTGAAAAGACTCAGGCATAAAGGGGGAAAAAGTGAATCGGTTTAATGCCATCTAATGACGTTACCTCCAAAATAGCCCCATACTGCTGGGAACAAGCTAATCCATGCCTGGTCCTTTTCTAGTGGTCGTTTTCAAACTAGCCGCCACTCCTCCCACTCCTAAACCTCTCATGGAGAGCGAATACAATAGACACCTGCAGGAGCCGCCGTCATCCCCGGTTCCCAAAAACAACTCCCTCATTACGAGCGGCAGGACTGGAGCTCACTGTATTATCACGAGTGATTAGTGATCACTTCCTAGGCTTCAGCTCTGCAGTGAGTGGGCATTCCAGCGTTTGCATGGCCTTTCATCTGGTCATCGCTTTCATGGCATGTGGTGTGATATGAAAACATGCCTGGCCTGAAAGACTATTTAAAGATGCACTTAGTATGTATTCAGTATCGCATGTATCAACCTCGTTTCAACATATACGTAAATAAATGAATGAAAATTTATTTTAACATATAGTGTACACTCACATGAGATGAAGAATCCAGTCTTAGTAGCCTAATAAAATATGTATTTAATATGGATCGTGTCACCTGATAATTTGTTTATTAAAACTAAAACTGCTACAAATTACTTTTGGTAATTGAGTTAAAGTAAAGTATAAATACTTTATTTAAAAGTTTAAATGAAAATTAGAAAATACTGTCTCGGCAACTAATTGAAATTAAATCTAGTTCAGTCATGAAACTCTAGTGGGCACATGCAGATAGGTCCTTTACATGCAATCTGCAAGCAAACACATCATTACCGCATGGCACATGCTGATTGGAATCTGCTGATCCTATAGCCAATGACATTGCTTGCTCAAAATTTAAATAGTCTGCTCTGTGTTTGCTGTAAGCTAGTCCTGCAGCGTGCTATCAGAGGTCCTCTTATATTGTGGATTATTTTATATGGTGTATTTTTGTTGTTTTATTTTTTTCTGTAAAGCGCTTTGAGATGTAGTTAAAGGCGCAAAAGAAAATAAAGGTTATTATTATTAATTCCTCAACCTCCCCCAGCTCCACCTGCCTAGATCTGCAACGGGATTTATGTATGTCTATTTATGCAGCAGCAGCATGTCTTACATGCTCACAGAAGTGTGTCTGTATATCTATTAGAAGTAGCAAGTCCATACTTATTCTGCAATAGCAGCATCAATAATCAACAGTAGCGTAGTAGATCTAGTAAATACCAAATAAATTAACATTGTCATATTCAATAACGTGCTAAAACTATCTAGAGAGTCGTGACTGAAATAAGTTTAAGTTCTAAAATGACTTAAACTTAAATAAAAAAACATAAAACTAGTCAAACTTAAACTAAAATGAAAACTGAAAATATAAAAATAAAAGCTAATTCAAAATATGAATAAATACTTAAATAACACTGCATCATTAGGGGCCGACATTATCATATGACCAGACAAATATGACTCGCTTAATAAATCTCCCTGTTATTGGACACTATTGCTCACTGAATAAATTAATCATGACTGACTGCTAATAGCTCATTACTTTTTTTTACTTAAAATTTGTCTAATTTAAAAACGTGCCCAGAGGGTCGGTTTTTGACCGTACAATACAATCCAATTCATGCATCCTATTGCCACAGGCCTCTTTAGCTCTCAACCATTCAGGAGCTGAAAAGAACACAGATTAAAGCTTTCCTTTAGTTGTCCCTACATAAGCCTGTCTTCCTCTGAAAGCCCGAGGGCTTTGATGATTCACTTTTGTGACAGGTAGAATGGACATAAAGGATTCAGGAAATGAAGATATTTAAGAAGATTCTTAGATTGTTCTCTCTTTTATTGCATCAAAAGCTGAAACAGATTGGGAGTTAATTGGTCACATGAATTTATGCCTGAGAAAATATTTACTTCAAGTCATATGTTGGCAGTTCACTTAGTGTGACATTTAGTGTGAGATCTATGCTTCTCCAAATACTTTTAGCGGATTCACACACACGGAACGTCCAATCACAGTCCATATCCCACCACTTTGGGAGTTGTCTGGAGAGAGTTATTTCAGAGTGTCGGCGGTGGAGGTAGAGCATCCCTGTGTGCCAAGAAAAGCCCTCGCAAGGGAAGAGCGGAGGACAGATGGCCCTTCCATTTGAAAACAGTGTTTGGTGTGCTGCAAGAGACTCTGGAGATAGTTTGGGCTTTTCAGCAAGTTAAGAGTCACAGAAAGCAGATGCTTCTGCATATGGTTTTCTTCAAATGATTCATTTCATTAGAGGGATTAATGCCCTTAAAGTTATTAGGATTTATTTACTTGGTTAATTCTTCCTTAACTTAAGGTGGCTTTGTGTTTCTCAAGAATGAAGATCAAATCAGGTAGTTACCTAGCAAGCTAGCCTGTAATTGAGTTAGCTAACTATTTATCCTCTGTTTCTACCTTCTGCCAAGGTCTTTGTGTTTACTTTCAGATCACTAGTTAGTTATTCTTATTCGTTTATTTAGTTTTTGCCTGTTTCTACACTTGTGTGTTTATCGAGACATCATCTCACTTAGTTAGTCAGTTAGGTTTCCCCTGTTTTCATCCCTCTGTCAGGGTCTATATGTTTGATTGGTAACACTTAAGATAACAATTCTCACTATAAACTAGTTGCTAGCAAGCATATTATAGGCTATTGGCTGTTTATTAATACTAATAAAGCACATATTAATGCCTTATTCTGCATGACCATATTCTTCATCCCTTAATCCTACCTAATACCTAAATTTAACAACTACCTTACTAACTATTAGTAAGCAGTAATTAGAAGTTTACTGAGGCAAAAGTCATAGTTAATAGTTAATAGTGAGAATTGTACCCCAATCTAAAGTGTGACCATTTTATTGTTTTAATAATTAGTCTTTCCTCTGTTTCTACCCTTCAGCTTGGGCCCCTATACCAAGATCAGATCACTAGTTTGTTAATTATATAGTTATTTAGTTGTAGTATTTGGTAGTAGTTATTTTTCCCGTTTACACTTTTATGAGGGTTCTGTGTATCGAGCACAGACATTATCTCATTAGTTTTGACCCTTCTGTCAACGTCTACATATGTTTTATTAGTTTTTAGCGATAGTTTTTATAGTTTGTTATTTAGTCTTCCCTCTGTTTCCACTTCTGTAAGCATCCTTATGTGTTTAGGGAGCATAAAGATCAGATCACTTTGATCTGGACTGGCAGATAATAAAGAATACATCAAGTCAGAGACAAAGAGCACAATATCAGGGACAAGCAGGTAATGAATATGGCATTTAGAGCAGAGGAAGTGGGCGTCCCTCATCAAGTGGGCAAACTCTCATTAGAGGTAAATCCTTGACAGATTTCACAAAGCACCCTTTTGAAGTCTTGGCTCACTCAGATACTGCCATTCAGAGTCTTCAGTTGAAAAGCTTCTCAGAGAGAGCGAAAAAACCCACATGAAACCATTTCAGCACTTTACAGAGTAAATTTAGGGCTTTTTTGAGTTTAATTTAGGGCCATCCTTACATACTCGTAAACGCAAGAAAACTCTGTAAAATGTATTTTGAGTGTGCGCTTAGTTTATTAACACTGAGGGAGTCAAAAAAAACACATGCACATCTACAAAATAGAGAGTCATTAGGCAAAATATTAACATGGCTGCTCTGAGAATAAGTGCGGAAAGTTGCACGCTTGGTAAAAATACCTTCCTCTCCCTGGCAGAGGTGCCAAGCCCCGAGGCAGAGGGGGCGTGGAGTTTAGTGGAGCTTGCCGGCACCTCGGAAAGCCCAGAGCAAACAATCTGTCGTCACAACAAGATGGTACCTTCATTATCGGCTTCATCGCCCCACACCTTCTCCTCATCAGCAGAACGGGCTGACAGCTGAGGTGCCAAAGCTAGGCGGGCACTGCTGCTCGGCACTCTGGGAAAGGGACCGTTCCTGGTGTGCTTGGTGTCCCAGGTGCTGCAGATCGCACATGCGTGCGCAAAAACTCACATGCAAAGTTATTGCGCTCAAACGCACATACACAAACAGACCAGCATGTTTGTTATTCCAAAAACAATGAATATTACCATATAACTATCGAGCTAATTTGATACAGACACAACCAAGGAGCTAAAACATTGAACCGTTTGCATTGTACACCATTGCCTAAAAAATTTAATTTAAAAAATGTTAATGTTTAAAGCTATGGTATACGATTTTGAAAATCAGTCGAGAAAGCCTGAATTTTTAAAAAACTCATCCCGCCCCTCCACACACACACACACCCCTCCCCTCTGTTCACGCCAACGCAAGATTAACAACACATGAAATGTTCTAAACTCCCCACCACCATTAGTATACTACTAGTATTGCTAAGGTTTTCAGTAATTGTTAAAAAGCTATTTATGTAACACGTCACACCATAAAAGTATAACTAAATGTTTAACGTTACCTGCTCAACAAAAAGTCAGCCATGTCAGCGTCAGTTTTCAGTCCCAGACCTCCCCGAAGCTTCCTCCAACGATCAATGGTGAACCCTATTGTTCTACTTTGAGTCCGGCGTTCTTCACATTTTTTTTTATCTCTGCTCTTTCCACTACAGACTTTCTCTTTCTTCCAAACTTTACACTAGGGGCAAGCAGGGGCCGCTTGCTGCTGTCTTTTATTTTTGATCCATTTTTTTATCTGATGCTACTTAGCTAGCTACCATAGACTGTCAGCTGCTTTTTCGTGCAATTTCACGAAAATTGCACGAAGTGGATTGCACGGGTGGAGACGCAAGCGCCTGGCGGAGTTTCAAGTGGAGCTGGTGATTGGATGAGAGCAGTTGACCAATGTAAGCTGTCCGGCCGGACAGCTTACATTGGTCAACTTCTCTGCGGCTGTACAGCCAATAGAGTGAATGGATTTTTTTCATTCTTTTTTCTATTCCTATTGTTAGGATTGTACTATATAACCAACCAACATCTAAACGAGAATATTAATGATGAACAATCTTTGAAATCGTATACCCTGGCTTTAATAGTTTATCTATCTGACTAGTTTCAAGCCAAACTGGCTTCAATAATAAAAAAAAATATTTTAGTGAAAAAATATTTTAAAAAAATATTATTATAAAACAATGCATTATAATAATATATATTTGCAAAAATATATTTTTGAGACATTTAAGGGTAACACTTTAGTTTAGGGTCCAATTCTCACTATTAACTAGTTGCTTATTAGCCTGCATATTAAAGGATATTGGCTGTTTATACTTATAAAACATATATTAATGCTTTATTCTGCATGCATGACCAGATTCTACATCCCTTAATCCTATACCCTACCTAAACATAATATCTTCCTTACTAACTATTAATCAGAAATAATTATTAGTTTATTAAGGCAAAAGTCATAGTTTATGAGAAATGGACCCTAATCTAAAGTGTGACCCATTTTAGTTATAAGGCATGCTGTTTGCAACATATATTTGGCATATAGACACAATATTTTAATTTGTCGTTTTGAAATGTATGGAAGCTTGTATCCACCATGAAAACTTCTTGACTTCTTGCTTTTTTCCTCAGAATTGCGAGGGGGGAAAAGGCAGAATGTAAACTGGTGTCCCAGTTGCTGCAAAGTGCACATGCATGTGGAAAAACTCACATGCAAAGATATTGTGCTCATATACGCAATCATACGCAGATACACAAACAGACCAGTATGTTCATACAGCTACGGACACTGTTATTCCAAAAACAATGAATAATCCCATTTAACCATCAAGCTCATTTGATATGGAGACGACTGCAGAGCAAAAACACTGAGGCATTAATTTGGATTGTAGACTAAACATCATTCCCTTATTTTATGTGTGGCATGCAACCGCTACCATAAATTCAATTCCTGCCAATTTGTCTTTGTTGATAATTGGCTTGAGATGATAGGTTTGGTTGACGTTGAGGTGGAGCAGCGGAACTGCAGCGACAGTGTGTTTGTTACGGCCGGGAAAATAACGCCAGACTCTGTGATCTTTGAAAGGTTCTTTGGGTCTAAGTGTTCCTCGTTTCCTCGATGTTGAGTGTCAAGGGTGTGGGGTCTGAGCTGTACACTTCCCCTGAGGCGCTGCAGGTGTGTAAGCCGGACCGACAACGGCAGAAGAGTCCCGACATAAAGGAAGAGAAAATAAACAAAATACGACGCAGGAATGTCACATTAAAATTCTATGAAAGCCCAAGCTCTCAGGCCTCTTTTGAGAAGCGAGGGCCCTTTAAATCCACATAGTGCTGATTCAGTAACTTCATATGGAGGGATGCTATGTGTGAATCAGACAGAATTCCCTAAAGCATGGCATCCGGTGGGATAGGGCTGGGCCTCCTTGACTAATGTGCCCGATTTCAGACAGCCCATATTACACCTTCAAAACCGGCACCTGAACCTGTGTGAGCGCGAGTAATAAGAGAAACTCAAAGTGCCTTGTGCAAATATTGATTTTCAAGTTAAACCAATGATTAAGCTCTGATACAAACAGAAGCAGTCCTTACAGTCATGTTGTTAGTCGTTTGTGCATGTGCGAGTGCATGTGTGTGTGTTGTATCCTCACTGCCATAAAAACAGCTTGCGAAAGCAGCACGTGCACGAATGTTAATACACGCTGAGATGCATAAACAGGGCACATCACATTGTGTTTGTCATCCAAGTCACATTCTCACACTGTAAGTTACCCATAAACCTCAGAGATATGTTGATAGGCCTGTCATCATCTTCGCACAATTTTCTTCGCAACTCCATGCTACCTAATTAGAGACCCAAATGTGCCATTGACAAATGCAGAACGTCTCGCAATATTTGAGTACATGAACAATAAATTACCATAAACAATACACTAATAAAACACATTAAATTATGCCATAATCTCAAGATAATTATGTACAGTCAAAACTAAATAATCACATCAGCCTTTATGAATTCTGGAAAAAAAAAGAAAAAATAATTTACTCCTATCCCAACTAACAAGGCAGACACCGAACACAGACTGCAGTACAAGTTAGAGGCATTTAAAGGCATCAAACAATTAAATATATGTATTGGATTTTAAATACATTTTAAAAATGTACAAAAATGGCTTAATAATGTATTGTTAATATGTGCATATATATTATCATTATTTGAAATATATTTTGGTTATGATTTTTTATTTATTTTTTGCCAAATGGGAAATGTGCTTTATAAAGGCATCTAAAAAGTTATTATATAAATCTTTATAAATAATATATATATATATATATATATATATATATATATATATATATATATATATACATATATAAAATGTTAGTCAGTAGAGGTGATTACAAGCTTGTTCAATCATTTTCTTCAAACTGCAGCAAACGACATCAGTATGAAAGTTTTACTTTTGACTATATTTTGATGTGGGTCTAGGAAACTTCTTGTGCTAATCAAAAACCAACAATACAAAAAAAAGATTTGTTTCATAAGCATCGTGATATTGAAGCTAATCTTCTTTTTAGCTTCTCAAAGTTAACTGTTTTGTAATTAGAGTATCAAAAGTATTATGAGACGGAAAAAAAGCTGCGTTTCTTGACATCCCTCATAGGAGAAGGACAATAAGTCTGATGGAAAAGACTTGTCTTTACATGCCATCTGTCCTCAGCTCTGACGCTTGCACTAATTACTGCTTCTCCCTTGGCTAATGCTCCCTCATTAGGCATCGGGAGCATGTGCAATCCACACAAGCACTGCGAAATTTGCACTAAAAACGCTAGCTGGAGCCATAATGGGATCAGAAAATCTGTCTGGTGCGAAAGGCAATTCACACTCGCGGCTAAACGCTCATTTTGCTTTTCTGTCTCTCTTAAATTTGTGCATCATCCACTACAACAACGCTGTTCCAGTCTCAGATTTTTGCTCCAGCATGGAAGTTTCACTCATGTCCTCCTGGACTGCACAGTGCTTCCTTAGACATGAAAATTGCATTGAAAGATAGCAACATATTGCCATTTCAGCAAGCACTTTCAAAGGGAATTGTTTTTGTTCATTCACCGTGCAACAGTGTTAATTGATCACTGTTTAAAACATCTGAGAAGTTCTCAATGGTTTATGAGAGCAATTATGAGTTTTTATCTGGAAAGAAATCTATGTTATTTTCTTTAGATAGTGAGTGAGTTCTTGCACACCCCACAGCACTTTCTTGACTTGTTTTTCTTATTGTGTTAGATTTTTGTGGTTAATTTCTCCTGTTATGAGAAACCAACAAAGAATAAAAGAAATGAAAAAAACACTGAATGTTTTGAAGTAATTAAAATTAGCTTATAAAAACTCATATCAGTCAACGGAGGCAAAGGCTGCCTTTGTTCTAAGAATACATTTTTAATTGCTCCACATCAGAAATCTGCCTCTGTTTGCTGTTATCTTGTTACCTATCAAAAGAATGAGGAACGGTAAACGCACATAGCTTCAGAAATGTGGCATCAGTTTTCATCATTAAAGCTCAAGGGTTTCAATGCATTCCTCAGAAAGGACTGTTGGCATCAGGTGCCAGATGTGATTTATATACAATCAAAAAATACTAACACCTGATATGAAATCTCAGTACATATATTTCATTAGTGAGATGGATGTTATATGTTCTTCACCACTTACCTTTAGTATTTAACATACGTTGTCAATGCAGTCAAACACATGTATCTTGTTCACTTCCTAGCTGATGTCACAGTGTTTTAATCGAGTAAAATCACATCTTAAGCCTGGTTCACACGGCATGATTTTAAAATTGTCGGCCGATTTTCCAAACCCGAGAGATCCCACACACGGCGATAAAAAAATCACGGGTCTAACAGTTTTGGTCGTACAGTGTGTGGTGCGCAGCCACACGGCAAAATCAACACATCACACACAAACCGATTTGACTCCCGAGCATTCCCAGGTCAGACGGAAAATCTCGCAAAATCCCTCGAGATCAAACGTGACTTCATAGTAAACAATCATGGCGGACGAAGAGGATGCAGTGGCGATAGTTTGTAAAAAAAACGTTATCAAAAGAAAAGGTGATGTTGGTCCTCCATCTCCGATGTCTATCGGACTTTCTGGTGCGCCATGCCGCCGGCTGTTTTGATTTTGTTTCCCGGTGCTTCCTCTGTGGCTATACGCCACAGTCCACAGGCTGTGTGCTCTTTTGTCCTGAATCAACATTGAACTGACTTCAGCTGAATAATAACCCTATTGTCTCCTGTAGAGCTGCTTTATACCTGAAATTGAATTTGTTTCATAGTTGATGAACTTCGCAACATTGACACAGTTATTGAACTGAATTGAAACAACACTGAAGTAAATTGAACGGAATAATGACACTATTGTATTCTGTAGAGTTTCTTACAGATGATGAAATGTAATGTTTCATAATTGATGAATTTTACAACATTAACACTTTTATTTTTCTGTTTATGAAGCATTATGTATTGTATAAAGCACTATATAAGTAATGTGACTTGACACAAAATTAATATGTATATTGGAGGGGCCATGTCCCATTAGGGTGACTACATGTGTCTGAGGTGGGAACATATGACTTCCCTAAAAGTTCAGCAATAATCTTTTAAATTATTTTTTTAAACAGATGGCATAATTTCCTGAGACAGGCCTGTAATATTCAAAAACAGTGGTTAGCTCCTTCTTCAGAGCCATAGAGAAATCTTCAGAGGTGAGTGAGGACTGAAGCATGGCTCCAGTTCTGAACTGTTCCCAGCTCTCCTCTCTCCCACACAGAGACCCACACCCAGCCCCTGTCCATCTGCACCGGCAGGCACCTCAGCTGGGAGAGTCGCAAGCACCAGCCTCCCTCTTCTGTTCAGGTCAGAGTCCTTCACACTCAATGACATCATCATTGTCTGTCAGTCACAGAAAGCCGTGGGCCTCCTGTCTCAACACAGACTTCAGCCATGCCAACAAAGTGCCTCCAGCACTTAAAGCCCAAGCATTACAGATGAACGCAGATCCACTGTAGTGACACCGTACATCAAGAGACCTTCTTTACGTGGGCTCCGTTTGTTTGCTGCGCCGGGATGTGCTGAGTAGCTGGCCGCCTTTAATGTGTGCAGACGGCGATAGAGAGATGTGAGCCAATCCAGCCATCTTGTACTGAAGATTCAGGGCTGGACAAGCGTTTGCCATCTGTAGCTGCGGCAATGCGTGAGTCTGCAGCAAGCCCACATTGTGTCAGCAGCAGCAGCCCCTGTACTGAGGGTTTTTGAAGAGAGCGTTTGAAATATCTCACCCCTTTCTGTTGTACACCACTAATGGAGCATGAACTTTTAGGAGGGTGACATCAATTACTTCAAAAGATATAATGAGTGTAAATGATTTATCTTAAGTGCAAAAGAGGAACTGGGAAGGAGCTCATTATGTAGTCAGTGATTATCACCTGCATATTAAGTGTTGTTAATAGTTATGGAAATGTTACACTGCACTGGAAGTGTCATTATAGGGGCTCAATATACTTGCTTAAATAATTGTTTAAGGAAAAAATATATTTGTAAAAAGTAACATTTAAATGAAGTCAATCTGTCATTTTTGGACATTAACATTTTTTCTTAGCCAAACAAAAATATATAGAGATATTATATAGATATTAAAGGTAGGGGAGGTAATTTTCGGTATATATATATATATATAAACGATTGCAATCAGGATGTGAAGAGACTTCCAACCAGCATAACAAAAAAAATTCTCGAACAAATCGCCTACCCTGCCTTTTACATAAAAAAATCACTCTACACGCAAGCCATTCATTTATTTCTTTTCAAAAAGCTTAACACTTTGTTTTAGTATCACAACCAACCCGACACAGCAACATTGGCTCAGACAAATACACATTTTTTGGAGGGCTATGTTACCAATGGCAAATAGGGGAATGATTGGGAAACCTGTTTGAAACTTGAACTTCGACTGGCCTTATCGATCAATGAGATTTGCCGCTTGCAGTCAGGGAAAGAGTTCAAAACTGAGCTGTCAAGTTCGACACAGCAGATGAAGTGGATTAGATGCAGTATTTGTCCAATAAACAGACTCTTCATATGATTACATATAGCAACACACTTTCATTCAATACTTCATGTACTGCACGATACAGCGATTGTACTATATGTAAAAGAAAATTTTGTAAACAACAAAAATGTGAAATTATGAAAATGGTGATGTCATGCTCATGCGAATTCTGTTCAGTCTATAAGCGCGTAATGTGTCTCTTTACAAAGTGACATCGCCAACTACTGGCCTGGCATTAATAATACAGCGCTTTTAGTCATTTTCACGGATCCGTTGTTTTGACAAGGTTGTCATCTGTACACGAAAAACGCAAAAAAAAAATACTTCCGATTTCCATCGTTGTCGTGTAAATTTACCCGAAGATTACATGAAAAGTGTTTTTACAGTTTTAAAATCATGGACTGAGACTGAGGCTGTACTGAATGGGACTGCTAAAATGACTCCAGTTATCAGGATAATCTGCTCAGGAACAAGTCCACAGGTGTTACCATGGCAACCCAGTCCACCTTTACTTCCCACCATCACCCTCAGGGTCTTCCAGCTGACAGTAAGGTGCCTTAAATCACAGCTCAGGCAAGAGAGACAAATGCTAAAACTTCTAAAGTTTACTCCTCCAGACTTTTCCATTTCTGTTCCTCACCTAACCGTTCTGTCATGTCGCATTGTATTAAAATGGCCACTTCTGATCCAAATGACTTTTCTAGTTTAGGCCTTATTTAGGAATGATGTTTTCATATGTGATGACTAACTGCTCTTTCATGGCATGTTTAAAAATAACTTTATGTAGCCTACTATAAAAACTCTAATTCTAGTCCAAAAAGTGCATTTATTGAAACTAAACAGACAGTAATGTAATAGTTAGTAATATTAGCTATGTTAAAGAAATTAGTTCACTTCAGAATAAAAAATTCCTGATAATTTACTCACCTCCACATCATCCAAGATATTCATGTCTTTCTTTCTTCAGTCAGAAAAAAAATTAACTTCCCAGGATTTTTCTCCATATAGTGGACTTCAACGGGAACCAACGGGTTGAAGGTCCAAATTGCAGTTTCAATGCAGCTTCAACGGGCTCAACACGATCCCAGCTGAGGAATAAGGTAACCCATTGGTTCCCGTTGAACTCCACAATATGGAGAACAATCCTGGAATGTTTTTCTCAAAAACCTTAAATTCTTGGATGGCATGAAGGGTGAGTAAATTATCAGGACATTTTGAAAATGTTGATCTTTTAACATGTCTACGTTTACACTCACAACTTTTGTTTCAATAGGATTGAATTCATTCCGATTGATGAATCCAAACGTAGTGTTTACATGAACGCAAAACATGTGATCGGGTTGATGTGCGCATTTATATGTCACAAACTTCAAATCTGAATATTTTGACATGCGCACACTGCACGAATATACAAAGTTTCTTGCTGTTTGCGCATAATAACTATTCTCCTACATTGGTTCTTTATTTGTTTTAAACAGCAGACTTAATAGTTATCCATTTCTGGTCATAATTTAGAAACGAGCATATAAACCGTTTTACCGTGCTGCTCACATCACGCAGTGATCCGATTCAATACGATTACTAACGGATTATTTGGATGCATGTAAACGTAGCATGAGATCGGTTGATCATAGAATTCCATCTGAAGAATAACAGAATACAGTGATTATGTTAATGTGATTATGCTCATAATTAGAGTAACCAGATGTAAGCTCAAGCATTGCAGATCAAAATCACACACACACACGAAAAAAATCAAACTTCTTAAGATCATGCAACAGATTTACATATTACTCCAAACGAATGAGTCAGACCATGCACCAAAGAGCCCAGTGAACAGGTTCATAACTCCTCCACCCGGGTCCTACTCGCCCCGCTCTGTGCAGGTCTCGAACCTGGGTCTCCGGCATGAGAGTCAGGTGCTCTAACAAGGAGGCTAAAGACTGGAGCCTCTAGCATCTGTCGGTTTACTCGCACAGTGTCTACTAGCTGGCCTCCTTTACACTCACCCCCCTAAACCTCACTCCCACCTGGGTCACGGCACCAATGTAACCCCTCCACCCGGGTCCTAATCGCCCGGCTCTGTGCGGGCCTTGGTCCTGGTTCTCCGGCGTGAGAGTCAGGCACTCTAACAAGGAGGCTAAAGACTGGAGCCTCTAGCGTCTGTTGCTAGAGCACCTATTGAGGTCAGAGGAGTGAGGTTTACTCACACAGCGTCTACTAGCTGGCCTCCGTTACACCTGTAAACATCTTAATTTGCTTAGGCTAATACTTAATTACTCTGGTTATTAAAGATGACTTAATATGGATTATTCAACTTTCTTTAGTGAGTAATGTTGCTGTTTGAGTATGAAAAGGGTCTGCAAAGTAACAAAGAACAAAGTCACTCCAAAGGGAGTTATTCTCTATATTAGTGCATGCGTGCTGTTTCTGGAATCCCTGAAACACCTCCATTCTTGTGTAGTCTTGTGTTGTCATCTGGGAATGAACACATCACAATATTCCTAATTTTAATAACAACCACCCAAAGCAAAAAAAAAAAAAAAAAGAGGAGAGGCCTGGTTGAGTTGCATCAGGAAGCTGTGTCTCATTTCGGAGACTGCATCCTCTGGAGGTTGAATTTGTTGGCCGCATACGTCATTGAGGCTGCCTCATTTCAGTAAAGTAACCATTACATTTAGGCTGGTTGACACCAGACCCTTCTCAGTTGTAACTGAGAGTGGGTCTGGGGAAGGTTCATTCACAATCCATTTCCAAAGGGGCGTCACCAACGGACATTGCGCAAATGCCTTTGGGCATTTGAATAGACCTAAAACCAATGAATAGACCTAAAACCAATCAGAGCGTTGAAGGAGATGACGCTTCAACGTCGCTGCGCTATCGTCATCGTGTAAAGCCCGCCTTAACGTTTGTGATTGGTGCTTCGTTTTGGAAAAATTGGAAATGGGCTCTTGGCCAGATGGACTTGCAGAGCAAATCTCAAATTTGCTGGGAGTTCGTCAGGGTTTTCCCAGGCTACATTACATTCCCAAGTCATCAAGAATTTACAACCTTCATCTGATCAATTTTTGAAGGCATCATAATGTATCCTTCTTTCCCTTTGATATCCCACAATTCTGTGCTTTCCATTCTGCAACAGCTGAGCTAAAAAACAGAGATGGCATCTGAAAGTTGCGGTTGTTGGTCAGCTTGTGTGTAAATGTAAATTTTTGTCCAACGTTTTTTTCACTTCTGATGTCATTTCTATTGAGAAAATGCTATTGTAGTCATTAAATATGTGCTTAGTTCTCACCAAAGCTCGCTCTATTTTGCTGTTCCGCTACACTGCCTTAGCCTGTCTGAAATCAGTTTTGTGAGGTACCTTCGTGAACAAACACTGCCTGCAAAGTCAATGGCTGAGTCTGGAATCAGCCCCTAAACCCTCAATCACTATTCCCTGAGTTAGTCCACTAATACAATTCACTTGAAGGAGTGAATGACAACGAGTGAGTAAATTCGGACCGCCATTGAGTGTACACACTCGTTATTGCGGTGGGATAGAATGAGTGCATTCAATATAGTCAACTATGGTTTTAGACACCACTACAAATGGCTGTTCCCTCAAATAATGCCCTATATGAGGGTATAGGGGGCGATTCAAATTCAGCCATTGCCTGATAAGGCAGAGAGGCAAACAAGTCAGCTTTTTGGAAGAAGGGGCTTCAGAGAAACAGGAACTAAACAAGAGTGTTACTGACAGACAGGGAAAAGAGGTGCTGCAACCATGTAAAATATGTGAAAAATATAAATTTTTAAACATTTAAGCATGGAAATCTATTCAAGTAGACCCCAAAACCAAAATCAAGGACATAATATGGCCTCTTTAACAATAATCAAGACTTTAATCAGATAAATGTAACCAATGATCATT
Organism: Meda fulgida; assembly: GCA_030578275.1. Classification (NCBI taxonomy): domain Eukaryota; kingdom Metazoa; phylum Chordata; class Actinopteri; order Cypriniformes; family Leuciscidae; genus Meda; species Meda fulgida. The sequence continues at coordinate 13,829,555 of CM060629.1, forward strand.
TCAGTCTGATATTAATAGTTTGAGCAGCACGTTTCAGCCTGGATTGTTTTATGAATCTGTTGAATTAATACAGGCTTGGCAAAGAGGGTGTTATTGAGGGATGGGTAGAATAAAACTATATTTAACACGAAAACAAACCCACAGCAAGTGTTTGACAGAGCTGGAGATGCTCATTAAACATGCAAAGGGAGTTTTATAAAGTCATACTAGCAAAACAAAAAGTTCATGTCATCTTATGTGAGTGTGCATGATTTTTTAAAAAGTATTAATTTCTTTCAGTGTAAAACTTTCTTAATGAGGAAAATTGACTTTATTTTGTTTCTGTGGTATGACCCTTTTTTGCATCTCAAAAAAATTGTAAAAAGTTCTGTCCTTTGTCTAATCTTTCAGTTTGTGACTTGTAAGAAACCTACAAAAATGGAAAGTGCCACACACGCCCAAGAAATAAATCCACATCAACACACACACACAACAACATTCGCATTCGCACACAAAAGAGAGTCGACATCCTTCCCACCCCTGAGGTGGTGAAGCTCTCACCTCCCGATCGCATACAGGTGTGAAAGCAAATACAATGGATCTTTATTCAGGTTGAATCACATGAAGTCTAATCAAACGCAACACAGGTGCACGGCAGACTTTCGGATCATCAGACACCTTAGAACGTGGATATTTGATCTAATCACTCCATCAAGCAGCATGAGAAGGAAGAACCTAATTGTTCACTTCCAGAGAGCATCAACAAGGGTACACATCTGTAACAGGCCTGTGATTTGTGTTGTTCCATTAGGGAAATCAGTGCCGTATTTAACCCCATTTGGCGTGATGGGAAGACAGCAACACCAGCCACTATATATACAAGCCTCAGCTCTGTTCGCACAACCCCCGTGGTCTCATTTTATGCAGTGCTGCATCAAAAGGGAAAAAGAGGATAGAGTGATGTTTACCTATTCACACCTCTGATGAGTGCAGGAGAATTGAATTCATGCTGAGAGTGGAATAATTGATTTGGACGGCAGCCGCACCAGAAACATCTGGGGTCTTTCTCACACCGGCACATCTTCTGATGACATAATAAAAGAAGGACGAACTGCGAGGCACAGTCATTTACACCAATATTTCCCTGTAAATACATTTACGTACAGAATTAAAATCTCGAAAATGTTCCCTAATGAAATGAATTAGACTTTTCTTTAAAGTTGTGGTGTGACTTTGTTAATCGAATCTTTAAATATATAATTTAAGTCATCTTTAATTATCAGATTACTATAAACACGAGTCAACATTGCATTTAGTAGGATTGTCACTTGAATGGGTCGCTAATATCTAATTGGGGCATACCGGTTGACGTTTGCGCCCTAACTTGGGGCTCTTTCCTCCTGCGCCCCGCTCCTGTTTCTGGCATCTGGTTCACTGAGTAAATTGGCTGTACAGACACCCTTCCTCGCTCTCCTCGGTTCTGTGGCGCTCCCATTTAAAAAGTGAGAAATTATAATTATCAGAATTATGCTTTTAATGATGCGTTAATTAGACTCCTACAGTGAGATTAGCAAGTGCTTATGAATTATTAACTGTGAAGTCTTTCCAGAATTTGAACAGGCAGGACGCACTAAATTTGCTTTTTGGTGATTAGCGTGCTGGAAAATAACACAACAGACTGTGGTGCATATGCTTATGATTACAACTTTAAGTGCATTTATTTAACTCTATCACACACCGGCAGTATTGTGCCAAGATTCTGTGCAACCAACTTCTCGGGCAAAGAGCCTTGCGCATTCATACTTTCTCATTAACAGAAACATATGATGAATCATTCGCTGCCAAAAGTCTTTTTTAGCATGCCGCAGATATATATAGCGAGCGCTCTTTCTGTTTGGTGTTTTCACTTTGATGCTTTGACAAGGTCACTGTAATGATTTATGTGCTTTCTTTGCTAATGCATTTGTCAAATCTTCTCCTCCAATCTGTCAACAGCAGGGAAAACAATGAGGATTCATAGCGCACCTTACCGAACCGCCCGCGAGCAAGCACGATGGACGTTAAATAAACAAGCCTCCCCGCAGCCAATCCTGGCTCGTGTTACATGAGCAAAACCTAACAGAGCATGGTAAAACTATTTGGGTAATCCCTAGTTGTAATAACTAAGTCAACTGTTTTGAATTGAGAGAGCAGCCTCTGGCCCAACCACAGTGGTCACGGCCGTCCTCTTTAGCCCAGCGTGTAACGCTTGGTCTGAGCTGTCCAAACTTTTGGATGGAAATAGGCCTGCTAATTTGCAGGACGTGGGCACCACACCCCACTTGGCATGCATGAGTGAAGAGAGCACCCAGGATACATCACACAAAAGACCATTTAAAGGGAAGGGATACGCCTGCTCTTTGCCCGCAGTCCATTTTAAACAAATAACCAATAAATAACCCATGTCCAAATGGCCAATTTAGACAGCGCCAGCACCAATTGGTCTGCAGACTATTCGAGTGAAGTGAACAAAAGAGATGCTTCATTGAAGCCTACAGCTGTGATGCCATAGCGAATGATTGAGTTATTCCACAGAGATAACCAATACATCTTTCTCTTTTTAGTAATACATAATAATACAGTAATACAAGGGATATTCAGTCAGCTAGTTATTATGACAAAATAAACCCAGACTGGGTCCCAATACAAAGCAGAGGGGTCTTGTACACTTGTATCACTTACAACGTTTTTTTTCACTTACCTAAGAAGTAGGCCTAAATAAATTGACATGAAATATTGATTCGACTTGACAGTGAAAAAGATTAGGCACTGGACAAACATATTTGACTGCAGAAAATCACAGATGACAAATCACAATCAAGTATTCCAGTTGTGTAATATACTGTATATATTTAAAAATTTGTAACATTTTTAATATAGTAAAAACTGTATATATTTTATGTACTTTGATGGCTGCTGTACAAGATGTACAAGATGGCCGCCGCCATGCCTGTGTCTTCAGACAAGATGGCAGCCTCTGTCCCTGAACCGTCGGATCAGCCCCGGCCGCCTGCTCAGCCTGCTCCGCCTCAGTCTCTAGGCCCTCTTCCGCTCCAGGGGCCTGGCCCTCCATCCTAACCTCCGAGTCAGCCTCCGCTCCACCTCCCTCCTGGACAATTTTAAGAGCGTCTGGAAGCCGCTCCTTTGAGGGGGGGGGGGGGGGGGGGAGCTATGTAACGGTCACCAGCTGGAGTGCTCTTGAGAGCCACCAGAGGGCACTCCACAACAGACTATTGTCATTCCCTCACGAACTACATCTCCCATAATTCTCTGCCTGGACTCATTGTTTTCACCTGTGTCTCATCTTCTTGTTTGCTCAACCTATATAAGCCTGGTTCTTTCTGTCATTCCCTGCAAAGTCTTGCTTAGTGTCTCACACTGCAATTCCAAGCACTCTGCCTGGTTTCATGTCTCTTGGTTTTTGGATTTCTTGCCTGTTCTGTGGATTAGCTACTCTTCTGCCCATGTTCCCGGCCTTGTTGTGTGTGTTTGCATGGACTGCCTGTGTTTGACCTTGGCTGTACTTTGGATTACGTCTTTGGTTTACCCTGTTCAATAAATACTGCATTTGGATCCACAACCTTTGTGTCTCAGAGCAGTTTGTGACACAGACATCTTTGCTTTCATTAAAACCTATTGGTTAGTTGAGTTAAATAATTCAATTTGCATTCATAGTGTTGCTATTATGACAAATCTTCAATTAAAATATTGGCAATTAAATAAGTAAAGATTCAGATTTTTTCCTTTGACTGGACAGGTAATGCTCAAAACAGGACACAAATTTGTAAATGTTGTAGAGTTACTTAATCTTGTGAATATTAAAATAAAATCTACTAATATATATTACTAATATCTACTACCCTTATGACTCATAATAATGACAATGGTGACACTGATTGTGTTCAATACAAAAAGAGAGATAAAGTGCATTATCCTGATCTTGTCAGCTGTCTAATAAAACTTTAGGTACAGCATTATATATACATTATCAATGAATACAGACAACACTCCGTTACTAATAATTTTGGCTTTAACAGGGGTCATTGACTATGAATGCACCACATCAATTACCTTAAGATGTTCTGTATTCTTTATTTTACATTTTGTGCTATGACAACTAAATTAGCAAATGTTTCTATTTATTTCCTATAATACCACATTGTCTGGTGCATCATCATCATGCATATGCTAAACTTATATCTAAATATGTTACAATTTAAAAGTAAATCCATATCATTCATAAGGGGGGCATCTTCCCTCTTCCTATAAACTCCATGGATATTACCTCCATACATAATGCAGTGAAACACTGATAGTGCTCAAAAAAAAAAAAGAGTTCATCGTATCAATTTCCCATCTGACAACGTGACTTATGAAGTGCATTTTAATGAACTATTGTTTCTTTGATATTTCCTGCAATGCGTTTTTCTCCACAGGGCGTCAGTGAGATTGTTAGTGGGCCGGAGGGTAGAAAATAACACAATGCAATATATTTTATGAAGACTCAATCGCACCGAGCAAATACTCGTCGGCAGGTTTTGTTTTTGCACAGGTTATGCAAATCAGTCCTCCTTGACTCACTGACTTGTTATAACATTAATTAACACAGTGCTACCTTGCTCAATATTTGGTAACAGAGCCACTGTCTGCGGATGTAAAAATTTACAGGATTCCAATTTTAATGAGGGAGCAGAGCACAGGTGTGCTAATGAAGGGATTGGCTCATTTGAATAAAACCATCCTGTTTGAGAGAAAATTAATTAGCAACACTGGAGTAAACGTTGACACCTTTGAACAGAGATGGTGAAATTATACCATAATGCAAATTTGCCTTTAATGACAAAGGTGCTCCTGCCTTATATCTGTTTAGTAAAGTTTGTTAATCAGCATTAATCTTTGTGTTATCAGAGGTTAGTTACCCTACTTCAGACATTTAATTGTGGGACTGAATTGCTGCCACATAAGCACTAATAGTCACAAGGTCGAGTTCAAAAAACAGCATTTACCAACTTTCCCTCTTCATGTTTAGTCTCCATTTGAGGCTAAATTTACATGATGCTCACTCTGCCCGTCTCTATTTTCCTTCCTGGATTACCATGTTTAAGCCTTATTTTCAGGAGACAAGACGAGCTAACTGCATCTTATTAAAAACTATGAGGAGGAATTTTTACTGACATTCAAGACAGCAGATAATAGGGAAATACCATGTCTTTTCATGAAGTGTAGAGGAACGTGGTCTTAACCCGAGGCCTGATATTAAAACGTTCTTTTGAGCTTAAAGCAGCAATTAAGGAGCGTTGTGAAACAAGTGTTAGATACTCAAAAGTCTCTCACACGATACCTCTGAGTTTAACACTTTGAATACCCACTTGAGGCTAATGCTTTTCATAGTTGCCGTTTCATCCCCTCTATCTTGGAGGGACCACACATTTTCCACATCTAGGCTACTGGCTATAAATCTAAAGCTTTACATTCAGAAGGCCTTTAGCCGATGGCTAAATAGCACGTTATCATTCTGCACAGTGTGGCTTAAAATAAATCAGCGACAGGGTTTCTCCATATTTTTAAGCAACACGGACCATCAGTTAGTCATCTGATTCTTTTTCAGGACCTGATTGTTATCTTGAAAAAGTTTTTGATTTTTCTAAAGAATAAAAAAATACATAAGATAAATATATAACTGAAATTAGTTTCATATTTTTTCAGCTCATTTTTTAGAAAAGGAAAAATGTATAGGCCCAAATATGTGTACTTTTGTAAGCATTGAATTTGCTGAACTTATTTCTGAACCGTGATGAAGTATATACATCCACCATGTGACCATGATTTCGATGTAATAAAATCAACTGCAAAGAATAATGTTTTGGTTATTGTTAAGTATAATTTAACCCATGCGGAGCAACTTTCTTGGCACTTATAAGCACTTAAAAAGGTCTCTGTTCATCTCTTTTTTTTTAGCTTTCAAATCCTGTGGCATTATGGGATATAGGACATATAATTTCATAAATACTAGCGCTGCACCCTAAATCGAATACTTCCCTATAGTACTATAGTATGCGAAAAACAGCAAGCCAAAAGAGTAGTATGTCCAAATACATATTCGAAAAACAGTAGGCCAAAAGTCCCCGGATGACATACTACTGCTGAGATTCTGAAGTGTGCATTTGATGGATAATATAGGAGAGGATTTATGAATGGGAGTGAAGTGACGCAACTGACGCTGGTGTTACATGGAGGTAACAACATGGAGGATACATGTAGTACATCCAAATTTCAATCATACTACCCATATTCATACATTTTGGCATATTATATAGTATAGATATGTCATATAGGCCTATAGTCTATTTATAGCATACTTTTTAACGGTCGCAAAGTAAATCCAAATTCAAATGTACCTACTCAGACAGTACGCGATTTCAGACGCAACATATATAAGTTAGGTATTTGGACAACCTACTCATTTATTGACATACTGCTTTTTGCATACTTTATCATAGGGAAGATATAGGCTCACATTCACACTGTCAGTTTTTGCGATTGTAAACCACATTTGCTTACAGGTCAAATGTCCCGTTCAAACAGCAACTTACAGTAACGTCTCGATTCGAGAATACTGTCTGTATGAACGTGCAAGGAGAGTCAAGCCTGTATTATATTACCAGTAACCATAGCGACAATGGCCAAATGTAATATCAAAGTAACATCAAAGACGTCCATAAAACTGAAAAATCTTATCACTTTTGACATGACAAGAGTCCAATCGAGCATTTGAATCGCGCATAGAGCACAAAACTGACGGGAGCAGCTCCACTGGAGAACAGTGCCTGGAAAACCCTCAGATGATACACAGCTCATACTGTTCCTCCGTTGCTCTAAGTTACCAAAGGCGAAACCACACAAGAAAAGCCACTGCAACACATGGTAGAAACGTGTTTGGTCGATTGGCAGACACCTGTTTACACCTGGTGTTTTATGCTGCCTTCACGTGCTATCGGAAATTTCCTACTTCCCACTTCTGAAGTCGATTACTAGCTTTTCGCATTCAAGATCTTTGTTGTTGGAAAGAACAGGAACTATGGAGGACACTAGGTTTATTCTTGCCTATAAATTGGGAAAATCTTATTAAAGCCATTCATTCGCCAACATTCACCACACTATAATAGTCAGCTTGTTGACAATTGTGGAATTTCAGTCAAAAACAGGCTATTTTTGTTGTGTATAATACATACATCAATGATAATTCATGTAAATATGCACTACTTTAATGATGAGACATTGTGATGTAGCGGTTGTGGAAAAAAATGAATAAAGAACACCAATTCTCTTTTCAATCGCAATCATTCACCGCTCTGCCATGTTTAAAGTTTGTGGCCCACCCATCTTGGCAACTTGGGTATCAAAAATATTATCCCTGAACTTACCAGTGGTAAATACGACTTGAGAGGGCATTCATGTCCAATTTTCAACTAGGAAACAAGGAATCGTAAAAGGAGACGATGAAAAAACACACAAAGAGCATCAGCTTTTGTTTCTGCTCTGACAGCTGCAAGATCACGCCGGACGCTGTGAGTGTTTGAAATCTAGAATGGTAAGAGAAAATTGTGTTTGGTACTTTTTTCATCTTCAAATCAAACTTGGATCTTCAGTCAAAGAAAGTTTACATCCCGTCTGGCTAGCGTGCTTACCCTTAATGTTCGTGTGTTCGAACGCATTTGACCAAAAAAAGGTATCCGGTCAATGCGTTTTCGACTACATTTAGAAGTGGTCAAAAGTGGACAAGCTCAAAAGTTTTACACCCCGTTTACACCTGTATTTAGCGTCATCCACTTATGATCCAATCGACCAAACGCATCTTAATACCATGTGTAAACAGGGCCTATCTGTCCATTCCGGTTCAGTTCATAGCACAAGTTTTCTGAGAATGCGGTTGTGCATCCTGATAATATACGGTGTGTTTGGTTATAGAATGCGATTGTCACTCCCGTAAATAACTGAACTGTGTGAACATAACCGTATTTAGGACTCAAATAATGACAACTGTATGACTTCTGTTGCTGTGTGAACGTGGCCAAATATTCAGAAATGTGTGTCATCCTGTGTGAAAGGTTTCCATGTAGGTCGAATTTTGCGGTACATACCATGCAATTGCGTGTTTAGGCATGTCCGTAAACACAAGAAGGTTCGGCTATAATGGGTTGTAGCCTGTTGCTGTAGAGTTGTTTGAACTATAGTCAGTTGGATAGTATACATGGACAGCTAACAGAGACTTTCACTGGCCTTTGGTGAACCAACCTTTCGAAACAACAAACCTCGAACTGTGTAGAGTCTGTATTAAAAAATAGAATCTGTGCCAGTCCGTGCAATAAAATCCGAACCACGACGACAGACATAGCATACTAACTTGCTCAGGTGTCTTTTTTCTTATACACCTTGTTGGAAATTTTTGGTGTGTTGGTGTGCAACATAACAGATCCGCTCAGATAAGGCGATGAAGATCACACAATGAAGATTCCGCAAAAATTGGATTCATCCGCGCAAATAAGCAGTATCGAAACACAACTGGCGTAAAAATAACGTAAAATCCGCAAGTGACATTTTAAAGTATGTTTCAACCACAGATAGAGAATTCTCAAATTTAGAATTCTAATTCTAAAGATATCCATTGTAATTTTACAGCCCGTTCTCATCCCAAGGCGTCATGTACTGACGCATTTGACATTTCGTCTACACCCAACGCACATGGCAACCTTTAGCGTCAATATGAGACGCAGATAGATATGGGCCAGAAGGCGCCTCCTAGCGGTCTAACCCTAACCCTACCCCAGACCTAAACCTAGCCATATCTATCTGCATCTCATATTGACGCTAAAGCTCAAAATATGTAAATATGACGCCCTAGGATGAGAATGCGTTGAATTTTAAGCTACAATAATGCCTATTGTATTATTAGTAGCTAAGCAACACATTGAGCACGTTTTTCAGCAGCATATGATGACCATCAGACAGAAGTGTAAGGATGCAGTGAAAACTTCTCAGTCAATGGTCAGTCTCTTTCTTTACTGTCATCCATAAATATAGAAACTGGTAAAAATAGCAACCGGATGGCCATGATGCCGATGCACTGATTTCCATCATAATTCTGCATCCAGAACCAGACTGGGCCCCTTAAATAGTAATGTGAGAGAACACAAATAGGGGATGCGTGATCGCATTGGAGAAAACCTGCTGTCGGGTGTTGATTCGCGCTGTCTGGTGAGTGCCAATGTGGACGCACGTCAGTTTTATAGCTGAGCTGGGAGGAGAGGCGTTGGCAGGGAAAGAAATGCGCTCATCAATGTTTATTAATCACCGGCATGATATGATACTGTAGAATTGCAGTATTTTTACACACGTTGAGCATGCACAATCGTCTTTGGCTACAAGTCGATTTACTTAATTAGTCACAGGTCTGTGTGAAAGCCATGCAAAACTGTTTCTGGTATAAGCAAAAAGCCATAAGTGTCATTCTATCAGCTGTCAGTCAAAGTCATCTGCTGGGCCTGCTTTTTCTGTTTTTAACACACACGTCAGAGTGTCTCAAGCTGTTTGCAAGGAATCAAGCGTTGAATTTTCTACATGAACCGTATGAAACAAAGGAGCAACAGCTCACACATGTCAGAAAACCCACAGTTTATCCATTCAAATGACAAAAAATCCAAGACGAAAGTGATGGGGACAAGAAAAAGATATAGAATTATGATATTTAAGAAAAATCACGATTGCAAGTGTGAAATTATTATTTATACAACAGCCAATAATTGAGAGGTGCAAGGGTAAGTTCACCCAAAAATGAAAATTATCCCATAATTTACTCAACATTAAGCCATCCTAGGTGTAGCTTTATAACTTTCTTCTTTCATCCAAACGCAATTGGAGTTATATAAAAAAATATCCTGGCTCTTCCCAGCTTTATAATAGGAGTGAATAGTAACTGAGACTTTGAACGGTGACGGTGCGTTTTTGTAAAAAAATATATATCCATACTTATAACTTTAGAAACTATAATCACTGGCTTCTGGCCAAAGAGTGACCTCTGACCCGACGCATGACGTATTGATGAACATGGAAGCGCAGAAGATAGGCTAGAGCAAAACAAAACACAGCCGGTCACAAATTAGAAGTCCAAAATGAGAATTTTTAAAGAGAAATGTCAGAAGAGCTTGTGTTTGTTGCCCAGCCATATTTGTTTGAACCACGAGAGCTGTCGACTCTCAGTTTAAGCTATTCCTACATCATACGTCATATGGCCGGGTCAGAGGTCACTCTTCCGCCAGAACTAGACTTGTGTACGGCCATTATCCGCCGGAAGCCAGTGATTATATTTTATAAATTTTAAAAGTTATAAATATTTATATTTTTCTTACAAAAATACATCGCTTCCCTTCAGAAGGACTTTATTAACCCCCTGGAGCCATATGGATTACTTTTATGATGGATGGATGTGCTTTTTGGGCTTCAAAATCTCGATTCACTCCCATTCTAAAGCTTGGAAGAGCCAGGACAGTTTTTAATATAGGCTAACTCCAATTGTGTTTGGCTGAAAGAAGAAAGTCATATACACCTAGGATGGTTTGAGGATTAAAATTATGGGATAATTTTCATTTTTTTGGTGAACTAAGCCTAGGCTAACCCTTTAATATCAAGTATTAGGCCTAAATACTATACTAATACATTTTAATACTAAATACTAACAAGTTAGTCCATATATTTATTCTTTGCAAAAAATAAATTTTTACTCTGCCAATCAAATTATTGGACATCTAGGCTAGGCCTATTGTAAATTGTATCTTGTTTTAGCTGAAAAATAGGCCTGCTAGTGAAGTCAGCTACACATTCAGATTATGTATAATCAACTTACTCTGTATTGTTTAGAGCATTTATAAATACAAAGGATATGCCTACTAAGTATATTAAATGAGTAATTATCATTCATAGCTTTTGACTGGTTAACAAAGGTGCCTAAATATTTCATTGCATAGCCTATTTCACAAGATTTCTATCTGCAAGGACTTGAATGATTGTTATGATTATTTTGCCTCGCGGTCTTTGTCCATTCAACACGCTATTAACTGAAGTTTCTGTGTAATTACTCTGTCTGTGTGTTTAACAAACACACAGACACTCAGAAAAGAAGCTGGTATGTTTTCAAAGACGCAAAGCAGCATGTCTGCAATAATTCAAATATTTGTAATCAAAACAGAAAACTCTCACTGACTATTTTGGGTACACAAAAAAAACCTGGCCAATCAAAATATTGTTGCGCAAGCACAAAGTCAGAAGCAATTAACTTTTGAAAGATCGAAATAACCACTTATGAGCGTGCTTGGTTTAGCTCAAGGATTTTGGATCGCCAAGAGTCATTGTGTATTAATTAGAGCTCCTAACACTGATTCACAAAAAACAATCAATTACTCTTCTAGGCTTGACTGTCGGTACCCTATAATTGGGTGACTGCTTTCCTTTTCTCAAGTGCCCCGCAGCCAATCGTTGCAGACCAAACAGGTGGCAGCAGAGGAAACAAGCTCTTCCAGTCCATAAAACTGGCTAACTAGCTCCTGAAAGTTGCCAGCCTGCAATTATCATATCATTTGTGTTGTAAATCATACTGCTTCTTGTCATGGTATCATCAGTTGCAGCAATTGCATGCAGGACATCTACCCCCCACCCCTAGAAAAAGACATTTCAGGTCATTTTCACATGGAAGAATAAAAAGTATACTGGATTATGGTTTCAGTTTCAATAAACGGAGCTGGAATTGAGTAGCTGTGAATGTGGTTCATAAATCAGCACATTTGTGTGACATTTTCCCATAGGCAGAAAAGATGGCCCTCCCTACTGTACGTTGCACAATAGACTCAAACGCAGGTAGCATGTACTTCCCCCTTCTCAAGTCTAAACATCCCCGAATCCAGCATACCCACCCACATACCAGATTTTTATCCTGTCATCTGGACACAGCAAGGGCGTACAACACTTTTATAATGCCTTTTGTACATAATAATACCAAATAATTCTGCTTTGGAAAAGTAATAAATCTTAAAGTAGGATCCTGCATCGTCATGTTTTAATTTTCCAGTGGATCTCGTAATCATGGCAACCCATAAACTAATAGCAAAAGGTTGTTAAGTTTAGTCATTTACACAGTTATTCAGATAATAAAGATTCAGATAAACCTCACTGAGGTACTGTATGTTCTTACCCTCTAAACGCATGGTAATTGCTCAGCTGCAGTTGATAAAGCCACAAATAAGGCAAATGAGTCACTGTTAGATAGATAAACAACTAGATCGGGTTTTTTTAACCCTCAGAAATTACACCAATAAAGAAAACATATTTGAATCAATAATTTTAACAGCAATATTAGTCATTAATGAATGTTTATTAATATCTTAAAATTTACTCGAGAGAAGTGCGGCGCCATCTTGAGAATTGCGCTTGAACTTCCGTTACTGCGGTTAGGCTACTCTGTATAATTCTATGGCACTATCGAAGAGTACTTGGCTGGTACTTATAGAGTTAACTAAAGTTATCATAAGCACTGTAATGTTTGAAGCCGGGTGTCATAACAAATATAAACGGGAAGATTTTAAACCGAGCGTTTATCTTACCTTTATGCTGTGAAATATAAACCGGAAGACAGAACACAATAGCGCCGATAAAGGGGCGGGGCTACACAGATTTTTCCTAAAAATCTCTTATTAATGCTTGTAATAAACTTTTATTAGCTTCTTTTCATCAAAGAATCCTAAACATGATCACAGTCTCCACAAAAATATTAAGCAGCACAATTGTTTTTGACATATAAATATAAAATGTTTCTTGAGCAGCAAATCAGCATATTAGAATGATTTCTGAAGGATCATGTGACACTAAAGACTGGATCAATGATGCTGAAAATACAGCTTGGCATCACAGGAATAAATCACATTTTAAAAGAAAACAGTTATTTTAAATACTAACAATATTTCACAACTTAACAGCTTTTAAAGTATTTTTGATCAAATAAATGCAGCCCTCACGGTAAAAAAAGTTGCTGCCTTACATCAATCAACTTGGATGTTTAAGTCATTTCTACTTAAATTATATTAAACTGACTTTTAAAAAAAAGTTGAAAAATGCTTAACTTGTCTGGGATGAGTTAAAGCAATGTAAAAATATTCTGTTGTCATATTGATCATACAATTCTTTTTTTACACATAAGAGACTTAATTCTTTCAAAATCATACTGACCGCTAACCTTTGAACATAATTTAAATTGATAAGTTTCATTAAATGCTATAAATTATAAAAGTTATAGAAATAAACAAAAGTACTGCAAATTCATAAATACCTGCTGTATATTTAGCCTATTTTTCAAAGTAATTGTATTGCAATCACTGACCAATTTTGTTTCAACATTATAAGGAAGAGAATTAAAAGCAATGAAGCTTTCAGTTGAATTATAGCAACATTTCACAGAAAATGACATAAAATGTATAGGCTATAGCCTACGAAAAGAATTTGGATAACTTTGTCATTGGTTAAACAAACTTGGTTTGTAGGATAAATAAGAAGCAGCACTAGTTTTGATTAACTTGACGACGCCAAATCAGTAGCCCACTCTCTGCTTGGCATCAGTCCAGATCAAATTACTGTGAGTTAGATGAATTATTTCACTTAACATAGTTGGGAAACATCACAGACTTCTCTCTACACCTACATGCTTTCAACCATCTGTTCTTTTGTTTACACCTCTTCATATCCATGGCAACAACATGGGGGCAGGTAGCTAGTCGGAAATATTTGTAAGTAGCATAGCCCTCATAAGATTAATGAGCATTTGTTTAAAGCAATGTGCTTTGACACAGAAGGATATTCGGATATTGTTGCTTCATCATAAACTGTGACTCCAACAGTGAAGCAATCAGTCAGTCTAAACTATTTTACACACATAATTGAGAATTAGGCCTGTGTGATTGTCATTAATTCACATATGTTGCATCATATCTGTGATAAAATGTCTTCAGAGTTAGCTCAACCTTCTATTTAGCATCATGTGTTAACACTGATAGCGTCCTGTCTGTGCGATCATTACTCATACAGGCTGAGAGTGGTAATTTTTGCATACACAAACACTGCGACTTCGGTGGCTATGTTACATTAGTGAAGTTTGACTACCCACACAAAATGTATTGGGAGGTTATACATTTGTTGTTCTCAATTTTATTTTGTTTCGATACGCTCACTGAACTTAGCTGCCTATCTGAAACAGAATTTGCAAGATAGAAACAGTCTTACGCTTTTCGAGTGAGGTATGTTTTAAATTAAGCCTATTATATCTGTCTGAAGTGTTGTAGCGTATAAATATATATATTTTTTCCGGCTGTGTTTCAGAAGTGTTGTTTCCTGGGGACTTCTTCAATTAAAGAGAATATGAATAGATTGTTCTTATATTATCTTTCACAGTTTATAGGCATTGCGACTGATAATGAGGCTATTTATTAACATCTAAGTTGATGCAAATACGCACATTTAATACATTTCTGTCACTCAGGCCCTTAAGGATTAGCTGGTGTAAATTACAGTACATAAAGGTGACATGGATGCATTTTCAGCTGACTGAAATATATATATTTGTGTGTGTGTGTGTGTGTGTGTGTGTGTGTGTGTGTGTGTGTGTGTGTGTGTGTGTGTGTGTGTGTGTGTGTGTGTGTTTGTGTGCGCGCGCGCGCTACCGGTCAAAAGTTTGGAATAATTAAGATTGTTTTTTTTTTTTTGCTCATCAAGGCTGCATTTATTTGATATTTGATTTGAAAACACAGTAAAACTGAAATAATGTGAAATAGGCTATTATTATCATTTAAAAGAATTATATTTAAACATTTTAAAATGCTCAAGAAACATTTCCTATTTAAAACAGTTATACAGCTTAATATATTTGTGGAAATGCTGACAAATTTTTTTCAGGTTTATTTGATGAATAGAAAGTATTTATTTGAAATAGACACAATGGTCACTTATAATTTAATGCATCTTTGCTGAATAAAAGTATTATTTGTTTTAAATAATACCGACAATTATACCGTAAATCATACTGAATTTTTGTTTTGTATCATTGTTTCCACAAAAATTGTTTCTTGAGTGCCAAATCAGCATTATCTTTAAAATTATTTTAATGAGCCAGCAGATGATATGCACACACTGTAAGAAAACAGTTAAATGATACAACATACAAACTAAATCAACTCAGAAACATATTTACAAGTATTTTCACAGCCCAGCGAAGGTAATGGTGTTTGATATAGTGCTGTTTTGAACAGGTTTTGCCGTGACACTATTTGCACATGTAAATCCAAAGGTGGAGATATTTGTTCACTTTCAAGCACTTATATGTTCAGTGAGTATGCAAGTACACTATCTTTGGAAGGATTTTCTAATGACACATGTCTGTTTTATATAACTGAACCAATTAAGCTGTGGCTCCTCAGGAATGCAAAAGCATAGTCTATTGAAAAACAAAAACAGACAAATCACTACTAAATGAGCAGCTTAGAACATAATTATAATAAAAAAGGACAAATAATTCCCAAACAGTCTTTAAGTTAAGGTTTTATTATCTAATAGACTGCAGAACAAAAGTTAAACACACACATACCAAAAGATTCCTGAACAATGTAGACAAACGAATGGAGTTACAGTGAGTGCTTATGACCTTAAAGAAAAAAACAATCTGCTATGAAGTGCTACAAACCATTCTGGGTCTTAGAGGTTAGACTGCATTTTTTTCCTCGTATTTAATTGAGTAAAGAAAGAAATTCAAACAATTCCTAAGCTTCTCTAGTTCACTGATATTTGATCTCAGTTCAAGAGCCGTTGTGGTAACAAACATAATTCTCACGCCACACGTGTAAAATCTTCAGTAAGCTTTAACCCAGATGTAAAACACAAAATAAAATTTTGGGTTTGGAGCTTAAATGCATAGAAAAGTTCACTCATTCAGAATAAATAGAACCATTTCAAATGGATATGACTGATATTTGTCACTTTAAATTTGAAGTGTTTGCCTGGTTCGTAAAAGTATGACACTGTATAAAATACGCATATCCATTTTTTCAGTAGTACATCTATGTGTGATTTTTCATTCACAGACTGGATTGACCTATTAGTGTTAGACTGTGGGCATTGAATCTCTAAATCAATTTAACACTACAAAACATTGATCAATCTATTCATTAATGTGTTCTTTTATCATTACTTTCGTCATCCACTATACTTCTTTATAATGGAAATGTTCAGACTGATAACAAACGAGCAAGAGAGAAGTGAAAACTTACACACAAAAAAAAGCGTACAAAAAAGTCTCCATTGCTCTGAGAGGGAATGTGATCCAAAATGAAGAGGTCCATGTGTATTGCATACAGAAGTCTTTTCCAGTCAAGTCTTTCTGAGCAGTTCAGCTGCTGACGTCCTTTGTTCTCTTGTGCACGATCAGTGGCAGTCGACTGTGACTCAGTTCCTTAGTTTACACACCGAGTTCAATTCATGACACGGTCTGTCTGAAAAATATCGTTCTTTTTTTGTGTGGCAGAGATCCGTCAACATGACTGATGTTTATTACCCGAGATAACGCAGCCTTACGATATCAGTCTTCTGAAATGACGTCAATGTCCTCAGAGCTGCCCTGTTGCGTGGCCACCCTCCAGCGGCTCACGTGTTGACTGCCCTTCCTCTTCTGCTGCGACTCTGGTGACTCTTCCTCCAGCTTCTGTCTCTTGTGCTTGGTCCTTCTGTTCTGGAACCACACTTTCACCTGAACCAGAACGAGAAAGAGAGGCCATTTCAATATATCAGCTTATCTAGCCACAGCCAAATAGTTACATATAGAATTAATATATAATAATAGATGGTGTATATTAGAAATAATATATATTAAGGAATATGTTTTTAAAATGCATGTTGTAACTATTTTATCCTTTTTTTATTAAAGAAAGTTATAAAGCATATCTTCCCCATACCGTGTTTGCTATTAAAATACTCTGGCAGCACATTATTATGCCATATTAAAACATGCTTATGCCTGCTGCTTATGTGAAATATGATTGTTGTTGAGGTGATCTCTCAATCTGGTGAGGAAATCATGTATCGTGATTGCACGATATGTGGAAACATATTCTAACTATGTGTGCTTCATGTAAAAAAAGGTCATTACAAATGATATTATCAGTATGAACATTTGAACAAAACTTGTAATTAAAGATGAAAGTTTTTTTTATTTAAAAATGTATTAGAATACGAAGAAAACTATGTAAAAAAAACCATACCAAATAAAAATCGCGGCAAAAACGTAATAACTAATTAAAAAGGTTCATTAAAATGTCTAAAACCACAAGTGAAATTGCATTTTTTTATTTATGCCCCAAATTTTTAACATTTGAACTAAAATTTATGAAAAAATTACATTTTTAATTTAAAAATGTATCCGTATAAAACTGTATGTTAAAAAACATCCAAAATAAAAGTAACAAAATAACTCGTTTAAAAGATTCATATTAATCTTTTAAAATTTAGATAAAGAGATTCATATAACCTGTAAAAAAAGTTGCTGCGTTAAATTTTTTAGAACAAATTACGTTACATTAAACTCACTTAAAAAAAAGGTTCACTTAAAAAGAGTTGAATCTTGTTTAACTTATAAACAAATTTGAAAATTGCTTAACTTATTTTGATGAGTTAAAGCAATGTAAAAACAAATGTTGTCATAACTTACTAATCATATATATTTTTTACAGTGTAGCAGGTGTCCAAAAGTCTAAAATAAGTTTCTTATTTAAATTTACATTTTTTTTTATTATTCCATTTCTTTCCACGTTCAGATTTTTTGTTCCCCGATTTTCAGTGGTGTCACTTTTGAACCCCTCTGTGTGTCACAACAGGCATTGCTCAAGCTTAACAATCCTACAGAAGTACGTATGTGAATGTTTGTGAAGCCGATTGTGAAAATAACCAATAAATGCACGTTGTATACATGCTTTGGAATTTATACGGCCTATCCCAAGGCAATGAATGATGAATTACTTCCGTCCTGTGAGGAAACTAGATGAGTAAATGCGTGTTCACATCCCATGCCGTTAGCAGTGTGTGTGTGTGTGTGTGTGTGTGTGTGTGTGTGTGTGTGTGCTGCATTCCACCGCATGCTGAAGGGACGGACCCTGACGCCTCTGCCTGCTTACCTGTGTCTCTGTCAGGCACAGCCCGTTGGCTAACTGCTTGCGCTCGGCTCCCACCACGTAATGGTTCTTCTCAAAGGCACGTTCCAGCCGCAGCAGCTGCGACGGGGAGAAGGCCGTGCGGATGCGCTTCGGTTTGCGAGAGAAAGGCCCGTGTAGCAGCAGGTTTTCTGGGCTGCTGTCATCACCTGGAGACAAGCAGGGGAATAAAAAGTACATGTCAATTAGCTCAGTGGATACTTTTATAGTGGGATTTAAAATGAATAAACGAAAATCTAAAACTTTCACAACAAAGACACAAGGAAATGCATACATTTTAAAGACTTTAAACTTTGACTTATGCGCCAAATATGTTTTCCATGACAATTTCACTGTTTAAATTTTAAGTATCGAGCTGTTGAAATCCTAATGACATTGTTGGATTGCTTTTTCCTTTTTTGATATGAATTCATCAAATTTTAATGAAAAGAATCTCATAAAAAGTCTTATGGCAGCCATTAAGTTGACATGTCTTCATTTAGCAGATCGATTATCCAAAGGCTCTTTGTGCTTTTATACAAAATCAGTGCTTTACATATCATAGCAATGCTGACATTAAGCACAGGATTGCATGTCTTAATTGAGCCACATGAGTTGATTTGAATAATTCCAGGTCAGTTCCAGACACGGCTGATGTAAAGTGTGTTCACACCGCATCATTCATACCAACCGAATGTCTGTACACTCAGACAGCTCTCTGTGCATTCAAAGACGGGTCTAATATAACCTTCGGCCCTCATAATATGGCATTACCCTGATTTTCATACAAATGCAAGGCTGCTTAAAAATAAATAGACATCCATGGTTGAATAGATGCAAAAACATTTGTGACATCTTAATTGTCAGTTAAGCAAATCTAAATCCCCTACATTTGGTCTGATTATATTCAACATGAGGCAATAGTAAAATTTTGTCCCCATCAGTATCAGAGCAAACGTGATCTTCGCTCGACCCCAGACAACATCTGGAGGGCAGAGTACGTGTGCCGTTTATTGCAAACACACAGAGAAAAACATTTTTCATAAACAAATGGATGTGTAATTTATGTGACCACTTCAGTGTTTGGAGAGCGATGCGTGAAAGAAGCTTCAGAAAGGTGATGACCGCAATCACGTTTAAACAAAATATTCTCGCGGAGCGGTTACAGGGAGGATAGAAGTGACAGACCATGATCTTTTGTCAATGAAAAAATAACCAAAAGGTCTCAACGTTCGCATCAGGTGTGCAACCGCAAATGTACATCGGTAACATGCAAACGTCTCAAATAGGTGTTTGCTTCAATAACGACTTTTTCTGAGCACGCAATTCGGCATGGCTTTATGAGTGAGGTTGGTCCATACCCACACATAGGCCGTGAAGCTGCTGAAAACATCAGTCGCAATTGCTAAAAGCATATGAATGCATTAAATGGAAGTTATGAAATATATTCAGCCACCCGGAAATACTTTCACAATTCCAAAGGCTGGCTAAATCCTTTAAACCACAAATTTAGATAAGCGAATTTAATCTAAATCCATAAAAGTTCAGTGTGGACAGAACCCATTGACATTTTCTAACACTGATCATCAAAGAAAGCACAATGATGCACCAATTCTGAGCACAAAAGCTCACTAATGGCATCACCAGAAGATGAAAAGAGGATTAGCATGAGGCTGTTCGGACTTTAAGTCTTTTAAAAACTACCTTTATCCAAAACCAAGGCATGAAACCAAGCCTTTATCTGCAGACAATAGCTTTGAACTGACTCCTTTCAGACGAGCATTAAGCCATCAGAGAAGCAACTTCAATTCTCAGCCTCAAACACAACAATGCTTCATATAAACACATCTCTAGGAATCCCACTGCGGAATAGACAGTTGCAACATGTTTGTTTGCATGCACAGAATGACTAGTTCGTAATGGTCGCTGTTGCAAGCCTCCATTAGCAGAGACTTCCCAAAGGTCCTAATAATGTTTGCACTTTACAACTATTTTACTAAAAGGTGCATATTTTCTGTCACAGCACTGTCATTGACAACTGCTTTCAGCTGGTGTGCTGAAAACGCTTTGAACACCAGAGGCAAAAACAATGGAGACATCTCCGTGCAAAAATGAGGGGAGCAGGGGGGAAGAATGTAAATAATGAGTTCTACGCGGTTTGAAGGTGTTGAAAAGCCCTCCTTAAACCTTCCTCAAGGTGCACTGAGCGCCAACCAACCGAAACCGAACACTCAGTGTTATAGTGCCAACTTTTCGAAACTTTAAAATCAAAATGAAATCTTATTTACACTTATTTATTTAATCTTATTTATGTACGCTCAGTGCTCTCGGCCTGGCATCATCAGCATGTGTGGCATCACCTCCGTGTCTCTCGAGAGAGGTGGTGGATCAGACTAGTTGCAGGCCAGAACACTCACAGAGACTCAAGCCTCCTGAAGAGCTGGGAGACCCTCCGGGGGTTTGGACTCAAACACACACTGGCCTATCCACGGCAAGAAATCCCCCAACACGAGGAAAAGGGAACCAGATGGCACCCAGATCAGCTTTACTACCATTCCCTTGGCACAAACAAGCTTGGTCTTGTCAGTGCCGTTCTCATTAGAGGCAGGGAGAAGGGTGGCCTATAGTGGGAAAGAAAGAGACTGTACCCTTTGGTCTCTCCTACAGAATGAGTGTTCCCCGTTACACCACCTTTTGATTCAATATTTTCCAAGCCATTTTGGAAAAAAAATTATATATATATTTCCAAAAAAATGTAACTGTTATTATCTGCTATTATTGTTATTATATTATGACATTATTATTACATTGTTATGTAAGCTTTGGAATGAGGCCTCTAAAGAAAGACAATAAATCATTCTATCAATAGTTTTAAAAGTCTGCCGATAACACTGTGTGTGTATATATATATATGTATGTGTGTGTGTGTTAATAACTTAACAGCTACTATTATATTATTACATTATAATTAAATTGTTACAATATTTTTTAATTATTTTATGCTTTGGAATGCGGCCTCTATAGAAAGACAATCAATTGATCTATCAATAGTATTAAAAGTATGCTGATAACACTGTTTATACATCTATAGGCCTAATATATATATATATATATATATATATATATATATATATATATATATATATATATATATATATATATATATATATATATATATACACACACACACACACATATATTAGGGGTGTAACAATATCGTATCTATATAGCACTATACTAAAATGCAACAGTATCGTGGATAGTGACAATCTGTAGTTCACCCAAAATGAAAATTACTTTGTGAGAGAAAATTCAAATTTACAGAGTTTTAGTGTCAGTTCTACATTAAACTACTATTTTTAACGATAAATATAATATATAATTATATTAGTGCAATGGGGGAATATTTGTGGGTCCTCCTGATAATGCCAAATGTCTTACGTTGCCAGTAAAAAGTGGCCTACACTATTTTAAATATATCTAGTCAGTGACAAATGCAAGCATATTCGTCTAAACTAAGTTCAGTATCTTGATATGTATCGAGTTATGACATTATTCATAATTATTATATTATTATTATATTATTACATTATTATTACATTGTTCTCATATTATTACATTATGCTTTGGAATGCGGCCTCTAAAGAAAGACAATCGAGTCTGCTGATGACACTGTTTATGCATCTGGAACCTCACAGATTTTTATTGTAACCTGAGAGCGCACAAATCTCAGAAAAATGCATCAGTGCCACTGTCACAGTCTGTGACTCGTACCCATAACACGAAACCCCGCTCATGTACAACAGCAGGCCGGTCTGGGATCCTGTTTACCTTGTCCCGCATGACGGATCCGAGGACATGGACACATCTCTTTTCCCATTCAGGAAGTGCTAGAGTTAAAACCCATGGACACATTAGCACTGACACTCTCCTCGATAGGTGATCCGTTCCCACCCAATCCCCACGGCTGCATTTAGTCTTGTCTAAACAGTAGTTTTCTAGGTTATTGGATACCATCAGTGAGTGGATCGGCTGTGTGTGTAAACAAAGAGGCTCTATCTGAACCCCGGATCTGAGTAATAGTGACAACAACCTCTGACTTCCACCAATTACCTGAGCAATGCCCTCGAGGACTGTGGTGCAGCTCAGGACCCTATAACAGCACATGTGTCTGGGCTTCTCATCACAGCCCTCCAAGCAGGCAATGAGTCACACCGGCCAGAGCTACTGATGGCAGCTTTAACACATTGCCTGGTAAATAGGACCTCCTAGTATTCATTACACTTTTTAGAGGACTCTGCAAACAGGACTATGAAATCAATCAAACGATATTCTTGTATTTGTAATAAATTAAAGAGGTTTGAAGAAACATTCATCTCACAGAGATGGAGATTAAAATGTACAAAATAAATTGAAATCAAATTAAAATAAAGCTCTTAAAGCGACAAACATTTCAAGGCTGATTTTTTTTTTATTACTACAGCTGCCGATTAAACCCATTCGGTAAAGTGCTTGTCCAAATAATTGTTTAAAATGCTAACATATGTCATTAACAGTGTTTGCAATATTATGGTAATTTTAAGAGCTATAAATGTTTATGAGCCTTAAAATAACACATGTGTTTACTCTATGGAAGAATCACAAATGTAAAAGAAAGATGTTGCATGTAGCACATCGAATACCTCATTAAAATATTCACATGTAAATGTAATTAATTTTGTCCACCCACAAGTGTAATTTTATTATTGAAATAGATTGTGTATCTTACATTTAAAAAAGAAACGGAAACGACGAAGAAATACGGTGCATCTTTAAGAAGATACACAAACAAATATTTACAAAATAATTCAAATAACAGTAAAATAATGTAAATGTAATGTAATTGAAAAATCTACTATATTTATCGTATTAAAATGATCCTAAACGATGGAACTTATGATGAAAGTATAATTTGAGAAAAGGCCTAGCTAATTTACACTTTTTTTAAACATTAATATAAATGTATACGCTTCTGAAAACTGTGATACTAATCTTTATCTTTATTAGGCTATATTTGCCTTAATTATCTTTAATAATTAATTATTTAAATTATAATACACAATGAGAGCTAAAAATGTTTCAAACAAACAGATTTTTTTTTTGTATCGAACTAAGTTCCCTTCTTTAATAACACGGCTATAAACGTGATCAAAATAAATTAGCGGTCTTTCATAATGTTATGACAACTACAAAATTATTTTGCAATTCACGTTTATTGATAATTCGGTCACATTCATCTAATTTAAACTCAAACCATTTTTAAATAGACTAACACAACGCACGGCATCATTTTATCATGAATCTGGAGTCCTTTTATTTTTTTTTAAATCGATAAAAAATAGTCTAATATTCAGATGAGAGGTATCGCATCGCCCGTGCGCATCGCTATAACCAACAACTTTGATATGATATTAAAATAAAACATCAAATCAATATAGGCCAAAGAGCTGCTGAAAACCTTGACAACCTCATAATTAAAATCTTTTCAATCTTGTTGTAGTTATTAGGCTTTTCCTAACTTCATGGGCCCCATTTCGATCTCTCACTCCATCTCAAAATCCCAGAAATGATCTTTACCTTGGAATCGATGTCCCAGATATCTGTTCCTCAACACCCACGGGTAGAAGTTGAGGGTTTCCCTCTGGTGGGGGCTGAAGAAGGGCTGTGTGGGGATCTGGAGGTGACGCAGAGACAGCCCGGTGTTGGTGGAATGAGTGGCCGGGTCTGTGAACATCATCTCTGGGCTGCTGCTGTACAATGTCCTGCCTGAGTTCTGGAAGCAGCTCCCAAAGGGGGAAGGATGGATGGATTCAGAGAACCTCAGAGCAGTGGGTCTGATGGGCTCATCCGCAGCGGCACTTGAGGAATTGGAGTCTTTACCCACGAGAGATTCAATAGTGAAGCACTTCTTATTGTGCTGGAACATTGTGATGGGTTATAAAAAACACTCAGTCAATTAAATGCAAAAATATCGAACAGAAAGTCAACCGATGATGAACCCACGTCTAAAAAAAAGTCAAAAAGACAATATTTAGCCTATATAGTCCCTCTACAATCCATAACTTCATACGGTTCCTTTGGCTCCTTCAATTTCGTGGGTTGCAATACACTTCCAATAGCAAATAGACATGTGAGTTTCTGTCACCAGTTTTGTTTAAAGTCATTCAGATCTCATCTCATTCATGTCCTTGTCAGAGCAAACAGAGGCATCAGCTCCGATGCAGTCAGATCGCTGCGAGCTCTTGTGATCGATGATCCGTCAGCTTGTGCGCCAGCGCTTGTCATGATGAGCCAACTTCAATACCTGCTCTCAGAGCTCCGACAGCGAGGTGTGCTGCGCATGCGCAGATCGGCGAGGGGCGCACTCACACTCAATTACAGCCATTTTGTGTTGTGTAAAGAAATTATGTAGGCTATTTGACCAGAAAGAGTTCAACGACACATTAACGGATGTGTCAGAACAGAATCTATGAAGATTATAGGCTACTTAGCTACATTTAAAATCTTTTGAAGCTTCAAAACTGAATCTTTCTGATGGCTTAGTGATCAGCATGTTGGCTTTACAATTTATTTAATTTTATTACACTTTCATTGATGTTGTTTTTTTAAATAATTTTTATTTTATTTATTTAGGCTATTTTTGCGAAATAGACGGAAGCAGGTGGAAGGGATTTGTAGATTTTGTTTTGCTTGGCTAGTTTAAATGAACGGCCTCATAATTCGTCACGATATTCATTTAGGTTATTATTTGCCTATTACTTTCTTGTCTTCTTACAGCCCAGAAATAACCTATTTATTTCCGTTATTAATTTTTCACACCCTGTAGCCTCTCATATTTATCATATTTGTTAAAAAAAAATATTCTGAAAGTGTTTCCTTGCTAGGCCACTGCATTTAAATGATTTATTATTTATCTTATGCATAAAAGAATGTTGTTGGTTTAACTTTTAAAAAGTAAGTAGGTTGCTTAGTTGATTGAAATCAAATAAAAAATACAATAGAGATATGGTTTAATCAACAGAAACTCGTAATGTTATTTAAGTTGATAAGTTGATTTGACAAAAGAAAAAATGTACAAAAAAATTATTTGACAAAATTCTTAGTTTTTTTCCAGTAAGAATTAAAGCCTACAAAACTAAAACTTCGTAGTAGCTCGTTGAATTATTAATAATAGTAGGCTAATAATAATACAACTATAACAATAAATAACAATGATAACAATACAAATATTAAATATCATTAAATATTGCATCCATGTCATTTGCTATTATCATTTGCAGCATAGCCTATACTAGTTTATTTTTATAACCCTTGTTGTTTTAGCTATCAAATAATTATTATCTTCTCTAGTTATAGATTTGTTTGATTTATGGGCCATTATAGGTGAGAACATTATAGTGAAATAATCAATATGGTTAACACATCTAACACTTATTTTTATTTTATGGATAGAAATCGTCATCATAACAAGAGAACTCAGGAATCTGAGCTTAGTTAAGGAGTTTATGAAGGTGTCTTAATGAAGCAGACACAGATCAAGGGAACTGGGCATTGATCTCTCGGCTTGACATGTCTCGAGTGCCTCTCCTTGTCTCATTTGTCAGTTACAAACGCAATAAGTTGTTGAGAGAGGATGGAGGCTAATGGGGTGGATCAGAGTCTCGGAAACCCTGGACAGATGTCACCCTTTTGAGAAGGAACAATCGTGGCTCAGGAGCCACACAAAAGCCCCCCTGCTCAGGCCTTTCACAATCCACCCAGCGGAAACCCATGTGAACCACGCAGGGCACAGACCCCATTGAGCCCCAAAGCAGCCCGTCTCCAGCCCTCTTGTGCCTCCCTTCTCAGTCCCTCTGCATATAATTAATAGCTTTCTCTGGCCAATTTTGTCCCCTTTGCTTCAAATACAAATGGCCATTAACATCTATTAATTTTGCCTCTGGCAATTGATTGCAGAGTGTGCACAGCTGAAAGACTATAACAGTTGGAGTTTTTGTAAGCACTCTGGGTGTGAAGGCGAGTTAAAATGTGATTATTGTTCCCCTGCCTGGAACTAACTGGTGTTAAACCCTCTTTGAACACGGAGAAGCCAAGATTGGTTATTTTACTAGTAGTTAGCTGACTCAGAGAGGCTGAATTAAATGGATAACAATCAATACCTATTGACTTGAACATTATGAAAACATGGCATGTTCGTAAAATTATTCACGATAAAAAAAATTAGCGAATCAAAGATACATTACAAAAAAGGTTGAATTAAGCTATCTAATTGTAAAACTTCTCTTCTCAGACCATGATTAGAACTCAAATCTATTAGTGTTATCAGACAGCCACAGTAAAAACCTTTCGAAGTAATTTTTTAATAGAAAGTTAATATTTTGCAATAATTCAGCTCTTGATTCTAGGATTAAGATATAAAAATGCAAAAAAAAAATGCAAAAAAAAAAAATATATAGCCTATATATATATATATATATACAAATATATATACTGTACATGTATATCAAATATAGCTAAAAATATAGGCTATTTTATATCTAATATATGATAAGTGCGTAAATTATAGTCCTCATCATAAAACACATACAAATATAAATATTATGACATCAACAATATTTGCATGATGTAGAAATTTCAAGCTCACACAGTCACACTATGGCACTCAAGAGTTAGTATTTATTTACTCGTGTAGTCTGTTTATTCACTAATAACTATACAAAGTAAATGTATTACACGTCATGAATGCTGGGACAAAAACTCGAGGATTTGATACAGGCTTTTTGTTACTGTTCAGAAATGTGGGTGTGTGGTGAACCACATTGTGTACAAACAACGCCCTCTACTGTACCATTGTGTAAAAGACACAGAGCAAAGAGCAAAGACATGCTTTTAAAATCGATAAATTGAAAACACATGGTCGGGACTTAAATGTTTAAAACAATTAAATAGTAAACGAACATGGCATGGTGTAAGTAACGTCAGGCCATGAGCCGCCGGACCGCCTATAGACTAGTCTTCATATTGATTGTGATCTTGATCTGAGTTTCCCAAAGCCAACTATGATCGCAAGTTCCGTCGTTACCAATTAGAGTAACGGAAGTTCAAGGGAACTTGCCAAGTTGGCTAACGATGATTTTTGAAGCATTTTTGGAATGTCTTTTACCAGAGACACATACAGAGCAAGAGCTGAGGTGAGAGATTTCCTCTCGGAATTTAATTTAAAACCACTTCTAGTGGCTATAGCTGCTCCAGCTCCAACTTCTTTGACATTTCAATTTATCTGAAGAGACTCAATCAATTTAAACAATGAACAGATTGAATTTAGGCTTTTATATTTTACTCACATAGCCGATAAACATTTATCGGCGAACAGAAGCTCAACCAAACTTGCTTAACACGTGAAAAAAAAAAAAAATCCTTATTGGTTCTTGTATAAGCTCAAACGTTCTGAGTCACACGAGAATGAACCTCATTGGTTCTCGCACATCAAGCGAACATGCTTGAGCTTCCATCCATTTACTACAAATGCGCTGAGTTGATGTATGTATAATAGCCTATGTGAATAAAAGCCTGAATTCAATCTGTTCATCATATAAAGCGATCGTGTCTCTTCAGAAATGTTGGCCTAAACCGCTCAATTCATACGTATTAGTTTTTACCATCTCTTTGTGAACTTTTTGAAGCGTCAAAGTAGTTGCGTGAGATTTCGTCACAAAAATCTTCATTTGTGTTACGGAGATGAACGAACGGGTAATTAATTACAGAATTTTCATTTCATTTTTATATTTAAGCCTCGTCTGTGAAACCAGGGGCTATACATACATATACAAACAAATACACACTCACGTGAATCCTTGTTGAAGCTCCGCGTTGTGTGTTAATCACTGCATGAGAAATGAAGAACATTATTATTATCTTTGACATTTAGATACAAGTAGAGAGTTAAGTGACCTTTTACGTAATACAAATTAGCTTTTTTTATTATTACTGATATTCTTTTTTTTCAGCATATCAGAGTAACACTTAAGTCCTTAAACCTACAACAACAACAAAAAAGTAGTACGGAATTGATCCTGTGACAATAAATGTTCAAAATGAAAACAAAAGCTTCATCATAGTCACATCCCTTAGACTCCATCTCTTCTCTTTACACATTTTTCTCTATCTGGTCAAAAGGTACAAGTAAATGGGGGCAAGAATGACAAATTCTTTCCACACTCAAACTGGTATTATTGCTCTGTTGGCGACTGTGTAGTACCCTGTTTTGTTTGTTTGTTTGTTTTTTTTAAACGACAAAGTAATTGTTGAGTCATATTTTCTTTATTTTTTTTGGCAAACATGTTCTGTGCAGTTGTGTAGCAGTTTGTTGCCACAGGCACAATAATGCATCTTAGTCTGGACAGAGAACTCATTCACAGTTTATGTTCAGGCATTGCTAATGAAAACAAGTATGTGGTGTCTGAATTTTATTAACATTTGCACCGAAAGCTATTTTTTTGGATATAGCTTCATGCCTCCAAGTCACTGGGTCTCTACATGTGAGTGTACTTTGTAACAGCATTCCATGCGTTCTGAAACATGTGTGTGTGGGGGGGGGGTAAAAAGACTTGAAATTAATAAACTTGTTTTTTTTTATATAAATACTGAATATTGTGCAAAAACAATCAAAGTACCCTTAAACCCATTTCATGTATATATATATATAATATTGTCCTTTTCAAGACATGATTTTGAATTAAAGCAAAAAAGAAACAATTTTGTCAAGACAGGGCTGAGCAAATACTCACAATTGCACTAAAAGAAACAGTCCAACACAGTCAACCGCTACATCTAAAATATTATAAAACTCATTCGAAATCTGACATTTGGATGCTTGTATTTGCAAAGTTGATGATGCAAACTCAGTGTAGTACCCGACATTGGTCCATATCAGTAAAAAAAAAATGAGGCAGCACTTCATCATGGATGAAGTCAACAACACTCCTATAAAAATAAATCCTCAGAGAAAAGTTCTTTTCCTAATGTCACATATTCAGGTCCTTTTGGTTAGACGATCACAGAGTGACTGGCCCTAATAATAATAATCTGTGAAAGGCTTTCCTGCCACCAGAATGCGTATCATTCTGGTGTTACAGGTCGTGCTCAAGCACTTTAGCTGGACTGGCACCATGGGGTCTGGCTAAGGTCACACTCTAGAACGATGCTGATGACAGTACATGGAGCTCCACTGATGGTAACTTCCTTTCTGGACTCCACCTTGTAGCGGAGGTTAGTGAGCCCACCCTCGGGGTCCACCTTAAACTGCTCCTGAAAAGCAGACAGATACCAATCCAAACATTGGGACAATGCTGTCACGACAAACATTTACAGATCAGAAAACATCTGACGAACTTAGTTTCATTTTAGAAAGACTGGAAGTGTATATGTTTGTAAATTTAAGTTAAGCTGTGTCGACATACCTAGTCTTTATGAGCAGTACCTTTCCACACCTTACAATAATAATAAACTACAAAACAACGCAAACTGAATCATGGGAATTATGTAGTGACCAAAAATTCTCAAAACAATATTATATTTTATGTAATATATTTATATATTTAATTATATTTGATCAATTTTTAATATAATTATAAATATAAATTCTGCCAAATATGTTCAAATGTTTTACATTTATTTATTTATCATTATTTATTTTTCACGTAAAAACGCACAGTTTTGTGGCCCCGGAAAGTAGCCGGGATTACTTCATTCAAAAACTTCCAGCGGTCAGAACTCGGACCAGGGGGGTGACAACAGAGTGGGTCAGTGTGTATACACTATAGTGCTGGTAAGGATTGCATACAACTTCATGTCTTAAATGGGCGAACTAACCCTTTAAGACCAGTGCCCGGTTGCATAAAGCACCTTCAGTATGATACTTAAGGGGCGATTTAACCTTAGCTAAGAGAATAACTTAAGGGTGTTGCATATAATCTCTTAAACGGTTCTCTTAGGTAAGGGAAACATTTAAGTGTTTCACGACCGCGATCCTGGATTCATGTTATAAAGTCTGTTGTTGCCATAGATACGGAAAACACTCAAATGTCGGCATATCACGTGTCAGTCTTCTGACGCTATCACGCAACACCGCGTTAGCTCCGAAAGTGGCGGCAGTTTGTGTTGTTCACCGTCTCATGCCTTGGCATTTGTTTTAGGTTTTGTGAATGCACTTGTGTCTCGGTGTCTTTTCCTGCACGGGTCGGCCACACACTCTCTTAACGTTGTGATAGTTTACATGCGAGTCGCGGATAATGACAGACAGACAGCCGTCTAGTTTGATAGCGATGTCAAATATTGCGCGTCGATCAAATCGGTATTCTTGCAACAATTTTTCATCGCTAAATTGGTCCAAAGGGTTCTCCCTATTCCCTATGATCTTCAGCTGGTTCATTAAATTCAGCCATGTCGTCTAATTTTTGTCCGCGTTACTCTTAGGGTTACGATTTCCAAACCTTAAGTTATACTTAGGGAAATTACCGTTAAGGGGTTTTATGCAACACTTCACGATTACTTAAGTGGAAAAACAGCATTTAAGGTAAATTATAAGTGTTTATGACGTTTCACTTAAAAAAACCGTTAAGTAACACTTAAGGGTATTTTTCTGCAACACCCTTAGGTTTAAGGGAAACATAAGGGTGACCTGAAGGGAAAATTACACTTAAGGTGCTTTATGCAACAGGGCACAGACCTTTTTGTTTTGTTTTTGCAAGAAATCAATACATTTATCAAAAGTGACAGTGAAGACATTTATGTTACAAAAGATTTATATTTCAAATAAATGCTGTTCTTTTTAACTTTCTATTTATCAATGAGTCCTGAAAAAATTATCAGTTGAAAAAAATAATAATAATAATAATGGTTTTCAACATTGACAATAAGAAATGTTTCTTGAGCATCAAATCATCATATTTGAATGATTTCTGATGGATCATGACTGGAGTAATGATGCTGAAAATACAGCTTTGCCATAACATGAATAAATTACATTATAAAATATATTCAAACAGAAAACAGTTATTTTAAAGTAATTACATTTTTAAGTATTACTGTTTTTACTGTATTTTTGAGAGACTTAAGAGACTGCTTCTGAGCAGGTACTGAGGTCTGAGGTGTTTTCTAAAAAATAATTATTTCTACCTGCTTTTGTGCAGCGATCCGCTTCTGGTCTCTCTTCCTCCAGGCTGGATCATGGATGTGTCTAAATGTTTTAGTTCCTGTAGTAATACCCGTTGGCCTAAAAAGCTGCAGAGATTTGAATTGTCACGATTAAATAACTTATAAAATGAACTCCTTATAAATCCTATAAGCATGTGTGTCGGAATAAATAGTGTAAAAGTGTTCAGTTCTTTTGTACCTCAAGTTTAGCTGTTTTTAATCTTCTGAAAAACTCATCATCTTCTCTTCCCCATCCCCAAAAGCGATTTGACATCCCATTGCACTATAGGAAAAAAAACAAACAAACACACAAGCAATTGTAATTTGCAATGAAATTCTGTACTGAATCAGTCCTGAATGTACAAACGTATTCAGGTTTCTAACCATTTGATAATGTTTCTTGGTAAGCAGCAGGATCCCTCCCACGTACGTCTTATAATGATATAAGGGATGGAGCTCTGGTGAGGCCACATGGAAAGGCCCCTCCTCTGGGAATCCATAGTCCAGATCCTCATTTTGGGGCAACAAGTCCACATCATGCATTGCAATGTAGTCCGTGTCATTACCACTTTCCATGTAGCCAACATTAATAAGAGAGGCACGATTGAACCTGAAAAAAAAAAAGTCAAAATCCAAATTGTTTTACTCCATAACACTTGTGTAATGGATATTGCCTTCAGCAAAAATAACATTTATTCCTGCAATGATTCAAGTGCCCCTAATATGCCATTCTAAAAGGTTGTTAAACGTATACTTCACCTAAAAGTAAAACTTACCCCATGGTTTACTCACCCTCAAGCCATCTTAGGTGTATATGATATTCTACTTTCAGACGAATACAATCAAGAGTTATATAAAATTATGGCCTTCTGAAGCGAGGCAATGCGTTAGTGTAAGAAAAATATCCATATTTAAAACTTTATCGACTAAAAAAAACTAGCCTCCGGCAGACAGCCGTACACATCGATTACTTTTATCATGGAGAGATGCACTTTTTATGGGCTTCAAAACAGAAACGGCCATTCACAGCCATTTTAAAGCTTGTAAGAGCCAGGACATTTTTTTATACAGTGAGGAAAAGTAGTATTTGAACACCCTGCTATTTTGCAAGTTCTCCCACTTAGAAATCATGGAGGGGTCCGAAATTGTCATCGTAGGTGCATGCCCACTGTGAGAGACATAATCTACAAAACAATATATGATTTTTTAACTATTTATTTGTATGATACAGCTGCAAATAAGTATTTGTTCACCTGTCTATCAGCTAGAATTCTGACCCTCAAAGACCTGTTAGTCTGCCTTTAAAACGTCCACCTCCACTCCATTTATTATCCTAAATTAGATGCACCTGTTTGAGGTCATTAGTTGCATAAAGACACCTGTCCACCCCATACAATCAGTAAGAATCCAACTACTATCATGGCCAAGACCAAAGAGCTGTCCAAAGACACTAGAGACAAAATTGTACACCTCCACAAGGCTGGAAAGGTCTACGGGGTCATTTTCCATTAGAAAAATGGAAGAAGCTAAACGTGACTGTCAATCTCCCTCGGACTGGGGCTCCATGCAAGATCTCACCTCGTGGGGTCTCAATGATCCTAAGAAAGGTGAGAAATCAGCCCAGAACTACACGGGAGGAGCTGGTCAATGACCTGAAAAGAACTGGGACCACCGTTTCCAAGGTTACTGTTGGTAATACACTAAGACGTCATGGTTTGAAATCATGCATGGCACGGAAGGTTCTTAAACCAGCACATGTCAAGTCCCGTCTTAAGTTTGCCAATGACCATTTGGATGATCCAGAGGAGTCATGGGAGAAAGTCATGTGGTCAGATGAGACCAAAATAGAACTTTTTGGTCATAATTCCACTCGCCGTGTTTGGAGGAAGAAGAATGATGAGTACCATCCCAAGAACACCATCCCTACTGTGAAGCATGGGGGTGGTAGAATCATGCTTTGGGGGTGTTTTTCTGCACATGGGACAGGGCGACTGCACTGTATTAAGAACAGGGTGACTGGGGCCATGTGTTGCGAGATCTTGGGGAACAACCTCCTTCCCTCAGTTAGAGCACTGAAGATGGGTCGAGGCTGGGTCTTCCAACATGACAATGACCCAAAGCACACAGCCAGGATAACCAAGGAGTGGCTCTGTAAGAAGCATATCAAGGTTCTGGCGT